>CM035406.1:39926544-40676544 GCA_020310875.1 Ceratopteris richardii | reverse complement strand
CTCATCTTTATCATCCTTCTTTGAATGTGGAAAATTAGCAGATTTATGCTTACTATCTGAAGAACTCCATTTTCCTTTGCCCTTCTGACTAGCCAAGAAAGCTTGATCTGAACTGGCATAATGGACCTGTTCTACTTGAACTGATCTTCTTGCAACAGAGCAGAGACTAACTCCTCAAATGATAAGGCATTTGGATTGCCTTTCATCATCAACCGAAGAGTAGAAGCAAAACTCTGATATGAATCAAGAAGACCATTCAGAACAGTGTGCACAACTGAGCTATCTGGTATAACCTCATCAGCAGAAATCAATTGTTCCTTCAAGTCTTTGATCTTCGTTAGGAAACTGTCCATAGAATCACCTTCATTCATGTGCTCACTCTCCAACTGTTTTCGGAGGTAAGCAACATGAGCCTCATTCCTAGCTTGGTACAATGTGGTAAGTGTATCCCAAGCATCCTTAGCTGTTTTGCAAGAGCGACTGTGAGGAATAATGGCACGTTTGATAGATAAAGCTATCAATGCATATGCGTGGGCATCTCTACCATCCGAGTGAATCTGCTCTATAGTAGGTGCAGCAAAAACTGTAGCACGAACATGAATATGTAGAATATCATCATCTTTGACACCTTCTGCATCAGCTTCAGTACCTGCAGTTGTAACAGTTGCAGGTGTGATAGGACGTTTTTCAACACCCTGCACAATGTTCCATAGTCCTTTTGCAACCAACACATGTCGCATCATATAAGCCCATAACGGGTAGTTGGTACCATCCAACTCATCCTCAACAACCAACATACGGAATACATCACTGCTTTCAGCCATGGCTAGTGACTAGAATACCTTGATGCAAAAAATTGACTGTATCTCAAAAAGTTGAATAGAATTGCCTAGAGGAATTTCGTTTGACCTGTAGTAGACTTTGAGACGCTTATACTGGCGAATAGAAACTAGTATATACCTTTGGCACAAAAAGACGAAATAGTCTACACAAGCGCTATGATAGTGCGTTCGGAGGTCGAAACGAGCTTGGATCGCGATTTTGGCACCACATAGCAAAGCTATTTTGATCTCGAAAATGTTGATATATTTAGGTAGTGATGTGTGTGAACATAGTAGCACCGCAAATGCCTTTAATTATCAAAATGCATATTCCTTTCTTTTGAAATTTACTTGTGAAAGATATAATCTGTTTAAAGATTGTCGTCAACACAATATTCTTGATATAATTATTTGAGAAAGGAATTGGTCTTTGATTATTTTTTAAGAGAGCCACAACCTTAGAATATCTTTTATATGAGGATGTTTGCTCAATGCTTTCACATATTCCATCTGCTTTGATGCTTTGCATTATGTTTATCCATAGAATGATCTAAATGTGTATGTGTTATGTATGTGCGTGTACATTAATCTTTATGAATGCATGTGCATGAGTGTGAGCATGCATGTATGTTTATGAATGCATGATTGTGTTTTAAGTATATATGTGTGTTTATGCATGTGTATATAAATATACATTTACATTGAAGGTATGCATGCATGTGAGAGTGTGTGTGCATGTATGCATATGAAAGTTAGAAAAGTGATGAGTGCATATGCATATAAAAATAAGTATGCATGTGTACATCTACATATGTGGTGTATGTATATGCAAGTAAGATAGGAAGGTGTACATGTATGCAAAATGAAGTTAACATAAGCATTAAAGTTAGGAAGTTAAAAGTTTTGTATGCATGTGTTAGCATAGGATTAAAATTATGTTAAGTATTAAAAGATAAATTATTAAATGAGTGTTTTATTTTTACAAAAAGCATACTTTTGTGGGTTCCTAATGATATTTCTGTAGATCATTGAAGAGATTACAAAGGAGAATACGAGAACACAAGCATACGAGATTTCAAGATCACCAAATTACGATATTTGAAGATTGTTTATTAAGTTGTATAGGATTATCTATTAAGAGAGATGTATTAGCACTTATGATAAACTTTTGTATAGGCTTAAAATCCTAAAGATTTCTAGGAGATAGGATCTACAAGTAGTTCTAAACTAGTATCTACAAACGATTCTGATATTAAGAATCAAGAATTAGAAAACTTAATTATAGGAACACTACTTCCGACTTCAATTGATAGTTTGAATAATAACAAAAATATAATAATTGAAATTATTAAAGATAAAGTAGTTAACGAAACTTTACACACGTTAGATTATGATCGTCTTATTTCTAGAATTTTACCTTTAATTACCATAGTTTTGCTAGAACCAGAGGACAAGAAAGACTTATTCCCACCTAATTTAGTTAGAAAACCTAACTCAAATCAAATTGAAAACGAAGAAGTTGACTTTGTTAAAGATAAAATTACAAGCGAGAACTTAGTTTTGTCTTATCAATTAGAAGCTATAGAAAGATATAGAAACGCTTGTCCTTACGGCTCTTAGTCTAAAAAAATAGTTCTTAATTTGCACTCCCATAAATTAGAAACCTATAGTTTTTATCACACCTAAACTGAAAAAATTAACCGAAGGCCCTAGGCATACTTAGAAGTACCCTGTGTGCAGTCACACAGTTAGGTTAGCGCGATTCTTGTAGAAGAACGTCAGCCTCCCTTCACACCCCTCTACGATAGCTTTGGTGAACTCGACATGAAGTGTGACGATAGTGTGCCTAGGACTTACGTTGCATTTTCAGTTTTAATTTAATTTTATCTTCTTCTTGTATGCAGGAAAATTAAAGATTGAAGCTGTGACAAAATGGTGGAAGAAGGATTTCCAACTGGTGGAGCTTCGTCGTTTCAAACCCCCCCCTCAACGTTCAAGAGAATCAAGATATATTCATGGTCATTTTAGTTTTGTGTTTAAGATTGTTTTAACGTTCACTTTTGAACCTCTTCAGCAAAAATATCATCAAGTAAGGTGTTTATTTTAAGTTCTTTATTTTTAGTTTACCCACATCACTTAAAAAGAAAAGTTGTTTTCATCTACACTAGGATCTAAGCACCTTCATATTAGCATTTAAAGAATATTTGAATCTTTCTTTTGTATCTAGGAAATATAATTTTTACTTAAAGCATTTAAATATTTGCATTTTTAGGAAAAGATGGTATTTTTGCATCATTAAAAAGAAAAGATTTTAAGTTTTGAAAAAGAAAGATTGTTTGTTTTATTGCATAAAAAGAAAGCTTATAACATAAAAATAGTTTAAATTTAGGTTTCTTTTTAACTTATAGTTAATGCTTTTATTTTTTTCAAAGAAATTAATTTTAAAGAAATTAATAGTAAACTAAAAGACTTAAATCAAGAAAAACTATTTTATAAAAATTACCTTATTAAAAACCCTTTAAAATTAAAAAAGTTTAAAAAATTTTAAATCTCTAAAAAACTTAAATTCAAAAAGAGTAAATATAAGAGAAGTCATAATTTAGGGTTTAGAAATCAAAAAGATTTTAGAAAAGAAGATTAGAATTAGTCAAAGCCTAGGACTAGGGTAAAGCCATCCCTGGCTTTATCAACTAGTGATAGATTTAGACAATTTAGAGAGCAATTAGATCCGGCTATTAGGGAACTTCTTCTCCATTCGAAGCGTTATCAAGAACGCAAGATGGAGGAGATGTTCAAGAATATGATGATAGAAAAGCAAGGGACACGTACAGTTCAAGCTATTCTAAAAGAAAAAGGAAAATTTACTGGATTGAACATTATGGAATACTTGGATGCATTTGAGGAACAAGTGCAAATCCAAGGATTACCTGAAGATGTACTAGTGAAATACTTTGGACGTGTAGTTTCTAGTTCAATTCTAGAATCTATACAAGAACACACTGAAAAAACTTGGGAGGAATTTAGAAAGGAACTTCATAAAATGTTCTACCTCGAGGATTTTAGCCAGCACAGTCGAGAAGGTTTTTTGCGGTGGTTAAACACTGTTAAGAGCAATGAATCTTTAACTCATCTTCACGGTGAGTTTATGAGACGTCTGGCTCAACTTCCCGAAGATGATAGAAATGCTATAAATCCAGATGTAATTATATATTTTCTTAAGATACTTAATCCAGAAGATAGGGCCGAAATTGAAAGACGAATAGAGGAGCCACGAAAAAGGTATGGGCTAACTGATGACTGGGAGAAAGTCAAAAAAGAGATAGAGGCTGTTGCTCAAATGAAGCAAAGGCAAACGATTTTGTATGCTAAACCTAATGCTTCGCAGCCTAGAGAGACTCCTGCTATAAGACAAGTTGATATGCCAATGCCTGCTACTACGGCTATGGCTAATAATGCAGCTGCCACTAAAGCTCCCATAGAATTTCAATTGGATATTCTATGTAAACAGATGGAAAATGTTATGAACATGCAAGCATCTCTTTCAAAAGAGGTTGCTAACTTAAATAAACAAGTTTACTCCATGAGCTTTAATGATCCAGGGGCTAGCAGTAGTGGTGCAGGGAAAGCTCTGCCTAATCAACAAGTTATGCCTCAGTATGTTCCACCTCAACCAGTCTTTCAGCCAGTACCACAACAAGTTCCTCAGTTTGCTTCTCACCAAGCTCCTCAGTTTGCTTCTCAACAAGTTCCTCAATTTGCTTCTCAACAAGCTCCTCAGTTTGCTGTACAGCCACCCTTTCAAAGAAATAATGAGAGAAGATGGACTGGTGTGAAGCGTTGTGTTTGGTGCGATAGTCAGGAGCACGCATCAATTGCTTGTGAAGAATTAAAAAGTTCTAAGGCAAATCAATTAGTCGTAGAAATAGATAGAAGACTATGTGACTTTAGGTCACGTCTTCCTTTGTCCGTCAATTGGGGCAAAGGCGGAATGAAAAAGCTTTACGAAAATTTAACAGTATCAGATGCAACTGCGAGTACTTCGACTGCAAGACTAGAGCCGGTCGAGGATAGGCCTTCTTCAATGCCTAGCCAAAATCCATATTCAATAGAGGCACTGGTACGAGCTAGAGACGAGATAATGTACAAGACCGCATGGAAATCTCCTGTAGATAAATCCTCTGTCTTTTCTCACATTGCTAATGTTGAGAAAAAATGGAGACGACAAAATCAACAAGATGATGTAGAAGAAGGTGATAGGAGGATAACTAGGAGACAAATGAGAGAAGATGAAAAGAAAACTGATAAAGAAGTTCAGTTTGATGAATCAAATTTATCTCAAGAAGAGAAGAGGAAAATGATAAAGGAAGGCAAAAAGCTGACCGATGAAAATGTTCAATCGCAAGAAGAACAGAAGAAATTGGAAACCTCTAAACCTGAAAATAAAGAGGATCAAAAGCAAAATGAAGAGAAAGGGAAGAAAAAGGGTAGAAGAGCTCCATGTGCTATTATGATTTCTGAGCTCGAAAAGAAAAATGATGCTAGGGAGATTTTAAATGACATTCTTCTAAAAAGTCAAGTAACGATGTCACTTGAGCAAGTGTTTTCCATTGCGAAACCGGAGTTCAAGGACAATTTTATTCGACTTATTAGAAGAAGACGCTTTCCTTTGCCACAAGACGAAGACATGCAAGACGTGGCAGAGGAAACCTTAGCTATTAGATTGAGTGAAAGTGACTATGAGGATGATATGAATTTACAACGGGTAGTGTAAATAGAAATTTTCTAGGTCCTATACAACCAGATGAAGAAATGTTTAAGAGTGAGAGTAAATTCAACTCTATCTTCTAGGCACGAGGCACACCAGAAGTAAAAATTAGAATTGGAGATGAGAAGGATTCATGTTTAGCTTTGGCTCTCATTGACTCGGGGTCAGAGATAAACGTGATTTCAAAAAAATTCTTTGACAAATTTAGATGGCCAATTGATAAAGAGCACGGTTGGCGGATGAGAACAGTTGACAATGGCTCTGGTATTTTATTAGGTGCATGTGCCAATGTGCCTATAATGATAGGTGGTGTTCGAGAAGATTTTCACTTCTTCGATCAAGATAATTGTTCATACAAAGTGATTCTCGGATAGCCATTTATAGCTGAAATGAGAATGGAAACAAAAGCAATGAATGAGGGATCAGCGTATGCAAGAATTCGATCCAAATCAGGGATGGATTCTTTGCAAGTTATGACGGTTTGCCCAAACCACACTAGAAATAGAAAGAGCTTAAGAAGAAATCCCATTGACTCGATCAGTCATGTGATGATCCACTAGCTGTAAGAGAATATGGAGCATACTATGATCAAAACTTCTGCTAGACTCCACTATTGAGCGAGACAATAGTGGACGTTGTTTTGATGTCTCACCTATCAATGAACATAAGTTTGAAAATTATCTAATTTGTACTCCTACAACTAGTTTGCATTATATTACTAAAGAAAACCTTACAAAAACATTTAAAAAACAAACTGAAAAATATTTCAAACAAACCGAATTAATTTCAAGTGACGAGAAAATTGAGAGTATAATTGAATTGTCAAAAAGTTCTACTTTATTAGAAGAGCTAGAAAGTGTTTCTTATAAAAATTTAGAATCAAATCTGATAATTCTTAACTCTATTCAAGAGTATGAGATTATTAGTGAATTTATCCTAGAACATGAAATTAGCATAGAAACTAAATACAAAACTGTAGAAAAGAAAATAGAGCCTGTAGCTCAACCCTTACCCAAAGATAGTCATGATATACTTCATCAAGTATCAAATGATCCTATTCTTAGAGATCGATCTAAGATAGGTCACATATTTACTGAGGAGAGTAAGAAAAATATTAAACTCGGTGATGAATTTCTTTATCAAATTGAAAAAGAGCAGTTTTCCAAGATGATTGTTCGTCATGGTTAAGCTTTTTCTTTATTCCCTCATGAGATAGGATGTGCAGACCCAAAGTTAGTAGCTCCGATGATTATTTTCACAGTACCGCATATTCCTTGGAATCTTTGTCCGATTCCAGTTCCAAAGGCTCATTTACCTGAGCTAATGAGACTGTTAAAGGAGAAGATTGCCATGAGAATCTTGGAACCATCCTCAACACCATACTCTAATAGGTGGTTCACAGTACCAAAAAAGAGTGGGAAGCTATGCTTTATTTAGGATTTGCAGCCTGTGAATAAAGTCACTATTAGGAATGTAGGAACGGGTCCCATTGTAGATGAGTTTGCTGAGGCATTTGCTGGTCACTCCATCTATTCAATGGGAGACCTGTATTCAGGGTATGATCAGTTTTAATTAGCAATTCAGAGTCGAGATGTGACCACAATGAAGACTCCTTTGGGTTTAGTACGTATGTGTACTTTACCACAAGGAGCAACGAATTCTGTGGCACACATGATGAATGCTATGAATTTGGTCCTTCATGACTTTATCCCAAAAGTGACGATGCATTTTATTGATGACATTCCAAATAAAGGATGTGTGGAGAAAGAAAAGGATGAAAGTTTAGATTCATCTGGTTGTAGAAAGTTTGTTTCCAGCCATATTTTAGATTGTGAAAAGATATGTGAAAGATTTGAAGAGGTTGGACTAACTTTCTCCCTAGAGAAATCAACGTTTGGTGTTAATGAAGTGCTAATAGTTGGGCATTTATGTGGCCATTATGGTCGTAGACCCTATCCAGCAAAAGTTGATGCCATTAGTAGGATTTCTGAGAGATGTCGCAATGTAAGTGAAGTAAGGAGATTCCTAGGTGCATGTGTTTTCTATGTCATCTGGATCCCTCACTTTGCTCATGTAGCAAATCCGCTTTATGATTTATTGAGAAAAAGAAAGAAATTCTTTTGGACTAATGAGCATTCTAGAACAATGAGGCGTCTAAAGCAATTTCTTATCAATGCTCCTGTTTTGAAATGTATTGAATATACACGAAATAAGCCTGTAATCCTAACCATTGACACTAGTCCTATTGGTATAGGCTGGGTCATTGGACAGGATGATGAGGAGGAGAAAAGGTACGCAGTTCGCTTTGGAGCAAAGATTCTTCATGATACTCAAAAGAATTACCCGCAAATTAAGAGAGAATTGTGGGGATTAGTTACAGCTTTAAAAATAGATAAAGAATACTTTATAGGGGCTAATGTAATAGTAGAAACCGATTGTCTTCTGTTAATAGGTTTAATAGCTAATTGTTCCTCTCCAAATATAGCTATGCTACGATGGATAGCTTTTATTAAATTCATTAATCCTGCTTTTGTACATATAGCCGGTAATCATAACACCGTTGCTGATATGCTTTCAAGAGCAAAGTTCGATAATGATAGTGAAGCATTAAATAATCATATTAATTTAATAATATATGAAACATCTACCTATACGTATGAAAGATTTAGAGAAAACGATTAGGAAGGAGAGTGGCGAGATACAGGAAACTATCTGAGTTCGTTTCAACCTTCCCCAAGCTGGTCTTCAAATCGATTCCGAAACATCAGGAAGAAGTCTTTCAACTTCTTCTTGAAATATGGATATCTTTGGAGACATGCTAGAGGAATGGTTCGAAACCCTCAAAGAGTACTAGGTTTGAAGGTTTTTCAAGTGCAAGTTATGCATGAGATGCACGAAAGCCTTTGGGCTGGTCATAAAGGCTTTGTAGCTACATATGAAAAGATTAGGGAAAGCTACTGGTGGCCGAGGATGTATGTAACTGTTAAAGAATTTGTGAGCACTTGTAGTACGTGCCAGTTACACTCCTCTGTTAAGCATAGAGATCCCCTTCACCCGACCTATCCACCTTGTATTCATTACAAGTGGGTAGTTGACCTTGTGACCATGCCTAAAAGCAATGATGGCATGAGATATATTGTTCTTGCATGAGAGGATTTGACAAATCACATCGAAGGTAGAGCGCTTCGTTCCAATACTACTTATAATGTATGCATATTCCTTTTAGAAGAAGTATTATCCAGATTTGGATATATAGAAAAAGTAGTAGCAGATAGAGGTGAGTTAGATGCGAGAGAGGCAAGAGAATTCTTTGCACAACATGAAATTCGATTGTCTCTTACGACTGCTTATAACCTAGAAGCGAATGGAAAAATAGAACGAGGGCATCCTTCCATAGTGAAGGCTATTTCTAAAGCTTGCCACGAAGATATTGGTCAATGGCCAAAATATCTCCCATTTGCTCTTTGGGCTGATCGCATGATGTACACGAGAACAACTGGTTTTATGCCGGTTGAACTCATGTACTGTCAGAAACCATTATTTCCCATTCATACTCAGATAATTAATTGGATGAGTCTAGGTTGGAAAGATAATATTTCAAGAGAAGACTTATTAGGACTTCGAATTAAGCAATTAAAACAAGGAAATGAAAATCTTAAAGAAGCAATAAAAAAATTAAAAACATCTAGATTGAAAAATAAATTATATTTTGATAAGAAACATAGACTAAGACCGCAACCAATAGAGAGTGGTGACTGGGTGCTTGTATATGATAGTACGTTTGATACTCAATACGATGAACGTCGGAAACTAACTAAACGTTGGTTCGGACCTTATGTTGTTGTTTCAGTTTATGAAACAGGTAGATATAAATTACGTGAATTTGATGGTTCTATGCTAAAGAATTTGATTGCAGGGAAAAGAATCAAGCTCTTTAGAAGAAGAGAAAGTAGTACATTTGAATTGGACGAAGACTTCTTGGAGGACGACGATGAAGAAGAATAAAAATGATCAGGTGAAAGAGTTCTAAACTTTACTTATTTTCTAGTTGCTAATATGATTTTTATTGATGCATTTCATGAGTAGATATGTACATCTTTTTTATAGGAAAGGAAGATTTTTAAAATTATGAAACAATGAATTTTAAACTGAAGTAGGGATGTGTATGAAGAGAGGATAAGAATTAGAGACCCTATGGCTTTCATAAGGATAGGAGAAGGAACACTTGACTTGCGACTCCTAGTAGAAGTAAATTTATTTTATATAGGGAGGCTACCTTAACTTCCAACCCATGTCGCTAATGAGATCCTAGTTCCCAATATAGCATTCCTCTAGAACCTCTACTCTGATTAGGGGTTAAGCCTTTCCCCTTAAACAAAAAAGTTGCGAAGAAAAATTAAGAAAAGAGAGAAATGAGAACATCAAGCAGTATATTAATGGCTACTGGAAGATGAGAAAAAGAAAATTAAAAAAAAAAGAAAAAGAAAAAGAAAGTAAAGAAAAGAAAAAAGTTATCATGTTCAGTTGTGGTCTCGAAACCACTTCTGAAATTCTATACGGGCAATATGAGGTGGATTTATGCTATAGAGGAATTAGTTAGATGCATCTTATGGCGAGTGGCTAGGAAGTGAGGGATAAACCATTTATATAAAATATTTACTACTTTTGAACGGGTTAATAGAAGAGCAAGTACCGCAACTGTCTGCTTGATTTCTATGGGACTTTCTAAAACTTGTTTTCAATTTCATGCATTGAACGAAAACGTTTATGATTTCAAGTTTGCATAATTTAAAAAAAAAGGTTTTTCTTAACTATCAGAAGATGTACTTACCTTTAGGAGCATATTTCCTATAAGTTTGAAAATAGATCAAGAAATATTTTTCGAAAGAATTTGATACTGCTTTCCTATTGAACTGCAGGTTGGCCCATCGAGGGCAATGTGCAGGTTGGGTGGGGGCAGATGTCGGAAGGATTTCCTCACTTGAATTGTCATATAGAAAAATAAAAATATTTTTGATTGAAAGTCAATCAGTTAATGTCTCTCTCATATTTTTTAATGCATTGGTTTGAATTGACTAATTTTTTCTTCTTTCTCTTAGTACCTGCAGGGCAATAAGAAACATGAAGAGTTGGATTAAACAAAGGTTTTCTTATCTAAAAGGGTTTCAAGTTTATAATTGGATACCAGGAAGTATTATGATGCTCATATATGTGTATATGTATAGGTAAGTGTCATGTGTATGCATGAACATTGATGATAATTTTATAGTTAAAATCATTCTACTTTATTATAAACCTATTACTTAACCTTACTTAAAATCCATGTGTAAATTCGTGTTTTTAAATCTTTGTTTTTTGAGGCCATTGTATATTTACTTAATTGTTAATAACTATAGAATAATTATTAAATAGCTAAAATATAGTTATGATAAATAACTAAATGAATATAAAATTATTAATGATAATTATAATATAATATATACATTAAATAACTTAATGAATTAATTAGTTATTTTATTGTTGTGATAATATTTTAATATAATTCTAACAAAAATTTTACGTGTGATTAAGTTAAGACATGTGTTTTAGTAAATTACGTGTATATTTTAGTTGAACTAGTTAATGCATGGAATAAAATAGACGTGTGATAGTTAACATGCATGTATGAGTTAGTTAACTAAGATCATGCATGCACACACGCTTCCTGAAGTATATATATATATGATTATTTCATGATTTAGTTCCTAATGATATTTCTATAGGTACGTGAACCGACTTTAGAGAGAGAGAGAGAGAGAGAGAGTGAGATGCAAGACTCTTACAGAATTTCAATTCCTTTGCTAGTATTCATGCCCGTTTTTGCGCAATTGTAGCTTATAGGTTATGCTCAACATAAAAGAATGTAGATAAATGTTAATCCGATTTCCTCGTCTTCACTTTTTATAGAGATTATTAGATGATGTTTTATTTTGATGTGCCTGTGTGCGCACACCTCTGTGTGTGTGTGTGAGGAAATCAAAGTGTTTGTAGAGATGTGCAAAGGTAGATGTTCAAGTGACTGCATTCGAACTAGGTGTAGTCGGATCGAGAGAGAGAGAAAGAGAGATAGCGTGGCTGTTATCATGGAAATGGATAGATGGTGGCTTGCTGAACACAGATAATCAAAGAGAGATCATGGACAGATCTGGGTGATCGCTCACGCTGATGATAGAGAGTACAGAGAGAGTCATGCATATGTCGTTGTCATCACGATTTCATATTTGCGACTTATGTCACACATAGACAGGAGTAAATTGTGAAATTGAACGCTGTTAGCTGCTGACATAGCTGAAAGAGAGTGAGAGAGAGAGGTGTTGTAGGCGATAGTTCACAGATGAAGGACGTCCGCAAGATGCATGAGAGAGAGTGAGGGGTTTGATTCTCTTCTGTAAAGATGCAGAGGTTCAGCTGAGTCGACTTTTTTGCCCTGTTATGCTTCCATGGTGTTAACTATCATAGTTCTTGGAGTGTCGATAGTTAATTCTATAAGATCTTGCACCGTCATATTTATGGAATGCATGATTTGTGAGCAGACAAGGTCCAGCCCCTTCCATCATCAATGAAACAACTGGCACAAGGAGAAGACTTGCAGCACTGACTGGCGATTGCCTCATACTATGTTGCTTTTTATATTTTCAATTTGTGACATCTTTGGAATCTAAGATTCTGATTTCTAAGATGAATAATGAAGCACGCTTCGTCCCTTTTCCTTCCTTTCTTCTTCGCACACTCGCAGATGCAACTGTATTATGCTACTTAGGGGCCACCAGCTCTATTTCTCTACCATCGTCTAGAGATTTTGTAGATGGCGATTATATATGTTTGCACATATATCTGCTTGCTATCATGGTCTCATCCTCCTGCATTAGGTTCTGATAAAGCGAAGGCTCAATCAACAGATAAGAATAGATGGATGAATCGAGAGAAGGGATTGGCGCTGTAGATTGTAGAACAGAAGTTGAAGACGTAATGGCTGATGAATTTGAGAGAGAGAGAAAGAGAGAGAGGGAGCGAGGTTGTTTGCATGGCCCATTGCTATAGAGTGAATCTTGGAGGTGTGATTGAGACAATATTATGGCAAGGCTGAGATCGATTCTGCCATCTTTATGCAATCAAAATTCGAAGTGCCAGGAGAATAGTTGTGTAGCGTAGGGCAAAGGTTGCGTGTGCTGAAAGGCTTCATGTCTTTCTCTCTGTGTGCATAATTATCGACAAGCATTCAAACATCTGATTACTTGTGATAATGTAAGTTACATGCCTTTAATCCATGGTTGTTTAGCATCAGCAGCGTAGGAATGTTAACCACAACAAAAAGACTGGCAGCTGAATGTTAAACTTGGTGAATTTCTTCACCTCCAATACTTGCTTTCTTCTTAGAAGGTCTTCTACCTTGGATGTTTTTTCATACGAAGCTTGATTTCAGAGAGGCATCACCTTCATGCGAGCGGTTTGAGAAATCTTGTCTTGTTTCGATTAGCAGTTTTCCACATATTTGCTTTGCGACGATGCAAAAAACTTGTACCTCGATCTGCGGCACAATTCGACCGTATAGAATTGATATTCTCGAGAATGACATAGGGAACATACGTTCTTCCTCTATCAGTTCTTTAGATACAGAATCTAGTCATCTGATGTCACCAAAGACTTCTTTCCCTCTACAAAAATATTTGATCGTCTGCATCGTGCAGATATGTTTTTCAAATGGCTACCCATTATTCAATGTGGATAATCACAGAATTTTGGATCTTACTTATGCAAGGCCGCCAGAGACCTATAGAGACAACGAAATTCCACTTCTCATTTTTTTTCACTCCACGTATGCCTGTGTAAGAATGAAACGAATTGTGGTTTGTTAGTTGTGTTTGCTTAATTCTAGTGAGGCTTTTAGGCATAGTAACTGGTTGAAATTTGCATAAGTTATTGTTTATAAACAATGCATTTTTTTTAGGAGTTTCACGTTCCTCAAATTTTAGCATGTTACTTTATATATTAGGCTTCACTATATGTACATTCTTTTGAAAAATGCCTTTAATTATCAAAATGCATATTCCTTTCTTTTGAATTTTACGTGTGAAAGATATAATCTGTTTAAAGACTGTCGTCAACACAATATTCTTGATATAATTATTTGAGAAAGGAATTGGTCTTTGATTATTTTTTAAGAGAGCCACAACCTTAGAATATCTTTTATATGAGGATGTTTGCTCAACGCTTTCACATATTCCATCTGCTTTGATGCTTTGCATTATGTTTATCCATAGAATGATCTAAATGTGTATGTGTTATGTATGTGTGTGTACATTAATCTTTATGAATGCATGTGCATGAGTGTGAGCATGCATGTATATTTATGAATGCATGATTGTGTTTTAAGTATATATGTGTGTTTATGCATGTGTATATAAATATACATTTACATTGAAGGTATGCATGCATGTGAGAGTGTGTGTGCATGTATGCATATGAAAGTTAGAAAAGTGATGAGTGCATATGCATATAAAAATAAGTATGCATGTGTACATCTACATATGTGGTGTATGTATATGCAAGTAAGATAGGAAGGTGTACATGTATGCAAAATGAAGTTAACATAAGCATTAAAGTTAGGAAGTTAAAAGTTTTGTATGCATGTGTTAGCATAGGATTAAAATTATGTTAAGTATTAAAAGATAAATTATTAAATGAGTGTTTTATTTTTACAAAAAGCATACTTTTGTGGGTTCCTAATGATATTTCTGTAGATCATTGAAGAGATTACAAAGGAGAATACGAGAACACAAGCATACGAGATTTCAAGATCACGAAATTACGATATTTGAAGATTGTTTATTAAGTTGTATAGGATTATCTATTAAGAGAATTGTATTAGCACTTATGATAAACTTTTGTATAGGCTTAAAATCCTAAAGATTTCTAGCACTTCCACTTTTTGATATAATTAAGATTTGTATAGGCTTAAATAAGATTGATTTTGAAATTCTTCATACTGTTTCTCTGAAAATTAATTGAGATCTTTACTTTTTTATTTCGTATGTCTAAAGAGATAGGATCTACAAGTAGTTCTAAACTAATATCTACAAACGATTCTGATATTAAGAATCAAGAATTAGAAAACTTAATTATAGGAACACTACTTCCGACTTCAACTGATAGTTCGAATAATAACAAAAATATAATTATTAAAATTATTAAAGATAAAGTAGTTAACGAAACTTTACACACGTTAGATTATGATCATCTTATTTCTAGAATTTTACCTTTAATTACCATAGTTTTGCGAGAACCAGAGGACAAGAAAGACTTATTCCCACCTAATTTAGTTAGAAAACCTAACTCAAATCAAATTGAAAACGAAGACATTGACTTTGTTAAAGATAAAATTACAAGCGAGAACTTAGTTTTGTCTTATCAATTAGAAGCTATAGAAAGATATAGAAACGCTCGTCCTTACGGCTCTTAGTCTAAAAAAATAGTTCTTAATTTGCACTCCCATAAATTAGAAACCTATAGTTTTTATCACACCTAAACTGAAAAAATCAACCGAAGGCCCTAGGCATACTTAGAAGCACCCTGCGTGAAGTCACACGGTTAGGTTAGCGCGATTCTTGTAGAAGAACGTCAGCCTCCCTTCAAACCCCTCTACGACACCGCCAGGGCACTTTTTTTTCCTCTTTAGGAGGTTCTTTTCCCCCGGCTTGTATATACTCCTGTTGCCCTAATGGGCGACTTATCTTTGTACATTCTCTAGTAATACATTCAGTATTGTGTGTTGTGCTCCAAGCTTCTTCTTCTTCCTTGTGCTGTTCGCGTGCTTCCGCAGACCTCTATCTCCAACAATTGGTATCAGAGGAGGTGGTCGCTTCATCTAGGGCGCCGTCGACACTTCTCCGTTTGCAGTCTCAAAATCGCACGAATTTTGGTGAGCATACTCAGCGTGTTTTTGAGATCAAAACAGCTTTCTTTTGTGGTGCCAAAATCGCAATCTGAGCTCATTTCAGCCTCGAAACGCACTATCGCAATGCTTGTGCAAGCGATTTCATCTTTTTTGTGCCAAAGGTATATACAAATTTCTGTTCGCCAGTTTAAGAATCTCGGAGTCTGCTACAGGTCTAGTAGGACTCGTCTGGGTAGTTCCATTCAACGTTTTGAGATACAATCGATTTTCTGCATCAAGGTATTTTAGTCACCGGCCATGGCTGAAAGCAGTGATGTATTTTGTATGTTGGTTGTTGAGGATAAGTTGGATGGTACCAACTACCCATTGTGGGGTTATATGATGCGACATGTATTGGTTGCAAAAGGACTGTGGAACATTGTGTAGGGTGTTGAAAAACATCCTATCACACCTACAATTGTTACAACAACAAGTACAGAAGCTGATGGAGAAGGTGTCGAAGATGATGATATTTTGCATATTCCTGTTCATAATGCAGTTTTTGTTGCACCTACTGCAGAGAAGATTTGTTGGGATGGTAGAGATGCCCAAGCACATGCATTGATAACTTTGTCTGTCAAACGTGCCATTATTCCTCACATACGCTCTTGCAGAATAGCTAATGATTCTTGGGATACACTTACCACATTGTACCAAGCTAGGAATGAGGCTCGTATTGCTTACCTCCAAAAACAATTGGAGAGTGAGCACATGAATGAAGGTGATTCTATGGACAGTTTCCTAACAAAGATGAAAGACTTGAAGGAACAGTTGATTTTTGCTGATGAGGTTATACCAGATAGCTCACTTGTGCAGACCGTTTTGAATGGTCTTCCTGATTCATATCAGAGTTTTGCTTCTACTCTTCTGTTGATGATGAAAGGCAATCCAAATGCCTTGTCATTCAAAGAGCTAGTCTCTGTTCTATTGCAGGAAGATCAGTCCAGGCAGAACAGGTCCATTAGGTGTGTTGTAGATCAAGCTTTCCTGGCTAGTCAAAAGGGCAAAGGAAAATGGAGCTCTTCTACTAGTAACCAGAAATCTACAAATGTTGCACATTTTAAGAACCAAGACAAAGATGAGAAAAAAATCAGAAAAGAAGAAATTATTTTGTAAATACTGTAAAGGGAATGATCATATCATAAAGAACTGTCCAAAACTGGCTGCAAAAGAGGCAAAGAAGTAAGAGGCTGGAATGGTTGTTGTAGAAGCCTCTACACGAAAAACGGAGTCTACTAATCTTGTGTAGGAAGAAGAATGGGCGTTTACTACTATCTGTAGTTTTGACCCATCTTCTCATGAGCAGTGCATGCTTGCAGTAGACTCAGATGTTTGGTACATTGACAGTGGGGTGACCAAACATATTACCTCGCAGCGCAGTTTCTTCTCTTCACTCGAGCCTGCCCCTACAAGGAATACTGTTACATGTGCCAACAACTCCTCTTATCCTATTATGGGAGTTGGTAAGATCATTTTGACTACTGGTGATGGTAGTTCTTTCACTTTGTCAGATGCTTTATTTGTGCCAGGGATCAAGAAAAATCTGTTATCAGTTTCTGTATTAGCCAAGATTGGTTTGGTTGTGAAATTTGTTAATGACAGGTGTACAGTTCCTGATCTATCAAATGGCGACGTGATTATTGCTTCTGGCATTTTATTTCATGGGTTGTATAAGCTCATAGACTATGAAAGATCTGTAAATGATTTGGCATGTGTAGTAAATGATTCTCAGGCTATGTCAGATGCAAAGCTTTGGCATGCATGCTTTGGTCATCTGAATTTTGTTAGTTTGCTATGCCTGCAGAAATCTGAAATGGTGTCCTCTTTGCCCAAACTTGAGGCACCTGGAAAACATGTTTGTGAAAGCTATATTTTGGGCAAAATGTAGCATTCGTCCTTTCCAAAAAATGGTTCAGTTTGGGCTACTCAGAAATTGCAGCCTGTACATAGTGATGTTTGTGGTCCTATCTAGACACCTTCTTTTGGGAATTATCTTTACTTCGTGACTTTCATCGATGATTTTTCCAGGCATGCATGGGTATATCCATTGAAGCCAAATTCTGATGTGTTCATGTGCTTTAAACAATTTTTGGTTTTGGCTGAAAATTTATCAGCATGTAAAATGGGCACCCTCCGTTCTGATCGAGGGGGGGAATATATGTCTTCTGATTTTAATGCATTTCTCGATGAACGTGGGATAAAACACCAATGTACAGTGCCGTATACACCTCAATAGAATGGAGTTAATGAACAAAAGAACAGGTCACTCATGGAGATGGCGAGGTGTATGGTCAAGAGTCAGGCTTTACCGCATACGTACTTGATTGATTTGAGGTTGAGCATCATCGCCGCTCACAATACCCCATAAGCCTTTGCCCATTAGGTAGTTCGTCATTCTAAACCTCCACACAGGATAGTTATCCTTGTCCAACTTCTCTACTTGTTGACCCAAGTCAGCCATTGAAGAGTATCAAAGACTTTGAGAGTTACCTTGAATAGTTATAGTCCTTTTGCTCTTGCATTTATGAAGCTCCTCCTTGTTTTATAGCTCCTCTTTTGCTTTTCTTTATCTCCAGCTCTGTTGATGAAGCTTCAACACCAAGTTTGCTCTGATACCAACTGTGGAGAATGAGTTCTCCTATGCGCAACGGAAGTGTGTAGTGAGCCCTTGTATGTCCAGCACTTGGACAAACATCTGCACCTTAGATAGCTTGCTGCTCTCAATACAAACCTCAAATGGACTTGAGACTTAGTGAATCAAAGTAGACAAAGAGAGCTTTCTAACAAGCTATAAATGACTTAATTTGGACAAGTTTTGATTACGAAACACAACTGTCAAAGATGAACTACCTGTCCACATAGGTATGCTGAAGAATTGAGCTTCACTCTCGGACTGATAGCTCTCTGAATATATATCCTTTGAGAAAGATATTTAGTACAGGGAAACTAGACACAAGTAGCTTTCCAACAAGCTAAAAATCAAGTAATTTGGATGAGTTTTGATCAGGAAACTCAACTCACCAAGATAGACCACCTGCACACATAAGTACACTATAAAACTGGACTTTACTATCTGACAGATATCTCACAGAATATAAATGATCTCAATGAGATATTTGAGATAGTGAAAGTAGATGCCAAGATCTTTCGAACAAGATAAAAATCACGCAATTTGGATATGTTTTGGTCAGGAAATTTAACCAACCAAAATAGACTACCTATCTACACAGGTATACTAAAAAACTGGACTTCACTATTTCACTGATATCTCACAGACTACATAAGCTTTCAAAGAGATATTTGATATGCAAAAAGGACACGAGATAAGCTTTCCAATGAGTGCTTAAACGTACAAAATGGTTACATATGCACTAAGATATGAGCTCTGCAACAGAGCTATGTACAAACTGACGTGCGGCTGGAAAGAGTCTAAGGGAAAGCCAAAATGACAAAATGGCTAGATCCGACTACTGGGAGCTCTTGCCTCTTTCTCTCCTTGTTTTGAGTGTGCTCCCACTTCACTTTTATAACCAATGAGCATGTGAAGAAGTTTGTGCCTTCTTCTTAACTCACCACTTTCTCCACTACATGCTACTAACTACAAGGCAAGATATTGTATCTCTTACTCATCATGAATTTTGACTAGACTTTTTCTTTTATTATTTTTTCCTTTTTTTCCTCCACTTTTTCTTTATCTTTATATTTGGTAAATTTATCCAAGCATGGCTCATATGAAAATGAGCTTGTATATTTATCTTCAACACTCCCCCTCAAGCTCATTTGGGAGTTATCTTCGTCCATGTCCTTCAAATTTATCGGGTCCTTGAAACCTTTGAGTTTAGAAGCATCCAAGAACTTTGTAAACATATCTGCAACTTGCTCTTTGGTTCTGATGAACTTTACCTCCACATCTTTGCTTAGCACCTTCTCCCTTACATAGTGGTAGTGGACCTCTATGTGCTTGCTCCTTGCATGAAACATAGGATTGCTTGCCAAGTAGATACTTGACATGTTATCACCATATATAGGGATGGTTCCAACTTGCACTCCAAGATCAGCCAAAAGCTTTTTAATCCACATTGCTTCACATGTGGCTAATGCTAGTCCTCTATATTCAGCCTCCATGGATGAAAGTGCAACAGTTGGTTGTTTCTTTGAGCTCCACGTGATAGGTTTGCTTCCTATCATGAACACATAACCTGAGGTTGATCTTCTATCTTCCTTTAAGCCTGCCCAATCAGCATCACTAAAGCCTTTGACCTGCAGTTCTTCATCAAACTTATAAAACAAAGCATGATTAATTGTATGCTTTATGTATCTCAACACTCTCTTGGCTGAATTTAAGTGTTCACTTGTCGGGGCTTGCATAAACTGAGAAAGTACACCGACAACATAAGATAAATCAGGTCTTGTAATGTTTGCATAGATCAATGATCCTACAATGCTTCTGTATGTCGTAACATCTTCCAATGGTTCTCCATCATTTGAACAAAGCTTTGTATTTGTGTCCATGGGTTGAGTGAGTGGTTTGCATTCACTCATTCCAAATCTGAAAAGAACATCCAACAAGTACTTCCTTTGCATCAAGTAGATGCCACTCTTTCCATAAACAACTTCAATTCCTAAAAAATATTTCAACTCTCCAAGATCTGAAATTTTAAACTCTTTACCAAGCTTCCTTTTGATATCTTTAATCCCTATAACATCATTTCCTGTTATGATGAGGTCATCGACATATATGCAAATATATACCTCTCTATTTTCTTCCTTCTTCATGTACAATGAAGGATCTGCACTACTTGGGTTGTATCCACACTTAGTTAGATACTCTACCAATCTTTGATTCCATGCTCTTGGTGCTTGCTTCAAGCCATAAAGTGCCTTCTTCAACCTGCAAACAAAATCTGGATGGTTTTCATCTTCAAATCCAACTGGTTGACTCATGTATACCTCTTCTTGTAGTTCTCCATTGAGAAAGGCATTTTTGATGTCGAGTTGATATAATGGCCATCTCCTTGAAGCACCAATTGCTATTAAGGTTCGGATAGTTCCCATCTTTGCAACAGGGCTGAAAACTTCATCATAATCTATACCTTGTGTTTGTTTAAATCCTTTGGCAACTAATCTAGCTTTATATCTAGCTAGAGAACCATCAGCATTCCTCTTTACTTTAAACACCCATTTGTTTGGAACAATCTTCATACCTTCTTTCTTTGGCACTAGCTCCCATGTGTGATTATCTTTGAGAGCTTTGATCTCCTCTTTCATAGCTTGCTTCCATTCCTTTTGTGTACAAGCTTCTTCATATGTCTCAGGCTCTTTGTCTTTGATAACCTGCATCATGTATGCAAAATGTGTCGCCATAAAACTATCATAACTCAACCTTTGAGTTGGATACCTTGTCCTTGAAGATCTTCTTTCATTGCCTTTAGAAAGTTGCTTCTTTAACCTATTCAACTTTACCATCGGAGTGATCACCTCTTCATATTCTTCTTCACTTGCATCTTCCTCACTGTTTGGAGTAGCACTTGCCTCTTTGGCTCTACTATGAGCTGAATTTGGAGACAAAGAATGACTCCCCCTCCATGTTGAACATTCTTCATTTGATGTAGATGCCTCTGGACCTGAAGCCTTTGTGCTTGATTGTTGAACTTCTCTTTGATTTGTTCCTGCATAATCATCACAATCTTCTTCAAGAATCTTTTCCTTTCCTTTATCTTCATACCATGGTCTTAGTTCATCAAAGACCACATCTCGCGAGACTCTTAATTCCTTTGTTCTAGGGTTGTAACACTTGTATCTTTTTTGCTCCGTTGAGTAGCCGATGAAAATGCATTTTTCTGACCTTGGTTCCATCTTTGTTCTAACTTCTTGTGGAATGTGAACAAAGCAAACACATCCAAACACTTTGAGGTGTGTAAGATCAGGTTTCTTACCGGAATATACCTCTTCTGGAGTCAAGTGATGTATTCCTGATGTTGTGCACCTATTCATCAAGTAAATGGCGGTTGTGGTAGCTTCAGCCCAATAGTACAATGGTACCTTCATCTCGTTGAGCATGCATCTTGGAATTTCAGCAATTTGCCTATTTTTCCTCTCAGCTACTCCATTTTGTTGTGGTGTGTACCTACAAGTGAATTGCCTTTTGATTCCATTCTCTTGTAGAAAATCTGAAAATTCTTTGGAGAAGTATTCTCCTCCACCATCGGACCTTAAGGTTTTGATAGACCTTCATGTTTCCTTTTCAACTTCAACTTTGAATCTTTTGAATATAGAAAACACCTCTGATTTTTGCTTCATACAAAACAGCCATACCTTTCTTGAGTGATCATCAATGAAGGTGACAAAAAACCTATTACCAGCCATTGATGCCTCTTGAGTTGGTCCCCATACATCCGTATGTATCAAGTCCAAGACATTTGGAGCCACATAATTGCTCCTCTTGAATGGCTGCCTCGTTTGCTTTCCTAGTTGACAAGCTTCACATAACTCATGTAGTCCAATGCTATTAAATTTTGGAAGACCTCTTACCACTTCATGTTTGCTCATGTCCTTCAGCTTTGGAATGTTGATGTGTCCTATTCTTTTGTGCCATAAGTCCAGCTCTGAAATCTTCTTGTTCCCACATTGAATGTACATGACCTTTCCATGTGGATGTTGGACATCCAAAGTGAACATCCTTCCTTCTCTTCTACCTCGAGCAATGACCTTGAAGCCTTCCTTTGGATTCTTTATGAAGCACCCATTCTCATTGAATATGACATGATAACCCTTCTCTACCATTTGTCCTACTGAAATCAAGTTCTTTGAAATTGTAGGAACATGAAGAACATTAGATAGTACCTTTGCTCTACTTTTATCTCCAAGCCTTATATCTCCAATGTGTTCAATCATGTGTTGAGTATTATCACCTGTTTCAACACATCCTTTGCCACTTGGTACCTGTAGATTAGTGAACAAACTTCCTTGGCATGACATATGGTTACTACAACCTGAATCAATGTACCATTTTTTGTCATCTTCACAAGAGCTTCTATACTCATGTCTCATTGCAAGTAGTGTGTCCTTGCTTCCTTCACTTGAGGTGCTTGCATAGTTGCTTTGGTTCCTTTGATTGCCTCCATTTTGTCTTCCATTCTTCAGCCAACAATCACTAGCATAGTGTCCTACTTTACCACAATGATAGCATGTTATACCTTTATGAGAATTGTAAGAACTTCGGCCTCTTCCTCTACTTCTACCTCGACCTCTTCCTTGTGCGTTGGCATTTGATGCATCCTTGTTGTCTTCCGAACTGTTTTGGTTGTAGTTGGAGTGGTTATAACCTCTTCCTTTTCCTCTTGAGCCTCCTCTTGAATTTCTTCCTTTACCTCGGCCTGCATATAACATTTGGTTGTGGCTGTCTTTTCCTTTGAGACCACCAAAGCTAAGCGCTTCTGTGACAAGATGAGGGATTAGTTGTTCAAAACCTGGATATACATCTTTCAAGTTAATGGAAGTTATAAAAGGCTTCCATCTTTCATCATCTCTCAAGCCATTGAGAGTATAACACACAAGATCTTCGTCTTCAACCGTTGTCCCAATAGAAGCTAAAGCATCGCTTAGCTCCTTAATCTTCAAAGTATATTCAGCTATGGATTGACTCGAACTTTTCTTGATTGTGTTCAACTCATTCTTGAGTTGAAGTTTCCTAGCTTTGGTATTTGTTGAATACATCCTTTCAAGAGCTTCCCAAGCATCCTTAGCTTTCTCTAAATGTTGAATATGACTTACCATGGCATTAGTAATGACTTGCGAAATGAGGAACATGACTCTCCTATTCCTCTCCTCCCATTCTTTTGCTTGCCTCCTTTGGACTTCGGTGGCCATAGCTTGATTGATTTGAGGTTGAGCATCATCGCCGCTCATAATACCCCATAAGCCTTTGCCCATTAGGTAGTTGGTCATTCTAAACCTCCACACGGGATAGTTATCCTTGTCCAACTTCTCTACTTGTTGACCCAAGTCAGCCATTGAAGAGTATCAAAGACTTTGAGAGTTACCTCGAATAGTTATAGTCCTTTTGCTCTTGCGTTTGTGAAGCTCCTCCTTGTTTTATAGCTCCTCTTTTGCTTTTCTTTATCTCCAGCTCTGTTGATGAAGCTTCAACACCAAGTTTGCTCTGATACCAACTGTGGAGAATGAGTTCTCCTATGCGCAACGGAAGTGTGTAGTGAGCCCTTGTATGTCCAGCACTTGGACAAACATCTACACCTTAGATAGCTTGCTGCTCTCAATACAAAACTCAAATGGACTTGAGATTTAGTGAATCAAAGTAGACAAAGAGAGCTTTCTAACAAGCTATAAATGACTTAATTTGGACAAGTTTTGATTATGAAACACAACTGTCAAAGATGAACTACCTGTCCACACAGGTATGCTGAAGAATTGAGCTTCACTCTCGGACTGATAGCTCTCTGAATATATATCCTTTGAGATAGATATTTAGTACAGGGAAAGTAGACACAAGTAGCTTTCCAACAAGCTAAAAATCAAGTAATTTGGATGCGTTTTGATCAGGAAACTCAACTCACCAAGATAGACCACCTGCACACATAAGTACACTATAAAATTGGACTTTACTATCTGACAGATATCTCACAGAATATAAATGATCTCACTGAGATATTTGAGACAGTGAAAGTAGAGGCCAAGATCTTTCTAACAAGATAAAAATCATGCAATCTGGATATGTTTTGGTTAGGAAATTTAACCGACCAAAATAGACTACCTATCTACACAGGTATACTGAAAAACTGGACTTCACTATTTCACTGATATCTCACAGACTACATAAGTTTTCAAAGAGATATTTCATATGCAAAAAGTACACGAAATAAGCTTTCCAATGAGTGCTTAAACACACAAAATGGTTACATATGCACTGAGATATGAGCTCTGCAACAGAGCTATGTACAAACTGACGTGCGGCTGGAAGGAGTCTAAGGGAAAGCCAAAATGACAAAATGGCTAGATCCGACTACTGGGAGCTCTTTCCTCTTTCTCTCCTTGTTTTGAATGTGCTCCCACTTCACTTTTATAACCAATGAGCATGTGAAGAAGTTTGTGCCTTCTTCTTAACTCACCACTTTCTCCACTACATGCTACTAACTACAAGGCAAGATATTGTATCTCTTATTCATCATGAATTTTGACTAGACTTTTTCTTTTATTATTTTTTCCTTTTTTTCCTACACTTTTTCTTTATCTTTATATTTGGTAAATTTATCCAAGCATGGCTCATATGAAAATGAGCTTGTACATTTATCTTCAACATAAGGTTAGGCTTGTTGCAAAGGGTTATGCACAGGAAAGAGGCATTGATTTTGATGAGACCTTTGCACCTACATGACGTATGACTACTGTTTGGAGCATCTCTGCACTTGCAGCTCATCATGGTTGGAATGTATATCAGTT
Source organism: Ceratopteris richardii (assembly GCA_020310875.1). NCBI lineage: Eukaryota > Viridiplantae > Streptophyta > Polypodiopsida > Polypodiales > Pteridaceae > Ceratopteris > Ceratopteris richardii. The sequence continues at coordinate 40,651,529 of CM035406.1, read as the reverse complement.
GGACATTAGAACAGCATTTCTAAATGGTGACTTGCATGAAGAAGTGTATGTTTTTCAGCCACGCGGCTTTGTGCAGAAAGGGCATGAAAACCAGGTGTGCAGGTTAAAGAAGGCATTATATGGTTTAAAGCAAGCACCACGTGCTTGGTATGAGAAGATACATGCCTATCTGATTGCACATGGTTTTGAGAACAGTCCAACTGAAAGCACCTTATATGTTAAGCGTGCTAAAAATGTGCTTCAGATCATTGTTGTCTATGTTGATGACATACTGCTCACTGGTCCTATTGAGAAGCATATTGCTGATTTTAAGGCTGATTTGCATGCCTCATTGGAGATGTCTGATTTGGGGCATTTGCATCACTATTTGGGCATTCCATTTATGCATGTTGATGGTGGAATGGCTTTGTGTCAAACAAAATATATTGACACATTATTGCAGCATTTTGGCCTTGAAGACTGTAAGCCTATTGTCAGTCCTATGGAGACAAGTTTACAATTGAGTCTTCATGATGCTAGAGATGCATTTCATGCTGTTCTCTATCAGCAGGCTCTTGGATGCTTGATTTACTTATGCATTACTCGGCCAGATATTCAGTTTGCTATCTCACAGATGAGCAGGTTTATGCATTGCCCAGGAGTCAAGCATTGGCAAGCAGTTAAGCGCATCTTTTGCTATTTGAGTAGTACTCGGCTACTTGGGTTGTTTTATCCCAAGGTGGGATCACTACCGCTAGATTTGCATGCTTTTGCTGACTCTGATTGGTCTGGTTGCTATGACACTCATGTGTCCACTAGTGTCTTTTGCTTCATGCTTAGTAGCTCATCTATATCTTGGTTGAGCAAGAAGCAGCCTACTGTGGCCACTTCCATTTGTGAGGCTGAGTATAGGGAAGCTTTCAGAGCGACTGTTGAGTGTGTGTGGCTCAGATGCCTTATGGCTGATTTGGGTGTTGGTCAGACTTCTGCCACCACCATCTTCACTAACAGTCAGAGCGCATTGGTAGTTGCGAGGAACCCTGTGTTCCATGCTCACACTAAGAACATTGAGGTGCATTATCACTATGTCAGGGAGAGGTTCTCTACTGGGGAGATCAGCTTGGCATATGTGCCCACGCAAGAGAACATTTTAGATCTTTTCACGAAGGCTCTGCCTAGGGAGAAGTTTGAAGCTTTCTGCAAAGCTTTGGGCTTACTTTCTTTTGTGGAGTGATTTCCACATAGCTTGGCACTTCCTTATACATGAGTGCCAGCTCCTTGTTCACCGCATCACTCCCAGGGGGGATTTGTTGATATATTTAGGTAGTGATGTGTGTGAACACACTAGGACCGCCCGGGCACTTTTTTTTCCTCTTTAGGAGGTTTTTTTCCCCCGGCTTGTATATACGCCTATTGCCCTAATAGACTTCTTATCTTTGTACATTCTCTAGTAATACATTCAGTATTGTGTGTTGTGCTCCAAGCTTCTTCTTCTTCCTTGTGTTGTTCCCATGCTTCCGCAGACGTCTATCTCCAACAAAAAACATGCTGAGTATGCTCACCAAAATTTGTCCGATTCTAAGACTGCAAACGGAGGAGTGTCGATGGCACCCTAGATGAAGTGACCACCTACTCTGATACCAATTGTTGGAGATAGACATCTATGGAAGCACGCGAAGAGCACAAGGAAGAAGAAGAAGCTTGGAGCACAACACAAAATACTCAATGTATTACTAGAGAATGTACAAAGATAAGTAGCCCATTAGGGCGATAGGCGTATATACAAGCCAGGGGGAAAAAACCTCCTAAAGAGGGAAAAAAGTGCCCCGGCGGTCCTAGAGTGTTCACACACATCACCACCTAAATATATCAACATCAAGATTTCCATTAAAATGTATCACTTCTCTTTTAGATCTTAATGGATGATCATTAGGCAAGAATCATCGATGTCGAAGATAAATATTCTTGTTGACATTCTTACTATAGATTGATCTCAACCAATCACCACAATACGGACAAGCTTTATAACCCTTAGTAGATATTCCTGCATCATGAAAATGATAAAAATATAATTAGATTAAATCATATTTATTTATATGCATATTGAATAAATAAATTACATCAATACCTGAACAAACACCATATCCTGGAAAATCGTGAATAGTCCAAGCCACAATACCATGAAGCATAATATGTCTTTCATTGATTCTTTTCGATACATCAATGACATTAATACCTCTCCATAACTCTTGGAGATCATCAATGAGAGGAGCAAGATATATATTCATATCTTTAAATTCTCTTTTGCCTGGGATTAAAAGTGAAAGCATTAAATGTTCCTTTTTAATGCTAAGATGTGGAGGAAGATTGTAGTTTATGACTACCATTGGCCATGTTGACCATTTACTAGATTTCATGGAGAATGGATTAACCCCATCTAATGCAACTCCTAACTTTAGATTCTATGGATTTTGTGCAAATTCAGGCCATGTAGAATCAATATGCTGAAAAGCAACACTATCATGAGGAATTCTGATTATTCCATCAGTACTTTTATGATCATGTCCCCATGTCAAAAGCTTTGATAATTCGGGGCTTTGAAACATATGTCTAATCCGTGGAGCCAATGGAAAATGTCTCAATACCTTTTTTGGGATTTTCCATTCTTCGCCGTTTTATTGAGGAGATTGACATTTGGGACATGTCAAAGAGTCTGCATATTCACCTCTATATAAAGTACAATCGACTATCTTCTTCATTTCATCATGTGAGGTAGGAAGAATATTCTGACTTGGTAAAAACGTTTCAAATAATAACCTATAAGTTCATCAAAAAAATTTATATATATATATATATATATATATATATATATATATATATATATATATATATATATATGCATATAATTTTATATATGTGTATGCTTATGTGTATGTCTATGTGGATGTGTATATGCATGTCCATGCATATACATATGTGTATGTATATATGTATATATGTATATATGTATGTATATGTGTTTTATAGGTGTATATGTATGTATATATACGTATGTGTATATGTATGCATATATGTATATGTATGTGTGTATACATGTGTATGTATGTATGTATGTATGTATATATGTATGTATGTATGTATGTATGTGTATATATGTATGAATGTGTATGTATGTATGTATATGTATGTATGCATGTGTAGCTTTGTATATTTTATTTTGTTTTAATTGTTTTTTGTATATTGTGGTTTCTAGATTTTCATATCTAGACCATTGAATCGTCTGGCAGTTTCCCATTTTATAGTCAATCTATTACCTCTCTTGCTAAGTTGTTTACAAATATTAAGTATTAGTTACCTATGAAGGTATTAAGTAGTTAGTAAAATGGGAGGATCAAATTTATCGCAAATATTTTGAAAAAATATGCATAAATAGTTTTAAAGGATGGGCGGACAAAAAGTGTTCATTCAATGCAAGTTCTTGTTCTTACCTTAGTTAAAGTTAAAATAAAAACTTGCATTGAATGAACAGTTTTTTTCCACCCATCCTTTAAAATTATTTTTCCATCCTTCAAAATCTTTAAGATATATTTGGTTCTTCCATTTTACTGATGACTTAATACCTGCATAGCTAACTGATACTTAATATTTGTATGCAAAAGAGTTTGCAGCACAGGTATAAGGTCAACTAAAATAGGAGAAACATATGTGTCAAGAAGATTCTAAAGGTTGGGTGGATAATTCTAAAGGCTAGATGGACAAAACATCTTCATTCGATATAGGTATGTATAATTTGACCTTACTCTCATAACATGTGTATGTGTGTATATGTTTTTATTTGGTTTGTCTGTATATTGTGGTTTGTAGATTTTCATATCTAGACCATTGAATCGTCTCACGGTTTCCCATTTTATTACCTATCTTGCTAAGCTGTTTACAAATATTAAGCATTCGTTACCTATGAAGGTATTAAGTCATATGTAAAATGGGAGGATCAAATTTATCGCGAATATTTTGAAAGATGCATTAATAGTTTTAAAAGATGGGAAGACAAAAAGTTTCCATTCAATGCAAGTTCTTGATCTTACCCTATCTAAAGTAAGAATAAAAACCTGCATTGAATGGACACTTTTTGTCCGCCCATCCTCTAAAATTATTTTTACATCCTTCAAAATCTTCGAGATAAATTTTCTCCTCCCATTTTACATATGACTTAATACCTGCATAGCTAACTGATACTTAATATTTGTATTCAAAAGAGTTAGCAGCACAGGTATTAGGTCGACTAAAATAGGAGAAACATATGTGTCGTTGGGTGAACAATTCTAAAGGCTAGATGGACAAAACATCTTCATTCGATACAGGTATGTATAATTTGACCTTACTCTCATAACATGCGTATGTGTGTATATGTGTGTGTATGTTTATATGTGTGTGTATGTTTATATGTGTGTATACATTCATGTATATTATGTGTATGTTTATATATGCATGTATACCTTAATAGTGTCGAAACAAATACATTACCCCATCCAAAACGATTTTGAAGATTGAGAATAAGTAAGCTCGCACTTAGTCATGTCAAACGACTTCCTTCATATACATGCTTTAGACATTCCTCTCAAAGATATTTCTCATCTTTAGAAATATCAATGTTCACTTTCATTTTGATACCAATCCTCAATAAAATCTGCCATGCCATCATCTTCATCATTGTCGCACAAATCTTGTACTTTATCTTCTTTTCAATATAGATCTTTCAGCCTTGCATATTCCACAGGATCACGTTTGCATAGTCTCCTCATAGAAGCTTCTGATAAATAAGGTCTTACCAGCAATTGTGAATGGTGTGGAGGAATGTCATCAACATCATATGTTCGAATCTACACATATAAATAAAATTTGTTAGTATTCCATAAATGAATAAAAATTAAACTTTAAACATAAAATTAAAAATATATAAGTTATTAAATATGGATAGAAAATTTTTATTCTCTCTAGCTAAAAGGTGCTCTTGGAGGTCTACTCCATCCATAATTCACTAATAGTTCATCATCAGCATGTAATGTAGTAATAACATTGACAACTATGTATCTTGATACATCTCTACTCATGTATGGTGATTCATGACTATTTTCAAGCTCCTCAAATGTGCAATTAGTCCTTGAACTATTATGTAACCCTCGACTACTATTTATTAAACCTGCTATATTTCCATGTGTGTAAGGTCTTCCATCAATATATAATCTTTCATTTTCTGCATGTAAAATCCTTCTACTAGTAAGGGATGTTGCGTTCAAGCATATTCCATAAGTACTCATGCTTTGAACATAATGTGAAAGTCGATGCCAAGCTCCCCGTCCATATATAGGACCACAAAATGACATAAGAGTGACTTCAAAGTTTAGAGGCACATACAAATCCTCTACAATAAAGAGACCACGACCAGCATTAGTAATAGTGGATGTATCAATCATATAGTGATTACCCCAAAAGTTGAAAACCTCTCCATCTAAAAGAATTGGTCCTCTATTCCATCCTCCATATCTTCTTCTATCATATTTTTGTACTAGAGGATTTCTACAAACCTCTTCTTGTAATTGATGAACAACAAGTCCATGGCGTTTATGAGATATATTAACATTATGAAAAAAATTATCATTGTCATCATCATCGAGCAAGTATTCCTGTATATCAACAGTAATTTGATTTTGTACATGGTTTTTTAATAAAATAATGACATTAATTTATATAAACCAACATACCCAAGCATTATCACGTTGACTAGGTGATGGTGCACGCTCAAAAGTACCATACTCTGCCTCATGTTCAATACATTCCAATCGTGGTCTTTGATACGTGCCATAACAAGAGTTACACCAACATATAATATGCTCTTGATAGTAAAATTCATCATAATTCCTATCGAAGGACACATGTGAAGTCATTGCATGGGTAGGAGGTGGTGGAGTACCCTCTGATTGATCAAAATATGATTATAATAAGAAACAAAAAAAATATAAGTTATGTATCCATCAAATATATTTAAAATTACATGTTTGATATACTTATAGTATATAGTCATTGCATGATGAGGAGATGGTGGTGGAGTTCCATTTGATTGATCAGAATCTACAAATAATGGTATTTGATATTAATAATCTGATTATTTACATACATAAACATTCACATATACATATTTACACATACACACATATTCACATATACACATTTACACATACACACATATTCACATATACACAAATACACATTATTGTGGGATAAATGCATGTATTTTGTATGAATGAGTGTATATGCATGCATGTGTGTGTACGTATATATGCGGATATGTATATGTGTGTTTATGTTATATGTATGTATATGTGTATATGTATGCATATATGTATGTGTATATGTTTACATGTATATGTGTATGTGGGTATGTGGATGTGTATGTGTGTGTATATATGTGTATGTATTCTGATTTTTTTTTGTTTGAGATTAAATTAATAGGAGATATTGTATGGTGGAAAAAAATAAGAGGCGACCTAACATACCACCTGAGACATGGCAGTTTTTTCATAGACAACTACGTCTTCAAGAGTCATTTCCTTAGCAGAAGGTATACAAATTAATAGTTCAAATTTATAATTTTCATATATTCTAGTAATTTTTTACATTTAATTTATGTATTTCTTTTTTCTTAAATAAACAGGTTGCTGCAAAGAAGAGAGTTGAGTTGGGCCACACATCGCACCTAGGCCAAATGGGCTATCATGGTTTTGTAGCTACATTTGTAAGTATATGTGTTATTGTGAGTATATTTTTTATTTTAGTTAAAATGCAAGAAACTAATCTTTTTTATTTGTTTCAATGCAGCGAAACATGAGATCGAATAGCTACACATTTTGGATATCGGCATTTGAGCGAGTATATGTGAGATCATCCGGATGCCTTTGTGAGTATTATTAAATTTTATAAAATTATTTTATTTTTATGAATGGTTTAATTATTTTACTTATTTATGTTTGTTATATATAATACAGGAGTATTATGGAGAGGAAGATATGGATGAGGTGGAGAGACACACACAGGAGGGACGATCTCGATCGTCACATGGTGATCATGATGATGAGAATGAGGATGATCAGGATGATCATGATGCTGCTGATGATGATGATGATTAGGATTCTTGATTATGACATTGGATTATATGGATTTACATTGATTGATATAATATATATATATATATATATATATATATATATATATATATATTATCTATATATTTTTCATTTCAGTTATGTTTTGAATTGTATGCATGGTATTAAGTAATGAAAAGTTTTGTTCTATTGATTTTTATTATTTTTTATATTAAGCATGTGTTTTAGTAATTTAATTATATAATTCATTCATATGTGTGTACGTAAGTGTATATGTATGTGTGTGTATATGTATGTATGTGCATGTGTATGTGTGTGTATATGTATGTATGTGCATGTGCATGTGTAAGTGTATATGTGTGTATATGAGTATGTGCATGTGCATGTGTATGTGTGTGTATATGTATATGCATGTATATGTGTAACTCTATCTGTATATGTGGCATATATATGTGTATATATGTGTATGTGTGTGTATATATACATATGTGCATATGTATATGTGTGTGTATAAACATATACAAATGTATATATATGCATGTGTATATGTATGAAACATGCATGTGTGTATGGATGCATTTCCATGTGCATGCATGTGAATGTGCATGCATGTGGATGTGCATATACATGCATTTAAGTATATGTTAATGTGTGTATGTATATATATATATATGCAATAATGCATGCATGTAAGTCTTTTTATGTGGTTGTAGAAATGTTTGTGCATATGCATGTCTATGTGTGTGTATGTGTAAGTGTATGTGCACATGTATCTGTGTGTATATATGTGTGTGTATGTGCATGTGTATATGTGTGAACGTGCATCTTCATCATGTATAAGTGTATATGTGCATATCAATAAGTGTGAGTATGCTATCTAATGAAAATAACACAATTCAAATGATATACAAAGAATAGAAATTGTACTTACAATAGTTAACCATACTTTTTGCTTGGTTAACTTCTTGAATAACATGCAATAAAGAGAGAGAGAGAGAAGAGAGAGAGAGAGAGAGAAAGAATTCAAAGAGAGAAAAGTGTAGAAAGAGAGAAACAGAGACAGAGAGAGACAATAAGATAGAGCTTAGGCAAAACAACAATGCTGCATATACTTGTTTCAGCTCGTAAGCACAGCGCAATTGCAAATGTTGGAGAGCTCTTCGATCAGATGCATGAAAATGCTGATCAAAGAGCCTCCAACATTTTAATTTTTGTCTGTCAATAGATTGTCGTGTAAGCAATGGTAACGCATCGTAAAAACCACCGAAATTGGCATCGCATAAGCAACATTTTTTAGCATCGCTTATGCAATGCTTTTCTAAACTGTCATGTTAGCGACCCTCTGTGCGAGTGTCACACACCTCGTCGTGCCATACATCGAAAAAAGCATCATTTCACTCGTCGTCTAATCAACGATCCGTGCTCGATGCTCCTTGCGATGCATTTTGCAATTTTATAGCAACGAAATTGTGTCGCATTAACTGTCGCTATGCACCCGTATTCCTTCTAGTGAGACTAATACCGATTTCGGGATAGGAGAGGCATTTGATAGTGGTGTCCTATGCAATTCTTGAATATCAAAGAAGTTTTCTTTTTTTTTTATACATATATTATAAAAGTGAGGAAAAGCACTATTTGGAGTTTTGAGAAAGTAATATGAAGTGTATTTCTCTGAAAAAAATGATTAATTGGCTCCCCATGACTCTTTGTAGTCCACCTCTACATGCTTCCTCTACATCTATGCCTTGGCTACTGCCAACACCCCCCTCCCTCTCATGTCTGTCATCCTCGACAAATCCTTGTTGTGGGGTCTGCCTAATGTAGTTTTGCAAGAGGTCTTGTGCAAGGGTTGCTCTATGATGCCGATTCCTCATGCGAGATCAGCTTCAAGTTTTTCCTAGTCTATCACGTGAGGTTCATCGGGAGGTGGAAGCCGATAGTGTGTTGAATATACAAGTTGCTTGAAAGCAAATAACTAAAGTAGATGTGTAGGCTGGCTGATAAAATCATAATGGTATTCTCAGAAGGGCGTTGTGAACATCTCTTCAAAGTTCATCTTATAACATGCAAGTAAATACTTGATGCGGTAGTGCCATGCATAGCATACTCGGAGTGATGGTGTAATGCTCATGTCATATGTGAGGTCTTGATTTCCATGCTCAAAGCTAGGGTATTGACATTTGGTGCCTTGACACATGGAAAGATCTTAAAAACTATTTGCATCATTTCAAAGATCTTAATGTTCATGTATGTGATGAAGTCATCCATGCGGGATAATCGGGGGAGCCAGTGGCGGATAGTCGCCATCATATATCCAATTGTTGGAGCTGTTGGAGAACCAATCACAAATTGGACATTAATTTGAAGGTCAAAGTCTAAGAAGAAAAGCACATGCCTATGTGAAGGGACAGTTTCACACATGTACTATATTTGGAAGTTAGACTTAACTTTAGTTCTAGAATTTTCAAAACTCAGGAGATTGAGAAAATGTATATAAGTTAGTTTGTATCAACAGATGTGGAGAGAGAGAGAGAAAGAATGTGAGAGAATGTGAGAAAGAGAGATTTTGTATGACTAATAGACGTTCTATGTATGAGTCTCTCTCCTCCCATCTTCATAATTTGCCTACTGTGTAATGATCTTCAAAATTCAAGTTTGCCAAACACGGTGATGCGTGGCATCAAGACTGAGATGATAATTCATTGTTTTATCTATTTGCTTTAACTACTACTATAAAGTTTTCTAAAATAAGGAGGTTGTTGGACCAATTCGATTCTTGGCATCCAGTTGTAGTTGATAACTTCTTATTTTCTATGCCTGTGATTAACCTGATGATTTTATGCTTGAAAAAGTGAGGTTTTATGCAGGAAGTCAATGCTCAACATCGAATTCTTGCTCAAAAGTGAAATTTTATGCACCAAGTCGATGCTAGGCATCGAATTTGCTATATCGGGACATTTTCTTTACTTAAACAAGAAAGGTTTTCTATCTTGGCAGCTCATACAAGGTCAATGTGTGAAGGTCATAACTTGGTCTATAGTGCAAAGGTTTTAGCAACTAATAGGTTCTTGGAATGCTCTTCTTGTCTACTTTTATCCACCAAAAGATCTTGGAAAAATAATATTTATTCTAAGAGAAATAAGCAAAACCTTGAAGGTATGTCATTTTAGTGACTAGAAATTTATGAAGAAGCAAAGTTCTCAGTTTAGGCAATCATTTCTTAGAGTTTGAAGGAGCATTGCGTTAATGGTGACCATAGAGGTTGTCTAGTGTCACATTAATTCATTTCTTGTGATGTGTCATACATCAACAAGTGGTATCAGAGGTGCAGAAAGGTTCTACAAAGCAAAAGCCATCAAAGGTACAAGAAGTTTTGGAAAGTTTTCATTAAAGTTTGAAAGCCGAAGCATTCAAAGACACAAAGCATCAGAAGATTACTTCAAAAGTATATTTAAACACAAAGAACTCCAAAAGTTATCACTCTCTGTCCTTTGAACTCACAAGTTGAAGTAGAAGCAAAGAATTATGGCAAATCATATCTCCATTGAAAAACTAGATAGAGATAATTACCTTGCATGGGTAATGAGAATGGAAGCCTTACTTATAGGTAAGATATCATGGTGTACATAACAGGTGAAGAAGAGAAGCTAGTATTTGAAGATGAAATCCAACCAAAGAAAGAGGAACTGGATGCTTTAAAGCATTGGCAGAGGATGGATGCAAGTGCAAATACCTACATCTATAATACAATTTCATATCATTTGCTACCACACACCACACAGGATTGGAATCACTTGAAGATATATGGAATGCGTTGGAATATCATTTTCAAAGTACTACCAAAGCAAGGAAAGCAAGTCTATGGTGAGAGTTTACTACATTCAAGAAGAAGCCAAGTCAAAGTATTAGTGATTATGTCACTAAGATGGAGGATCTAGCAGAGAGTCTTGGATCCATAGATGAGTATATTGAAGATCACAGATTGATTGCTCAATTGCTTGTAGGTTTGAGAGGAGATGAAAGGTGGAAACCTTGTGTCTTATCAACAGAACTTTCTTTGAATCATTGTGTTCTAGATTTGAATCAATTGCTTGGTTTGATTCTCACATTTGAGCAAGACTTGAAGGGAGATGGAGACACACATGTTGAAGAAGTGATTACAGAACTTGATCTCTGGCATAAGAGATTAGGTCATTTCAATGAAAGAGGAATTAAAGTTATGGTTGCAAATCAGTTTGTACTAGGATTACCAAATGTGCAGAGTCAATATATGATTTATAAATGTGAATCATGTCAAATGGGAAAAGCACCCAAGTTACCATTTCAGAAGAAAGGATTCGAACATGATGGAGTACTAGAGCTCATTCATACTGATGTATGGGGACCAATGAAAGAAGGATCTATCAGTGGCTCAAGTTATTATGTTCTTTTCATTGATGATTCTACAAGATGGATAACTTTGTATGTTTTGAAGGAAAGATCAAAAGTGTTTGGAGCTTTCAAGCATTTTCATGCATATGCAAAGAGATTCACATGTCAAAAGCTTAAGAGACTAAGGTCTGATGGAGGGGGAGAATACTTCTCCCAATAGTTCAATGATTATCTTTGGAATGCAGATTGGTCAAGTATCTCAATGATCTTGGATATCAAAGTTCAAAAGCAGACCCAAGTCTTCTCATCAAAAGAACAGAGGAAGGTACAATCTACATTTGTATTTATGTAGATGACATTATAATCACAGGTACTTCAGATGAAGGAATCAAGGAGGTAAAGAGATTACTTGAGAAAGAGTTCAAGATCAGTGATTTAGGAAATTTATCATACTTTCTTGGTATGGAAGTCACCTATACAGATCATGGCATATATATATATCACAAGAAAGATATCTTCTAAACCTATTGAAGAAGTTTGGTATGGAAAATTGCAGAGAAGCTTCAACTCCACTTGAAGTTAATCAGAAGCTCACTAAATATGATGGTGTAGAATACAAAGATATGAGGAAGCATCAATCTCTTGTGGGTAGTTTGATTTATGCTACACTAACAAGAACTAAACTTAGTTATGCAGTAGGAGTTCTATCACAATTCATGCATTGTCCAAAGGATCCACATTGGATTGCAGGTCAAAGAGTTCTCAAATATATCAAAGGAACCATAAAGGAAGGACTATATTATCCATTTACTTCAGATTTGAAGTTCACAGCCTATAGTGACTCAAACTAGGCAGGTAATCAAGATGACAGAAGATCAACTCATGGCTACATGATATACATTGGTGATAATCTTGTAAGTTGGTGTTCAAAGAAACAACATACAGTAGCATTATCATCAACTGAAGCTAAGTACAAAGGACTTATAGAAGCGGCTAAGGAGGTCATACGGATGCAGACATTATTCAAAAGCTTGGGCATTAATCAAGGTATACCTACAATACATGCAAATAACATGAGTTCACTTTATCTTGCAGCAAATCCAGTATTTCATGTAGGAACGAAACATATAGAGATACAGTATCATTTCTTGAGAGAAAAGGTAATGAAGAAAGAAATTGAAGTGGAGTACATTTCTGCAAAGGATCAGATAGCAGATATAATGACAAAGAGCTTGGATGGTGTGAAGACCAGCTAATTCAAAACCATGACAGGAGTAAAAGAAACGAAGAAGATATGAAGAAACAAAGAATGTCAATTAGTGATTGAGGGGGAGCTGTTGGAGAACCAATCACAAATTGGACATTGAAGGTCCAAGTCTAAGAAGAAAAACACATGCCTATGGGAAGGGACAATTTCACACATGTACTATATTTGTAAACTTAAACTTAACTTTAGTTGTAGAATTTTCAAAAGTCAAGAGATTGAGAAAATCTATATAAGTTAGCTTGTATCAAGTGACACGGAGAGAGAGGGAAGTAGAGAGAATGTGAGAAAGAGATATTTTGTATGACTGAGAAATAGTCGGGCTTCTTTGAGTGAGAAAGCACCTTTAAATTTTTGAGTTTCCATAGCTATCAGAAGGATTAATAGAAGTTCTGTGTATGAGACTCTCTCCTCCATCTTCATACTTTGCCTACTATGTAATGATCTTAAAAATTCAAGTTTGCCAACCAAGTTGATGCGTGGCATCGAGACTGAGATGATAAGTCATTGTTTTATCTATCTGCTTTAACTACTACTATAAAGTTTTTTTAAAATAAGGAGGTTGTTGGACTAATCCAATGCCTGGCATTGAGTTGTAGTTGATAACTTCTTATTCTCTATGCCTATGATTCACCTGATGATTTTGTGCTTGAAAAAGTGAGGTTTTATGCGGCAAGTTGATGCCCGACATCGAGTTCTTACTGAAAAGTGGACTTTTATGCACCAAGTCAATGCAAGGCATCGAATTTGCAGTATAGGGACATGTTTTTTACTTAAACAGGAATGGTTTCCTATTTTGGTAGCTCATATAGGGTCAAACTGTGAAGGTCATAACTTGGTGTGTAGTGCAAAGTTTTTAGCAATTACTAGGGTGTTGGAAAGCTTTTCCTTTTCTACTTTTATCCACAAAAAGATCCTGGAAAAAATAATATTTGTGCTAAGAGAAATAAGCAAAACATTGAAGGTATGTCATTTCAGTGACTAGAAATTTACGAAGAAGCAAAGTTCTCAGTTTAGGCAATCATTTCTCAAAGTTTGAAGAAGCATTGAGTTAATGGTGACAATAGAGGTTGTCTAGTGTCACACTAATTCATTTCTTGTGATGTTTCATACATCGACAGGAGGGCCACATAGTGGTGCTAGATAGGGGTAGTTGAGCCAATCCTGGCATTGCTTGTTATTTTGAACCTTGATCGCAAATGCCTTCGAGGAGCGGCATCGTGGCATAGGACCCCAGCACGGATTGTACTTTAAGTGTAGTGATGCTTTTGTCCAGGTGTGCATCATTTCTGGATATTCTTGTAATAGCTCCATGTGGTAGTTTGGTTGAAAGATTTTTCCTTTTTTGGCTTCAAGGGATAGGTCTTAGGGCTCAAATTGTGTAGAGTGAGTTGGTTTCTTCCCCATTTCCTTTTCAATAGCTAATTGGTACTCTACCATGTATAGGAAGTAGGGTTTGTACTGAAGCTCATTGATGGTGATATATTTGCAAGAGGCTAACTCAGTGAAATAGGGAAATTGTAAAATGTGTTCCTCAATTAAGGCCATGGCATGTAGCTGCACTTCTACTCATGCAGAGTGAGTCATACCTAGCTCTTCCACTGACTTGAACCATGCAGGAATCGGAAGTTCAAATGTGTTTTTCCCTTTTGCTATGACATGTCCACCTAGGAATGTTTGTGGTTCATATGCTTCTTCATATGTGTCCTCCACAAGGATAGAAATAGTTTCTTCTTCAGCAATCTGAGTGAGCTGCAATCTGTGCTTGGAGATCAATGACATGCACCCCTAAAGTAGTGAGTTTGTCTAGGATTTCTGGGGGTGTGAATTCAAGAACTTGTTGGGGTTTTGTTGGTTCCTTCAGTAGTAAGGATCTATGATCTGATTATAGCTTCTGATATTCTTCGTTGATTTTGTTGTAGTCCTTGAGTAATCATGCGTGATCTTCCAATAATACTTGCATCACTTCAGAGGGGACTGCTTTGAATCTACTGGAACTGAATGTTTTGCCAGGTCAATCCATCGCAGCTCCAAAGTTCATACGATTCTGCTCTTGTAGCATTTGGTTCTCTTCTTTAGCAGCTGCGAGATGGCGTCTTCATAGTCCAATATGTTGAGTGAGTGTGGCATCCCATACTGTGTGAGCATGTAAAAGATTTTTTACATCTATGAGGGCTTCTTTAGTCTTTTTTTCTGATTCTAACTCTAATGTGTGGTAAGCCTCATGTAATTCTTGGTTGCGTGCATTCAGAGAAGCATTCTCAATGGTTAAAGAATTTAAGTGCACCTACAAGTGTACAGTAGTCTATTGCAATGTCTGGTAATTGCTTCCAAGAGATGCAAATTTGTCTCTGACTTGCGTCATGCATGCAAACATTTGATGAAATGCATTGTCGATACTGGGTAATAATAACAATGGTATAGTGTGTGAAGCGGATGCTCGTGTGTGTGTAGATGCAGGGGAAAGGGAAAGGGGAATTCAAGGTGGATGTAGTGGTGACCGTAGAAAATTGTGATGTGTTGAGATGTGGTGGTGAAATGGTGGATGTGATTGGTGGTGTTGTAGGTGGTGAAATGCCCATGTCAGTGGACATGGCATCTAGTGCACTAACTGTGAATATTGGTGGGATGGTGGGTGCATGAGTGGGTGTGAACACGGGATTTACAAAGGAGGAGGAATATATAACTTGTTGAGTTTCATGAATGGTTTGAAGTAGAGGAGAAGGCAAAGGTGATATATTAGGGATAGGAGGGGATACTGGTGAGAAGGTCATCGGTGGAGGGAAGGGGAAAAAAGGTCTTGGAGGAAGGGGAAATGGAGGAAAGGATAGGGCGAGGAACAGATTAATTGGGGTCGGGGGGAAATAGGTTTGATGTACCAAGGGTAAAGGTTTCACATATTGCTTGGGTGACTAGAGGTGTTATGGTTTCTACTGCAGCATTTACTATGGATGGGGATACTAGAGCTAATATGGGATGTACAAGGGAAATTGAATGTACAGGAGAAGCAAGAGTTTTGATGAGATTGGAGGTGAGTTTGATGGTGGTGGCATGTATGGAGGTTGTTGGTTGGGGTGGGGAGTCGATGATGACTGTAGCTTCTGCCATAGGTGATTCTCATGGGTGTTGAGGTATCAATCATGCTTCTTTTGGTTGCTTGAAGGATTGGCCTTCTATGGGCACACAGATGTATTGGCCTGGTTTGGCCATTAGACGGATTCATTGAGCGTGGAACTAAGGTAAAGGTTTCCACTTCAAGTAGTGAAGTGCTTCAATAGTTCCCGCAGACTTTACTAGTTATTTAAAATGGTGAATGAAGGAGTCTTCAAAGCCTCCACTAGTGAGTTCTTGCTCTAGTATTTCTTGACTTTGTTGATAATTCGTGGTGTGCCCACACGACTTGCATATTATGATAGAGTTTCTGAATGGCTAATGTATAGGTGGCAGCTTCAAATCTGTCATCTTCATGGGTGCTCGTATCTCCTTGAGCTTCCGTTTGTTGTTGTTGTTGTTCCTTTTGTTCATCTTCTTGTGAGTCAAGACTAGTTTGACTAGCTTCATCATCGCCATCTTCCTCATCAGTCATTGTCCGATCTTCAACATCTGAGCTGGACACTGCATGTTCTTGTGGTTGGTCAAGAGGTGTAGTAGGATAGCTTGGTCTTTCGTATTCTTGAGAGAAAAACTATCCTTTTTGAAAATTGAAATTCACTAGAAAAGGTGTCATGCATTTCAAAATCAAATGTAGTGTTAGTGGGCTCTACCTTGAAATTAGGTATGGGAAAGCTAAAAGCATATGCACTAATGGAGGTGGGAACCTCTTTGGTTTACGTAGTAGATGCTTGAGTGGAGGCCTTTGGGGGAATTAGTGTGTTGGTAGTGACTTTGGTTATGATAGGGTGTGAGATTCGGATGCATATTGGTGGTACAGGTGTAGGATGGAGATTTTTGAGGGGATGGTTGTGGCGAAGCTGACTCTGGGACTTGTACGCATGGAATTGAACCCCTCATGCGCTTATCTGCCCTACTTTTGCTTGCTTTTCATGCCTTCTTGGTGGTTCCCTTAAATCTTTTCAATTCCTCACTGGTCATGGCATGTTTGATGGGTAAGTCATAGGCCAAACACATGTAGATAATTCCAGTGAGAGCACAACATCCATGGATGACGTGCTTGCGTTCCCACCTTTGCTGCACTAAGTACAATTGATCTATAATCCAATTAGCAAGATCTATAGTGTGAGGTCTTATGTTTGCTAAATATAAGCCAAACCAAATGTGTTTTTGAGGAATAGAAAGGCAATCCTGTGCAAGGAAAGAAAAATGTTGCATGCACATGCGCAATGGCTTTGATAGTTCTAGTGTGATGCTCGAGATATCAATCCACTCAAAATGTTGCCTCTTTTCATGGGCATGAGATAATGAGCCTTTCTCATTATGTTGGTGTGTGAATACCATGGATCTTTAGGGCAGCTCGAATGAGGTCCTTCAATAGATAAAACTTCTTATAGGGTGGATCATTCACTAGAGAGGGCAAGATGAAATTTCTTGGTAATTCTTCCCTCTCAGGGGCTTCAAGTGTGGTTACCAAATAGTAGCATCGATAGAAATCAAGTTTTGGCAAGGGATCACTAAAATACTCTGTGAAACCAGCCCTAGCCTAAATGTGTCCTAATTCCTTTGAATTCTGAAACTCTTTAAATTCACGTGAGAAAAATTGATATATGCCCCACTTGTTACCATCAAAACAAAGCATGGCATCATAAATATAGTTAGCATCTACAAAGGGTCTTGCTAGACCTTTGAACTAGTCGGAGTTTCTATGAACTTTTTCAGTGTGTCCCAAAGGAGGGTCATCGATAGGCATTGGTCTCGTGAAACTTTGAAATTCTGGTGATTGCAATGTAGGGTAAGATTCAGCTAACAACTTACCAAAATTGACCACTGGTGCACTAGGGCTAGCCTTGGAAGTTCCTTTAGCTTGCATGGTGATTGAAATTTTTGCTTTGATGATCTGCTACAAAAGGATAGCACATTAGTATGGAAATTAATTATGATCCCAATAAAGTGAGATCGCAATCCCTTTCCATAGCCGATGTGTAACCCATGTAGCCAAGTCTAGTGAGGTGGTTTATGGAGTGATTTCTCAAAAACTACTGCAAGTCACTAGACACCTACATGCTTTAGATATTGCATAAATTGCTTGATGAGATTTAATTACAAGTGATGGTGGGTTAGTGTGGGTGAATTTATACAACGATAAAGGTTAGTCGTGATAGGTGTTATGTCATACAAAGGATCATGTGGAGGCTTCTAGACATGTTTCGGCATCCATTTCTTAAGAGTTGGTGTATGTGTGGTATTCTTCTGCTGAGGTAAAAAAGATGAATTGAGTGGTAGTGGTGTCGATGGGTGGGGTGATGTTGAAGGGATGTATATTACATGGCTTTGGTTTTGAGCTAAAATACAATTCTTGGGTACCCAAATCTGCATGGGTGTGGGCCGTTTGGTTAATTGCTTCTTGGCAATCCAAATCTATCTCGTTCTTGTATCACCAATGTTAACCTTACCCCTTTGAGAATTAATGAGGGAGACAATTCAAATAGGATTCTTGGGTTGGATGACTTAAAAATATATATGAGCGTCTGTATTTCTCATCTTTGGCTAACTCTAAGACTGTACAAATTACTTAACAAATATATGTCCCCTATCATTTCCGAAATTAGACTAACTTTGATCGCGAATACTTAATCTTCCCCTTCAGCACACACTAATAGTGTTTGAAACCAATTATCACTGTGTTTTTGTTGGAGTTAGACGTCTGTGGAAGCATGTACACAAACCAAGGAAGAAGAAGAAGTGTGGAGTACAACACACAATACTGAATGTATTACCACTAGAATGTACAAAGAGGTCATAGGGCAATAGGTGTATATACAAGCTGGGGTAAAAAAACCTCCTAAAGAGGGAAAAAAGTACCCCAGTGGTCTTAGTGTGTTCACACACATCATAACCTAAATATATCAACAAATCCCTCCTGGTAGTGATACGGTGAACAAGGAGTTGGCACTCATGTATAAGGAAGTGCCAAGCTATGTGGAATCAATCCACAAACGGAAGTAAGCCAAAAGCTTTGCAGAAAGCTTCAAACTTCTCCCTAGGCAGAACCTTTGTGAAAAGGTATACAATGTTCTCCTGCGTTGGCACATATGCCAAGTTGATCTCTCCAACAGAGAACCTCTCCTTGACATAATGATAATTTAGTGAAAGCATGGAACACAGGGTTCCTCGCAACTGCCAATGCACTCTAACTATCAGTGAAGATGGTGGTGGTAGAAGACTGACCAACACCCAAATCAGCCATAAGGTGTCTGAGCCACACACACTCAACAATTGCTTTGAGAGCTGCCCTATACTTAGCCTCACAATTGGAAGTGGCCATAGTAGGCTGCTTCTTGCTCAACCAAGATATACATGAGCTATGGTCATAGTGATCCCCCCTTGGCATAAAATAGTCCAAGTAATCGGGTACCACTCAAGTAGCGAAAGATGTGTTTAACCACTTGCCAATGCTTGATACTTGGGCAATGCATAAACCTGCTCATTTGTGTGGTAGCAAACTGAATATCTGGCTGAGTAGTGCACAAGTAAATCAAGCATCCAAGAGCTTGCTGATAGAGAAGAGCATTAAATGCATCTTTAGCATCATGAAGGCTCAATTGTAAACCTGTCTCAATAGGAGTGGCAATAGGTTTGCAGTCTTCAAGGCCAAAACAACGCAATAATGTGTCAATATATTTCATTTGACAAAAATCTATTCCTCCATTAACTTGCATAAACTTGATGCCCAAATAATGATGCAAATGCCCCAAATGTGACATCTCAAATGAGGCATGTAGATCAGCCTTAAAATCAGCAATATGTTGCTCATGAGGACCAATGAGCAACATGTCATCAACATACGAATGATCGGCATCATCACATGAAACTTGTAAAGGCTAAGAAGTTGCCTCATTAGGATGAGCACTAGATTGTCCACCTATAAAAAGAGGCAGCAAAGTATCATACATGTCTTTGGAGCTAAGACATGTCTCCGTACATGAAAGGAATAGTTGAATAGCATCTTCCACAAAAACAAGATCATGGCTAACCTAAATGTGGTTAGTCTATGGATGATACAGACAATAGCCTTTGCCTTCAGAACCATACCGAACAAAAATACATTTCACTGCTGTATCATCCAATTTTTTGTGATGTTGTTCAGACACTAATGTATATGCCAGACAACCAAAAACATGGAGATGAGAAACAAATGGCTTACAACCATGCCAAGCCTCATATGGAGTGACAGAATGCAATGCTTTAGTGAGAGACATGTTAAGTATATATGTTCCACACATAACAACCTCAAGCTAGAAATTATGTGGTAAAGCCTTACTCTTGACCATACACCTCCCCATCTCCATGAGTGACCTATTCTTCCATTCAGCAAACCCATTTTGTTGAGGTGTATATGGCACTGTACACTAATGTCTTATCCCATGTTCAGCTAGAAATGCATTAAAGTCAGAAGACATATATTCCCCCCCAGATCAAAACTAAGGGTCCCCATTTTACATGTTGATAGATTTTTAGCCAAAACCAAAAATTGTTTGAAGCACATAAACACTTCGGACTTTTCTTTCAATGGATATACCCATGCATGCCTGGAAAAATCATCGATGAAAGTCACAAAGTAAAGATAATCTCCAAAAGAAGGTGTCTACATAGGACCATAAACATCACTATGAAAAAGCTGCAATTTTTGAGTAGCTTGAACTGAACCATCTTTTGGAAATGAGGAACGTTGCATTTTGCCCAAAATATAGCCTTCACATACATGTTTACCGGGTGCCTCAAGTTTGGGCAAGGAGGACACCATTTCAAATTTCTGCACGCATAGCAAACTAGCAAAATTTGGATGACCAAAGCATGCATGCCAAAGTTTTGCATCTGACATAGCCTAAGAATCATTACTGCACATGTTGAGTCATTCATAGATTTTTCATAGTCTATGCGCTTATACAACCCACGACATAAAATGCTAGAAGCAATAATGACATCCCCATTTGACAGATCATGAATTGTACATCTGTCATCAACAAATTTCACAACCAAGCCAATCTTGGCTAAAGCTGAAACTAATAAGATTCTTCTTGATCCCTAGCATGAATAAAGCATCTTACAATGTAAAGGAACTACCATCACCAGTAGTCAGAATGATCTTACCAACTCTCATGATAGGATAAGAGGAGTTGTTGACGCATGTGATAGTATTCGTTGTAGGGGCAAGCTTGAGTGAAGTGAAGAAACTGCGTTTTGATGTAATATATTTGGTTGCCCCACTATCAAAGTATCAAACATCTGCGTCTACTATAGATATACATTGTTTGGAAGAAGATGGTTCAAAACTGAAAACAGTAGTAAATGGCCATTCTTCATTCTGCAATAGATTAGCAAACTCTGTTTTTGGTGTAGAGGCCTCTGCAACAACCATTCTAGCCCAGGGAAAAAATAAGACCACCCCCCTCACTCAAAAGTATATAAATATGGGCGAAAATCTCTAAGTATCTCATATTATAAGTATAAATATTTTAGCGAATCTTTACAATATTTTCCATCTGAAATATAGAGAAGTTGGCAAATTTTTTTATAACTTCTATTTTAAACATAAAAAATTAGGAAAATTTTTATAATAAGCTCCCTTAAAAATATACAAATGTTTGAGTATTTCATATGGTTCGCTATCCTAAATCACTTCTTCTACTATCTTTTCTTTGTAATCTTCTTCATTTCAAATTATACATAGTATAAAAAATCAAGTAATCAAATAGGATAAGATAGGTGTGCATCAAATAAATGAATCATTCTATCAAGACTTCCCCATCAAAATGAAATACTCTTGTTGCCCAAATATGTAGTTTCATGACTTCATAGCTATAATAGAATCCAACCCAGACATTTGGATAGAAATAGCCATAACAGTAGGAAAGGCTTCAGCTTTATTTCCTCAATTATTATCCTATGCTTATGAGCCATACCAATCCACCTATTATTATCATGCAATGTCATACCAATGCATGTGAGCGATACCTATTATTATCATATGTAAAGATGGTTGATGCCAAATATATACTCGATTGGGTCTTGGTAAACCCCAAATTTATCTTCCAATGAAAGTGGAAGTATAAACTCATGGTAGTTAACCACAAGACTATATGGAAAATCAACTACATTATACATAGCATCGATGCAATACTATGTCATCCCCACTATTCATCATTGTGCGATAATAGGTATAGAACTAAGATTGAAAGCATGCTCATACATGGACCCCACAACACACACACACCATGAGCATGAACTCGCAAGGTATCACATGAAAGCACTTATATTCAAAATGCTGCTAGAAGACCCTTCAACCCTACACCAATATTGTAGTTATAATATTTGCAAGTTTAGTAACAAAGACATGATAGATACAGACATACCTTTAATCATCAAAACTATACCAAGTTGCAACACAAAAGCAAGCTACTCAATCCATATACCTAACAGGCCTTTCATTTAAAGGAAAAATCTTGATGTTAAGAGCCTACATTGTTGAGTAGACTTCAAAGGGCACCTCACTTCTATAACTTATGAGTAGTTGAAGAACACAAAGACTTGTGGAGAAGCCTCCAAGAGACATGCCACTTATGTAGGCCCCAATACATTTGAAATCTCATAGATTTGCAGAACATATACCATGATGTAGTTCATTTGTCCCCCAAATACATTAAGAACTTGACTACTTGAGCAGACCCCAGGAAACAATTTGTTACTAGAAGTTTGTGAAATGTACTACTACTAAGTAGAATGAGACAAACTCCAAATATACTTTAATTACTACATTACTAGCTGATAGATTAAGAACTCCAAAAGTTTCCACACAAATCAGGTTGTCCAATTTTGCTTGATATTGATACACATCAGGTTGTCTAGTTTTACACATGATGTCCAGTTTTCCATCACCTCTGGACTATTACTAGCAACATAAAGAGTTTTCTAAACTACGAAAAATATTGGTATTTAATCAAGTTCAGGGCTATGGCCTAAGATTTCTATATGATGTAGCTTTCGAAAGTGAAAATCTCTCACCTTCTCTAGATTGTCAACAGTACGCTTCATCATTGCAACCTTCTCAGTGTAACCTACAAAATCCTTTGTGATTCCCTTTAAAACTTGCATTCTGACCCTACACATCTAAATAAGTTGATGATTAGGCACAAATGTTATAGAAAAACTTGAAGTATGGAATATAATAGCTCTCCTACACATACAATTTGTATAGATGGCTGGGTAGTACAGGATCACACGATGGTGAAAAATTGAATTGCATCCATAGACCTTGCACACAGCCTCTAGCATGCCTACGATTGCTAGCTTCAACTTCACAGAAAAAGGGATAAAGCTATTCCAACCCATATAAAGCACGCCAAAGGTCTCACTTAACTAATAATTAAGTTGAGTAGAGCAGATTGCCAATTATTCACTCAATTCCCTTTTGATATGTCATTCAGCCAAACCTGTTCATAGAATCTTCAGCAATGATTGTATAAATATTATCTAAGGGTGAAAAAATGGTGTGAAAGTGGAGTGAGAGGGAATCATGCTCCACATTGATCAAAGGGCAGTGCTTGTGAAATTTAAGATCATGAACCTCCATGAACAAGTATGCTAATTAAATCCCCATGTGTGGGAGCAACTCATCATGCATGATCATAGACAACATGAAAATCATATCAACCACTCCAACATTTGATTTGATGGTGCAGATGCATATTAATGTGGTAGAGATCCACTGTTAGTCTAGAGGCACATGAGCATCTATTTAGAGCGATCATACGCAAAAACTATTTCAATCAGCTATGTTCTCCAATTAGTTTCCCTTGACTATATCCGCATCTTTGCTCGAGGTGGACAAAACTTCCAAAATGACAAAAGACATCAGGTCCTTCCTCCTCCATAGTCCCATCTGATCAGCTTTGGTTCCAAGCTTCCATAACAATGCCTATACATGTGTGCATGATGGTAGCCAAGTACATCATATGATGTTATTTAATAACAACTCTTTGTAACTCACACCTCTTTAAAAATGTTTATTGTGTTCATATTGCACCCATCAAAGTTGATCAAACTAATCAGACTCACCCCTAATCATAACTATCTGCTCCTTTCCTTTGCTACTGTAAGCTTATCTGCTATATCTATGATATCCCAAAAGATTACATGCTATTGTTGAAAGACTGATTTCAAACCCTAATGTAGACAATTAATATCAAAACACTGTTGTTACTATCCATGTAAACAATGAACACATTAGAAACATAATGGAAAGCCTAAACAGCATTAGACACATCCAAGGAATGAGTACATATGCTTACTGCATGAGTACATATGCTTACTGCAATAAAACCTTAGTCAACAGGCATCGATTAAAAGACCTTCTATGGCCACATTTCTACTGCAAGCTTTCAAGACACAGAAACTTGTAACAACACTTGGTTGTATGCCTTCAAAAAGTGATCCATTGAATAGGTCAAATGCCTTTGAAGTTTCTCCACACTCAAAGAAGCCAGAAATAAGACCACCCCATGTCATGAAATTTCTATCTAGAAATCTAATGAATATTGCATATGCATCATCTAGAAGCTTGCATCTAGCATAAATGTCAACTAATGCAATCCCTACTGCCATATCCATTTCTAGACCCCTTTCGTATGCAAATGCACTGATCTGAGGCTCTGAATACCACATAAAGTACTGCATGCTTTCAGCATGCCCAACAAAGTAGCTTTATTTGGTTGTACACCTGTCTCTGGCATTTTCTTAAGCATTTGAAATGCAACAATTGGCATTAGTAGTGCAGGTATTTGACTAAGTACAATGAGACTCCAATGGAAGACTCAACCAACATGAAGGCTCTATACATGTACCACCATTAAAAAAATAACAATATGTAACTCAATTAATTATTAAATTGCAAAAGCATTGCAACTATCACCAGTGCTCCCCTTGATAGACTATATACATCCAGGAAGAAATGATGAAGTACACTATACAACCTGAAGAAATGATGAAGTACACTGTACAACCTCTTTATTGATTGGAAGCTCTCTATTGTGTTGAGGACCTCGATGATGAAAGATCTCATACACATGCAAATTTCACACATACACACATACCTTACACATAAAACGCACACATACACATAACAATAGCCACACATACACATGCATTCCAATAGCAGCCACACATGTATATACATGCATGCACACATACACATACATTCCAGCACCAGCACACATGCACATGCACACATGTACATACATACACTTGTACACATAAACATATATTTCACATACACACACACACAAACCACACACATGTGCATACATACTTCTATACACATCTATCTAGAAACAACATTAGATTACCAAATTTCTGATCAGGGATAGGTCCCAAATTCCAAGAAGTTCAATGTGCAAGCCTTCAAATCCTCTAAAAGGATTGTTCAGTGTACACACATACATACACACATATAAGCATGAATAAAAACATAATATATACATGCAAGCATCACACATACTTTCAAATTTCAAACATACATATATGCATGCACGAGTACAAGAATACAACATGCACACATGTAAGCATCTCACATGCAAGAATCACCCATGCACACATATACATAACATATACATATTACATGCATCACACATGCATCCATATGTACATACACACATACATATTACATGCATCAAACATACATATTACATGCATCACACATGCATCCATATGTACATACACACATACATACATGCACAAATACAAGAATACAAACATACATACATAGATGCATAAATAGGCATGAACATTGAACAATAGGAACCTTTGAAAATCATCATTTGAGATATTAAAAAAAAAAATCGACAAATATTGAAGTCCTTGATATATTCAAAACCTGTCAAAAAAATAAGAAACATTAGTATAAATTATACTTCAACATAATATTCAAAAAGAAATCAAATAAAATATTTACCTTTTTATAATCAGTATCAGTCGATTTGAAAAATATTAGAAGGTTCAACATCCTCCATGTGTTTCCTCTAGCCTGATACTACACGTTCATTTCTTCGTTGACATTGACTTTTCCATATGGCATAAGCTTCTTCGAGATGGAAAGTTTCAAGGTCACTCTTAGAAACAAACAATCGAAGACATGTATCCAAGTTTTTATTCAATCTATTTCTCGTTGCATTTCTTATGAAAGTTAAGCTACTCCATAGACGTTCATCTTCAACGGATCCAAGGATCATTGTTAGACACAAATTTGCTACTTTAAAATACGCCGACATAGATTCCTTCAAGAATGGAGATATATCGAGCTTCTTCCATAGCTTTGTCATTGCACCTGGATTTGAAGGATCTTTGACAAAGTCAAATTGCTCCCACATCGTTTGTCCAAATATCCTAGATTGTTTTTTTTTAGGATTTGGATTTATAATTCCTTGCTTTTAAAGTCATTTGTTAGTAAGCTCTTGTCTTTGCATGATTCCAATATAAAGGATGAACTATGGCCATTGCTTCTAAGAGCTCGTCTCAAGGAAATCTCTCTCTGATCTCAGAAGTCAATTTATTACATATGGATCTTAAGCCTTGTTTTACACTATCCACTAGGATGGCAAAGAATGTTTGATTAACTTTTTTCCTGATGCATATTCCTTGACTTTTTGGTGATACATGAAGAGGAATCTGCTTATATTTCACAAATATGCACAACCAACCTTTCTTATTGTATTGCAAAAAACTATCTTCTACACCAACTTGTAGCAACGATTCCCACTCGACAAATTCTTGTGAATCAAAACTTGATGTCTCAGAATACAAAGTTTCTAAGCGCATACAAGTCATTTTTCTTGCTACTGCGTATTCCATTACATAAATATCTCTTTATTGAGAAACTTTTATCAAATTATTCATTTCTCTTAACAATGGTAACATTCCTCAAAGATAGAGAAGAGTTTCCACATCACTTAGCATTTGCAACAAAGTGTGAGCTTGTCCTTTTTGTATTCCTTTACTTAAAGACATAATATTGACCACACCGATGACTGATTTATATTCTTCAAAAGACGTTCTACAAGTCCAATAAGTGAAATCCATCTGGTGTCAATATTTTTTTTCAATTTTCTTCCCTTGCTTATCCCATCAGAGAAGCATTTAAACTCTTTAATACGCTTGGGACTTTTTGAAAAGAAAGCATATGCCTGGTGTACAAGATCTTCAACTTTTTGTACGAAAACAAATTTTGACACAATTTTAAATGCCAAATTTGTACGATAAGACATACAATGTATACCTAAAGCATATGGTGTATAGTTTTGTTGCAATTGAACACACAATCCATTTCTAAGCCCATGCATAATTGAGCATCCATCAACACCAATGCATACTAACTTTTGATTAATATCACTAATTGACATCCCTCCAATATTTGAAATGGAATCTAAAACAAGTTGCACCAACAAATTAGAAGTTGCACTTCCCTTTAGTTGAAAAGCACCAATAAATTTGGCTTTTCTTGCATAATTCTCCACAATATATGCATGGATACATACCCAAGAAGTGCAATCCCTTGCTGTCACTTCGTCAAGGGGAATAGAAATAAAAGTAGCATTCGATAAACTTTTTTTCAGGTTAGATTTGATTACCTCTCCCATTGCTTTTGCAAATTCCCATCCTGAAGATTCTGTCCAATATTGTGTCGGAAAACTTTGAATTCGTAATCCAATGAAAATCAATGGAACTCTCCACTTAGGATAATCAAACATTGGTTTTACAATGGACAAGGTATGTAGCACAATTGAAAATTGCATTAATATGGCTTCATTATCTGATTTGAGCTTTCTCTCAAAAAGATGCATTAAGGATCTTTTATTCTCATTACTTTGCTCCAAAAGCAATAAATGAGAATTTTAGGCATCTACATTCTGTAGATGCCTACATTCATCTTTTGTTTTCCATCTAACGATGTTTTCCATTTTCCCTTCTACTTTTACCTTCTCATACATTTTACCCACATGTTTTTCAATGGTATCTAATTTCAATTGTAACTTGACTTGATTACCTAATTTCCAACTACATGGTATACAAGTGGCAAATTTTGGTTCTTCTTCACCCACAATTATCAAAGGCTCAATAAAAGGAAACTTTGTTATCCAATCTATTTTAAAAGTCCTTCCTATATCCCATTGACCCTTCCCTCTCTTCATACGTTTAGACAAAGAAGTGTCATTTGACGTTTTCGACTCTGACACAGAGATGTTAGAGCATGCAATCGGGGGTAAAATTGTAGGCTCAAGGGATGAGCTTGCTACACATGAAGAGCCCATGACATTCGAGCCTCCAATCCCTCCTTTAAGTGAATAAAAATAAGAAATGGATTTTCTCTTAGGTCTTGAATCCATTACAACCTTTCCTTTTGCCTTTGATTGCATCTTAGTAGTTCCTGGATATATAGAAGACACACACATGAACACACCCATGAGAGAAGCATTTGAAATCTTCCAACACTAATCCTATGCCTTTCTATAGATCCATTTTTATATATACATACAAACCCTAACTCTACTACACATGCCCTACACCTACCACATATATACACTATATACAAATTATATATATTATATATTTAGAGAGAGAGAGAGACTACTTGAAGGGAGTTGAGTACATACCTGATGGATGATTATTCCCATCAAAAACACTGATGACATATTGAGAGGACGGCGAACTCCTAGCCATTTGAAGCAAGCTGATATCGACTGCCATAGCAACTGCAAGCTACACTATGCAACACCTTGTGCTCAAAGAGTAGCTTCACAAAATAAGCATCAACATTTGAAAATTGCAATACCAAATGCTCTCTCTCTCTCTCTCTCTCTCTCTCTCTCTCTCTCTCTCTCTCTCTCTCTCTCTCTCTCTCTCTCTCTCTCTCTCTCTCTCTCTCTCTCTCTCTCTCTCTCTCTCTCTCTCTCTCTCTCTCTCTCTCTCTCTCTCTCCTTCCTGCCTTCTTTTCTTCAACTCTTGTGCAACCAGACATCTGTTCATTTCACAAATCACTCCATGATGCATAGAAACCTGTGCAACACCAAGAAACCTGTGCATCTTTCGATTTCAATCATATGTCTGAACTAAAGCACTATTGGGTAATAATGGTTATTCCAAAATAAGATCCGAGAGTTGCATTAACATTGCTACATTTTAAAGCTTGGAATATTTCTTTAAATACTAACTTCAATAGCACATTGAGAAAGCAGATTTTCAGTTCAAATTTCAGCAACAAGAGTTACATTTGCATTGAAATTTTGTAAGTGAAAGGAACGATCATTGAAAATTCAACAAACATAGAAACAAATCAGAATGCCACAATGACATGAAAAAACTAAAACTCCAGTCGGTTTATAATAATAAAAGGAGAGATTTAAAAGCTCAAGCAAAGATTTATAATTAGGCATTGAAGAAAAAAAAAATTCAATGACTTTCTTATGGAGAGGCATGCAACTGCAACTACTTTTAAGTAGAAGATTCGTCTTCGGACGCTCTTCGAAACTTCGAACATTGAAATGAAGAGCTCAGCAAGTAGGGCAGCATTTTATTGGACCACTTACTAAGACATCCTATTCTAACTTCGATTTCAGACTAAATAGCAGCATCAGGAACCGTTCCACTTGTCAAAAACTTATTCATGAATATATATCACACAATTCCAAGCCTCCCAAAGATATTCTACTGACTTGCCCAAACTAGCCGAACACAAGAAATCAAGGGCTATAAAATCTGCTCTATAAAAAATATCCTCTAAAAAATCGTATGAGCAACAAAATTCACTACTGTCGCATTAAAAATTGAACAAAATTCAACGGAAGCTTTTGTTTATACTTGATTTACTTTAAGTCAACAAATACTGCCCCATGCATGTGGCAAAATCTGCAATAAACATAATGTCCAGATGACTAAGCATATGATGAGTATCTAAGCTCTAATGCAAAACCACTACTCTGTAAACTTCATTTCAACAGAAAGATTTTTATTGAGGCCAGGAATATTGGATTAATGAAGTAGTGAAAAGCCTTCATAAAAACGA
This sequence comes from Ceratopteris richardii, assembly GCA_020310875.1. Taxonomy (NCBI): domain Eukaryota; kingdom Viridiplantae; phylum Streptophyta; class Polypodiopsida; order Polypodiales; family Pteridaceae; genus Ceratopteris; species Ceratopteris richardii. The sequence continues at coordinate 40,621,531 of CM035406.1, read as the reverse complement.
GTAGCATATACATTAGCGCAACCACACTACCATCATTATCAGGTGCTCCTCAATGAACCTAAAAAACGTAACCAAGAAGAGGATGGAGAACTCAAAAATGGAACATGCGGACGTGCATTTCCATTAGCCACCATGTTACCATAATAGCCCATGCTTTGTAACCAAAAAAGGGCAGACAACTGAAAAATGGGATATAAGCACGTAGTCTATGCAAATTCTCTATCATCACTATTAGGTGCTTTTCTTAACAGCACTGACAATGTATCCAAGAAGAGGACGAACAAATGAAAACATACACACGTAACCCATTCAGGGAGAGAAAAAAGGACATACCTCTCAATTCTGCACATTACCATTTTCTTTACCAATTAATAAATTTTTCAATGAATGCACTTATGCTCATATAAAAGTGTTCTTTGCTACATATGGCCCTAAAATATGCATATGTTTGTGTATGTAATATGTATGTATCTATTTTGATCTATTTTTATGTGCATAGCTACACTTCAAACTTATCTATGAAGCTCTAGAATTGGTATAAAGCATCATATAAAGACCATAGATTTTTAGCTGGGCTTCATGAGTTTTTTTTGACACTTGGGGGTGGGTCTCAAATTTAAGCCCTTCCTTCAATGCGTTCTAATCCATGCAAATGCCAAGGAAGTGCAGCTGATTGTTGTAGTATATACATTTCAAAGGACATGCAAATAACCATTGTTGCATTTGTCCTCATAATGTTCCAAACAGAGATATTGTTTCCAAACTAAATAATTACAAGAGAAAATCCAACTTATCCTCGTAAGACTCCAGTAGAATACACAATCCAGCCAAGTCCACTTGCACCTTCATGTTTCATGCCACATGGAATGAACACATATAATTCAACGGAAGCTTTTTTTTATACTTGATTTACTTTAAGTCAACAGACACTACCCCATGCATGTGGCAAAATCTGCAGTAAACATAATGTCCAGATGACTAAGCATATGATGAGTATCTAAGCTCTAATGCAAAACCACTACTCTGTAAACTTAATTTCAACAGAAAGATATTTATTGAGGCCAAGAATATTGGATTAATGAAGTAGTGAAAAGCCTTCATAAAAATGAGTAGCATATACATTAGCGCAACCACACTATCATCATTATTAGGTGCTCCTCAATGAACCTAAAAAACGTAACCAAGAAGAGGATGGAGAACTCAAAAATGGAACATGCGGACGTGCATTCCCATTAGCCACCATGTTACCATCATTAAAAGGCGCTCTTCATAATAGCCCAGGCTTTGTAACCAAAAAAGGGCAGACAACTGAAAAATGGGATATAAGCACGTAGTCTATGCAAATTCTCTATCATCACTATTAGGTGCTTTTCTTAATAGCGTCGACAATGTATCCAAGAAGAGGATGAACAAATGAAAACATACACACATAACCCATTCAGAGAGAGAAAAAAGGACATACCTCTCAATTCTGCGCATTGTAGACGATCGAAGTAAGCACTAAGCACGTTGAATTGGATGGGGAAAAAACTTCTGTGACTTGGACCCGTTGATGGTGAAAGCTCTGCGTTGTTGAGAACTCCTAAACCTGAACTCGGACCTGCTGATGGTGAAAGCTATGCTTTGTTGAGAACTCATAAAGCAATGGAGATGGCGAATGAAAACCCTCACTGTGAGAATACGAATTCCTGAATCTGGCGAATATAGCAAGATCATCGACTTAGGGTTTCTTGAAATTGGACTATTTTAATGCTCCTAATTTTAACCAAACAGAGCAAATACTTTTTCATATCAATTTAAATTCGCCTTTGGGCTAATATTCACCCTTAAATATTTCACTATTCTAGCCTCTTTTTTCTTTGCCTCTTTTGCAGCTAGTTTTGGAGAATTCTTTATGACATGATCATTTGCTTTGCATTACTTGCAAAAAAAATTCATCTTTTCTTTTTTCTTGTCGTCTCCATCATCCTTCTTTGATTGTGCAGAATTAGTTGATTTATATTTACTAGTAGAAGAGCTCCATTTACCTTTGCTCTTCTAACTAGCCAGGAAAGCTTGATCTGCAACACGCATAATGGACCTATTCTGCCTAAACTGATCTTCCTACAACAAAACGGAGACTATATCCTCAAATGCTAAGGCATTTGAATTGCCTTTTATCATCAAACGAAGAGTAGAAGCAAAACTCTAGTATGAATTAGGAAGACCATTCAGAATAGTCTGGACAAGTGAACTATCAGGCAAGACGTCATCAACAAAAATTAATTGTTCCTTCAAATCTCTAATCTTTGTTAGAAAACTGTCCATAGAATCACCTTCATTCATATGCTCACTCTCCAATTGTTTTCGGAGGTAAGCAACACGAGCCTCATTCCTAGCCTAATACAATGAGGTAAGTGTATCCCAAGCATCCTTAGCTATTTTGCAAGAGCAAATGTGAGGAATAATGGCATGTTTGACAGACAAGGCTATCAATGCATGTGCATGAGCATCTCTGCCATCCCAACAAATTTGCTCTACAGTAGGTGCAACAGGAATCATAGCACGAATAGGAATCTGTAGAATATCACCATCTTTGATGCCATCTGCATCAGCTTCAAGACCTATATTTGCAGGTGTAATAGGATGTTTTTCAACACCCTGCACAATATTCCACAGTCCTTTTCCGACCAATAAGTGACACATCATATAAGCCCATAATGAGTAATTGGTACCATCCAACTTATCCTCAATAGCCAACATACGGAATACATCATTGGTTTTAGCCATGGCCACTGACTAAAATACCCTGATGCAAAAAATTGATTGTATCTCAAAAAGTTGAATAGAAGTACCCTGTCGAGTTCTGCTAAATCTGTAGCAGAATTCGAGACGCTTATACTGGCAAACCAAAATATGTATATATCTTTGGCACAAAAAGACAAAATAGTCTACATAAGTGCTGCAATAGTGCATTCAAAGGCCGAAACGAGCTTAGATTGCAATTTCGGCACACACAGCAAAGCTATTTTTATCTCATAATGACCCTGAGTATGCTCAGCGAATTTCATGCGATTCTAAGACTACAACCGGAGGGGTGCCGACGATGCCCTAGATGAAGCGCGGACTTGCTGTGATACAAATTGTTGGAGTTAGACATTTGTGGAAGCATGTGAACAACACAAGGAAGAAGAAGAAGCTTGGAGCGCAACACACGATACTGAATGTATTAACACTAGAATGTACAAAGATAAGTGACCCATTAGGGCAATAGGTGTATATACAAGCCGAGGGAAAAAAAACCTCCTAAAGAGGGAAAAAAGTGCCCCGACAATCCTAGTGTGTTCACACACATCACTACCTAAATATATCAATACTTTTTACTTAATTACATTGACAGAGTCACATTAGTATTTCTTCACCATAGAATAATTTTACACAGTTACAATATTTCATTGATCACAAACAGAAGACTTATGCATAGTTACTTGACCAAACAATAATCCTAGACTTCATCGACATGCAAAACAAAATCAGACTATAGAATAACGACATCGGAATGTAAAGAACTTTGTGCTCCTTTTTGGCCAGTGACTGTTTGTTGGAATATATACAAAAATATTTTTTACAAAATAAATGATGATGGCCTAACACTTAGCCAAGCATTGGGTTTCCGGTATTTATTTTGTAAAAACATATTTCTGTATATATTCCAACGAACAGTTAGTGATTGAAAAGGTAGGACTACAGAATATATCTTTTTGGAGAATTTAATATAATGATGTACGAGGTGTCATTATTATGTATTCTGATTTTTGTTTTGCATGTCGATGAATTCTAAGATTATTGTTTGGTCGGTGAAGAAGTGTTGTAACTATGTGGATTTATCATGTCTATTGTTCGTTGAAGAAATGCTATTGCATGTGACTTTGTCTGTCTTAGAGTTAGCCGGAGAGGAGAAATACATAGACTGAGATTTATTCTATTCATTAATTCTAGAAGGGGTAAGGTTAACACAATCTAAGCAATGTAAACCTATTTGTTATGCCAAGTTGAGAGCAGATCACATGAAGTTTATTAAACCCATATATGATGGCTTAGTGACCTTTACAAGCTAGAAGAGCAAGAAGGATAAGTGATCTTCTTCACCTTAGATGAGGAGATGAGGGAGGACAGCAACCTCCATGGCTTTCACGCATGGTCATTGGGCGGGTTCATTGGCCTCTTGCATGTGCATGGATGTGTGGTCTGAACTAAGGGCTCTCTATAGCCATTTTCATGTGGTCTTAACCTGCTCTGATACGAGTTGTAGCGTCACTTCATGAGGTTTCTCCTCACTTTCACAGAGGAGGGAGGGGCTCAAAAGAATGACAAAAAAGATGAAGAAACATTAGCTAACCACTCAGACAGACACGGAGATAGATGGAGGAGGGAGGGGCTCAAAAGAATGACAAAAAAGATGAAGAAACATTAGCTAACCACTCAGACACACACGGAGATAGATGCCTAGTCTCTCCTCCCAATCACGTACCAAAAACTCACACACATACCATCTCTCTCTTTCTTCTCAATGAAATCCTCCATGTGGACCCTCACATGGGTGACACATGGCACCTAGTGAGAGTCCACCTATTCTCTACTACTAAGATGGTTTCACACACCCATTCCCTTAGAGTCCAATAATTCATGTGACATTCATCTAACACAAGGCAAGGCAAGTGCCTCAAAAATATTTTGGTGAGACTAAGAATTCAAAACCAAAGATATAGAGACTAAATGATCCACAAGTTTGAATAGTTAACCTAGTACTTAATGAGAGATTGGCTAACTAAAAAAGAGCTTGATTTCTTCATTCATGCATGTTATCTAGGACTCCAAAGTTGATAGGACTATTTTTTTAGGTAATGTATGAACTCTATGAGTTCCCAAATGAACATAAAATGTTGATCACAAGATAAAAGGTTATCCTTTATGTGTAATACAACAAGCAAGCTGGAAATTGAATCAAAATAAGGAAATCCATAGGATGATGATCTCAAGATACCCAACCAAGAGGTTTCTTTGAAGCAAAGTTGATCTTTTAAGTTTTGGATCATATGTGAAGTAGTTAGATCTTTTCTTTTAAGGAAACTCAATCGAGGCCCCCTTGGTTGAATGAATAAAAGAACAATTGTATAGTGAATGGTCTTAGTATCCTTGGGATCTCCTATATCCCACGATGCAAGGATAGGATTTCCCAGAGGCATATTAGCTATGATAATTCAAAATCGGTAGGAGACCTAAGATTCAGCGGATGACTAAAGGTTTAAAGCAAGTTACTGAGAACATTAATGATTTTTTTGTTGCCCTCATGAGTGAACCACTTGCTTTTAATAATTTTATTTTCCAAGAAAACATCCCATGGTGTCTAAAATTCAATGATTTTCTACAATAGCATATTCTCCTGCCTAACAATTCTAGGAATTTTTCAATCAACCATTCTTTTGAGGGGCATCAAAGTTCATCCCACATCTTTCTTTCCATATCTTCTAGATCACTTCCCCTCTAATTTCATTTGAGAAGTCAAAAGAGCACCCAATTGTTTCACCAAGTAATGCTTGTTTCCAGTTGATTTGCCTTTCTAAACTCATAATCCTAGTAAGAGACTTCCATATCATGTAACTTCTTGGGCATGTTGGAATTTGGGGCCCCAAGATCGTTCCAAACTAAAACCTTTTGAGCATACACACTTAATTAATTAAGATGATAAGTGAGAGATAGAAAGAAAGCGATTTGAATGTTTGAGTTTGATTGCTTTTGAAAGTTGCCCGTTGACATTGACTTTGGTCGAACCAAAGGATCAAGAATTAGCCAAATTGGAAAGTATTTGTAGGAACTTTCTCTGGACTGGGGATCAAAACAGAAGGGGGGTGCCTAAAATCAAATAGTCCATTTGCACTAGCCGAAAGGAGAGTGGAGGTCTGGGTATTATGGACATTGGCAGTATGGCCAATAAACTTGCAGCAAAACGGATGATTAAGGCTTGGTGCAATAGAGATTCCTCTTGGGCCAGATTAATTTTCAAAAACACAAAGCGATTACTCTGGTGGGCTACCCTGGATGGAAAAACCTTGACATTCTCACCCTCTTATTCTCTCCAATTCCGGTCTCACTCAAAGGATCAATCCTGGTAAGATCCATGTGGAAGAGTTGGAACAAATTCAAACCCCACATCAAAATCAGTGAAGATTGGAAATGGGCTGCGGGAATAAGAAAAAATGACTCTATTTGGTTCCCAATCCAAGGCATGAGAAACGTGGAGCCTTGGAACGTCTTAAGTGCCAAGAGACTCTAGAATAAGGGATTCAAACAATGGAAGCACCTCTGGAAGCAGGACACGAACAAATGGGTGGACTTTGAAGACCTTGACCCTAGTGTTGCAGTCACATACGAGCAATGGAATATTTTATTGAGCAGACGCCATGGTTGGGACCGCTCTAAAATCCGACTACTTATGGGACAGGACGCTACGGACATTTTGGGCCTTAAATGGTATAATGGAAATCACCTCTCCAAGCTCCCATATGTCGAAGCTCACAACAACATTCACATCACGCTCAACAAGAAATGGTGTCTCAACTGGACGCGACTTTGATGGGATATGAAATTTATGTCTATCTAGCACCCTCTCATTGAAAACAAAAAGTCAGTCCTCCTATGGCAAATTTTACACCGTGGAATATGGACCAATGCGAAAGCTAACAAGATCTGTGGTGTCTTGCCCTGGTGCAAGCGATGTTGCAATAGAAAAGAGGATATTGGTCACCTGTTCTTTGCTTGCCCTAAATCCCTTCGGCTATGGAGGATCCTTGGTCATTCTTTGGGGCTCAGAGAACAAATCAATTGGAAGCAAGCCCTCATTGGTGAAGCGATCGGTTGCTCTGCGGCTTTGTGGAATGCGATTAGGGGAGAGATCCTTTGGAATATTTGGTGGGAACGATGCACTCTCAACTTTGGCAATACTCCCAAAGAGTGGTCGATCGAGAAGTCCCTATTCCTTCTTGGCAAAAGAATTGCTAACTGTAAGAAACCGCCCCCTTCAAACATCACAAAGAAGTTCAGTATGTCAACAATAAGCTTAAAACCAAGTGGGCTCCGCATGAAGGGGATGCGAGGTTTATCAACCTCCTCTATAACTCCATGTAAGCTTTGTAAGGTCTACCATGAAGATCGGCTGCTCCGCGACTCTCTGGAACGCCATCAGAGGGGAGGTCCTATGGAAAATCTGGCGGGAAAGATGTGCTTTCAACTTCGGTGACTCCCCCAAAGTGTGGTCAATTGAGAAATCATTGTTCCTCCTTGGCAAAAGGATTGTTAACTGTAAGAAATCCCCCCCCCCCTTCAGGCATCATCAAGTACTCCTTTTGATCAATAACAAGCTTAAACCCAAGTGGGCTCCACATGAGGGTGATGAGAGGGTGATTAACATTCTTTGTAATGCCATCTAAGCTCTATAAAAGATTCCCCTGCTCTGTGGGATTTGAGGGGTCCCGTGGGCACTAGTCCCTTCTCTTGTACTTTTCTTTATTTAATTCAAGTCCGGGAGAGTAGGCTAATGCCAAACTTCCTTTATATTAAAAAAAGAAAGCGATTTTGAGACAAGGATAGGGAACGTAAGTTGGATGCTTACTCACTAAAAAATAGATGTCCAAATTACAACATGGGAGGACTACTCAACCATAAAAAGTGGTGCACTCACTAATGGAAGAATATCCAAGAAGATGATGATACAAAATTTAGATTATGTTGAAATAATATAAGTGTGTGAAGTGAATGAGCAACAAACTAACCTTATTCTCACAAAATAGTGGAGCAAAATTGTAAATCAACCAACCCTAATTTTGAGATTAGGGTAGAGAAACCCTAAAAACAAAATATAAGGTTAACTCACAAAAGATAGTTACCACCACCTTGTAGAAGACTTCTTGCTCCAAGAGAGTAGCCTCTCCTTCACCAAATCTTCACCTGCAAAGCTTCAGAATCTTTAAACTCTAGCTTGAGATCTTTGAGTGATTGATACAACAATGAGCTTGGTCCTTATTTTATAGCTTTGGTTGATGATCCAAAAGCAAAACTAAAAGCAACACAAAAATAAAGCTAACGACAAAACCAAGCGAAAAATAACACCGCCACAAGCTTGAGTTTCTCCAAAAAGCTACGTGAATATTTGGTGCCATCGCTTATGCCTTTTTCATAAAAGCTAGAAAGCAAAAACATGCCAATGCTTACGCGATGTAGCGACGAGGATTCAAACCCAGGTGAGACGTATGGGAGGCCGCTGCGCTATCCAAGGCACCCAATGCCTTTTGTTTGTGGTAGAACTATAGAGAAAGTTACATATGTTGTTAGCTCATGTGGAATTTGAAGAGAAAAACAAAACTTCTAATGAAGCTAATGTTGGATCATATTGATATTGATTCCAACAATCTCTCCTTCAATGTCATATTGGTACAAGCTTCAGTAACCTGCAAATCTTCTCATGACTATCTCTAGCCAATGCTTTGGTAAATATATTTGCAACATTCTCACTAGAAGGAACATAAACCAGTTCAATGTGCTTCTTAATTATCTACTCTTGAATATAGTGGTAGTGTACCTCTATATGCTTTGTCCTTGCATGATACACTGGATTCTTTGCTATAGCTATAGCACTCTGGCTATCTGAAAATATCTGAATGGGTTCATGTACTCTCACATCAAGATAACTGAAAATCTTCTGCAACCAAAATGACTCTAGAGTAGCTGCAAATGTTGCACGATATTCAGCTTCACATGATGAAGTGGTAATAGTGGGTTGTCTCTTTGAAAGCCATGAGATAAGACAATCTCCAAGATAAAAACAAAATCCACTAGTACTTCTTCTTGTGTCTCTGTCACCTGCCCAATCAGAATCTGAAAATCCTTTTAGTAACAAATGTGTAGATTTCAAAAATACCATAGCAAAATTCGAAGTTCCCTTCAAATATCGAAAGATCTGCTTTACTGCTTTCCAATGTAACACTGTCGGATTCTGCATGAACCTTGATACTTGAGAAACTGCAAACTGTATATTAGGACGTGTATTACAAAGATATATCATGCAACTAATTGCTTGACTATATAGAGTAGCATCAAATGATTCTGCATGTGCTACCATCTGTAAAGATGTGTTCTGATCCATAGGTGTTTGCATAGGTTTAGAATCACTCATATGAAACCTTTCCAAAAGTTTCTCAATGTACTTCTACTATGTCATATAGATACACTCATCTCGAAACAAAAACTGAATCCCAAGATAATAATGCAAAATGCCTAAATCATTCACATCAAATGTTTGCTTTAATTGTTCTTTGAGCATCTACAAATCTTCATCTCTTGGACCTGTGACTAATATCATCCGCATAAATAATTGCTATAAGATGTCATTTTACCTGTTTCAGCTTTGACATAAAGAGTTGGAGCTGCATCTGAGTTATTGAAACCAATGGATAAAAGATATGTATGTATCTTTTCATACCATGCTCTAGGTGCCTTTTTTAAACCATACAAAGCTTTTATAAGTTTACACACTAAGTGTTCTTTACCTGTCTCTTCAAAACCTTCTGGCTGCTGAATATACACATCCTCATGTAAATCACCATTTAGAAAAGCAGTCTTAATGTCAAGTTGATATATATGCCAACCAAAATGTGCTGCTAAAGCAAGTATTGACCTAATAACAGTCATCTAGATGTAGGAGCAAAAGTCTCATCATAATCAATACCTTCTTGTTGTGCATATCCTTTGACAACCAATCTTGCTTTGTACATGTCCATAGTACCATCTGCTTTCCTTTTGATTTTGAAGATCCATTTTACACCTATAGCCTCTACAAACTCACATAGTTGCCAAGTTTGATTCTTTTGGATAGAATCAATCTCTTCTTGCATAGCTTTTCTCCAAATAGGAATGTTAAGTGCATCTTTAACACATGCAGGTTCATCTTCAACTATTGTAAACACCAAAATATCATGAATCTCAAAGTCTTCAGCAAAACTTACATGATCTTTTTGTTGTTGTTGTCTAGTCTGACTTCTTGTTCTTACATGATCTTGTTGTTGTTGTCTAGTCTGACTCCTTGTTCTTCTAGTAAAAGTCTTTATACCACTATCTTTCCAAGTCTGATATAACCAAGTAGGTGTATCTTTAAATAGTGGTGAACTATTTCTGATCCTTCAGCTTCCAAAGGTTCAAGAACATGTCCTGCCGAGGTACTAGGACTTTTTGGAACTCTAACTTCTTCCATTTCTGGAACCAAAGTCTCTTGTGGAACTGACTCTGTAGAAGGTTGTGAAATTCCTCTTTCTTCAACTTTTTCTTGAATCCTAGGAATTTTAGCTCCCTCCTAATATGGCAAAACATGTACATCTAGAATCTTTCTAAAAAATCCATAGTCATTTTCACTAATGAACTGAGGAATTTTTGCTTCTTTATCATAAACCTTATTTTCATCAATATAAGCATTACGTGAAAGAATAACTTCACCTGTCTCTGGAACATAAAACTTGTATCCTTTACTCTTAACAGGATATCCAATGAAAACAACTTTCTTTTCCTTTACATCTAGTTTGCCTCGATCCTTTTTCTCAACATGTCATAAGAAAGTGATCTAAACACTCTAAAATAACTCTCTTAGGTTTTCTACCATAATAATCTTCATAAGGTGTGATTACCTTTAAAGCTTTTGTAGATTACCTATTCAAAATGTGATTAGTTGTATGTACTGCATCAAAACAGAATTTCGGTGAAAGCTTTTTGGATGCCATCATGCTCCGCATCATTTCAACAAGTACTCTATTCTTTCTTTTTGCAACACCATTCTGCTGAGGAATATAAGCAATAGTAAGGTGTCGAGTAATACCTTTCTCAACAAGAAATGTCTGGAACTCTTTTGACAACTATCTCCACCTCTATCACTTCTGAGAATCTGGATAGTTTCCTGACTTTCATTTTCAACCATAGCTACAAACTTCTTGAACATAGGAAAGACTTCTGACTTCAACTCAAGACCATAGATCCATGAGTATCTCATAAAATCATCAACGAATAGAAAAAAATACATGAAGCCTTGAATAGAGTCTGCTCTCTTAGATCCATTCACATCTGAATGAATAATCTGCAATTTCCTAGTAGCTGTAATATGACCATGTTTCTTGAAAGGTAGTTTATGCATCTTACCTTCAAGACAACCTTCACATATATCTGAATTATCTAGTAGCTTGAATGAGGGTAAACTCCCAACCATACCTCTGTCCTTGATACTCATGAGAGCTCCAAAAATAATATGTCCAAATCTTTCATGCCATAGCTTCATATCTTCCATCGGTGATGAAGATTTGACTGCATATGCCTGACTGATTTTTGACAAAACAAAGATGCCTCCTCTATGCTCACCTTGTAAAATATACCTATCATCTTTGTGTGATAAGATCTTACAAAGATCTCTCTCAAATACAACTTTAAAACCATTACTCAAAAATGTAGATATAGGTAGCAGATTCTTCTTCATTTCAGGTACGTATAAAACATCTGAAATCTGAAAATTACCACCTTCTCTTGACTTTAGGGTTACTTTACCTATTCCCACAACATCCAAATCATTGCCATTTGCGATAGTAACTCTTCCACCTATAGAATAAGAAAGGGAAGAAAACACATCTCTGCAACCTGTCATATGTTTTGTAGCACCTGAGTCAAATATCCAAGGACTTGCTGAAAGAACTTGTAAAGCTGCATGATCAAAAGCTACTTCCTCAATGGTGATACAAGCATAAGAATCACCTTGAGATTTCCCTTTTTTATCATCTTTTGAAACATTACCTGATGAATTTTTCTTTTCTGCTACAATCCTTTTATAACATGCTGCTTTAAATGTCCAGGTTTCTTGGTGTAAAAACATATCACTTCCTTCTTCTTAGAAGATTTCTCTTTGGATGTAGTAGAAATGGAATCTGAAGTAGAAGTTGAAAGGGACTTACTTTCCTTTCTGGATTGTTTTTCATTCTTATCCTTCTTCCTCTTTTTACCCTTTGATGAATATGAAAGTGCTTCTTCATTCTCTTCCATTCCCTTCAATTGATCTTCATCTTGAAGTAACAAGAACTCTAGCTCTTCAAATGTAACCTCTCTATCTCTTGTGCTAAGAGTAAGAGTAATTATGAAAGACCGATATGAGATAGGAAGTGAATTAATCAGCATATTTACCATTTCTTCATCTGATATCTCAACTCCTACATTTAGAAGTTGATCTCTCAAGTCAACGAGTCTCGTAATGTGGATTTGAATTGACTCACCAGCTTTCATCCTTGTATTTGCTAGTTGTCTCCTCAAGTGAGCTTTCCTAGCAGGATTTCTGCTCTAAAAAAGATTCTCAAGCTTCAACCAAGCTTGTCTAGAAGTTTTGCAAGATCTAATTTGTGGTAAAATATGCTTTTTGACACTCATTGGTATGAATGAAAGTGCTAAAGCATCTCTAGCATCCCACCTTGCTTGATCTTCAGTAGGAGGAACTATACATAAAGACCTACCTGTGACTGTAGATGTCGAAGTAGTTACCTCTTCTTCAGTTGGTTATGTAATAGTAATTCCAGTACCTCTTGAAGTTGTTGTAGCTCCTTCTTGGCCACGATAGAAAGAAAGATATTTTGAGACAAGGATAGGAAACGTAAGCTGGATCCTTACTCACTAAAAAATAGATGTCGAAATTACAACATGGGAGTACTACTCAACCATATAAAGTGGTGCACTCACTAATGGAAGAATATCCAAGAAGATGATGATACAAAATTTAGATTATGTTGAAATAATCTAAGTGTGTGAAGTGAATGAGCAATGAAGCTAACCTTATTCTCACAAAATAGTGTAACAAAATTGTAAATCAACCAATCCTAATTTTGAGATTAGGGTAGAGAAACCCTAAAAAATATATATAAGGTTAACTCACAAAAGATAGTTATTACCACCTTGTAGAAGACTTCTTGCTCCAAGAGAGTAGCCTCTCCTTCACCAAATCTTCACCTCCAAACCTTCAGAATCTTCAAACTCTAGCTTGAGATCTTTGAGTGATTGATACAACAATGAGCTTGGTCCTTATCTTATAGCTTTGGTTGATGATCCAAAAGCAAAACTAAAAGCAACACAAAAATAAAGCTAACGACAAAACCATGCAAACAACAACGTTGCCACAAGCTTGAGTTTCTCCAAAAAGCTACATGAATATTCAGCACCGTCGCTTATGCCTTTTTCATAAAAGCTATAAAGCAAAAACATGCCAATGCTTGCGCGATGAAGCGACCAGGATTCGAACCTGGGTGAGATGTATGGGAGGTCGTTGCGCTATCCAAGGCACCCAATGCCTTTTGTTTGTGGTAGGACAATAGAGAAATTACATATGTTGTTAGCTCATGTGGAATTTGAAGAGAAAAACAAAACTTCTAATGAAGCTAATGTTGGACCATATTCATATTGATTCCAATAGGGCACAAGAAGAAGAGATGGCCAAGATCCTATCTATCACATAGGCATGACTTGCACCAGTGAGATTACAATCACAAAAATCAATTTCAAAACTAATTTTTGAAATTAAACCTTGAATAATTTTAACCAAAAAAGGTAGACAAGTATCTCTAGAGCATCACCCAATTGGAATAGCTGATGAGACAGAGCCACTAGATCAAAGAATCCACTCATTCAACTACTCCATCAAGAATGATAGCCATGCCTTTGAGAAAAGTACATATTGTACCAAAATGCCTAGTCCAAAATACAAGATTAAGTGGTATGGGTAGGGATCAATATAATGTATCATTGATTCCTCTCCTCTCAACTCGCCTAAGGGATGGGATCTTAAATTGAAAGTGGAGTTGGATCAAGGAAGATGTGATGATCATGCCCTCTAGTGTAAATCATGGGGCTTAGGGTAAAACTATTACATATAGTCATAAGCTAGAGGTACTTCTTCCTTGCCATTAACTTGAGGCATATTTTTTAGGAGAAAAATGTTCTTCAATGGGGAAGGAATGTTATAAAGTAATGTGTCACCAAGGCTAAGTCAAGTACAAGGTTCTCTAAGTTATAGGCAAGCAATAACACTTAGCTTAGTGGCTAAGTCTAAGGGATGGGAAGGAGGAGGAAATGCGTTCAAATCTAACAAGATGTTTGGGAGTGTATTTTTCCCCAAGTCACCTCCAACCTTCCAAAAAAATACACTAGGCATATGGCACACATGTATATCATTTGTACTTAGAGAACCAGGAAACATGGTAAACATTGTTGGTGCAAAACAAGCCTTCACCTTTGGCTTGGAACCCTTGAAGAATATCACTATGTGAAGCAAGAACCATAGGAACTTAGTCTTATGACTTATTACCATTTTATCTCTTGTAAAAGTCTAAATGACTTGGCATGTAAATGATCACACCTACTTGATTAGATTCGTGGAAAATTGGATGGTATAATTGGAGAGAATATCTCCCTACTTTTAGAGGAGTGATTGAAGGGAGCCAAGAATTCAAATTTGAATTCAAACTCTCACTCATCTCATATAAAAGTTGTACTTGAAAAGTCGCGGTGTGTCCTTCACTTTTTCCCGAGGCTAATACTCTTGATCATTGAGTGTGTGAGTGCTACACTATAGCCTACACATCTCCAACTCATTAGGCTACATCTATCAAGCCTATGAGATTGTACATTCATGTGAATTAATAGAAAGAGTTACATTCATTACTTCTGTGTTTTCTGAGTGGTCTACCTCCAAGTCTGTCAACTTCAACAGGTCATATCTCCGGATCTACTGGACCAAATCAAGTGATTCAAAGCTTGTTGGAACCAGCTCCAAGCATACTACATGCCTACAAAATTTCAAGGCCATTGGATCAGCCATCTCGGAGAAATCTTGCTCGACGTGGTCTCTGGTATTCTTCTGCAGAATTCCTAAAAAGTCGGGGGTACACATAATTTTGCTAAACTTCTTTCTCTGAGTATAGTTTGTCATTTCTTCTCATTCCACTTGCAAATGGTAGCTTGTTAAGCTAATTTAATATGTCCAGAAGGAATTTGATCAATTGTAAGTGTGCTGGTCATACTGAGTGAAAGACTGAGCAGGTATCAAGATCAAAATAGAAAGTTTTCAAGTCTAGTGAAGTGCAAACTCATCTGTTTTGATCTAATCATTAGTCAAACCTTTTCCAAAGTACATATAGCATATTTTGGTATCATTTGGAAGCTCAAGGAGTCTACTAAGCATATCTGGAGTCAAAGAGGGCTGATGCAAAGCAGGATTAGCAGCATCAACTCAATCTTCTGAGTGCATCCAACCATCTCTCCCAACAGTGGTATCAGAGCAAACAAGGTAACAATGGGAGATGGTTTTCCTTCATTCATTGACAAATTGGACAGGAACAATTACCAAGCTTGGTCTCTAAGGATGAAGACCTATCTACAAGGAAGAAGCTTGTTTGGATTCATATTAGGAGATGAGGAATTGCCCTCATTCAAGGCAAGAGGACTACCCACCAAGGATGAACAAGAGAGGCTCAACCAATGGTGTGCAAAAGATGCTTTGGCAAGGTCTTACCTTCTTAACTCTATATCTGATTTCCTTTTACCTCACATAAGGAATTGTAAGACTTCCCAAGAGACTTGGGAAACCTTGTCATCATACTTTTCTTCTAACACAAGAGCCAGAAAGAATCAATTGTGGATTGAATTCACAACCCTTAGAAAGCAACCAAAGCAATCAGTCTCAGAATTTGTGACAAAGATCAAAGATGTGGCAGACCAACTAGCAAGCATTGGAGAGGAGATTGAAGAGGAACAAATAGTAAGGCAAGTAACCAATGGACTAAAGGCAGATGATAAGTGGGAGAGCTTCACCACTGCAATGGATCTCTACATGGATATGCATACCCCAGATCTCACAACTCTCATGGGCCAACTATTCACACATGAAGCAAAGTTTACAAAGGCAGGAGATCAATCAAAAGGTAACAACCCCTCTGCTCTATATACTGATAAGAAGGTTAAAGATAAAGGTAAAAGTAAGAAGGTTGATGAAGAAGGTTCTACCTCCCAAGCAAACTATGCAGGGAGAGGTAGATCCTCAAGAGGAAGAGGAAGAGGAGGTAAGCAAGGTAGGGGGAGACCCTACAACTCATCACCATGCAACATTTGTGGATTGTCTAACCATACCACAGATGAGTGCTACAGAAATTATAAGAATCAGAGAGGAAGAGGCTATCAAAGAGGTGGATACTCTCAAGGTAAAGGCAGATTCAACCAACAACAAGGCTACAATGGATACAACAATCAATACAACAACAATTACAACCACAACCACAATGGTAACTACCAAGGTGGATTCAGAAATAGAAGGGATTACAATAACTACACAGAGGAGCAAGATGACTCCCTATTGATCATGAATATGACCTCCAAGGCAGGTACAAATGATGATCATTTATTTTATATTGACTCAGGATGTTCTAACCATGTAGCTGGCAATGTGGCACTACTCTCTGATTTGGAAGAACCCAAGGGCAAACATCAGGTACAGACAGGTGATGATACTAAACATTCTGTTGTAAAGATTGGAAATGTGAAAACTTGTGATGGAAACCAGAACCTATTGAGCAGGGTACTTTATGTACCAACCATTACCAAGAACCTAATGAGTGTGGGTCAGATTGTGGAGAAAGGTTTGCAGGTCAGGTTCACTCAACATGGAGCATATGTGGAGGACCCAAGACATGGATTCACAAGGATAGCCAAGGGAGAAAAATCAGGTAGATTGTTTACTTTTGAGCTAGAAGACACCAAAAACATTGCTTTATACAATTACAAGGATCAAACACTTTCAGAGTTAGAAATATGGCACAAGAGGTTAGGTCACATAGGTGAAAGAACCCTAAAGCAAATGTGCAGGGATCAATGTGTGCTTGGGATACCTAATGTGTCCAAGCAACACATGATTTACAAGTGTGGTGCTTGTCAGTTTGTTAAGTCTCACAGGTTGCCCTATTCAAAGAAAGGTTTCATGCATGAAGACTACCTAGACTTGGTACACACAGATGTTTGGGGACCTAGTAAGGATCCCTCCATTTCAGGATCAAGGTACTATGTGTCCTTCATTGATGATTATAGCAGATGGACTGTTTTATACTTTATGAAGCATAAAGATGAAGTGTTTAATTGTTTCAAGAGGTATCTTGCACTTGTTGAAAACCAAACAGGAAGAAACTTGAAGAGGCTAAGGTGAGATGGTGGAGGAGAATACTTCTCAAATGAGTTTGAAGATTTCTTGCAGGAAAGAGGCATCAAGAGGGAGATAACTACAAGGTACTCACCTGAACAAAATGGGGTAGCTGAAAGAAGGAATAGACTCATTGTAGAAACAGCTAGGTCTATGCTTAATGAGAAGAAGTTGCCAAATTATCTTTGGGCAGAAGGTGTATCCACTGCCACCTATCTCATAAATAGGTTGCCATCCAAATCACTTGATGGCATGACACCATATGAAGCTTGGCATGGTAAGAGACCTTCTCTGGATCATTGCAAAATCTTTGGTTGTGTAGCATATGTGCATATTCCCTCACAGGTAAAGGGAAAGCTAGACCCTAAAGCTGAAAAATGTATCTTCATTGGTTATGATTTGAACCAAAAAGGATACAGATTCTACAACCCAACAAACAAAGGCTTCAAGGTAAGCAGAGATGTCATCTTTGATGAGAATGACTCATGGTATGAGAATGAATGCAGGAAGGTTAGTCTACCCTATGATATGGAAGAAGATTTCCCAAAGCTCACCAAGGAGGAACCAATCCAGAAAGAAGAATCAAGCTCAGATGATGATGACACAATTAACCTTGAGGAATTCAAGGCATGGAAGTCCAAAGGGAAGATGAAAATGAAGAAGCTAGAGGATATACCAGAATCCTCAACTCAAGCAATGAGGAGATCTCAGAGAGAACGTAAGAAGCCTATCAGATATGGGTATGATACTTCTCTTGTAACCAAACATTCTGTATATCTTGCAAAGGATTTGTTGAATGAAGAACCAGGTACATATGAAGAGGCAATCACAAAGACAGAATGGAAAGAAGCTATGGATGAAGAAATAGAAGCTCTCAAGGAGAGTGACACATGGGACTTGGTACCCAAGAAGGACTCTATGAAGGTGATAGGATCCAGATGGATCTACAAACTAAAGAGAAATTCAGATGGAACAATCAACAGGTACAAAGCTAGGTTGGTAGCCAAGGGTTTTGCACAAACCCAAGGCATTGATTATGAGGAGACATTTTCTCCTGTGGCTAAGATGCCAACAATCAGAGTACTAGTGAGTATAGCTGCATCCAAAAATTGGAACATGTACCAATTAGATGTCAAGAATGCTTTTTTGAATGGATGGATATCTGAAGAAGTCTACATGTCACAACCACCTGGGTATGAAGATCCCAAGAAGGTAAACTATGTTTGTAAATTGAAGAAGGCTCTATATGGATTAAAACAGGCACCTAGAGCATGGAATTACAGGTTGACAACATATCTCCAAGACCAAGGATTTGTGATGAGTAAAGCAAACACTTCTCTATTCATAAAGAGGAGTAGTACAGAGGTAATCTACTTGTGTGTTTATGTTGATGACATCATCATTACAGGCAATGATGTCAATGGTATTAGAAGCATCAAAGGACAGATGATGAAGGAGTTCAAGATCAATGATCTTGGATTATTGAAGTACTTCTTAGGTCTTGAGTTAGTCTACACCAACTCAGGTATATATATCACTCAAAAGAAGTATGTACAGAATATGGTCAAGAAGTTTGGCTTGCAGGATGCTAAATTCTCAACTACTCCAATGGAGGTCAACCTAAAGCTAAGTGCTCATGAAGGGGATGAAATACAAGACATTACAGGATATCAAAGCATGGTAGGTAGTTTGAATTATGCTACCTTGACAAGAATTGACATAGCATATGGAGTTAGTGTGCTAAGCCAATTCATGCACAAACCAAGGATACCTCACCTAGAGGCAGCAAAGAAAATCTTGAAGTACCTCAAAGGAACTCAAAGCCATGGTTTGTACTTTCCTTATACATCAGATATTGATATTAAATTATATTCAGATGCAAATTGGGCAGGATGCAAGGATGATAGGAGAAGCACATCAGGTTACATTTGTTTTGCAGGAGATAAACCTATTTCTTGGTCAGCCAAGAAGCAACCTACAGTGGCATTGTCATCCACTGAAGCAGAGTATAGAGGGCTTGCCAATGCCACTCAAGAAGCTATCTGGTTAAAGCTTTTGTATACAGAGCTAGGTCTATACACTAGACCTCCAATTATCTTTGGAGATAACACAAGCTCTCTTCACCTTGCAGCTAATCCAATATATCATGCTAGGACAAAACACATAGAGGTTCATTACCACTATGTGAGAGAAAAGTTGCTTAGCAAAGAGATTCAATTGACTTATGTGTCCACTAATATGCAATGTGCAGATTTACTTTCTAAAGCTTTGGATGGAAACAAGTTATGCAGATTTAAATCCATGATTGGATTACAAGATGTGATTGAAGAATGAAGATGAAGACTTGAGCCAAATGTTTGGCTTGAGGGGGAGCTGTTGGTGCAAAACAAGCCTTCACCTTTGGCTTGGAACCCTTGAAGAATATCACTATGTGAAGCAAGAACCATAGGAACTTAGTCTTATGACTTATTACCATTTTATCTCTTGTAAAAGTCTAAATGACTTGGCATGTAAATGATCACACCTACTTGATTAGATTCGTGGAAAATTGGATGGTGTAATTGGAGAGAATATCTCCCTACTTTTAGAGGAGTGATTGAAGGGAGCCAAGAATTCAAATTTGAATTCAAACTCTCACTCATCTCATATAAAAGTTGTACTTGAAAAGTCGCGGTGTGTCCTTCACTTTTTCCCGAGGCTAATACTCTTGATCATTGAGTGTGTGAGTGCTACACTATAGCCTACACATCTCCAACTCATTAGGCTACATCTATCAAGCCTATGAGATTGTACATTCATGTGAATTAATAGAAAGAGTTACATTCATTACTTCTGTGTTTTCTGAGTGGTCTACCTCCAAGTCTGTCAACTTCAACAGGTCATATCTCCGGATCTACTGGACCAAATCACGTGATTCAAAGCTTGTTGGAACCAGCTCTAAGCATACTACATGCCTACAAAATTTCAAGGCCATTGGACCAGCCATCTCGGAGAAATCTTGCTCGACGTGGTCTCTGGTATTCTTCTGCAGAATTCCTAAAAAGTCGGGGGTACACATAATTTTGCTAAACTTCTTTCTCTGAGTATAGTTTGTCATTTCTTCTCATTCCACTTGAAAATGGTAGCTTGTTAAGCTAATTTAATATGTCCAGAAGGAATTTGATCAATTGTAAGTGTGCTGGTCATACTGAGTGAAAGACTGAGCAGGTATCAAGATCAAAATAGAAAGTTTTCAAGTCTAGTGAAGTGCAAACTCATCTGTTTTGATCTAATCATTAGTCAAACCTTTTCCAAAGTACATATAGCATATTTTGGTATTATTTGGAAGCTCAAGGAGTCTACTAAGCATATCTGGAGTCAAAGAGGGCTGATGCAAAGCAGGATTAGCAGCATCAACTCAATCTTTTGAGTGCATCCAACCATCTCTCCCAACAAACATTTGTACACTTGATTAAACAAGTCCCCCTACCTTGAGAATATTGATATATTTAGGTAGTGATGTGCGTGAACACTTTAGGACCGCCGAGGAACTTTTTTCCCTCTTTAGGAGGTTTTTTCCCCCCGGCTTATATATATATGCCTATTGCTCTAATGGGCTACTTATCTTTGTACATTCTAGTGGTAATACATTCAACATTGTGTGTTGTGATCCAAGCTTCTTCTTCTTCCTTGTGTCATTCGCGTGCTTCCACAAACGTCTAACTCCAACAATTGGTATCATAGCAGGTTGTCGCTTCATCTAGGGCATTGTCTACACCTCTCTAGTTGCACTTTCAAAATCGCACGAAATTTGGCAAGCATACTCAGGGTGTTTCAGAGATCAAAACAGCTTCGATTTATGGTGCCGAAATCACGATCTGAGATTGTTTTGGCCTTCAAATGCACTATCACAGTGCTTGTGCAGGCTATTTCATCTTTTTGTGCCAAAGATATATACTAGTTTTGGTATAAGCATCTCAAAGTCTGCTACAGGTTTAGCATAATTTGTCTAGGCAATTTTGTTCAACTTTTTGAGATACAGTCAATTTATTGCATCAAGGTATTTTAGTCACTGGCCATGGTTGAAAGCAATGATGTATTCCATATGTTGGCTGTTGAGCATAAGTTGGATGGTACCAACTACCCAGTATGGGCTTATATGACGCATCATGTATTGGTCACAAAAGGACTATGGAATATTGTGCAGGGTGTTGAAAGACATCCTGTTACACCTACAAATACAGGTACTGCAAAATCAGATGTTGGAGCTAATGGAGATGGTGTCGAAGATGATGATATTTTGTAGATTCTTGTTCATGTTGTTGTTTCTATTGCACCTACTATAGAGCAAATTTGTTGGGATGGCAGAGATGCTCAAGCACATGCATTGATAGCTTTGTTTGTCAAATGTGCCATTATTCCTCACATTCGCTCTTGCAGAACAGCTAAGGATGCTTGGGATACACTTACCACATTGTACCAGGCTAGGAATGAGGTTCATGTTACTTACCTCCGAAAACAATTGGAGAGTGAGCACATGAATGAAGGTGGTTCTATGGACAATTTTCTCACAAATATCAAGGATTTGAAAGAACAATTGATTTTTATTGATGAAGTTATACTAGATAAGTCACCCATAGTAAAAGTCAAAGGGTCAAAGTCAAAGAAATTAAAGTTAACATGTTCAAGGTCAAAGTCAACATGGATGAAGTCAAAGTGTTCAAAGTTCGGGTGTCAAGGTGCATAGGTACTGCACAATTAATTGTTCACAAAGGTATAATTACAGAAAGTTGGTTGCAGGTTGGAGAGGTATTTCTATAATTTCTCTAAGGTTCAAAGTGTTGTTAAAGTGTTTGGAAGGTTCAAGTGAACCCTCTCTTAGGTGCACATTTGAGGAATTAAAAGGTAAAATGTGAAGGTATGTGAAGCGGCAGCATACGCAAAAGTGAAAGTATGGCCCCCCAATTAAAATTTCTGTTTTATTCTAAAGTCACTATAAGACAAAACAAGGATTCTTTGGCTGCCCACTTTTGGAGACAATCTTGGGACATCAAAGTGAGCACCAAGATACCCTAGCAGTTAGGATCGTACATGAACCGACACTCAAATCAAGGAAAGGCATTATTTTTTGAAAACTAAGCAAGGTGAGCATAGTCTAGACTAACAGAGGGAGTAAGAGACATAGAGAGGGAGCGCGACACAGAGAGTCATTGCAAGGTGCAAGAAGAGTGACTTAGATTGTATGCAGAGAAGGTGAAGCAAGGAATATCAAGAGTTCTAAAGTCCCATTGAAGGTGCACATCGACAGAAGGTGTCCATCCCTCCCCTTATTCGAAGCTTGGTGCAAGGTGTGCACAAGGGCAAGCTTGGAGAAGGTGGAGGTCTGGTGCAGAGGTCAGTGGTAGATTCTAAGTACTTTGTAATCTTGTTTCATGAGCATTATTTAGTCTTTGACATATTGCATAGAGCATTTGGCTTATGTACAACCTTGTATTCTTCTCTTCTTAATTGATCAGAAGCTTTCGGTGTCATTAATTCTCTTGTTCTCACTCTCCATTCTCCTACAAACACTCAATTCCCTTTCTGCACAAGATTCCCCCAACAAAAGTTGGCACACTCGGTGGGACCACAAGGAGATTTGAGCATAGGAGAAGCAAATTGCAAAGTGTAGAAGAGTTCAAGGATACCGATAGGTACTGTACTACTTTAAGAGGTAATCTTTCTTCCATTGGAATTCTCTTAAACTAAGAGGAGTATGAACAACTCATGACCACAATCCGATCTCAAAGCTTGAGGGTCCCTCGCAAAGAAACAAGAAGGAAAGTTATTCGAAGATCAACTATCCCATCGTCATGGACATCATCAGTAAAGAATATGGCAGTCGAGGTAGATTTGGAATTCCATCCTTCAGAGGGCTAGCACAGGAAGACCCAGATGAGCACATTAGGAGATTCTTAGCCTTATGTAAAACAAGGGGTTTGATGGGAAGAGAAGACACATTTTTTATTCTTTTCCTTGCAACATTAGAAGGGCTAGCAGACAAATGGTTTAGTCAGTTCACCGACAACCATTTCACCACATGGGACTTGATGAAGGAAGCATTTAGGACATAGTTCCAACAAGGGAACACAACTAAGAACATTATTGAAGAATTAGAAAATTTAAGACTAGGTCTTGGGGAGACCTTCCCAGAATTTGTGACCAGAGCTAAGGCACTGATGGCCAAACTACCAGACCCTCCCCATGATTTCTTTATCAAGAAGTGGTTGGCTAAACCACTTCCCATATCAACTCAATGTAAAATAAAGGAGTTAGTTTTATCGACAGCAACAATAGAAGACTTTATCAATACAACTACAAGATTGGAACAAATTAGACATCAATATGGGGCAAGCTCTTCAAATTTATCATATCCTACAGAACCTAAAGACCCAGTAATTCAGCTAAGGAAAGAGCTTGAGAGCTTAAAAAGGAATAAGCCACACAAAGAGGAGGAGAGTGCAGTAACTCATTTTGGGGTGTGAAATTGGAGCACTGAAATTACAAAAGGAAGAGGAAGCCCAAGTAGAAGAGTTGGCTCAACTTCAACAAGAGTTGCAGGAACTCAAGGGAGGTGGCATCAAAAGTGTCCTATGGTGTACCATGTGCATCAAGCAGCCTCATGTGGTAAGTGAATGTCCACTTTTAAGTGTAACTTGCAAGCTATGCAGGAAAGCTGGTCATGAGGCCCATGAATGTCAATCAAGCGGAATGCCTGCAACAACATATTGGACACAAGGAGGATCCCTACCACCAACCAATGTAATGGCAGTAGCACCCAATCAAGGTAATAATTACAACCCTAGACATACGGATAACTTTGGAAATGGGCGAAGGAGGCCAATTATTTGTTTTAGATGTGGAGAATGCAGGCATTACCAAAGTAGGTGCACTCTACCAAAAAATGCCCCTCCTTGCAAGAATTGCCCAGAGGCCAGAGACAACTACACTAATTGTTTCCCTAAGAACCAAGCATCTTCATCTGGGCCCCACATTCAAATGATTTCTGTACGCAAAGAAGAAATAGTAGATCAAGCCAATGTGCCATCACCATCTACCAAAGTGGTGCAATTAGAAGAAATTGAATCTTTTACAGTGCAAACAAGAAGCAAGGGGAAGGCTCAAGTAGAAATGGATCAAGAATCAAGGATTAATGGATCGAATAAAGACAAAGAGACATCTAAAGACAAAGCCACCACATGTGCAGATACAAGGCAAAAAGAAAATCTCATAGGTACTAGTGATGCCATTGGACACGCATTCAGCAGGGCTCATGAGGAGTTTGATAAGTCAATTGGAGCCCATGCTCTTAAGGAATCAGAAGCTTCAAGACTACTCAAGTCCATGAAAAAAGAGGTTATTATTTTTTATTTAATAAAGATGGAAGGGAAATTCAGTTCAAAACTCTTGCAGATAATTGATGACGCTTCCACAACAAGTTTAGTGGCAAAGACTACTGTTTTGCATAAAGATAAAATTGTAGCAGAAACACCCCTCACAGATTATAAGAGTTCTCGTTTAACAGTCACTATCAAAGGACATGAGTTTCAAAGAGTCATTGTAGGTGACGGTTCTGGCATTTGTTGAGATATCAAGCTCAACATGTGATGATCCAAGATGACACATATCACTTTTTCATTTCCGTGACATGTATAGTGGTCACACCGGTATATGTCAGGGACACTTCATTGAGCTTTATTAGATTTATCTACCGAGAGTGATGGCACATTTGTTTCTTGCTAGCTCACTCATTTGCAGACATTAGGTTTTTTCGTATGTACTAGTCTTTATATATTGTAGTAGTTGTATTCTTGTTTTTAGGTCATTCTTGTACATTCCTTTTTATGTAATAGAAGAAGAAGAAGAAGATCATTCTTCCTTGCCTCAATCTGTGTGTGTGCTTCTCCTTGAGAGTGATAGTGTGTGTGTGAGCTCTCTTTCTTATCTCCTTCCTTGTGACATGGTATCAGAGCCAGTGTGGCTGTAGAGAGCTCATGGAGAAGGCGACAATGAAGAGTACGCGACAAGGCATGGAGAAAAGGCGATTCACAAATGACCTCCATTTGTTATGAAAATCGATGTGAAGTCACTCGTTTTTGTCAGATCAAAGTTTCGGAGCCATCTCGATCTCCGTTTCAAGCCTGCAAGGTGGGGTGCATAGAAAAACCATGTCAATTTTGAAAATTCTAACCTGCCTTGTGTTCGACAACACTCTTATATTCTAGATCCAGAATTTGAAGCGATTCCGTGTACTATTGATACACAAAAACTGTGTTTTTCTGAGATCGAACTGTCGCATCATAGTGCAATAGTGTTCAAGCAGAAGTGCTGCTTGTAGTGTATTGTAGTGTTGAGAATTGCTGCAAAAATGGCAAATGCAGATGGAATGAGTCAGCTTATGAGCGATAAGTTGGACAAGAACAATTTCCATGCTTGGAGATTCAGAATGAAGAATTTCCTAATGGGAAAAGCTGGAAGTACATCGAAGGAGAGAATGAAAATGCTCCGCAGTTACCATAAAGGAATCGGACTACAGATCAGTTAAGAGCATATGAGGAATGGAATCAAGGAGCATGAAAGGTAATGTACTGACTATTTGTTAGCATACAGGATAGCATGATTGGACACATACAGGATGTCAAGACTCCGAAAGAGGCTTGGAATAGCTTGGTCACATTGTATGAGACCAATACAAAGGCACGGAAATTGCAACTCAAGAACGAGTTGCATACATTAGAGAATAAGAGCATGTCTGTAAGTGACTACACTTTGAAAATCAAAAGCATATGTGAGCCACTTGCATCTATTGGCGTAAATGTAGATGATGATAATAAGGTGGAAGTGTGTCTTCGTGGTTTAGGAGCTGCATAAACAGTTCAAAACTTCTATACAGATCGGGGAAAATATCCCAAATTTTGCTGATCTGGTATCTATGCTGATTATTGAAGAAAAAATCTTGGTGAGGATTCAAACTCCCAAGGAAAATCTAGTTTTGAGCAGGTATTCTACTCTCGCAGAGGAAGAGGCAGAGGTAGAGGTTTCTAAAGTGGAAGAGGAAATAGTAACCAAGACCAAAGTCAACAACAGAATCATGTAGGAGGAAGAGGACAGTTTTGAGGCAAGTGGAGCCAAAGAGGCCGTAGAAATTTCCAAAGAAATGACTCAGGTAATGACAGTAAAGGATGATGGAATTGTGGCAAACCTGGACATTTTGAACGTGATTGCAGGTTGAAGAATCATAATAATAGAAGGCAGCAGAATAACTATGCATCCACAAGTGCAGATGATTCTGAGAAGCTATTCGTGGTTCAACATCATATGATGAACACGATGTTTGTTGATGTTTCAAAATCGAATGATAATGTCTGGTATGTGGGTTCACATGCTTCAAATCACATGACCAGTCATGCAGAATGGTTTAGTAGTTTGCAAAAATTGCCAGTTCTTGGATATGTTGAAACAAGTGATGACACATCACATCCTATCGAGCATACAGAAATATAGCACTGTCCGTGGAGGATGGAAAGGTAAAACATCTTGCTGATGTGCTACATGTTCCAAATATAACAAAGAATTTGGGTTGTGTTGGACAAATGGTTGACCAAGGATTACAAGTTAGGTTCAATGTTGATGGGTTATATGTAGAAGAGTACAAATAGGGTGGACGATTGATTGCCAAAGGAAACAAAGTGGGTAGGATGTTCACCTTAAATGTGTAAATTTTTGAAATGAATGCAGCCATTTTTGCAAAAGGTGCAGGAGTTATTGCCGATATAGAGATTTGGCACAAAAAAATTTGACATGCAAATCTGCAAAGGCTGAAATTGATGTAGTCAAAGGAGATTGTCAATGGACTACCAAATTTCAAGGTTGCAAAAATGCAAAAGGTATGTGCAGCATGTCAATTTGGTAAATAGTCAAGATCATCATTTTTGCATGACAAGCATGTTGGTGGGAATGTGCTAGAAATAGTACATACAGATGTTTGGGGTCCTGTAAAGACCACATCTATGGGTGGTTGCAGTTTTTATGTTACTTTCATTGGTGACCATGTGTATATAAGAGAAGAGTGAGATGTTCACTCACTTCTAGAATGTTAAGGCTATGGTGGAAAAGGAGACAGGAAAGTATATTCCAACATTAAGGTATGATGGAGGAGGTGAATACATATCAAATGAGGTCAGCAATTTTCTAAAAAGTCATGGAATTCGATGTCAGTTTTCATGCAAGTACACAGCACAACATAATGGCATTGCTAAATGTAAAAATAGACATATTGCAGAAATAGCAAGAGCCTTGATGGCTAAGAAGAACATGCCTCATTGTTATTGGGTAGAAGTTGTTCATACTATTGTATACATCATGAATAGAACTCTGATTGTTGTTGTACATCAAGTTACACCTGAAGAGGTGTTTACAGGTAAAAAGCCAAACTTATCACATTTGAAAGTTTTTTGTTGTATTGCATATGTACATGTTCTAGATGAATTGAGGATGAATCTTGATCCAAAAGCAGAAAAGTGTTTCTTCATTGGATATGCCCTTGAGCAAAAGGAATATAAATGTTATAATCCACTCACACGATAGGTGAAGGTGAGCAGAGATGTTGTATTTGATGAAATGTCAAGCTTCTATGCACATGCCAAAGAAGGACGGAATCTTGAACCAAATGACAAAGAAAATGCTGAAAAATTAAGTGCAGAATCTCAAGCTTTGAGTGGACCAGATGCATCACCAAGCAATAGTTCCAACTCAAATCCATGGAGTGGAAGATTGAAATTTTAGTCCAGCAAATTCATTAAATACATCCAAGAAAGATAAAGAAAAGTTGTCTGCTAGTCATAAAACATGTGCAGGGTTTGAAGACATTGATGGAGATTCAAGTGGTTCAGAAAAGAGTCTTGATGAGGAACTTGGATTTCCCTTCATGAAGACTCCAGGAGTAAGAAGGGAACATGTAGATGATACAATGAGAAGTGACCCAGGACCAAGAAGATCTAGGAGAATGCAGAATTCAGTGCAACGATTGACATATGACAGTTATATGGCTTGTCATTGTGCCTACATGACCAAGGTAATACAAGATGTTGAACCTTCTTGTTTTGAAGATGCAATTGGAAATGTAGATTGGGAAAAAGCTATGGATGAGGAGATGGCTGCGCTTTATGGGGATGATACATGGATGCTAGTTCCATTTCCACAAGGAAAGAAACCCATAGGCTGCAAATGGGTTTACAAAGGTAAAGCATAATGCTGATGGTAGCATAAGCAGGTACAAGGCACGATTGGTAGCTAAAGGATATGCACAGACATACGGCATTGATTATGAGGGAACATTTAGCCTTGTAGCTAACATGTCTACTATCATAACACTTGTTGCATTAGCTACAGCAAAAGGATGGTTTGCATCAGATGGATGTGAAGCATGCTTTCCTACATGGCGAGTTATAGGAAGAAGTATATATGGACCAGCCACAAGGATATGAAGATTCAAAGCATCCAGAATATGTTTGCAAGTTGCAAAAGGCTTTGTATAGGCTAAAGCAAGCTCCTCGTACATGGCATGCAAGGATTGTTGATTACTACCAGCATTGTGTTTTCTATATGTGATGCAGATCATTCACTATATGCAAGGAAGGCTGATGATGACATCATGATTGTGGCTATTTATGTTGATGACCTAATTGTAGGGGGTGATAATGAAGAAAGCACCAAAGAGGTAAAGCAACTTCTTATGCAAGAATTCGACATGAAAGATCTTGGTGTGCTACGCTATTTCTTGGGCATTGAGTTTATTCATACATAAATAGGTATATGGATGTCACAAAGGCAACATGCCTTGAATATGTTGCAAAAGTATGGTATGGCTGATTGTAAGCCAATTTCTATGCCATTAGATCAGAATTTGAAGTTAGACACTATGTTAGGTGAAGCATTGGAAAATGCCACTATGTATAGGAAAATTATGGGAAGCTTGATATATCTCACAATTACAAGGCCTGATCTTAGCTACACTATTGGACTTGAAAGTCAATTTATGCAGGTTCCCAAGAAGCCACATTTGGATGCTTTGAGGTGCACTCTACATTATGAGTGCTACTTTGGATTATGCATTGTTTTATGTGGCTGGTGTGGATTTGCAGGTTCATGGATACATTGATGTAGACTGGGCTGGTAGCATTCCACATAGAAGATCTAATAGTGGATTTCTATTCTCACTTGGGAGTGTTGTTGTCACATGGAGCAGCAAGAAGCAACCTACTGTTGCTTTGTCAAGTACAGAGCCTGAGTATAGAGGTGTTGCAATGGCAGCATGTGAGGAATCATGGCTAGAGATGCTACTTGTAGATTTAGGTGTGGAAGTGCAAAAGCCTATCACCATCTATTGTGATAATCTTAACAGCATACAGTTAGCATGGAACCCTATTTTTCATGCTAGACCAAAGCATATCGAGGTACATTATAAGGTCATCAGAGAGAAGGTATTAGCAGGTGATATTGATCTTCTTTATGTGAGAACAGATGAGCAAGTTGCTGATATTTTCACAAAAGCACTTGGCATAGAGAAGCTGAAGAAGTTTCAAAAGATGCTTGGATTAGAGGACATGGCATTGAGCTTGAGGGGGAGTGTTGAGATATCAAGCTCAACATGTGATGATCCAAGATGACACGTATCACTTTTTCATTTCTCTAACATGTATAGTGGTCATGCCGGTATATGTCAAGGACACTTCATTGAGCTTTATTAGATTTATCTACTGAGAGTGATGGCACATTTGTTTCTTGCCAGCTCACTCATTTGCGGACATTAGGTTTTTTCGTATGTATTGGTCTTTATATATTGCAGTAGTTGTATTCCTGTTTTTAGGTCATTCTTGTACATTCCTTTTTATGTAATAGAAGAAGAAGAAGAAGATCATTCTTCCTTGCCTCAGTTTGTGTGTGTGCTTCTCCTTGAGAGTGAGAGTGTGTGTGTGATCTCTCTTTCTTATATCCTTCCTCGTGATAGCATTGACTTGATGCTTGAACATACCACGAAAAAGATTGGACTACAACCTTCAAGACCTACCAACTTCACTGTAACATTGGCAAACCAAAGCATAGTAAGGCCTATGGGAGTGGTCTCTGGAGTCCCAATCAAGATACAAGGTACAATCTTTAACTTGGACTTTGTTGTCTTAAGGTTGCGACAGGTAGAAGGAAGTTTCCCCTTGTTGATTGGGAGACCTTGGTTAAGGCATGCCAATGTGCTGCATGACAGGGGTAAGGACATAATGTGGGTAAAGCAAGAGGGAAAAGAGTTGCAGCATATATTTTTAGAAGAAGTTCTAGACAACCAAAGATATACTAGCATGATGCACACAATTGGTATCTGTATGGAAGAAGAATTGTTGGATAACCTAGAGGAAGACCTATATGAAGAAGCAAATTTATATGAAGAAGAAAACATGTTGGCTTGGCTCCATGCAGAAGACCCATCTTCTTGCTATGGAATTTTCCCAAACTCAAGTAGAGAGGAAGTCTATGAAGAAAAACAGGACATCATTCAGGTTACTGATTCGAGTGAAACAGTCTCAGTCAAAGGCCATAGAAGAGAGAAGAAAAGAAAAGCCCTTAAGTGCAGCAGTGATGAAGCTACTTCAAATCATGTATCAATGGCCACTTTGTTATGGATAATGGTATGGATATCATATGTTGAGTCAATTTTTATGATAGTAAGTGCAGGCATTTACAAGGATGTGGAAGGAGTACCTGCAAGTCTTTGGAAATAGAGGGTTCCATTGGATGAAGAAGTTGGAATAGAAAAAATCACATTTTGCAGATTACATCACACGGTAGCTAAAACAAAGATACAAAAGATGCAATACGGAAGAGATACTATTCTAATGAAGGATTTAGGGTGGCCCTATGAGATGGTATGTATGCCTAAAAAGAAGACGAAACAAATGAAGTGCAGTACAATTGGAGATTATGGAGGGCAAAGGGTTTCTCTTTGTCATCATATCATGACTCAAGGCCTATCATCAGCACAACTGAAGATTTATGGATCACCTCGAACTTGCAAAATCTATCCAAGTTCTACATAGCCTTCTCATATCATTTTTGCTCATGTTTTAGTAGTTTTTTTCCATTATCATGCTTTCTCCTTGATTTTTTATGCATATTAGAAGCCATTTCCCAACCTTTGCATAGGAAAAAATTTAGGAAATTTCTGGGAATTTTTAAGGCATTTTTAGAATTTTTTTCTAGCAATATATCATCTTTTTCAATGCCATTTTCTTGATAAAATGGAAACATAAAGGAATATCTTTGTGGCTTTGAGTGGGAAAGTGGCCTAGAAATGTTGGGAAATTTTTTGAGAATTTTTTCTGATTTTTTTGCTTTTTTTTAATTTTTTTGGATTTTATTAGTATTTTTTTATATTTTCAGGGTATTTTTAACCAAAAAAAAACTAAAGGCTAAATGTATTTTTTCCAAAAAAAAAACCCCTCTAAACATGCACCTCTCTCTCTCTCTCTCTCTCTCTCTCTCTCTCTCTCTCTCTCTCTCTCTCTCTCTCTCTCTCTCTCTCTCTCTCTCTCTCTCTCTCTCTCTCTCTCTCTCTCTCTCTCTCTCTCTCTCCCAAACAATTTTTTTCTTTTTTATTTTTTTGTTTTTATTTTTTATTTTTTATTTTTATTTATTTTATTTTTACTTTCATTTATTTATTTATTTATTTTTATTTTTCTATTTTAATTTATTTTTCTTTTTTCTTTCCCCTCAGAACCATAATTTTTTTTTTTCATTTTATTTATTTTACTTATTTATTTAATTTTTATTTGATTTTATTTTTCTATTTTTTCTTTTAAGCTTTGCCCCACGTGTACTTCAAAAAATAAAAAAACATATATATATATATATATATATATATATATATATATATATATATATATATATATATATATATATATATATATATATATATATATATATATATATATATATATATATATATATATTATATAAATCCTAAAATATATATATTTTTTTTATTTTTCATGGTCCAATGTTTTTGGCTTTGGATTGCTCCTCGGATGGCCATTTTTTTCAAGCTTGGAGTCAATTTCATGTCTTTTGGCACCTCTAGAATCATGTTTGTACTTAGTTTTTTTCAAAATTTCAATTTTTTTTCAGACTTTCGATCAAAACCCACATGTTTTGAGCACATTTATCACGTGTTTTTCTTTATGCACATGGTCCACATGGTCTATTCTCACTTTATTTTACCATATGTTTCACATTTTCCCATAGGAAACCTCTATAGCTTTACTGTTTTATCATTTTGGCCCTGTCTAGAGCCATAATCCTACTCCCTCACCCTCCCTTTACTCTTCTACCCAGCCCCATCCTTACCCCTCCCTACCCTATCAATCTCAGCCCCCTCAGCCCTCCCTTCCCCCTCCTTCCTACCCTCCATTTTCCATCCTTTGATTTTCCGTGCGAAATTTCCACTTTTGGTTCTTCTCTGGTGTTTGTTCTTCTCTCCTGCTCTTGGTGGACTCCTGGTGGACTTAGTAGCTGCTCAAGTGTCCTTTTGCAGATTTTGGAGCACAAGAGTCATGGTGTCATCTTTGCTCAGAGTTTTGGCTGTAGCTCTCCGGGCCGGAGAGCCCATTAGGTGATGGGCAACTCTTGAGCCCATAAAAGTCACATTGGTCAAAGTCAACCACAATAAAAGTCAAAGGATCAAAGTCAAAGTGGTCAAAGTCGACATGTTCAAGTCAAATTCAACATGGGTGAAGTCAAAGTGTTCAAAGTTCGGGTGTCAAAGTGCAGAGGTAGTCAACAATTAATTGTTCACAAAGGGTATAATTGCAAAAAGTTGGTTGCAGGTTATAGAGGTATTTTTGTAATTTATCTAAGGTTCAAAGTGTTTTTAAAGTGTTTTGGAAGGTTCAGGC
This sequence comes from Ceratopteris richardii, assembly GCA_020310875.1. Lineage (NCBI taxonomy): Eukaryota > Viridiplantae > Streptophyta > Polypodiopsida > Polypodiales > Pteridaceae > Ceratopteris > Ceratopteris richardii. The sequence goes on along the minus strand of CM035406.1, from coordinate 40,588,288 downwards.
AAACCCTCTCTTAGGTGCACATTCGAGGAATTAAAAGGTAAAATGTGAAACTATGTGAAGCGATAGCGTACGCAGAAGTGAAAGTATGGCCCCCCAATTAAATTTTTGTTTTTTTCTAAAGCCACTACAAGACAAAACAGGGATTCGTTGGCTGCCCAATTTTGGAGACAATCTTGGGACATCAATGTGAGCACCAAGATACTCTAGCAGTTAGGAGTGTATGTGAACCGACACTCAAATCAAGGCAAGGCATTATTCTTTGAAGACTAAGCAAGGTGAGCATAGTCTAGACTAAGAGAGGGAGTAAGAGACATAGAGAGGGTGCGCGCCACACAGAGAGTCATTGCAAGGTGCAAGAAGAGTGACTTAGATTGTATGCAGAGAAGGTGAAGCAAGGAATATCAAGAGTTCCAAAGTCCCATTGAAGGTGTGGGTCGACATAAGGTGTCCATCCCTCCCCTTATTGGAAGCTTGGTGCAATGTGTGCACAAGGGCAAGCTTGGAGAAGGTGGAGGTCTGGTGCAGAGATCGGCAGTAGATCCTAAGTCCTTTGTAATCTTGTTTCATGAGCATTATTTAGTCTTTGACATATTGCGTAGAGCATTTGGCTTATGTACAAGCTTGTATTCTTCTCTTCCTAATTGATCAGAAGCTTTCGATGTCATTAATTCTCTTATTCTCACTCTCCATTCTCCTACAAACACTCGAGTCCCTTTCTGCACAAGAATCCCCCAACAACCAAGGATCAAGAAAACTCTGTTATCACTTTCTGCATTAGCCCAGATTGGCTTGGTTATGAAATTTGTTGATGACATATGTGCAGTTCATGATCTGTGAAATGGCGACGTCATTATTGCTTCTGGCATTTTATGTCATGGGCTTTATAATCTCATAGACTATGAAAGATCTATAAATGATTTGGCATGTGCAATACATGATTCTCATGCAATGTCAGATGCAAATCTTTGGCATGCACGCTTTGGTCATCTAAATTTTGCTAGTTTGTTATGCCTGTAAAAATCTAAAATCATGTCCTCTTTGCCCAAACTTGAGGCACCCGGTGAACATGTATGTGAAGGCTGTATTTAGGGCAAAATGTAGCATTCTTCCTTTCCAAAAGATGGTTGAGTTCAAACTACTCAAAAATTCTAGCTTGTACATAGTGATGTGTGTGGTCCTATGTAGACACCTTCTTTTGGGAACTATATTTACTTGGTGAGTTTCATCGATGATTTTTCCAGGCATGCATGGGTATATCCATTGAAAGCAAAGTCCGAAGTGTTTATGTCCGTCAAATAGTTTCTAGTTTTGGTTGAAAATCTGTCAACATGTAAAATGGGCACCCTCCATTCTCATCGAGGGGGGGAATATATGTCTTCTGAATTTAATGAATTTTTTGTTGAACGTGGGATAAAACATCAGTGTATAGCCATATACACCTCAACAGAATGGTGTTGCTAAACAAAAGAATAGGTCACTCATGGAGATGGCGAGGTGTATGGTCAAGAGTCAGGCTTTATCACATACTTTCTGTCTTGAGGTTGTTATGTGTGCAGCATATGTACTGAACAGGTGTCCCACTAAAGAGCTGCAGTCTATCACTTCATATGAGGCTTGGCATGGTCACAAGCCATCTGTTGCTCATCTGCATGTTTTTGGTTGTCTGGCATATGCATTAGTGCATGAACAACATCATAGAAAATTGGATGATAAAGCAGTAAAATGTATTTTTGTTGGGTACAGTTCTAAAAGTAAAGGCTATCGTCTATATCATCCACAAACTAAATGCATTTTGGTTAGCCGTGATGTTGTTTTTGTGGAAGATGATATTCAGCCATTGTTTTCATGTACTAAGGAGACATCTGTTAGCTCCAAAGACATGTATGATACTTTGCTGCCGCTTTTTACAAGTGGACAGTCTAGTGCTGGTCCTAATGAGGCAACTTCTTAGCCTTTGCAGGTTTGATGTGATGATGCAGATCATTCCATTTTTGATGCATATTTACATGATGCACTTGTTGATGAGAGAGCTGATATTGAGCAGCAAAAATTATGCCAAAATGGCTGGTGCAGACCTTGCGTGATATCAAATTAGATGCACCTCTGTCAAATCGTACTCGGTCAGGCTCTCATAGTGCCCCTTTTGCATCAGATTGTTATGCTATGGCTTCCTCTAGTCTCTGTGATGAGACTGAACCTGTTTCGTTTGATGAAGCATAAAATTCTGAACATTGGATGGCTACAATGCAATCTGATTATAATGCTATCATAAAAAATGGTACATGGTCTTTATGTGACTTACCTCCTGGCGAGAAGGCCATTGGCACTAAGTGGGTATACAAGCTGAAGCATAAACCTGATGGAATAGTTGACACGTATAAAGCTAGGCTTGTTGCAAAGGGTTATGCACAGGAAAGAGGCATTGATTTTGATGAAACCTTTGCTCCGACTTGCCGAATGACTATTGTTCATAGCATATGTGTACTTGTAGCTCATCATGGTTGGAATGTACATCAATTGGACATTAAAACAACATTTCTGAATGGTAACTTGCATGAAGATGTGTATGTTTTTAAGCCCCATGGCTTTGTGCAGAAAGGGCATGAAAACCAGGTGTGTAAGCTAAAGAAGGCATTATATGGTTTGAAGCAAGCACCACGTGCTTGGTATGAAAAGATACATGCCTATCTGATTGCACATGGTTTTGAGAATAGTCCAACTGAAAGCACCTTATATGTTAAGTGTGCTAATGATGTGTGTCTGATCATTGTGGTATATGTTGATGAAATGCTTCTCACTGGTCCTCATCACACGCATATTGCTAATTTTAAGGTTGATTTGCATGCCTCATTTGAGATGTCTAATTTGCATCATTTGCATCACTATTTGGGGATTCAGTTTATGCAAATTCATGGTGGAATGGCTTTGTGTCAAATTAAATATATTAACACATTATTGCAACATTTTGGCCTTGAAGACTGTAAACCTATTGCCACTCCTATGGAGACAGGTTTACAATTGAGTCTTCATGATGCTTGAGATGCATTTGATGTTGTTCTCTATCAGTGGATGCTTGATTTACTTATGCATTACTCAGCCAGATATTCAGTTTGTTGTCTCATATATGAACACGTTTATGCATTGCCAAGGTGTCAAGCATTGGCAGGTGGTTAAGCGCATTTTTCGCTACTTGAGTGGTATCCGGATACTTGGATTGTTTTATCCCAAGGGGGGATCACTACCGCCAGATTTTCATGCTTTTTCTGACAGTGATTGGGCTGCTTACTATGACACTCTTGTGTCCACCAGTGGATTTTGCTTCATGCTTGGTAGCTCATGTATATCTTGGTTGTGCGTGTTGCTCGGACGCCTTATGGCTGATTTGGGTGTTGGTCAGTCTTCTACCATCTTCAGTGATAGTCAGAGCATTGCGAGGAACCCTTTGTTCCATGCTCGCACTAAGCACATTGAGTTGCATTATCATTATGTCACGGAGAGTTTCTCTGCTGGGGAGATCAGCTTGGCATATGTGCCCACGCAAGAGAACATTGCAGACCTTTTTGCGAAGGCTCTGCGTAGGGAGAAGTTTGAAGCTTACCACAAAGCTTTGGGCGTACTTGCTTTTGTGGATTGATTCCACATAGCTCGGCACTTCCTTATACATGAGTGCCAACTCCTTGTTCACCGCATCACTCCCAGGTGGGATTTGTTGATATATTTAGGTAGTGATGTGTGTGAACACTCTAGGACTGTCGGGGCACGTTTTTTCCTCTTTAGAAGTTTTTTTTCCCCGGCTTATATATACGCCTATTGCCCTTACGAGCCACTTATCTTTGTACATTCTAGTGTTAATACATTCAGCATTGTGTGTTGTGCTCCAAGCTTCTTCTTCTTCCTTGTGCCATTTGCATGCTTCCACAGACATCTAACTCCAACTGAGAGTATATAAGGATATGTTGGGAAGTGAAGATTACCTCTTCTTGATGGAATATCACAGTCTAAGGAGAACCTACAAAAAGTAATAGTGTCGATAAACCCAACCCTGCTTATAGAACAAATGGAGGAAGATCCATGGAATATACAGATACTTCCTTTGAATATGGATGGTAAGAAGACCTAGTGATAAATAATTTTGAATATACCCATGAGTATTATGATTTTGATATATAAATGTGATGTACTTGTCGAAGAGGCTATCCTCATAGAGATCCAAAACTAAAGTAACTCAACTTAGAAGAGACTACTATAGATGTGGTGAAAATCATTTCATAAAGGATTTTCCAAAGCCATCGAGGCCTTTACCAATGAGATGTAATTTGGTTAGAGTTCAATGTAAGCCTCAAAACATGAAGAAATTTCCATTTATTGTGAACTAAGCAAAGAAGCTTCTAATCTACAAGAATTATTGAATTATACTCAAAGATATGAGACTACGCCAAACTAAGAAAATCACCATCAAATAGGTGGAAGTTAAGTTCATAGGTGCAAACCTAATGAAAGCTAAGGTCCAACACAATTTTGTAGTGTAGGTATTGCTCAAAATAAAATGATAATTATGTAAAAATATGGATAATGAGATGCTAAGCCCCAAAACATCCCAAGAAAGAAACCTAGAAATGAAATCAATTAGGGTGGTATTGGAGATGAAGCGAGAGCCAATGGAAAAAGTAGATGAGTATGGTGAAAGAAATGAAGGAAATAAACATTTACCTATATAATTCATTGAACACATAAAAATACAAGATGATGATGATGTAGGAGTAGGCATAGTAATTAAAGCTTTATGGAAAACTACAAATGGTGCCTATCCATAGAAAGACCCATCACCTTGCAAGAAGATGTAAAATTATTCATATATAGAGTACAAGTTCTTCACACTCTTAACAATTTGTAACTTGTTAAATCAAGTAGTTATGAAATAATCCCAAGTAGATCATTCATGAGATAGTTAAATCTTGTATAGTACTAAGGAAATATTTGTAATAAACTTCAAGCAAATACAATTTCTATTGGGATCAATCCAAAGAACCTTGTTGATAAGGACATCCCACCTCTTTAAAGGAATAGAGTTCATCAGGATGAAGTAGGAGTTTCTTGGTTGAACAAGGATCCCAACTTATGGGTGTGGATAACCACAAAGAAATAAGATAATAGAATACGTATAAGTAAAAGAGACTTACTGAGGATTTTTCATACATGAGAATGATTTTTAATGAAGAATAAAGAAAACCATTCTATTGCTATTAAATTCTAGCCACCTTAGATATAGTATTGAATGAGTAGATGATTATCAAATGTTTTGACAAAGAAAGCTATGATATAGTATAAATTCTCATAGTCAAGAACATACAAATGAAGAGGTATGGTCAATTGTGTGAGGGAACATGAGATCTCTTCAAAACAAGAATTTCTAGATGAGACAAGACCAATAATGAACATTTAAAAAAGAAACAAGTAACAAAAGAAGAGGTATAGTCAATTGTGCGATGGATCATGAGCTCTCTTCAAAACAATAATTTCTAGATGAGAGAGGATCAATAATCACTCTAGAAAACAATCAGTAACAAAAGAACTACCTTTTATAAATAGAACCATGTTAGCCTTGGAGTGACTTTGACCAATGAATTGCATTTGACTGGTTGGAAGCTTTAGAAAGTTAAGTTCATTTACATAAGTTCCATGGGAAGCTCAATTTCATGTATAAAAAGGATCCTTTGGTAATGAGAAAGATGTACCTTCATTCATGTCTAAACTTGTGTTAGATTCTTCACATGATTTGGTCTTTGAATCAAAATTTTTAGTGAAAGGGGAACTCAATTTATTGAGAAATTGATTGAGCAACTACTAAAAATATTTGCATTAGTCCATAAGAACCCAACCCTATCACCACAAGCCATTGATCAACTAAAAGCACTTATAGAATGTAGAAAATTTATTAAGCTTGTGAAAAATTAAAGAACTACTTGGAATAAGAAACATCATCATATGATATGGATACATAAATTTTCTTATAATACAACATTAGGAACTACACCTTTTAATAATCTATATGAACAAAAGGCAATCTTACCGATTTATTTCTTGGTTCTCACATTAAGGGTAGCAAAGTTTATGAGTGGATGGATCATGCATCATACTAACAAGTTGACTCATTGAAAATGTTTCAAGAAACAAGATTAATAGGAACAAAAATCTATGTTTAAATAAAAGGGACAAAAGCAAAATACCATGATGTCCACATTAAAGAGGATGAACTTCAATATGATGGTATCAGTATACATGATACTAAAATATTATGAAAAAAGCTCCCAAAACGAAGATGTTGCACTGAGCATTGAAGTTAAGCAAAAGAAAAGAAAAAAAGAACTACAAAGTGGAGAAGGAGCTTAAAGCCAAATCATTTTGTGCAAAAGGACCTAATTTTTGTAATAGCCATTTGTGTGAAAGGACCTAATTTAGGACACACATATGTGATTCAATCTCTTCTCATTTTGAAGAGATTCTTATCATTTTTAATAGAGAACTAACTTGAAGAAATGTAGTCCCATAACTCCTCTTTCTTGGTCACTTTCCTCACTTCGTGAGATCGTATGCATGATTATGGTACGGAATGCATGCTAAGTACATTTTCTAACCCCATTCCCTCTTTTTTTCATCATTTTCTCACATATTCTAAGTGTTAGGATCATCAAAGTGCAGTTAGGTAATTCTTGACACCTGCTTTTTTATCCATAACTCTATATAGGAAAATCATAATGCTTGGCACTTTCATAGTAGAATCTTGTTGACTAACTTTCATATATGAGATAGGAGGTATGGTCAATCTATTTTTGGTTGTTACGTGTGTGTTGAAATGCATCCCTGAGCTAGTAGGAGATCGTGTGAGTGTATACTTACTTGCCTTAGATGCCTCTTTGTCCATTCCATGTGTCAACCATCATCTAAGTGCATGCTTCTATGCTCCTTGTTGGGTTCACTCTCAGTTTGACAATTTAGTGTGTTTACATCAACCCACCACTTGACTACACTCATAGGTTGTGTGGATACTAGCTAGGATTACTTGTTGATTAGTGCTACACATTTTCGGTACCAATTTTGGGTACCACTTGACTACACTCATAGCTTATGTGGATACTAGCTAGGATTACTTGTCGATTAGTGCTACACATTTTTGGTACCAGTTTTGGGTACGAGTGCCTATGACAGGGTGCTTGTGTAGTTTTTATAGCTCTATTGTTGAATAGATGTGTGTGAAATGTTATATGGACTAGCCTCTTAGTTCATTCATGCACTTACCATGCATCTAACTAGTTACTTAGGTGTATTTTGAGTTTATTGGGGTTAATCTAGTTAGGACCATAGGAGAATATGAGATGAGTTAGAGTAAATTTGTGATAATAGTTTAGATTTACCATCATTTGTAACATATATAACTTTTTTTAGTTCTTGGGGACACACATACGTCCAAAACCCTAGTACTTCTCATTTATGTTTATTCACTTTTGATACTGAGATAGAGTAGCCAGTATCATGGATTTTTTAATGTGGTTTTAGATAAGGACGAGAAAAACTAAGAGAAAGAATCATTAAGTTAGATCTACAACTTTTGAAACTTAGTTTTTTAAAAACAATACTTAAGACATAGTTATGAGTGAATCTTGAGTACCAAATGATCATATTTGTGCTTTTCAAAGGCTCGTTGAGAAAGTAAGAACATAGAGGGATAGAGGAAAGAGAGGAGAGCACAAACAAGTTTTTTTTTAAGACTCATAAAAACCCAGGTGTTGTAATATTTGTGTTGATTCAAGTGTCCTTGACACTTGATTCCCCAAGTATCTTGGAAATTGGAGAAATGACACTTAATAAGTGTTGCAAATTTCCCAAGGTATCATGAAATATGAAGTATCGAGGCACTTAGCAATTTTCCAAGTATCACTAGCACCTACTAGATATCATGGACTATGAGCAATATTGATAATTTTCAAGTATCACGATATCTAAGAAGTATGATGAGAACGAAGTGTTGCTGATATCTTCTATGTTTCATGTGCCATGAGGTTTGGTATCATGAAGTAGGTATCACCGACTCCTTGAAGGTGACATGCATCATGGTGTCATCTAGTGCTAGTATCGAGTATTGTGTGTCATGAGTATTAGGTATTAGGTATCACTAACAACTAACAAATGTCAAGTATCACATGTCATTAAACTTTGTGTCATGTGTGGTGGACCAAGTATCATGACATTATCCAAGTATCATTATCTTTACTTAACATCGACACTTATCAAGTTTCATGGCATTTGATAAATGTCATCAGCTAAGTGCTAGGACATTTTTTAGGTATTGTTTTCTCATGTGTCGTATGAAGGTTTGTAACTCAGAAGGATCCTTTATAGGTCTAATTATCTTGTTTTGATCCTCAAGGGTCTAATTTGACATGACTTTTCACTTAAATGTTTGTCTTTTCATACCAAACCTTGTTGAAAAGCTCATTTCAATTCCCACATGATCAAAATTGTTTTTCTTAAAAATCATATTTATTTTTAAATATAGCTTTTATAAAATTGACCCTCAAGTGAGAGTAGGGAATCCAATGGGCTTCAAACAAAGTTATACCCTAAGACTACCAATAACACAAAAAGTGCTTAAACAACTAAGGAAAGTATCAATAGCCACTGCACTACTAAGAGATTTGGAACTAACGAAGAGATAGACACCACAAGGATGAAGATTGTGTTTGCATTTGGACTTGTAAAACAAAGTGGATAGATTATGATTGAAGTTTAAACTAACACCAACTTCATACATGCAGTTAATTTCTGGATGAGTACTTGGAAGTAGAAGAAGTATGATCTTGCCTACTGAGAGTATAGCCAATAAAAGCATACAAACCTTATACTTATACTCTTCATATGACTTATATGCAAAGATCTAATATGAGTGTGGAAATTATGTTAACCATGGAGGGGAAGTGTAGTACATCTCTTAATCTTCAATCACAATCCACACAAAATAACAGAATTTGGCATAATAATATGTAAGAGAGTAAAACAAAGTATAAAAGAGTATGCACAAAAGCAAGAAGAGAGAGAGAGAGAGTTTTATTATCTAATCTAGATTTTATAATCAATTATGGTGTGCATTACAAATTCTATAAAGCAGCTTCCATGACAAGCCTTATCCATTTGACCACTCCCATGTTTATCTTAATCTCAATCGCAATCATAATTGCAATCTCAACCACTATCCCAATCTCATTCCCAGATTGAAAATATTTGTGATCAATGCATGATCATAATCGAGATCCCTAGCTCAATCTTCATTTGTAGATCTCTCCTTTAGAACTGCATGGCCAATCATGCCTTTCTAGACATGAACTTCATGGAATCTACATGCTCCAAGATAGCATCCATTTTTTGCATGTCTCATGCAGCACTCCCATACTAGCCACATGTTTACTTTTCATGCCCACCTCAATAATCGAGCCTACAAAAAATAGAGGCAATCCCTACAGCACACTCACACACATATTGATCATCCCAAATAACCCACATACCAATCTGCATTTTCTAAACCTTCAAGAATGAATAAGATGAATCATGGATTCTTCCCCTTTTTTAAAGTACCAAAAAACCGCACTTTTCCAAGTGCTATAATTCAAAAAAAGTGAGGAATTAGCTTAAGCTTGTGAGACACAAAAACATTTGTCTTTACGAGCTACACAATCATGTTAGAGATGCTTCATCTCCAACAACAAATTGGCTTTTCGAGACATTGGCCCTACAAAATCAGAAATTCTAGGGAGAGAAGAAAAGACATGCAAAATCTCATCATTAACCTACCTTCACGCAATCAAATCACACATAAAACACAAACACTATAAAATTTTCAATAAGATAAAAGTTTTACTACTACGAGCACTCTACGTTTCTCTCATACCATTTTCTCTAATTCCTACATCTTCATGCTTAAATTTGACATATAAATTTCATGCAACAACTTAGAGAAAGAATGTAAAAACTTATTGCTATAAAATTTTACAGACATGATTAGAATATTCTAAACATGAAATTTAATTATTACCTAAACATCATTTTTTGAAAAAGAACATATATCTCAATATGACCCTCTTTGAAGAAATTTGTCCTCAAAGTTAAAAAGAAGGGTAATATTCCATGAACTCATCTAAACCAACCCATGTACAATCTTCATTAGGATATGCAAGCCACTTCACTAAAATGTCAACTATTTCATGATTCCTAAGATGTCTAATTCTCTTATCTACTATTTTTGTAATTGAGCATACTTTTTAAGTAATCTAGCATGAAAGACTAGATGAAATTTCAAGGTGTTAGAAAAATCAAGTAAATATGCAACAAAACGAACTTTCTTTAAGATTTTAAAAGAACTAACATAGCATGGAGACAATCTTCGATCATTTCCTAAAACTAGATTTGATTTAGAGCATTGACTTTCAAAAAACCTAGATCATTTGTTCTAAACTCCAAGGATCTCTTTTTGAGATCATGATATAAAATTTGATGTTTCAATGCATCTTTAATGTTCTTCTTTATCTTTTTCCCAAATCCATGTTCTCAAGCATCTGGTTAGTGATCTCAACCCAATTTTGTGAATTAACCAGTGAATGTGATCCCAAAAAATTATAGCCATACATTGGTTCAAAAAATGAAATCTTAATAGATGAATGTCATGTACTACTATTATATGCATACTCAATCAAAGGCAAATATTCAATCCAATTGTTTCATTTATCATATACATGCATACGTAATATATCCTCAAGCACCTGGTTAAGCCTCTCATTCTCACCATCAATTTGAGGATGAAATGCAGTATCATGCATAATTACATTCCTATGGACTAAAATGTTGCTTTCCAAAAAATAGATGTAAACCTTACCACCCTATCAAAAATTATATTTTTAGGTATACCATGTAACTTGGAAATTTATTTATAAGAAGTTTAGCAACATTCATAGATGTATCAATTTTCCTCATGGGAAGAAAATGTATCATGTTCATAAGGCAATCCACAACAACAAACATGGTATCATATCCACTTTTGGTCACAGGAAACTTTGTTATGAAATCCATAGAGATGGATTTCCATTTCTTATTAGGCACATCTAATGGTTGTAACATACCAGAATTCCTTTTCAATTCAACCTTAACTTGTTGATATTTTAGACATTGTTTCATATACCTCCTAATGTCATGTTTCATATGCGGCCAATAATATGAAGCTTTCACTATAGCATAAGTCTTAGAAAAACCAAGGTATGCAAAGAAACATGCATCGTGACAATCATGAAGAATCTTTTCTTTCAAAGTAGATTTTGAAGAAATACACAAACGAGAATTAAAATGAAAATCATTATTTCTCAAATGAAATTTTCCTTGAAACATAGAACTTAGATTTGCATATGAAAATTTCAAGATTGCTACATAATAAAAATCTTCTTTTAATTCGTTTTGAATATTAAAATCTGAAGATATGATAGAAATTGGCATAAAGGTTTACGACTCAAAGCATCAGTTACTTTATTTTCTTTTCCTTCTAAGTATTTAATATCAAAATCATATTCAGTTAGCAATTTGATCTATCGTTTTTGTCTATTGTTAAGTAAAGATTGAGTAAAGATATAGTCAAGGCTTTGATGATCCATTCTTAATTCAAAATTTACTCCAAGCAATAAGTATCTCCAATGTTTCAGTGCATGAACAATTGCAAGTATTTCACAAGAGCCATGTGTTGTATAATTTAATACATGTTTCCTTGGTTTCCTTGACTCATAAGCCACTACTCTTCCTTCTTGTGAAAGTACACATCTGATTTGATCCACTAGCATCACATGCAATAATGAATGACTTTTGTAACTCAGGTATTTATAGCATACAATTTTCAATAATTTTCTATTTTAATAATGTGAAGTCTCTATTTTTCTTTGTCAATTATGTAAGAGGATTTGCAAATCTTGAAAATTCCCTAATGTATGCCCTCTCATATTTTGCCAAACCAAGGAGCTTCTCACATCTCTAGCACATTTGGGTGTAGGTCAGTCAACTATGTTAGAAACAACTCTCCCCAAATATGCCACTTCACTCCTTGTAAAAAAGCATTCACTTATCTTACCATATAGTTCATGCTCTGAGTTTCTGTAAAGTCTTCCTGATATACAATGCATGTTCATCATCATCCTTAGAAAATAAAAAAATATCATTAAAAAGGACTAAAATAAATTCATCAAAATATTCATGAAACACATTATTCATCAAACACATAAATGTGGCAGGAGCATTTGTCAATCCAAAAGTGGTTTCGCATATGTCCTCAAACTTTACTTTAATTTGATGATATCCATATGTTAATTCAATTTTAGTAAATATTATCGCACCACTTAATTGACTCAACAATTCATTTATATGTGGAAATGGAAATGGATACTTATTCTTAAGAGTTTTCTTATTCAATCCCCTATAGTCAATACAAAGCCTATATGAGCCAACTTTCTTTTTCTAAAACAAAACACGTGCTCTGCAAGGTGAAACACTAGGTCTTATCAACCCCTTGTTCAATAGATCATCTAGTTGGAGCTCCAGCTCTTTCAATTCATCAATACTGAACCTATAAGGTGCTCTATAATAAGGTTCACTTCCTAGATAGAGATCTATAGCATGATCAATTTTCTAAGAGGGAGCATGCCCGATAGATCATCAAGAAATACATGTACATAGTAATCTAAAAGTTTTCTATCATATTCAAGGATTTCTTCTTCTCATGAGGGTCATCCACATAAACTAAATATGTCTCATGACACCATGTGAATAGTTGTAATCTACTTTATAGCAAAAATAGGAGAAACTTGTATAAGACGATGCACCTCCCTCTCTTAGTAAGGATCCCACTTTCCCAATCAATCACAACACTATTATGAATTAACCAATCCATGTTAATAAACACCATATACTCTCATTTCAATTACATGGAAGGTACCCAAAACCATATGTTCACCTAACATAAAATTAATAAATCTAAATACAACCTTGAGTATAGAGTATCCTACCATTAGCCATCTATAAAAGTCTTTTGGTTCACATCTCAATCTGCAATCCTAAAGCCTCTACCAACTTATGTGAAAGAAAACAATTTATACTACCTTAGTCGATCAAGCAACTAATCTTATGTAAGGATATGTTCCTCGTAATCCTAATCACACATGCCCTTGAATGACAAAAGTTATCATGCATTGAAGACTAGTGTTAGAACACTTGCGTTGATCATTCGCTTCCCCAATCATTATGTTTTCCTCCTGGAGGTTTTCTATATGGCCTGCATAAAATGGTCGATGGACCTATTTGGACATTCAAAAGTGTGATTTTTGTGTACATCAAAAGCAAAGTTGCAAACTTTTAGCCCACTTTGAGAAATCAAAATCGCATTGCCAATGCATAGGTTCTTGCTTCTTAGGTGTATCAATATGCTTCCGCTTAGTTTGTCCTTCTTGACTATTTAGTAATCTCTATCCATTTTGATTTGTTGATAGTTCTTGGGCATCGAGGTTTTGTTGAGATAAACCTTGATTTGGATGCCTTTCTCATAGTCAACTTCTCCATCTTCTCAAAGTTTTTTGCTTTTGCAACTGCATCAAGAAAATCTACACATCCAGACTCCTTCACTTGATAGCAAAGCTCTCCCCACAAACCCCATAAATTTGCTCTTCAAGGCATCTCCAAAAACTTCTAGTGCACACTATGTAAACACAAAAATTTCCCCCTATATTCTTCAACAAACAAGTTACATTTGTCATCCTCATGTTTCTTGAAGAATTAGAATTCCATTTTCTTTTCCATTGAATAATGTGGAGAATAATAAGACTTCTCTGCTTGCTCTCAAAACTCTTTCAGAGAATCCGCCCTTCACGTGCTCCTCTACATGTATGATTTCCACCATAGCTTGGAAACTTCCCACAAATGCAAAATTTACACCTTTGCTTTTGATTCGTTGCTAAACACGCGCTCCTCGAGCTCCTCGATCCATGCTTCAAGATCCTCTCCAGTTTTCATCTCAACATTAAATTCATTTAATTTTTTTCCTTTATACACTTGGTTACGTGTAGACTCGCCGGCATCATCATCATTTTGAGATTCACGTTGTCATTTATCTCTACAGGCATTCGATTTGTCCGCACCATTATCACCTTGATCATTGAGATCCATGAAAATATTTGCAATGCCTTCTTTTTGTTTGTTGGTTCTTTCTTTATGTAATTCCGCATTCAGTCCATCGATAAGCTCCTCTTGCTCTTCCATCTTCTTTTTCAAAGCATGCATCTTGTCTCTTTTTCAAAGCGTGCATGTTGTCCCAGAATCCAAGTCCGCTCTAATACACTTGTAACACGTCGCTCTAATACACTTGTAACACTTCTCTTAATCTCCAATTACGATCCACATGAAATAATAGAATTCGACAGAGCAAGATATAAGAGTAAGTGCATCTTGTCCAATAATCCAACTCTGCTTTGATACCACTTGTAACACATCTCTTAATCTTCAACCATGATCCACACAAAATAACAAAATTTTGCATAAGATATAAGAGAGTAATTCTTTCTCAAAGCCTGCATCTTGTCTCGAATTCCAACTGTTTGTTGTTACCCTTTGGAGTTGCCCTCTCCAATCATTATAGCACAAAGGATCAACTACACATCTTTAAATTATCAATCCGAGAAGTATGCAAAGACCACAACCCCTTCTAGTTAATGGAATCCAAGAATAAGGGTTAAGATGACTGTTTTTTTGAGAAATTGTGAAGAAGGAGAGAAATATCTAGGGTTTTGATTATCTTGAGTTCTACAACAGCATTTTCAATGATCTTTGTGTCTAAAGTGTGCCATTTCCATATTAGAATACAATTGTGAAGTCAAATTTCAAAAACAGTACCTGTATCACACAGACGAGACAATTGCGATTCTGTGAAAACTGAGAATTTCCAATTCCAGCTTTGTTCTTCTACACTTTCTCACTCAATACACTGATATTCACCTCTCTTCATGCATCTTACTCAGAAATACACAACTGAAGCTTACAAGTTCCATGGATCACACAAAGAATAGACTCAACAAATCAAAGGAAAAAACATGAAAGGAGAAAACACGATTTTCTGTAGGAGAGCTCTTCACATTACTTGGATAACAGAAATAATACAACCAACTCTCTCAAAATAGAGGAAATTATCTTTTATACTTTTTCAAGTGTCCCTTTTCACACTTGAATTTTGGTCCTTTTCCCCTCTAATCTAAGAATATGTTATCAAAGAGCTTCCAAAAATTCTAGAAAAAATACATATGATTCTAATTTACATGAGGAAGAATCTTCCTCAATTTTACATCATTTTTATAAATATTTCTACAAATTTTTGACATTTTACAAATAATTTCCCTTCATAAAAATGCTTCTTCTAACATTCTTCCCCTCCTAGACTTTTTGGCTCCTAACAAAAATATTCTTGCAGATAAGTAGTGAGAGCTTCCTTCATTTCTTTTTTCTTTGATAAACATGTGACAATAGATATTGACTCCTCCTTTCTGTAATGTTCAAATTATTCACCATCTCAAATAAAGCTTTCCTCCATTGTACAGTTGTCTCTAGTTTTTCTATCACATCTTTCTTCAAGTATTCAGTATATGCAGCTTCATATGCAGTGAGTCTGGATTTTGTGACTACTGATAAATTCCCATAAATTTCTGACTCTCTTTCAAAAAACCCGTAGTCGAAGGCATCCTCAAAAATTTGGAGATAATGGCTACCCAAAAATATTGTTCTACTGTAATATGCCATTAAGAAAATCCTGTCTGGAGTTTCACTTAGATCAAAGAGTAAAGCATTAGTCGGTGAATTGAATCCAATGTAGTTGAGAGTTCTTACATCTGTATCTGTAAATGTTTCTAGACATGCCACTATGAGTCGCATTACTCTGATTAATAAAATGCAAGCTGGATCATTGAAATCTTTATATGTAGATATAACAGACTCTTCTGTATCAATCATATACTTCTTAGTTGGCCATGTTTCTGCTTTCGGTCCTGCTATTTTTGGAAAATTCAGCCATTTTGCTGGGATTTGTCCTGCATTTCTTCTTTCCCAAAACAGTGACCATTCTCTTCTCCTTGCTACTGGACAATAAGCTAGATTTATCTTTAGCTAAATAGGTGCCTCTTTCTAGATTTTCTTGCACTCCTTGTTGGCATCTAACCACCTGTTCCTCCATTTACGATAAATATCCTCTTCATATTCTAAATATCTGTTTGATGGTAGTCCTACCCTTGCAATCTGGTAATTTTTAATACTCTCCATAATCATACAAAATGGTATACCTAGACCATCTGTTGCCCAATGGTGTTGTTCTGGATTTATTCCTTTGTTGAGAGCAAAATTCACAATTTGTTCTTCATATTCATTATGCATCTTTCTGATGAATTCCATTCTTGATTCCCTATTTGTTAAAAGCCTTTGAACAAACTCATCTGAATATTCTTCAACAGCTGCTTTATCTTCTTGTTCATCAAAGTTTTGAATTCTGTTATCTTTTGCTCTCTCATATTCCTCTACTTGTGTAGTCACCACCTGGTCTTCAACTTGTTTTTGTGAATCTTTCAAGTTTTTCTATAGCTCCTCCACCATTAACATTAAGCTTTGATTCTGAGATATCCATAACTCTTTTTCTGAATTCTACTTACTTCTTTCTTTTTCTATACTCAATTGCCATTCACTCCTTTCTTTTGCTATATCCTGATGTAATTTATTATATCCTCCCATTGAGCTAGCAGCATGCACACTAGCTTGTTTCTCCATTTCTTTGACCTCCTTCAATTCTGCTTGTAACTTCAGAATTTCTTTATTCAACTCCTCCCTCTCATCCTGGGTTATTTGTACAATCTTACTCTCTTCTTTCATTTGGCCTTCCTCCATCAACAATCTGTTTATATCATCATTTTCTTTGACCATGATCTGATATGAACTTTGAAGAGTTCTAAATCTACTTTCCATTTTCTTCAACTCCTTTTCAACTTTGTCACTATACTCCAACTGTTTAACACATTTATTTTCAAGAAATCGAATTTTATTTTGTTGTTGGACCTCCAGTGCTTCCAATGAGATTATCCTTTTGGTCAAGTCTTCATTTCTTTCCTGAACCACCCTCAGCTGTTCCTCTAACTGTTCCTTTTCTTTCTTTTGCTCAGTAATAATTCTATTGCCCTTCACACTCTGATTCAGCCACCATTCCTGATATAATCATATTTCTACTAGATGGTATGAATTGCTCTATATTACTCATGATAACTTTGCAGGCAGACCTGATATCCTTGGGTATCCTTTCCAACCCAGCTTCTAGCTCCACTTGCTTCACTTCTATCTGATTTTCCTCTTTGCATTTATTTTCTTCTTCATCCTCTTCCTCATATTCTATAACCTAATTCTCCTGCTCTTCATAACCCTTTTCTTCTTCCCTTTCTTCTTCCCTTTCTTCTGCCTTCTTTTCCTCAATTTCCTGTTGTTTCTCTTCAATGACATGTCTTTCTTTTAACAGGACTTTGTTATCCTGGATCTCTATTGAGTCCCTCTCTGCTGAGATCTTTATCTGATCATTTAATTGCTGCTCCTTTTGTCCCTCCTCTTGCTCGTCTATGTCCATAAGGTCTAATTCTTCTTCTTTTTGTTGATCACTTGTATGTGTGGACTCTTCAACATGTTTTAAATCCACAAGTACTTCCTCTATACTCTGCTTTATTTGTGTTTCTATTTTTTCTTCTGTATATTCCTTAAAATTTGCTCTTCCTAGTCTTTCCACTAGTACAATGTTTTCTTCTTTTTTGTGCACTGGGCTGCATATCTGAGCTTCCTTTTCTACTTCTAGCTTTTCCTCATTTAGTTGGAAATAAGTTTGTTGAGATGGTTTTGTCCATATTGCTTTGAACCCTGTGTCCACCAATCCACAACTGAATTCTTTCCTTGCTTCAACCTCTTCTTCCCTTATTACTTCTTTACCTTTTAATATTCTTTTTTCCTCCCCAGGGCTAACTTGTTTTGCTGCTTCTTCATAGACCTGTATCCCTTGTGACTTCTGGCTCAAATCTTCCGGTGTTTTGTTTTTTTCAGAGGCTTGTACTGTCACTATTGGTGTGCTTGGTACTGAGAGATTTAAACTTTTCAAAAGAAATTTCTCAATGTCACTTTCTGAATCTAAAGAAAGTTGTGAGGAGCTGGCTATCCCTTGTTTGTGCATTCTATGTTCTTCTAATGCAATTGATTCCTCCTAATTCCTTTCTTCTAATGAAAATTTTACTGACTCCTCCATCTGTACATGTTCAACTGCTTTTCAATTATTCTTCTTAGTTAGCCTCTTTTTTTGCATAGGTTTTTTCTAAACCTTCTTCTTCACTACTACTGTAGTTCTGGTTTCAGGAGGACCTTGTAATTCCTTAAAATATGCTAGCAATTCCACTTCCTTTTTGACAAACACCTCTTCAGTTTCTGCAGCCATCATCTGATCATGTAACTCTTCATAGTGTTCCACTTCTTCTTGTATCCAGTCAATTGCTTTACATGAATAGTTCTCCAACATCTTCTGATACTGAGCTTCATAAATTGCTCTTTTATCATTTCCTTGAGTTAGATAAGCATACAAATGTTCCTTACTTGTTTGAGGTGGATGAGGTTCCTTTGAGGACTGTACTTCCTTCAGAGCACCTTCATGCTCTTCTTTTGTTGCTTCCTCTTGTTCCAATTCTACTTTCCTTGGGTCCAATCTTCTCTTCTTTACTGGAATAACTTCTTCTGACACCCCTTTCCTTTTCCTTTTTGATCCCCTCATGCTTGTTTGGGCTTCTACTTCTCTTATGGACATCACTTTAGAAGGACTTTTGACTCCTGACATCAAGCTCCTGAAATATTGAGCTTCTGGAACCAATTTCAGCTGATCCTCCATACCTAAAACATGATATATAATTCTGGTTAGAAATTGTGCTCCATTCATAAACTTCTTCTGTTCCCAATGCTTAGCTGCTTCCTTCAATTGGTCATGGATATAGGGAGTTACATCCATTACTCCAAATGGTTTGGTCCTATCCTTATTATTGAGCATAATCAGTGTCACTAGCTTATGTGGCATGGTATATCTAGGCAGCTTTGGAAAACACAAATATTGAAAAAACATCCTGATAGCATATTCTTCATTCTCTTTTCCTTTGAAATCCACAAATTTGGAATATCCAGCATAGGTTGCTTTATTCTTCTTGAAAAAACTATTATCCAACTTAGTTCCCATGTGTTGAGCCCATAAAAGTCATATTCGTCAAAGTCAAGCACAATCAAAGTCAACTGTAGTCAAAGTCAAATTGGTCAAAGTCAACAAAGTCAAGGTCAAAGTCAATAGGTGCAAAGTCAAAGTGCTAAAGTGCAGGTGTCAAAGTGCACAGGTAGTGCACAATTAATTGTCCACAAAGGGTAAATTGGAGAAAGTGGGTTGTAGGTTGCAGAGGTATTTCTCTAATTTCCCTAAGGTTCAAAGTGTTTTTAAAGTGTTTTGGAAGGTTCATGTGAACCCTCCCTTATGTGCACATTTGAAGAGTTAAAAGGAAAATGTGAAGGTATGTGAAGCGGCAGCATAAGCAGAAGTCAAAGTATGGCCCCCCCAATTAAAATTTTTGGTTTTAGTCTAAAGTCACTACAGGACAAAACAGGGAATCGTTGGCTGCCCACTTGTGAAGACAATCTTGGGACATCAAAGTGAGCACCAAGATACTCTTGCAGTTAGGAGCGTATGTGAATCGACACACTCAAATCAAGGCAAGGACTATTCTTGGACAATCCTAAGTGTAAGCAAGAGTGAGCATAGTCTAAGTGGAGTAGGAGAGAGAAGTGCAAGAGACACAGAGTGTGCGACGTAGAGAAGTGAAGTGCAAGGTGTTCATGAAGAGTGACCAAGGAAGTGTGTAGAGGAGTGCTAAGCTAGTCCCCCAAGGATCTCAAGGTCTCATTGAAGTGTGCGCGTGCCGACAGAAGGTATCCATCCCTCCCCCTTAGTGGAAGCTTGGTGCAAGGTGTGCGCAAGTGCAGGCTTGGAGAAGGTGGAGGTTTGGTGCAGAGGAGGCCGGCAGCAACAAGTCCCTTGGGTATTTGGTATTTTGTAATCGAGCACTCTGTGGGATTTTGCACAGAAGCATTGGATTGTATTGTGCTTCACATTGTATTTGTCTTATTATAATCAATTGGCAGAAGCTTCCAGCGTGTGTCTTTCTTCTCTTCTTTCCCTTTTCTCCTACAAACACTCAAATCCCTTCTTGTCAAAGAATCCCCCAGCAAAATTTGGTACGCACGGTGGGACTCCAAGGAGATTTGAGCTAGGAGAAGATATATTGCAGTTGGAGAAGCAATATTCAAGTGTCGACAGTACTACTTCAGTGGACTAAGAGGTACATATTCTTATCAATTATCTCATACTAAGAGGACTATGAACAGCCCATGAACACAACCCGGTCCCAAACATTGAGGGTCACCTGCAAGCAAACAAGAAGGAAGGCTGTTAGAAGATCCTCTAGTCCACTTTCATCAACTTCATCAGTAAAGAGCATGGCGGGATAGGTAGACTTGGAAACCTTACTCTCAAGATTAAATATAAAATTTCCTTCTTTCAAAGGCCTAGCTAAGGAAGATCCGGACGAGCATATTAGAAGATTTTTGGCACTATGCAAAACTAGAGGCTTAATGGGTAGGGAGGATGCCTTTTTGATACTCTTCCTTGCCACATTAGAAGGATTAGCCGATAAATGGTTCAGCCAGTTTGCTGAGAACCATTTTACAACTTGGGACCTAATGAAAGATGCATTCAAGAATCAATTTCAGCATGGAAATACTGGAGAGATCATCATAGAGGAATTAGAGAATTTGAGATTAGGTCCAGGTGAAAAGTTCCAGAGTTTGTGACTAGGGCCAAGGCACTAATGGCTAAATTATCAGACCCACCACATGATTCTTTTGTTAAGAAATGGTTAGCTAAGCCATTTCCAGTGGCCACCGAATGCAAAATCAAGGAATTAGTGTTGCCTACAGCCTCCATAGAGGAATTCATCAACATAGCTACACGATTGGAACAGATAAGGCAACAGTATGGAGCAAATTCTTCTCAACTACCATATTCTACAGAAATGGAGGATCCAATCCAGCTAAGGAAGGAGCTGGAGGGCTTAAAAAGGAATAAGCCCCACAAAGAGGAGGAGAATGTTGTTACTCAGTTGCGAAGGGAGATTGAAGCATTAAAGCTCCAAAAAGAGGAGGAGGCCCAAGCAGAGGAATCGGCCCAACTGCGACAGGAGCTGCAGGAACTCAAAGGGGGTGGCATCAAGAGTGGACTTTGGTGTTCCATGTGCAGCAAGCAAGGGCATATAGTAAGTGAATGTCCTCTGTTAAGTGTGACTTGCCAATTATGCAGGAAAGCTGGTCATGAGGCCCAGGAATGCCAATCAAGGGGAATACCTGCAACAACATATTGGACACAAGGAGGAACCCAACCACCAGCAAATGTAATGGCGACTGCACCCAATCAAGGTAACACTTACAACCCTAGACAGAGGAATAACTTTGCAAATGGGCCTAGAAGGCCAATCATTTGTTTCAGATGTGGAGAATGTGGGCACTATCAAAGTAGGTGCACTCTACCAGAAAATGCCCCTCCTTGCAGAAATTGCCCAGAGGCCAGAGACCACTATACAAATTGTTGTCTTAAGAATCAAGCCTCTTCATCCAGGCCCCATATTCAAACGATTTTTGTACACAAAGAAGAAATGTTAGATCAGGTCAATGAGCCATCACCATTTACCAGGGTGGTGCAGTTAGAAGAAATAGAATCTTTTACAGTGCAGACAAGAAATAAAGGAAAGGCTCAAGTAGATATAGCTCAACAACCAAGAATTGATGGATTGAACAAAGACAAAGAGACATCTGAAGACAAGGCCACTGCATGTGCAGATACAAGGCAAAAAGGAGATCCCATAGGGCATGCATTCAACAGGGATCAAGAGGAGTTTGGTAAGTCAATTGGAGACCATGCCCTTAAGGAATCAGAGGCTTCAAAGCTTCTCAAATCTATGAAAAAGGAGGTTAGTATTTTTTATTTAATAAAGATGGATGGGAAATTCAGGTCAGAACTATTGTAGATAATTGATGAGGCTTCCACTACAAGTTTGGTACCAAAGACTGTTGTTTTACATAAAGGAAAAAGTGTAGGGGAAGCACCCCTTACAGATTATAAAATTCCTCGGCTGACAGTATCTATCAAAGGTCATGAATTTCAAGGAGTTATTGTGGACGGTGGTTCTGGCATTAACTTGATGCCTGAACATACAATGGAAAAGATTGGACTCCACCCTTCAAGGCCTGCCAATTTCACTGTTACTTTGGCATATCAGAGCAAAGTAAAGCCCTTGGGAGTGATCCCAAAAGTTCCACTTGAAGTACAAGGTAATCTATTCATTCTGGATTTTGTGGTTTTAAGATTTCCCCATGTTGAAGGAGGATTTCCCCTCTTAATTGGAAGACCATGACTAAGACATGCAAGTGTCATTCATGATTGGGGCAAGGACACTATGTGGGTACAAAAGAAAGGGCAAGAGCTAACACAAGTTCATTTAAAAGAGGGCCCAGATAATCAAGGAAACACAAGCATGATGCAAACAGTTGGCATTTGCATGGAACCAGAATCAGAGGATCAACCCCAAATAGATTTCGAGGAAGAAGAGGATATTTTAAATTGGCTTCAAGCAGGCAACTCTTCCTCTTGTTTTGGAATTTTTCTTAATAATTCTTGCACGACTGAAGGTTATGATGAAGATGAGGAAAAAGTCTAGGTTGATGGATTGGGAGAGCCCATCACAGACCACAGAAGGGGCAGGAAGACACCCCTCAAATACAACTTGGAGGAGGATATGACAACCACAGATAAGGAAGTTACTAAAGCTAAAGGCAAGGTAAAAGATTCTAGTGAAGAGTGTTCTTTCCCAATTCAAGAAATACCTGCAGGATGGATGCAGGACAAGGAGGAACACATTGAAATCCAAAATACCCCTGCTTATGAAGCAATGCACGAAAAAGCTAGTGGAAGAAGACAAGGACGGAGACGAGCACGAAGATAATATGGTAGAGAGAAATCCTATCAAAGAAATACAATTAGGCACTCAAGACAATAATCGGCCAGTTTTGGTGGCCACTTGGTTGTGGAACCACCCAGGGCTCCTTGAAAAGGTAAGATCATTCTTGATCCATTATACAAATGTTTTTGCCTGGCATTATAAAGACTTAGAAGGAGTGCCTGCCAATTATGGAGAGCATAGAATCCCTCTGGTTGAGGGAGCCAAACTAGTACGAGGGAAGAGTTATAGACTCAACCCAAAATATGCCGAAGCTGTTTATGTAGAAATACAGAAGATGGAGGATGCAGGAATCATTATTCTTATGGAACACTCAGAGTGGCTCTCACCTATGGTTATAGTGCCAAAGAAGAATACCAATAAAATCAGAATTTGCATTGACTTTAGAGCACTCAACAAGGTGACCATCCCAGATGGATTCCCAATGCCATTTGCAGAGCAGGTCATTGAAGAAGTGGTTGGACATGCATTATATAGCTTTATGGATGGCTTCAGTGGCTATAATCAAATATCAATACACCCAGAGGATCGTGAAAAGACTGCTTTTATCACACCCTAGGGAACATATGTATATGTAAAAATGCCATTTGGGCTCAGAAATACTCCAGCCACCTTTAACAGAACGGTCAATCTCATTTTTGGCCCCTTATTGCTGGAATCACTTAGAATCTTCATGGATGACTTCTCTTCGTTTTCAGGTTCTCACAATGAGACTCCTTTAGATTGTTTGGACCATCACTTGCGACAGCTGTAGAATGTTTTTAAGAGATGCAGGGAGACTAAGCTAAAGCTCAACCCAAACAAATGTCATTTCCTTGTGACAAAATGAACTCTCTTGGGACATGTGGTGTCGGCTAAAGGTATGGCCCCAGATCCTGATAAAATTATTTCTATATTAAAGCTGCCTAAACCTCAATCTCCTAAAGAGATTCAGAGTTTCTTGGGGCATACTGGATACCACAGAAGGTTTATAAAAATGTATGCAGAGATAGCCAGGCCATTGGCTAGACTTACAGGTAAAGAAGTGCCCTTTAAATGGGAAGAGGAAGAAGAGAAGGCTTATCAAACATTAAGGTCCAAATTGGTGGCTGAACCAGTTCTTATCACCCTAGATTGGTCAAAAATTTTCATGTGCATGTGGATGCCAGTGCATATGTGTTGATATATTTAGGTGGTGATGTGTGTGAACACTCTAGGACCGCCGGGGCACTTTTTTCCCTCTTTAGGAGGTTTTTTTCCCCCGGCTTGTATATACGCCTATTGCCCTAATGGGCTACTTATCTTTGTACATTCTCTAGTAATACATTCAGTCTTGTGTGTTGTGCTCCAAGCTTCTTCTTCTTCCTTGTGTTGTTCGCGTGCTTCCGCAGACGTCTAACTCCAACAATTGGTATTAGAGCAGGTCGTTGCTTCTTCTAGGGCGTCGTCCACACTCCTCCGTTTGCAGTCTCAGATTCGCACAAAATTTGGTGAGCATACTCAGGGTGTTTCCGAGATCAAAACTGCTTCGTTCTATGGTGCCGAAATCGCGATCTGAGCTTGTTTTGGCCTCAGAACGCACTATCGCAGTGCTTGTGCAGGCTATTTCGTCCTTTTGTGCCAAAGGTATATACCAGTTTCTGTTCTCCAGTTTAAGAGTCTCGAAGTCTGCTACAGGTCTACCAGAACTCGTCTGGGCAGTTCTGTTCAACTTTTTGAGATACAGTCAATTTTTTGCATCAAGGTATTTTAGTCACCGGCCATGGCTGAAAGCAGTGATGTATTCCGTATGTTGGCTGTTGAGGATAAGTTGGATGGTACCAACTACCCATTATGGGCTTATATGATGCGACATGTACTGGTTGCAAAAGGATTGTGGAACATTGTGCAGGGTGTTGAAAGACGTCTTGTTACATCTGTAACGACAGGTACTGCAAATACAGGTGTTGGAGCTGATGAAGATGGTGTCGAAGATGATATTCCGCAGATTCCTGTTCGTGCTGCTGTTTCTGTTGCACCTACTGCAGAGCAAATTCGTTGGGATGGCAGAGATGCCCAGGCACATGCATTGATAGCTTTGTCTGTCAAACGTGCCATTATTCCTCACATTCGCTCTTGCAGAACAGCAAAGGATGCTTGGGATACACTTACCACTTTGTACCAGGCTAGGAATGAGGCTCGTGTTGCTTACCTCCGAAAACAGTTGGAGAGTGAGCACATGAATGAAGGTGATTCGATGGACAGTTTTCTTACAAAGATCAAAGACCTGAAGGAACAATTGATTTCTGCTGATGAGGTTATACCAGATAGCCCACTTGTGCAGACCGTTCTGAATGGCCTTCCTGATTCATATCAGAGTTTTGCCTCTACTCTTCGATTGATGATGAAAGGCAATCCGAATGCCTTGTCATTTGAGGAATTAGTCTCTGTTCTATTGCAGGAAGATCATTCCAGGCAGAACAGGTCCATTATGCGTGTTGCAGATCAAGCTTTCCTGGCTAGTCAGAAGGGCAAAGGAAAATGGAGCTCTTCTACTAGTAAGCAGAAATCTGCAAATGCTGCACAATCGAAGAACCAGGATAAAGATGAGAAGAAATTAGAAAAGCAGAAATTGTTCTGCAAGTACTGTAAAGGAAATGATCATATTATAAAGAACTGTCCAAAACTGGCTGCTAAAGAGGCAAAGAAGAAAGAGGCTGGAATGGTTGTTGCAGAGGCCTCTACACCAAAAACAGAGTCTGCAAATCTTGTGCAGGAAGAAGAATGAGCGTTTACTACTGTCTGCAGTTTTGACCCATCTTCTCATGATCAGTGCATGTCTGCAGTAGACTCAGATGTTTGGTACTTTGACAGTGGGGCGACCAAACATATTACCTCGCAGCGTAGTTTCTTCTCTTCACTCGAGCCTGCCCCTACAGGGAATACTGTCACATGCGCCAATAACTCCTCTTATCCTGTTATGGGAGTTGGTAAGATCATTCTGACTACTGCTGATGGTAGTTCTTTCACTTTGTCAGATGATTTATTTGTGCCAGGGATCAAAAAGAACCTGTTATCAGTTTCTGCATTAGCCAAGATTGGCTTGGTTGTGAAATTCATTGATGATAGGTGTACAGTCCATGATCTCTCAAATGGCGATGTGATTATTGCTTCTGGCATTTTATGTCGTGGGTTGAACATAAGCTCATAGACTATGAAAGATCTGTGAATGATTCGGCATGTGCAGTTCATGATTCTCAGGCTATGTCAGATGCAAAGCTTTGGCATGCACGCTTTAGTCATCTGAATTTTGCTAGTTTGTTACGCCTGCAGAAATCTGAAATGGTGTCCTCTTTGCCCAAACTTCAGGCACCTGGAAAACATGTTTGTGAAGGCTGTATTTTGGGCAAAATGCAGTGTTCTTCCTTTCCAAAAGATGGTTCAGTTCGGGCTATGCAGAAATTGTAGCTTGTACATAGTGATGTCTGTGGTCCTATGCAGACACCCTCTTTTGGAAATTACCTTTACTTCGTGACTTTCATTGATGATTTTTCCAGGCATGCATGGGTATATCCACTCAAAGCAAAGTCCGAAGTGTTCATGTGCTTCAAACAGTTTTTGGTTTTGGCTGAAAATCTATCAGCATGTAAAATGGGCACCCTCCGTTCTGATCGAGGGGGGGAATATATGTCTTCAGATTTTAATGCATTTCTAGCTGAACGTGGGATAAAACACCAGTGTACAGTGCCGTATACACCTCAACAGAATGGAGTTGCTGAACGAAAGAACAGGTCACTCATGGAGATGGCGAGGTGCATGGTCAAAAGTCAGGCTTTACCACATAGTTTCTGGCTTGAGGCTGTCATGTGTGCAGCATATGTACTGAACAGGTGTCCCACCAAAGCGTTGCAGTCTATCACTCCATATGAGGCTTGGCATGACCGCAAGCCATCTGTTGCTCATCTGCGTGTTTTTGGTTGTTTGGCATATGCATTAGTGCCTGAACAACATCGCAGAAAATTGGATGATAAGGTAGTAAAATGTATTTTTGTTGGGTACAGTTCTGAAAGTAAAGGCTATCGTCTGTATCATCCACAGACTAAACGCATTCTGGTTAGCCGTGATGTTGTCTTTGTGGAAGATGCTATTCAGCCATTGCTTTCATGTACTAAGGAGACATCTGTTAGCTCCAAAGACATGTATGATACTTTGATGCCTCTTTTTACAGGTGGATAGGCTAGCGCTGGTCCTAATGAGGCAACTTCTCAGCCTTTGCAGGTTTCATATGATGATGCAGATCATTCCATTTCTGATGCAGATTTACATGATGCACTTGTTGATGAGAGAGCTGATATTGAACAGGCAAAAACTATGCCAAAATGGCTGGTGCAGACTTTGCGTGACAGCAAATTAGATGCACCTTTGTCATATCGTACTCATTCAGGCTCTCATAGTACCTCCTTTGCATCAGATTGCTATGCTATGGCTGCATCTAGTCTCTGTGATGAGAATGAGCCTGTTTCTTTTGATGAAGCACAAAATTCAGAAAATTGGATGGCTGCTATGCAATCTGAATATGATGCTATAATGAAGAATGGTACATGGTCTTTATGTGACTTGCCTCCTGGCAAGAAGGCCATTGGCACTAAGTGGGTATACAAGCTGAAGCGTAAACCTGATGGTACAGTTGACAGGTATAAGGCTAGGCTTGTTGCAAAGGGTTATGCGCAGGAAAGAGGCATTGATTTTGATGAGACCTTTGCACCTACATGCCGTATGACTACTGTTCGGAGCATTTGTGCACTTGCAGCCCATCATGGTTGGAATGTACATCAGTTGGACATTAAAACAGCATTTCTGAATGGTGACTTGCATGAAGAAGTGTATGTTTTTCAGCCCCGTGGCTTTGTGCAGAAAGGGCATGAAAACCAGGTGTGCAGGTTAAAGAAGGCGTTATATGGTTTAAAGCAAGCACCACGTGCTTGGTATGAGAAAATACATGCCTATCTGATTGCACATGGTTTTGAGAACAGTCCAACTGAAAGCACCTTATATGTTAAGCGTGCTAATGATGTGCTTTTGATCATTGTTGTCTATGTAGACGACATGCTGCTCACTGGTCCTCTTGAGAAGCATATTGCTGATTTCAAGGCTGATTTGCATGCCTCATTTGAGATGTCTGATTTGGGGCATTTGCATCACTATTTGGGCATTCAGTTTATGCAAGTTGATGGTGGAATGGCTTTGTGTCAAACGAAATATATTGACACATTATTGCAGTGTTTTGGCCTTGAAGACTGTAAGCCTATTGCCACTCCTATGGAGACAGGTTTATGATTGAGTCTTCATGATGCTGGAGATGCATTTGATGCTGTTCTCTATCAGCAGGCTGTTGGATGCTTGATTTACTTATGCATTACTCGGCCAGATATTCAGTTTGCTGTCTCACAGATGAGCAGGTTTATGCATTGCCCAGGAGTCACGCATTGGAAAGCGGTTAAGCGCATCTTTCGCTACTTGAGTGGTACTCGGCTACTTGGGTTGTTTTATCCCAAGGGGGGATCACTACCGCCAGATTTGCATGCTTTTTTTGACTCAGATTGGGCTGGTTGCTATGACACTCGTGTGTCCACCAGTGGTTTTTGCTTCATGCTTGGTAGCTCATGTATATCTTGGTTGAGCAAGAAGCAGCCTACTGTGGCCACTTCCAGTTGTGAGGCTGAGTATAGGGCAGCTTTCACAGCGACTGTTGAGTGTGTGTGGCTCAGACGCCTTATGGCTGATTTGTGTGTTGGCCAGTTTTCTGCCACCACCATCTTCACTGACAGTCAGAGCGCATTGGCAGTTGCGAGGAACCCTGTGTTCCATGCTCGCACTAAGCACATTGAGGTGCATTATCACTATGTCAGGGAGAGGTTCTCTGCTGGGGAGATCAGCTTGGCATATGTGCCCACGCAGGAGAACATTGCAGACCTTTTCACGAAGGCTCTGCCTAGGGAGAAGTTTGAAGCTTTCCGCAAAGCTTTGGGCTTACTTCCTTTTGTGGAGTGATTTCCACATAGCTCGGCACTTCCTTATACATGAGTGCCAGCTCCTTGTTCACCGCATCACTCCCAGGGGGGATTTGTTGATATATTTAGGTAGTGATGTGTGTGAACACTCTAGGACCGCCGGGGCACTTTTTTCCCTCTTTAGGAGGTTTTTTTCCCCCGGCTTGTATATACGCCTATTGCCCTAATGGGCTACTTATCTTTGTACATTCTCTAGTAATACATTCAGTCTTGTGTGTTGTGCTCCAAGCTTCTTCTTCTTCCTTGTGTTGTTCGCGTGCTTCCGCAGACGTCTAACTCCAACAATATGCAGTAGGTGCAATATTGACTCAACATAGTGGAGAATTCAAACTTGACAGGCCTATTCAGTATGCTAGTAGAATCTTGACTAAAGCTGATAAGAATTATAGCACAACTGAAAGGGAAGCTCTAGCAATGGTTTTTGCAATACAAAAATTTCATCATTATTTTCTAGGTGTGAAGTTTGTCATATCACTGATCATCAACCACTCAGGTATTTATTGAACAAGCCACAAGCAAGTGGGAGGATATGGAGATGGCTACTTCTATTCCAAGAGTTTGATTTTTGTGTAGTCCATAGACCAGGTAAAGAAAATGTTATGGCGGATCACCTATCCAGGATCAATATGATGGATCAAGCTAGTGGAGTCAATGACGATTTTCCAGATGCTAATCTGTTCGCTGTACAAGCTCAAGGTTGGTATTATGATATCAAAAATTTCATTAAAACTGGAGTGTATCTAGAGAAGGCTAGTGTTGTGCAAAGGAAGAGACTGCTAATCTGTTCGTTGTACAAGCTCAAGGTTGGTATTATGATACCAAAAATTTCATTAAAACTCGAGTGTATCCAGAGAAGGCTAGTGTTGTGCAAAGGAAGAGACTGCTAATCAAGAGCAAACCTTATACCTTCATTGAAGATAAATTATATAGACAAGGGAAGGATGACAGGTTTAGGAAGTGCTTGGAAGAAGAAGAAGTGAGGGAAGTCCTTCAATCTGCACATGAAGGAACAGGTGGTGGGCACCTTCCAAGGCATATCATGAGTCAGAGGATCCTCGATGTTGGTTTATGGTGGCGGACATTATTCAAAGATGCGAAGGACTAGGGAAAAGCATGTGATGTTTGCCAGAGGTGTGGACCTAAGCCCACCAAGCAGAGGCATAATCCATTGATTATTTCCACTTCTTGGCAACCATTTGAAAAGTGGGGGTTAGATTTTGTAGGGCCTATCTACCCTCCATCGATTCCAAAAAGAGATAAGTATTTATGGATAGCCACAGACTATGCGACGAAATGGGCTGAAGCTATTGCCTCCCCTGACTGCAGTGCCCAAACCGTTGCTGATTTCATTTACAGTAGCATCATTTGCAGGTTTGGATGTCCACTTGAAATTTGTACAGACCAGGGTACTCATTTTGTGAATAAGGTACTACAGGAAATTTTCAATAGGTATAGAATTCTACATAGAACTTCTTGTGCCTACTATCCAAGAGCTAATGGACAGACTGAATCAACAAATAAGGTACTAATTTCCATGTTAAGGAAGGAATGTATGTTACAGCCTACTTCCTGGGGCATTGCTTATCAAGGTACCCTATGGGCATACAGGTTAGCTTACAAAGAGGCCACGGGATATTCTCCATTCCAATTAGTTTACGGCCTATTGCCGATTGAGCCATTTGAATTTCTATATGGATCCCCTAAAGTGGCATTCATGCATGGAAAGAAAGATTGTGGTGTCTCTCAGAGGCTGGGAACCCTGCATAAAGTAGAAGAGATTCATCTACTAGCAACAAACAATTGATAGAAACTCAGATGAAGAGGAAGGAGGCACATGATCGACATCTATGGAACAACAACATAGAGCCAGGCATGTTAGTTCTTCTCCATAGACCCCATCTTCAAACACAAGTGAGAGGAAAATGGCTCCCACACTGGGAAGGACCTTATCAAGTTAAAAAAATGCTGAATTGGGGTGATGTGGAGTTAGAGACACTGAAAGGAGAGGTCTTGCCACTGGTCTACATATCAAGGCTCAAGGCCTATCATCAACAAACTTGAAGAAGTATGGATCACCTGGAACTGCAAAATCTGTCTAGGTTGTACATAGCTTGTTCCTTGAGTTTTTAGCAAATTAAGCAACCATGCCAAAACCTTTACAGAAATGCAATTTTTGAAAATTTTTGGGAATTTTTCAACATTTTTAGAATTTTTTTCTAGCATTTTTCATTCCTTTCCATAGTCATTTTCTTGCCAAATTAGAGAAATAAAGGAGGTTCTATGCGGTCTTGATGGAGGAAATTGCCTAGACCCTATAAAGAATTTTTGAAAAGAAAATTCTGCATGTTTTGGATATTTTTTGGTAATTTCTTGGCATTTTTCTTTACTTTTCTCTAATTTTAAGCACTTTCCTTTATAAATTATATAAAAAAATTAAAAAAAAAACAAAAATGCAATAAAAAATTTAAAAAAAATCAAAAATTCAAATATATATATATATAACCCTCTTTCCCCCCGCCTCCCCCCCATGATTCTGACACATCCCCCCCGAGCCCCCCCCCCGAGCCCCCCTCCTGCCCCCACGGTTCTGACACATCCCCCCCCTCCCCAACATCCCTCCCCCCCCCCCCCCCCCCCCCACGGTTCTGACACACCCCCCCCCAACCCCCCCCTCGCCCCCCCCCCTTTTTTTAATTTATTTTTTTGTTTTGTTTTTATTTGTTTTTTATCTTTCTTATTTTATTTTATTTTTATCATTTTATTTTTCTTTTTTAATTTATTTATTATTTTTTATTTTTTCTTTTTATTTTTGCCATGCACACGTGTTCGACTATTATAAAAAAAAAGTTGTTTTATTTTATTTTTTTTCTTTTCAACCTCTCTAGCTCTAAAGTTTGATCATTTTAACATCCTCAAGACCCCTGAATCTTACTCCCAATCCCTCCCTTTACCAATCTACCCAGCCACATCCTTAATCCTCCCTACCCTATCCATCTACGCCCTAAGCCCTCCCCTCCACCTCCTTTCTACCCTCCCATTGCCCTCCTTTGCTTTTCCATGAAAAAATCCCCCCTTTTTTGGTTCTTCTCTTGTGCTTGTTCTCTCCTGTTTCTGGTGGCCTTGGTGTCCTTTTGAAGATTTTGAAGCTCTAGAATCATGGTGTCCTCTATGCTCAGATTTTTGCCAGTAGCTCTCCGGGATGGAGAGCACATTAGGTGGTGGGCAATTGTTGAGCCCATAAAAGTCATATTCGTCAAAGTCAAGCATAGTCAAAGTCAACCGTAGCCAAAGTCAAACTGGTCAAAGTCAACAAAGTCAAGGTCAAAGTCAATAGGTGCAAAGTCAAAGTGCTAAAGTGCAGGTGTCAAAGTGCACAGGTAGTGCACAATTAATTGTCCACAAAGGGTAAATTGGAGAAAGTGGGTTGTAGGTTGCAGAGGTATTTCTCTAATTTCCCTAAGGTTCAAAGTGTTTTTAAAGTGTTTTGGAAGGTTCAAGTGAACCCTCCCTTATGTGCACATTTGAAGAGTTAAAAGGAAAATGTGAAGGTATGTGAAGCGGCAGCATACGTAGAAGTGAAAGTATGGCCCCCCAATTAAAATTTTTGGTTTTAGTCTAAAGTCACTACAGGACAAAACAGGGAGTCGTTGGCTGCCCACTTGTGAAGACAATCTTGGGACATCAAAGTGAGCACCAAGATACTCTTGCAGTTAGGAGCGTACGTGAATCGACACACTCAAATCAAGGCAAGGACTATTCTTGGACAATCCTAAGTGTAAGCAAGAGTAAGCATAGTCTAAGTGGAGTAGGAGAGAGAAGTGCAAGAGACACAGAGTGTGCGACGCAGAGAAGTGAAGTGCAAGGTGTTCATGAAGAGTGACCAAGGAAGTGTGCAGAGGAGTTCTAAGCTAGTCCCCCAAGGATCCCAAGGTCTCATTGAAGTGTGTGCGTGCCGACAGAAGATATCCATCCCTCCCCCTTAGTGGAAGCTTGGTGCAAGGTGTACGCAAGTGCAGGCTTGGAGAAGGTGGAGGTTTGGTGCAGAGGAGGCCGGCAGCAACAAGTCCCTTGGATATTTGGTATTTTGTAATTGAGCACTCTGTGGGATTTTGCACAGAAGCATTGGATTGTATTGTGCTTCACATTGTATTTGTCTTATTATAATCAATCGACAGAAGCTTCCAGTGTGTGTCTTTCTTCTCTTCTTTCTCTTTTCTCCTACAAACACTCAAATCCCTTCTTATCAAAGAATCCCCCAACACCATGGGATAGAATTGGAGAGCGGCCCTGATGTGTTCTGCTTTTATAGTGATCTGTACCTCTTTGTTTTCTTTGTCCTTGACTGAACATCTGAAATATGCTTCATTGCCTTTGCCAACTTCCAGTAGACTGTTCATAACTTGTGATACTCTCTCAAAATCTACAAAGAAAAGAGGTTCATCCAGTAGTCTGTGTAACCCTACTGCTTTCCATCTTTTATAATTGACTGCAATGCTTTGGAATTTGTAGAATTCCTGACATAACATTGTATACTTATGACCAACTCCTACTGTAAAGATATGCTGACCAATGATACTAAGAGTTTCCTTCAGTTCTTTGGCTATCTTCTCGGCTTCTGGGATATCTTGTTCTTCATCAGACTCCAGCTCCACCTTTTCCACTGCTGCTTCACTGTCTAAGAACCAATGTCCCCTAGACAAGGTTACTGAGTCTGCTTTAAAGTCATGAATAGGCAGTTCCTTTGGATTCACCATTTTGGAGAAAATATAACATAACCAAAAAGAAAACTCCACCCACATGAGTCACAAAAAACATAAAAGAAATCACATTTGTCTTGAGGTGTAATGAAAAAGCAAAAATAAAATCTCAGATGGATCCTGACTTCCTTTTTTGTATCACAGATATAACTCAATTGAAGTGATCATCACATGTGTAGCAAGATGTCTAGTGCTCTCTTCCCTTCTCTCTTTTTTATTTTTTTTAATAATAAGAAGAAAAAATGAATGAATTTTTAAGAAAATTTAGATTTTTATAGGGAAAATAATTAAACAATGACTAAAAGAATAGTGACTGCTTTAATACTGCCAAATTATAACCTATATCTTGCTCGTGCTATATAACTTTTGTAAACAAAAGAGTTATTATTTTTTCTCTCTTTTTCTTTCTCTTTTCTCTTTTTTTTTTAATAATAAATTCCTCTTTTCTCTCTTCCCCTCCTATTTCTTTTCCTAGAAAAAGGATGAGGTAAAGTAAATGGAAATAATTTCCAGGATGTCATAATTCTTTTTTGATGAAATTCTGAATTCTTTAATAAGAATCCAAAGTGTGTGTCTGATGACCATTTTGCCCTTTCTTTCATTTGTGACTCATCATGCTTTTGCACTATTTTTGTATCTTGATCCTTATTTTCTTTCCATTGAAGCAGATCTGATTTTTTTACCCAAAAATACTTGATTCCTGTTAACTTTGTCTTTGGAATAAAACAATCTTCTTTTGATAAACTGTACTTGGGAGTTTTTGGCTTCCATATCCATTTAGTTTTGGAAAACTGTTTTGATGAATAGTGCTTGGATGTACTTTGTTTCCACATCCTTTCTGTCTTGAAGCCTAAATGCTTCTGATTATTCCCCACTTTCCACCTTTCTTCTGTCTTTTCAACACCTTTGGTTTCTTCAATTTCTTCCTGTTTCGGACTGATGTAGATTTGGTCATGAAGAAGTTTTGTTTGTGGTTCCTTTGTAGCTTCTAGTGGAAAAGTAAATCCCTCCAAATCTGAATCATGGATATCCTGTTGATTTTCTTGTTCTTCATTACTCAACAAAAACATTAAAAATCTTTTGTCATTTATTGTCAAATTAAGCTTCATATTTTCAAAATCCAAAATTACTTTACCTTGCCTGAGCCATGGTTGTCCCAAAATCAATTTCTCAGTCATCATATGATCAAGCCATTCTTCACAATCTATTTTCATATATTCTTCATTGAAATTAACTTTAATAGATGGTGAAGACAAGCTTTGTATTATCTCTCCTTCCAGTGTTTTGATAAATGTTTTACTCTCAGTCCTTTTTAAGTTAAACTTATCCAACAAAACTGAAGTGATCAAATTAACTTGTGCACTTGAATCTATCAAAACCTTGATTTTCTCATTATGAAGATTCATTGTTATAACAGGCAAATGCTCTCTCACTCTTAAAGGAGTTTCACACAAGAGAACTTCTCTAATCTCCTTGATTTTTCTTATCCTTTCCTTTGCCTCCTGTTGAGCCTCATTCCTAATTTTTTCCTCTTCTTTTTTCCTGTTTTGAGCTTGATGTATTCTTCTCCATTCAAAAACAGTTAATGCAAGATCATACCTTTTTACCCTACATCCACTTATGAAATTTGGCATGATTTCTCCATCTATATTTGCTAATTGGATAGCTCCACTGTTACTAATTTGATTGATAATATAAGGTCCATGCCCTTTTCTTTGAAACTTTTTCTGATGTTCTTTTATTGTATATGCCAGAACTAGATCTCCTACTTGCAAGTCTTTTTCTTTAATATGAACATCATGATAAGCTTTCTACCTTTTCTTGTCTGCATATATGCTCATGATTGCTTGAAGTCTTGAAGCTCCAACTTTTTCCAATTCCACCACTCTCTCAAATAATTCATGTCCAGTCCATTATACTGATTTCCCACTTTTAATGTTGGAATGAGAAGTTCTAAAGGCAGAACTGCATTTTGTCCATATACCAAATTAAATGGTGTTGTTCTAAGTGCAGTTTTGTATGCCACTCTATAAGCCCATAAGACATGATTAAGTTGAAAATCCCAATCATTCTTATTTGTATTTACCAATTTTGACAAAACAGTGCAAAGTACCTTATTAGTACTTTCTACTAATCCATTGGCTTGTGGATGATATGGGGCTGACTTTCTATGACTGATCATGAAATACTCAGTTATGTTTTCTATTATTTGTTCAGAAAATGAGTCCCCCTATCACTTACCAATTCAATTGGTAATCCAAATCTAGTGATAATATTTTCATAAAGAAATCTTGCAGTGGTCTGAGCATCATTCCTTTTTGTAGCCCTGGCCTCTGCCCATTTGATCAGGTAATCTGTGGCTACTAGTATATATTCAGCATGGGATTGTTTTGCTGGAGGATGTATAGGTCCAATGAAATCCAACCCCCATTTGCTAAATGCTCTTGCTGAAATAAGTGGTATCAATGGCATATTATCTCTTTTATTTGGTTGACTCACTCTTTGGCAAATGTCACATCTTTTCACATATGTTCTTGCATCAGGAAATAGGGTTGGCCACCAAAAACCAGAATATAGTATGAGTTTAGCAGTCCTTTCACTTGAAAAATGTCCTCCTACCACTCCAGAATGTGCCATCTCTAACATTTCCATATACTTCTTTTCAGGAACACAGATTTTTAAATATCCATCCATCCCTTTCTTGTATAATTGTTCTCCTATCAGTTGATACTCTTCAAAAATCATTTGTAAATTCCTTGAGTCTGCACTATCTCTTACTGGCTCTCCTTTCTTATTTCTTTTTAACTCCTCAATTATGATTGTACTCCAATCTGGATTTTTCTGAAACCAATACAAAGTTGTAATTTCTGAATTTTGCAAGGATTGGCATTCCCAGCAGTTGGAAACATATTATTTTACATCCTGAATCTTATTAGGCCAATGTACTCCCATCCTATTGAGATTGTTTAAGGTGACTATCATGGAAGCATGAGTACAAGGATTCCAACAATGAGCTCTTCTTAAATACTCCTGCGGCTCATCTTTTGGAGTGCAATATTCCAATATACCCATATGATTGAGATGATACAAATGTCCAGCTAGTAGTAGAAAATTCCTACTTTGCAATACTAGATGTGTGTTGTTTCCAGATGTTCTACAAGATCCCATGGTTAGCAAAGGTACTAAAGTCATGGCCCATTCAGGAATACTTTCTATTTTGAATAGATATGCATCTGGTAAATTATCATCTAAAGGTGAACTTGGCTCTCTCGTTTGGATTCTTGACAAATGGTCTGCTCTTAAATGAGTTTTTCCTTGTCTGACCACTACCTCAAATTGAAATTCCATCAGTAAGAGAAACCATCTGACTATCCTACATGTATGGCATGGTTTGTTTACTAAATAGAGTAAAGCTTGGTGATCCACTAAGAATTTAAACTTGTTGGCTAAAAGATAATGTCTATATTTTTTTACAGCAAATATCATTCCCAACCCTTCCCTCTCAGTGGTTGTATAATTTTTTTCTACTGAATTCAATTGCCTACTAGCATAAGCAATTGGAAAATTTGCTCCCTTCTAATGGTTGTGCTAACACACATCCCAAAGCCTAATTTGAAGCATCCACATGAACATGAAAAATTTGATTCCATTGTGGGGTTTTTAGAATTGGTGTTGTTACCAAACAAGTTTTTAAAGTCTCAAAGGCTTGGTCACATTCTTTGGTCCACTCAAATTTTGTGATCAATGCATACAAAGGTTTTGCAATGTCTGCAAACTTGTGTACAAATTTTCTATAATACCCACAATGTCCCATGAAAGTTTGAAGTTCTTTTACATTTGTTGGTCTTGGAAGTTACACTATGGCCTTAATTTTTCTTTCATCAATTGAAATTTCATTTCTAGAAACTATGTGACCTAGCATTCTCCCTTGCCTCACAAAGAACACACATTTCTCTGGATTTAAACATACTCTGTATGTTCTACATTTTTTTAATATATTTTCCAGATCCTTCAAATGATCTTGTCTTTTTAATGAAAAAGTGCAAAGATCATCCACATAAATTTCCATTATATTTCTAAGGAATTCTTTGAATATGTGACACATCAATCTTTGAAAAGTTGTTGGAGCATTAGTTAAACCAAAGGACATAACCCTAAAGGCATAAATTCCCCATTCTGTGGAAAGAGCAGTTTTATGTTGGTCTTCCAAAGCTATTGGTACCTGATTATATCCTAAAAAACCATCCAAAAAACTATAGACCTCTTTACCTGCAACTCTTTCCAAAAGATGGTATGTTATGGGTAATGGATAGCTATCCCTTATAGTTGCAGCATTAACTTTTTTCAAGTTAATACATACCCTGAGTTTCCCATTCTTTTTAGGTACCACAACTATAGGAGATATCCACTTTGTATACTCAATCTCATAGATGAAATTGGCAGCCAACAGCTTGTCAATTTCTTCCTTAATTTTAGCAGAGTATTTGTCATTAAATGTATAGTGTCTTTGTTTGCTAGGTTTTGCATCAGGAGTAATAGGAATCTTATGTTCGCAAATGTTGGGATCAATTCCTTTCAAATCTTGGTAACTGTAAGAAAACACATCTCTAAATGTTTTTGCCAATTTTTTCAATGCTTCCTCCTCTTGATTTGTCATGTCATCAGCTATTACAATATGTCTCTCTTCCCCTTCTTCTTGAGTGATGATCACCTTCTTAGTTTGTTCCTCATTGTCATATGCCTCCCCCTTTTGCTTCTCTCTTTTTGGTTTTATTTTTAGAAGTAACCTATCTTCTACTTTATAGGTCTTGAAGTTTGTAGGTACATCAAATTGTTGATCTTCTTTCTTTATGTTTTTATTTTTTTCAACTTCTCGATCTTTTTCTATTTCTTTGTGTTTATTATTTTTATATGTTCCTGAGATTTTGTCTTTTATAACATCAGTAGCTTCCACTTCTTCCAGATATTGTGTTTTCCCATTTTTTAATGTTATTCCTTCCTCCTGTTCTTCCTCTGTTTTTGACACCTTTATCATTTGTATTCCTATGTGAAAGATATCATATCCTTCTTCATTTTGGAATTTCACTCCCACATACTCATCATTAGCTAGATCCATGGTGGTCAAAATCTGATTCCAACCGTAAGGCTCAAATTCTTCATCTTTAAATTTCTGTGGCATGTAGCTTTCATCTTGTGATTTCCTTTCTCCCAGACAATCTCCTTTTTTTTACATCCTTTTTTTATCTGTGTGTTTCCTTATCACATTACATTTCCAAATTGATGATTCTGTCTCATTCTCATCTTCACTCCCTGATTCTTCACTTAATTCCTGATTTTGATGTACTTTGAACCATTCCTGAGGGGACATATCACAATATTGACCATTTCTTAAATTTACTCTAGTCATCCTTCCTTTGCTTTGAAGATATAGAAAATCATTACCCCAATCTTGCACAATTTGCATTTGTCTCATAAATGGTCTTCCTAGAATAATTTCATATGAAGTGGATTGTGGAAATTCAACTATGGCAAAAGTATGCTCTATCTCTATTCCACATATTTTCACAATCACCTTTTCCCATATTCCTAGGGGTTTTTCTATGTGTCCGTCTGTAAGTTGTAATCTCATTTTAGTGGGTATTAACTCATTTTTTCCCCATTTCTTCCAGGTTTGTTTAGTCATGATAGCCACTCCTGATCCACTATCTAATATAGCCTTGGCATGATTCTCACCAAACTGTATTCTCAAAGTTGAGTTTCCTTCTTCTCCTTCACAATATCCTCCTATTTTATCAATAGTTATGTACAACAACTCTTCCAATTCTTGTTGTTGTGGATCTAGATTCTTTGACTTTGTTTCCCACTTTTTCATATTGTGTTGT
Source organism: Ceratopteris richardii (assembly GCA_020310875.1). NCBI lineage: Eukaryota > Viridiplantae > Streptophyta > Polypodiopsida > Polypodiales > Pteridaceae > Ceratopteris > Ceratopteris richardii. The sequence continues at coordinate 40,548,398 of CM035406.1, read as the reverse complement.
AAATGAGGATTTTGTTTTACTATCTCCTCCATTGTGGTGTGGTATACAATTGTACAATGTTTGTCTAGATTGATTTGGAAGGTTATTTGTGAAATATCTTCCTGATCAACATGTTTCTTAGTTTCTGTTGCATTTGTTCCTTCAACTATTGTTTGATAATTGTCTAGTTCCCCCATTTTGAGTTGTGCTTCCTGTATGATTTGTTTACATCTTTGCATTCTTTCATCCTCTAAATCTGGCATAGGATATGCCATCACATGATCTGTAGGATTTGGTCCATCTTGAATTCTTACTTTGTATGCTTTTATCAGAGTCTCCAAACTTTGTGAATTTTTTTCCTCCCCCTGAGTCTGTGTATCTTGTGGTTGACTATTGTTTGAATGGTCCATATTCTCTTCTTCCAAATTTTTACCCATTCTCATCTTTCTTTCCCATCTTCCTTTTTGTCTGTTTTTCTTTTCTTTTGGAAATGGGATTTTCTTATGTTCCTTTGTGTGTGTCTCCTTTGTTGTTTCTTGTTGTTTAACTTGTGCTCTTGTTATAGCATTTATAGTTACTTGATCATGGTCACTCAATTCTTCTTGCTCCATTATGTTAACTATTTTTAATGGTATGTTACTAGATGTGTTTTGTTGTTTTTTAGGGTTTCTTGGGCAATCCTTTATTAAGTGTTCCCTGCCACAATCCTTGCAATAAGCTCCTTCTATTCTTAGTGTAGGAGGTTGTGGGAAATCTCTAATGAAATGTTCCCCCCCGAATCTATAACAAGTTATCTTTTGGCTTCCTTTGAATTGGGATTTCTGATTGGACATGTAATTATTGGTTATGTACATGAATGTGGTTGTGTCCATTTCAATTCTCCCGTTTCCCAAGTCCAAGGCTTGCAATTCTGGTTCTCTCTGTTCATATCCTTCCCAATCTTTCTGATATCCTTCATTCCAATGATAATTCTCTTTGTAAGATGATCTGAGTTTTTAGCTTTCTTCTTCTATTGGTGTGTAGTTTACTGGTACTACATTTGTTGGTATGGTGGTTGTTGTCCAAGTACAGGTCTTGGTTGCTCCACAAATCCAAATTCTCTTTGTAAGCTGTGTTGGTTCACATATTCTCTTTCTTTAATGGGTTGTTTATTGTAGAAGCATTCTTCTCTGGTATGGTTTGTCCATTTTCTTTCTAATGTACAGGATTTGAGTGTTTTTCTACCTTGCAAATGTTGTGGTTTTTGATAAGGACATTGTTGTACCAAATGATTTTCTCCACAATTATAGCATTTCTTATTGGTTGCTATCATGGTGTTTATCAAATTTGTCTTGGTGTTAACTTCTAGGGCTTTAGCAATAGCTTGTGCTAACTCTTCTGCTAGTGGAATTTTATCTTCATTTGTTCTTGGTTGGTCAAATGCTAATAAATCCTGTCCTCTGTTATCCTCTAAGTCTATTGCCTCTTTCACACATGCTCCTAGATCAGGACATCTCCTATAATACACCAAGGTTCTTAATTGTGCACTTCTCAGTCCTTCTATGAACAAAGTCACTTGTCTTGCCATTGAAGGTACCTCTTCTCTTGGACATCTATCAATGTATTACTTGAATCTCCTAGCTGCCTCTCTGACATTTTCATCTTTTTGTTGTTTAAAGCTATGTATCTGGGTAGCTATACTATGTTTAATTCCAATTTTTGAAAATTCTCCTATAAAGGCTTCAAGGAAGGATTCAATATCTAGATACATTTCCTTTCTCAATGGAATGAACCAAGATAATGCAGGTCCAATTAGGGTTAGACCAAATGCTTCAAATTGTACTTTGTAATCTTCTACTTCTTCTGCCCTAATTAATTGTCTAAATTCTGTAGCATGGGTATGAGGATCAGAATACCCTTCATATTGATTCTTCATGCAGTTAGCTACTTGATAGCGCCTAAGCGTTCTTCCATGGTTTTGCCACTAATGTCTCCTTCTGATTGGAAAATCATTCATTCCTTCTGCTTCTCTTTCAAAAGGATTTGGGGAAGTGTGTACTCTCCTACCTTGTTGTTGTTCAATATTAGTGTGAGTTTCATTTTGTCTTGGCAAGTCTGATTGCCCTAGGTTTTGTTCCCAAGGTCTCTTGTCTACACACTGGCCTAAATCATTAGAGTTTTCTAGATCTTGTGAGAATATTTATACACATCCCTGTCTATCCTCATATCTGCCATCCTTAAATTGTGCTACTGGTGTTATATTTAAGGGAACTTATAAGTTTCTCATCCTAATGAGAAACTTATGCATCCCATCTTGATACACATAGGTTCCAAACCTATTTGTTTACATGTACTTGAGAATATTTCTATAATCACTAGTTTCAGAGGCTTCATTTGTTTCATTTAGGTTTTCCATGTTATCTATCTGTCCTAAATCCTTTTCTTGTAAATGTCCTAATACTGGCTCTATCTGTCCTAAATCTCCTTCCTTTTTAATTCTTGTTTATCAGGTGTGAACAATTTGTTACCAGATCTCAAAATCATCGAACTAATTCACGATTCTATGAAGAGAATCGTGTTTGTCACGATCCTGTGAATAGAATTGTCTTTTTCACGATCTTGTGAATATTCCAGATTTTCCACGATTCTGTGAATAAAATCGTGTTTCTCACGATCTTGTGATTATTCTGGATTTTCCACGATTCTGTGAATAAAATCGTGCTTTTCACAATTCCGTGAATAAAATCGTGTTTCTCACGATTCTGTGAATAGGGTCGTGTTTCTCACGATTCTGTGAAGAAAATCGTGTTTTTCACGATTTTGTGAAGGGAATCGTGTTTCTCATGATCCTGTGGAGGGAATCGTGATTTCCACGATCCTGTGAAGGGAATCGTGATTTCCACGATCCTGTGAAAGGAATCGTGATTTTCACGATTTTGTGAAGGGAATCGTGATTTCCACGATCCTGTGAAGGAAATCATGTTTTTCACAATTTTGTGAAGGGAATCGTGTTTCTCACGATCCTGTGAAGGAAATCGTGTTTTTCATGATCCTGTGAAGGAAATCGTGTTTTTCATGATTTTGTGAAGGGAATCGTGATTTCCACGATCCTGTGAAGGAAATCGTGTTTTTCACGTTTTTATGAAGGAAATTGTGTTTTTCACGATTTTGTGAAGGGAATCGTGTTTCTCACAATCCTTTGAAGGAAATCGTGTTTTTCACGATCCTGTGAAAGAAATCGTGTTTTTCACAATTTTATGAAGGGAATCGTGATTTCCACGATCCTGTGAAGGAAATCGTGTTTTTCACAATTTTGTGAAGGGAATCATGATTTCCATGATCCTGTAAAGGAAATCGTGTTTTTCACGATCGTGATCCCATACAATCGTGATTGCTCACAATTGTAAAAAACTCAATTTTCTTATGAAAATCGTATTCTGGGAATCGTGATGTGTTTGATTATAGAATCGCGATTTTGTGTTTGATTACAGAATCGCGATTCTATCAAAATTTTTGTAAATTTTTTGTTTTCGTTTTTTCTGATTTCTTCTTACTCTAATGGAAGAGCCTTAGCAAAATAATGACATGCAATAAAGAACTTTTGTCAAAACAATGATTTTTTCTATCAAAAAATTCAAAAAACAGAAAGTCGCGATTCTGTGTTTTTCATTTTTTAATGCATTTTTGAATTTTTTCCAGTACTGTAAAAACTTTATGTTAAGAGGATTACCTTGTAGCCTGATCCACCTTTGTTCCAAAACTTTATGTTTGCAGGAAATCGTGCTTCTGTCAATGCTCTCTCCACTCACTCCCTCACTCAAATGAATATTTTTCTGAGATTTCAGGTTTTTATAGTCTTCAGACAATCACGATTGTGAGTGATTTTCACAAAAATTTTAAATTCTCATAAATCTTATCCCCTCCAACAAAATTTGTTCTCTTTATTCTACTGATGAAAATCGTGATTCTGTGCCCAATTCTCCAATCTGATCACTTAATGCTCAATTCTTATTGAAATTTTGAAATTTTGATTTCCTTTACTCATGCAACTTATGAAACATTTTAAAATCACTTACCTCAGTACCCAGTAGTGCAACTAAGTCAAATTCTTTATCTTACTGAAAATCGCGATTCTGTGATGAGAATCGTGTTTTTCTCTGAACTTCTTGCTTTTGCACCTTTCGACTTCTCTTCTCTTCTGGTCTTCTCCAATGTTCACCAACTCCAAATCACTTGTCACCTGCAATTATACACCACCAAACTCATTCAAGAAATTTTTTTTTTGAAAAATTTAAACAGCAACTTTTACTCTAGATATTTTTTATTTTCTTTCAATTTCCAGATTTTTTTTTTTATTTCACTATTTCCCCTCTACTTTCAACAAAAATCCTCCTGTCCAACTTTCTAAGAAAAAAGAAATTTGTTTGAATTTTTGATGAATTTTATGAAATTTTTTAGTATTTTGAACCCTAAATCAAGGTAAACACTTATTTTAGGGTTTTCTTGTTCCAAGATCCATTGATCTTTTGTTTCATGATTGGTTATATTCTTTTATGCTTGCAATCTAGTCAGTTTGGAAGTAGAGCTTTTCAAGAAAACAGGTGCTTAAGACGTACAAGTATCAATTCATGCAAAGATAAACTCAAATGCCTTTTTTTTTTTTAAAGCCAAAGAAAAAAAAAATCAAGATTATTATCCTTCCTTGAATAGAAAATGGATCAATCAATTTTCACATAGCTACTTTACTTGACTTTCCTCATTGCAATCATGTCATCTTTTCCAAGATTAACAAATTTGCTTGGTACTTAGTCAAACAAGCGACACTCTTCCACGCCTTGTAAATAAAAAACAGTGAGCAATTAGCTTAAGCTTGTGAAACACCAAAACATTCTTTTTGAATTGCACAATCATGATCTCCAAAGAAACTTTTGTTTTGCATATATTGGCCCTATAAAATTAAGAAAAAAACTAGAGATGAAAAAACATGTGAAATCTCTTCCTGGACCTACCTTCCCACAATCAAATGATTCGTAAAACACAAAATTTTCAACAGGATAAAGCTTTTTTTACTTTCCAACTACACTACTGCATGCATGAGTGAGAGTCAATGAGGGTGATAACAAAAAGTGGAAAGAGAAGTGGCTTCACTGGATCTGTCCTCCGCTGCATTGGCCAACGTCTGCGTTCGGTTCTATGAAAGGCCATCCTCCCGTCTTCTCCCCTGCAAAGAAGCAAACCGTGTGCCATTTCCATAGGCTCCCCCCGAGCATTGCGGCAATCCCTCCCCACCAACTCACGTCACCATGATACCTCGATCCGTCGAAGAGCTTCCCGGTGTAATACATCAACCTCGTTTTCAATTTAATAAAAAGGAAAAAAGGTGTATGCAAAACAATGTTTATCATCCTGAAATGATCAGATGGCATTATGGAGCTTTTGCGAATCAGAACCAAATGATCTCCTCCTGTCCGTCGTAAAGCAGACGAACTCTCCGAAGTAGAGGATGCAGAGCTCATGCACCTAAGCTCTTTCATTGAAAGCAAGCTTCAGCAGGAGTCCTTCACAACGCTAACCTCTTGCACCTGAGCTCTTTCGTTGAAGACAAGCTTCATTCAGTAATTCTACAGTGTGACGCAATCACGACAGAGCGTAGTGTCATTCGCGACAGAGCTTGGCATCAATCGCAACTGTGTGTCATTCGCGACGGAGCTGGGCATCAATTGCAGCTGTGTGTCAATCACGTAGGAGTTGGGCATCAATCGCAGCTGTGTGTCAATCGTGACGAAGTTGGGCATCAATTGTAGCTGTGTGTCAATCGCGATGGAGTTGGGCATCAATCGTAGCTGCATGTCGATCGGGACAAAGCGCGGTGTCATTCGAGTTGTGTCAATCGCGGTAGGGCGGGGGGGGGCTGTGCCACATGTGTCAATCGCGACAGAGGGTTGTGTCAATCGTGACAGAGGGTTGTGTCAATCGCAACAGAGCCAAGCTTGAGGGACGTTTTCATTCGCGCGATAGGTCTACAATAGAGAAGCTTTGAACTTGCACTTAAGTCACGTAAATCATCACATTAACTTGAAAAAGTTTAGCGACCTCCCTTCACTTCTGATGATGAAGTTGCCTCTACACCCTCTCCCACCACTCCCTAGTTAGATTGCGATCTCCATCATTTGCAAAGAAGGTAGAAGAAACATTTGTCTCTCTCAAACTTTAAGTTGTAATGAAAGTTATAGTTGGTGTGTGTTGATGGAAAGCTTTGAACCAAGTAAGAAATGCTAGCAAAACTGTAGCATTAAGAAATCGATTAATTGGATTAAAAAAAAAAAAAAAAGAAGAGCCACTCTTTTAAGGCTTCCAAAGTTCTTAAGACTTTGTCATGGATTTGGCGACCCCCTCCTTTGTGAGAAGTAACCTGGCCCCTCCTCCGAGGAGGCCGATAACCTGGCCTCTCTGTTGGAGGGGGGATCTTGTACCGCCCTTGGGGCCTCCGAGAGTGCTAAACCCCCCTTGGTCTCCCTCAGTAGATCCGCAATTCTGTCAACTCAGGAGGAGCTCAAGAAAGTTTGCCTAGTCGGCCAATTGTTTGGCCCTAGGCCCCCGCTCGAAACCGTGCAACAGTGGCTTCGCAACGAGTGGTTCCGCCGTGGGCTAATTGTTTGTAAGTGTCAGTTCTTACCAACAAGCCACATATTGCTAGTCTTTGAAAATGAAGATATGGCGTTTCGAGCCCTAAGTGTCGGAACCTGGTAACTCGGCCGGACGACCCTGTCCCTATTTAGATGGTCCCCTGATTGTACTCCCGACAAATCAAAATCGCTTCGGTACCCTCTCTGGGTTGAGCTCCCTAACCTGCCATACTTCTTGTACAACTTCGTGTGGGACATTGTTTCTCCTATCAGCAAGCCGTTGCCCTCACGCGAGGACATTGGTGGTCTCATTTATGAAGGTGCAAGACACTCGTTCAATGCTTGGTGGCACCCTCAAATCTGTGTTGAGGCTGACCTCAGCATGCTGCTTCCATCGAAGATCAAAGTGGACTTGGGCGAAGGGGATGTATGGAAGCAAGACATCATTTACAAAAACCTTCCCAACGCGTGCTTTCGTTCTGGCCAACAAGGTCATATGATTAAAGATTGCCCTTTGAGACAAAAAAGCAAGCGAAATCAAGAAGCCCCCAGAAACGCTCAAGACAAGAAAGGGGCATTGACTCACTCGACGAAGGATGAGGATGTCAAGGGCCCTCTTAATCCAGAAGCTGATGCAGACGGGTTCATCGAAGTCAGAAGAAGAAGGAAAAGAAGCCCTAGGGCAACTTCTGAGCGAAACAACATGTCAGTTACCCCCTCCAACAACTTGTATTGCAATCTGGAAAAGGAGATCAATGAGTTTGACTACCCAGGTGGGAACAAACTTGAGGTGGACACCGACAAAGCCCTAGAGATCCCTGACAATAAACAAACCTCTTAGGAGGATTACACTACAAGCAAAGAAGACGGCTTTACTACTAGTAACGAAGATAACATGGATAGTGAAAGTTCCATCATCGGATCGACTATTCTGGAAGCGGTGTCGAAAACGGTGCCCAGTTCTTCCCAGTAGGAGGCATCCCACAAAGGAAAACAACCTATGGAGTTACCCTGGAAAAGCCCCCACAAGAACCTATTGCTAATTCGGGATCCGATCCCAGCGAAAAAGAAAGATGAATCCAAGAAAAGAAAGGACAAAGCTCCCTCCCGCAAAGAGGGCTCACTATGACAATGATCATCATCTCGCTAAATGCTAGAGGGCTAACCGACCCCTCAAGAGCAACCATCATTGGTCAATGGCTTCCCGATATTAGCCTAAACCCTAAATTTATATGTATTCAAAGAGATTAAAATTGACGGAAGACCTCCAGAAATGGCTTAGACATGTCTCCTCGACCCATGTTTGGATTTCAATGGTGCACCAGCGGGGGTCCGGTGGAACAGTAATCGGTATTAATCAATTCTGGTTTTGAAAAGCTTGAGAACTCTATTGAAGATGAATGCCATCGATGGATTGTTGTTTCTTTTGGTGCTCCTTCTTGTTTTACTTTAGTTTCTGTGTATGCCCCTAATGGGGAGTTAGAGAGACTGAACACTTGGGCCTCCTTAGACTCGCTCCCCCACAACGTGCTTATTTGTGGTAACTTCAACATGGTGGAGGACCCTATGGACAGATGGATGGGCAACGGCAGGGTCATCGATAGTCGGGAGAAAGAAACATGGGACAAAACCAAACTTCACTTGGATTTGGTCGAATTCAATGATTCGATTGGCTTTTTTTGGTCAAATCTCCAAGCCGACGAGGACCTGAGGAAAGCTAGACTTGATAGATGCTACATTTCTTAGAGTTTTATTCATCAGTGGGGCCACCCTTCCCTATCGCAACGCACCGACCCCACCATCTCTGATCACTACCCGATCATTATCACTTTCCAACCTTCCTCCAAGATCCGTAAGGCTCCTTGGTTCCACGCCAGTGCGCCCTCCTTCTCTCTCCCCTCCATCCATCAAGAAATTGCTAATGTGTGGAAGGAGGCATTCGCCTCTGGCTTGTCCCCAACCAAGTGCTGGAGAAGTGTGGTCGATAAGTCACGACAGATCATGATCAGATCCAGGAAGATGCTCGAGACTGTGCGGCGGGCTCGTAGAGAAGCTCTATATCATAGACTCTAGAGGCTCGAGGAGGAAGTGAACAAAGGAAAATCTCAAGCCCAGAAAGGTCTTCGAAAAATCAGAGCGTTGTTAAGATACGAGGAAGAAATACAAAGGAAAAATTTGCAAATTTTCTTCAAGGAGTGGTGGGCTAGCAAAGCCGACAAACCCACCAAAGAGACGTGCCATATCCTTAAAAGGAAACATAATAGAGAATCGATACCCTTCTTGCTAGACTTAAATGGCAATGTATGCAATACGGAAGAAGATAATTTTGGGATCATTGAAGGGCACTTCACGAGACTCCTGGGGACCTCGAACCCCCTCTCCAACCATGGAAGGGACTGTATGGCAGCCATATCTAGGGTTGCCCCCCACAGGATACCACTCAACCTTCGCTCCCTGCTACATGCCCCTATCTCTGAAGCAGAAATCATTGAGGTCATTGATGCCCTCCCTTCTGGTAAAAGCCCGGGACCCGATGGGCTCACTAATGAGTTCTTTAAATCCCTTCAAGTTGGTGGTTGCCACCCCTCTTCGTCTGGTTTGGCAAGAGGCGCTCAAGTTTGGCGCGCTTCCTTCTTGTCTCAACAATGGCATTATCAAGTTAATACACAAAAAAGGGGAAAAGAACAGAACAGAGAACTGGCGTCCTATTACGATGCTCCAACAGGATACAAGATCATTGCCAAAGTCATTGCCAATAGAATCTCTTGCCACTTGAGAGCGTGGTTAAGTGAGGAACAAAAAGGTTTCATCAAAGGCACGTCAATTCTAGAAACCATTATAGATATCTGGGAAGGTCTTGAATTTGCAAATGAGTCTAAACAAGACGTGGTCTTCCTCAAGATCGACTTTGATAAAGCCTACGACAGGCTGGAATGGGACTATATTCTGCAGTCGCTCCAAGATCTTGGATGTAGTCAGAAATTCACCAAGATGATCGCGACCCTTCTCGGAAACGCATCGACCCAAATTAACATTAATGGCAAACTTTCGAAGGTGATCAAACTTAGAAGATCTATCAGACAAGGGTGCCCATTGGCTCCCCTTCTCTTTGCCATTGAACCGAAGGGCTTAGCCGGCTGGTGGAGCATCAGGTGGAAGCTGGTAATATCAAAGGCCTCCGTTTGCCTCATGACCACAGTCAGATCACCATGAGACTTTTTGCCGATGATATGAACGCGTTTGTTCACAATGATAGTACTAGCCTGGAGACGTTCTGGAGGTGTCTAGCTACTTTTTGTGAAGCCTCTGGATCCACAATCAACCACTCTAAGACCGCATTTAGAGCTATTGTTGGGTCACAGCCCGACCTTCTCATTGCTCATTGCTGTCAAATCATTCCGCAGGGCCAAATTTTTCGGCTTCTTGGGATTCCCTTGGGGGTTTGGCGTCTCTATGGAACAGCGGTGGAACTGGGTGCTGGCTAAACTCGAAAACAAGCTTAACCATTAGAGAGGTATGCAATTCAATCTTGTTGGTCGTGCTATGGTTATCAACACATTCCTCTTATCATCTACCATTTACTTCCTTTCTTGTTGGAGACCGAAAGAGCAAGATCTGTCCAAACTGGATAGTATTTGTAGAAACTTCCTTTGGACGAGCGACCACGATAGGACGGGGGTGCCTAAAATCAAATGGTCCATTTATACAAGCCATAGAGATAGTGGGGGACTTGGTATCCTGGACATTGGGTGCATGGCTAACAAACTGGCGGCCAAATGGATGATTAAGGCTTGGTACAATGGGGAGGCCTCGTGGGCCAAGTTGATCTTCAGGAACAAGAATGAGTTGGCTCTCATGGGTCTCCCAAATTGGAAGAATCTTGACATGTTGACCTTGTTGTTTTCCCCGATCCCCGTCTTCCCCAAAGGCTCTAATCTCGTGTGCTCCCTATGGAAGAGTTGGAATAAAGTCAAAAGCTACACAAGAATAAGTGAAGAGTGGAAGTGGGCAGTATCAGACAAAACGACTCTATATGGTTTCCGATCCATGGCATCCGGAGTGTGGAATCTTGGAGCATTCAAAATGCCAAGAAGTTATAGAACAAAGGCTTCAAAAAATGGAAACAAGCCACCAACTGTTGGATCAACTTCGAGGATATTGACCCTTGCGTCAACATTTCGTACGAAGAATGGAACACTTTGCAAAGCAGATGTCTCGTCTGTGACCGACACAAAGTTCCCCTTCTCATGGGACACGACACATCGAGCTCGCTTGGTCTCAAATGGCACAATGGGAATAGCCTATCAAAAATCCCGAACATGAAAGAAACGATTGACTATCAGGTTAACCTCAACAAGTGGTGCCTGTCATGGACGCGGCTTCAGTGGGACATGAAGTTCATGGCTATCTGGCAACCCCTCATAGAAATCAAAAAGTCTGTCCTCTTATGGAAAATTCTTCATCATGGAATCTGGACCAACCTTAAGGCTAGCAAATTTTGCGGGCTTCCTTCCTGGTGCAAACGCTGCTACCGACCTATCGAAGATGTTTCACACATCTTGTTTACCTGCCCCAACTTCAACAGACTTTGGCATACGGTTGGAAAGAAAATTAGACTTCAGAAACATCTCAGTTGGCAAAGCCCTGTTAGGAGAAGCGATCGGCTGCTCTGCGACTCTGTGGAACGCCATCAGAGGGGAGGTCCTATAGAAAATCTGGCGAGAAAGATGTGCTTTCAACTTCGGTGACTCCCCCAAAGAGTGGTCAATTGAGAAATCGTTGTTCCTCCTTGGCAAAAGGATTGTCAATTGTAAGAAATCCCCCCCCTTCGCATCATCAAGCTTAAACCCAAGTGGGCCCCACATGAGGGTGATGAGAGGGTGATTAACCTTCTTTGTAATGCCATCTAAGCTCTGTAAAAGCTTCCCTTGCTTTGTGGGATTTGGGGGGTCTCGTGGGCACTAGTCCCCTTCTCTTGTACTTTTCTTTATTTAATTCAAATCCGGAAGAGTAGGCTATTGCCTAACTTCCTTTATATTTAATAAAAAAAAACTTTTTTTACTAAAAGCACTCTACCATACAAACTTTCTCTAATTCCTACATCTTCATGCTCAAAGTTGACATACAAATTTCCTACGATAACTTTAGAGAAAGAATGTAAAAACTTACTGCTATAAAATTTTGCAGACATGATTAGATTATCCTAACAGAAAGAATGTAAAAACTTACTGAAAGAATGTAAAAACTTACTGCTATAAAATTTTGCAGACATGATTAGATTATCCTAAAACATGAAATTTCATTACTACCTACACATCGTTTTCTAGAAAAGAAGATCTCAATATGGTATATTACAAGAGTACCGCACTTCCTTGCAATTTGTCTCAACAAACCCTCATGGTGCTTGTATCTATTTAGATGGGACTTAGTTAGTTGATAGTGAAACTTTGAGACATTCAAGGAATGGGTAGCATCTCTAGACTAACAATTAAATTGGAGGGATGTCTCTACATCGAAATGATGACAAGCATTTACAAGGTAACTGATCACGCAAAGAAAATTGAAGAACCAATCACTATGCCTAGGGACACTGAAGAACCAACCACTATGCCTAGGAACAAGTCAATAGTAATGCCTAGGGACAATGAAGAACCAATCACTATGCCTAGGGACAATGAAGAGCCAACCACTATGCCTAGGAACAAGTCAATAGTAATGAGTCTTGAGAGGAGACAAGATTCCACAAGATGATCATCTAATAAAGTTGTACGGGATTTAAGGGCATGGATAAGGTGTCATATATTGATCCTCCTTTCATCTGGGATAGCCCCAATCCCACCACCATCTACAAGTTACAAGATCCAAAGGAGACTACAAGAGTGACATATCTAGATAGATCAAAAAGGAAATATAATGAGATGTTAGATTCATACAAAGCCAAGATATACTTACATACGCCGGACTATATTTCCTCTAAGAAACCAGTTTTAGAATATGGTAAAGGGATAGGAGTAATGATCAACAAGGAACCTTTAGTCATGAGCAACTCCAATGGGCGAGCATTCCACCTCACCCACAAATGCATTTCCCTCCATCCATCTCAACTTCCATGACAAATCCTATATTCACGGGACCTATACCAACCAGATCAACACTTCTCAATAGACCTATCATGGATCAAGGTCAAGCAGTTGCATCCATTGGTTCATATAGTCCCAAGACCCATAGATGAAGGGACCTTTTCAAGTACCCAAACCATTATGATGGTTCAAAAGACCCATTTGATTATGCGGTAGAATTTAAACAAGTATCAAGGGCTGAGCAAGTAGATGTGTTTCTCACTCCGTATGAAGTACTTGGTTTGACCTTGGTATCGCTTTAGCTTGGTTTCATCCATTCGACATAACAAACTTTGTCAACGTTGGTCCTCTTGGAGTATATTGGTAAATTTGCAAAGAGGAATCGAGCATGACTGTTCATATTTAATCCACTATTTTAAACAAGCAAGCCATGACAATTTGCCAAGCGTCGCAAATAGTATGTGGATAGACTCCTGGAGACAATCTCAGGCAAAAATGATCTCTTTGATTTTACATGGACTATTAGGTGGGGGATTAAGGACTTTGGTATATATGAAGAAGCTTAGCAAACATTAAAACGTCTTTAAAGTGTATAGAACAAACTTGAAACTGCCTCTAAAGATCTCGCTAGTGTAATCTCTTTCCATACACTGTGGAAGAGTCGGCAGAAATAGAGGCTAAAAGGATTGCAATGCAGAATGAAGACACTTCTTGACCATATCCTCCTCAGCCTACAAGGATGCCTATGCTGAGAACGACTACTGGGTGAAGGGGACCTCCAACACAAGTCCATGGGGTGGTTAGAACCTCTAACACGCCTCCTTTTACTTATGGGAAACCACATATGCAGAAAGCTTCCTTGGTACTGGCAATCCCTCTAGTGCCTACAGAAGCTCATACAATCAGCAATCCTCCAATCCTTGTATGACATTGGTGCTGGCAAGAGATTCATCAAGTTTGACTACTTTGTTTTGGTAATGCCCATTCTACAATTACTACGAATGGCATCAAGCCCTTTGATTGTGAATGATAAGCCATTGACGCATATGGAGTGCTTAATTGGATAGGGTAAGCCTGAACACACAGGAATCTGAACCTCCATTGTTGACTGGACCAAGATAGCTTCCATCCAGTGTTCAGCTTGGGGAAGATGACATCAACAGTCCCTTTCTGCTTCTTAAAATGAGCATACATATCTTCAGCAAACCTCTATGATATCAATGTCTCTGTCAGAACTGTACTCCATCAGCTTGTCTTCATTATAAAGTCTTTATGCTTGGCAACCACCTGCTAATTCATTAGCCTTCCCCATTCATGCCAGGAGAATCTTTCCCACCTGCTGATCAATTCTGATTATGCCAAGAGATCCTAGAATCTCTTCTCCCCTACTGCCAAAAAAATGCAGATTAGGCATCTTGATTAACAAGGAACTGTTGTTGGGGGTTTGGTTCATGATGGACCCAGGCATTTGGCATCAATGGAGAGGTCATATTTTATGGAGTACATGATGTAGCAGAAATCAGAAGCTTTTTCAACAGTGGAAAAAAAGACTTTTCATGGTTCCCCTCAAGGCTGGCTTAAAGCAAATTGGTATGAACGGCATTTATGCCACAACCAAGATGGCCTCCCTGATGACACTCCTATGTCTGTAGCTCACAGAAACTCACCCCAATAAATGGACGGAATTAGCTGTCGTTATACTCCACAGAAAGATTTGTGATTTGTCTATTCTTTGTATTAAGGTGTACTACTAGATTGTAGTCCTTGGATGAACTGATAGTATAAGATCTATCTTTTGTGCTGGTGGGGGCCTGCTACTGCAGTCTGCACTGTCTGTACTCTGCCTTCATTAATTTAATTCTCTTTTCTTGTATATATATATATACACAAGAACTTGTATATATATATATATCTCTTTTCTTGTATATATATATATATTGTAGTCCTTGGATGAACTGATAGTATAAGATCCATCTTTTGTGCTGGTGGGGGCCTGCTACTGCAGTCTGCACTGTCTGTACTCTGCCTTCATTAATTTAATTCTCTTTTCTTGTATATATATATATATATATATGTATATATATATATACATATATACATGTATATATCTATATACATGTGTATATATATATATACATGTGTATATATATATATATATATATATATATATATATATATGTGTATAGAGAGAGAGAGAGAGTTATAATAGCATATCATTCATACACCATCTAGAATGAACCTACACTATAAACAACAGTAAGATTATACAGAAAGATAGGTTATTATAAAAATCATGTCTCTCTACAGCATGCAAATGAACTAAGATTCATACCACTTTATGGACAATCACAATCAGATGTTTCGTCTGTGCTAATAACACAGGCTGAAGCTTTATACAAATTGGAAATAAATCCTAAGAAACTAATACTTATGCTTATCTTGCCTAATGAGATCATACATGCCTGCTAATAAACTGACATGCAGCCTCACTGTGCATGTGTAATCTAATAGCCTGAAACAACCAGAACTAACTTGTAGCATGTACAAAGTAGCAGTCCTTCCAACTCTCTTACCACTTGCTACGACTGTCTGCTAATCAAGTTGCCATGTTACAATAACTGTCAGCTACTTAAAATTTCATTCTCTTCTTCTCTGAAGCTATAAGAAGCTTTACCAATGAGAACCCAAAAAAAAGAAGCAATAGAAAAGTTTAATTTCCAGATTTTGACTTTTGATAGCTTTATGCTAATATAACAGGATCATCAAGTGACAACAGAAAACAGTTATAAGAGCAAGAAACCATACACTACGGCAACTGTTATTAAAGCAAGCACCTTACAGTAATGACAATATAAATGCCA
The DNA here is from genome assembly GCA_020310875.1 of Ceratopteris richardii. NCBI lineage: Eukaryota > Viridiplantae > Streptophyta > Polypodiopsida > Polypodiales > Pteridaceae > Ceratopteris > Ceratopteris richardii. Next base: position 40,532,873 of record CM035406.1, on the reverse strand, counting down.
TGTTACAATGACTGTCGGCTAGTCAAAATCCATTGTCTCCCTTCTTCGCTTAAGCTATAAGCAGCTCTACCAATGAGAACCCAAAACAAGGAAGCAATTGGTTGCTTTATGCATATAAAACAGGATCATCAACATGCAAAAAAGAAATCATTTATACGAGCAAGGAACCACACACTACTGCAAAGAAAAATTTATTAAAGAAAGCACCATACACAGAAATGCATTACTCCATACAACTTCATTGGCCAACGGACACTACAGTCAGATTGGCCCCAACAAACAACTACGCCACCACAATGAGATATGCAATAACTATCCTTATGTAATTCAGCTTCGACTGCTACATGGGAAGAAAAAGGAGTACATATGAGGAGCATCCATACAAGCCACCATCAACCTGTGCAAGAAATAGCCTTTTCCCAATGGCATTTGGTTTTCCTAATACTGCTCCTTGTAGGATATTTACAGTACAGACGTAAGTTACAGGATCTGTGCCATATCTTTTCAAACATAGCAATGAATAAGACAGCTGAAAAAAGGATAATAACACAAGGCATCTTTGCTATTCACTTTTGTGATCTTACCACATGAAATAGTTATTATTGAATCACCATGTACTGCATAACCGTTTTGAGTTAGAAGGATGGAATCTGACAATAATCACGATCTCCATACATTTCAAGAAGTCAAACCTCTCGAAATCTGAGTTCTCTTTTTTTCCAGTGTGACCATGAGTATGGACATGGTGGTGGGGGCAGGGGAGGGGAAGACGAGAATGCCCACTTCACAGAAAGCTTGCAAAATTGTAGATGGTCTGTAAAGTAGAGAGAGGCATTTTCTTTAGCAGGGTGCCCCAGGGGCAAGGTTATTGCTATCAGTTCCTGCAGATGCTGTGGTGATGCACGACTCTGGCTATCATTTATACATTATCAGGCCACAGACATGCATGCAACTTGGTGGAGATACAGTGATACACCCAACACTTCAAGCTAGTGATCCTTGAAATCCTCCAATGACTGCTCTATGAGCTCTGCAAACAAGTAATCCTCACAAGAATCCTCTGGGCTCATCTCAGGACCTGCCCTTGGAAATACCGAATGCAATTTATCTCCAACACTTCGGATATACTTGCTCTCTACATAGCCGGAGGATCGAATCTCTGATCCTTTCACCCCTCTTATTGCCTGCAAATCACATTGAATTTTTCAGTGTGCATTTCAGAGCATAAACATGAAACAGTTCTCAAGACGTCCACGGACACTCACATATCTTTTGGAGATGTTGTCCTGGTACATCAGCATGTAATCACCTTCCTTAAGGTCACAAAGCCTTACAAAATCACCTGAAGAAATATAAGCTCTCCTTAATCTTCTGCTGCATTATGATGTCATTCAAGACTGCCTTGCCACACATGGTGAGCGGTGAGCATGCTTTTGTTATATTCTGAGTGCACGCATGAAATGGATAAGGAGAACATGCACAAGCTTTATTCATTCTAACAACAGAGTTACATATGGTGTACACAGCTTAAAAATACATAATAATCATATACTCAAAGAACAGTCACCAAGTATGGCTTGAGATATTAGTGAATTCAATGTATTGTAAGATCCATGCCTTTTGGGTCTATATTCTTCTCCCGCATACATATGTATGAATGCATATACTGAATCTCCTAAAGCAAAGAACTTGATACAGACATTTAAAATTTAAAAAGTTCAAGTAAAATATACAGATAAATATTTCAATATGATGTTATAGCTTTTGTGATCCTGCCACATGCATAAGTGTCCAATCACACCATAAACATGGATACAATAGGGGAGACATTGCGTGCACCTACATGTATATAAGCACACAATTGAAACTTCTGATAGAGAAGGACCCAGTTCCCCATAGTGTGATAATCCCGGTGCACAAACTGCACATGCAATTCCCCGTAGTGTGATAACCCCAGTGCACAAACTGCATATGTGAAAAACGTTAACAGAATGCAAATCCCATGAATGATCACCCCAGTCCATATGTTGTCTACATAAAACGCGCTTACAGGACACAATTCCACATGATTGCTCATCCCAGTACACCCTTACAGCAGGAATCAGTATTTACAAAACATATCCAAAAAAATATATATAGTACTTTTCAGGATCCACATATGAATTGATGAATAGAGCAAAAGACTCAACAAAGAAATATTATGTGAGATTACATATCGTGCAATCATGCAAAATTATCTCACACGTACTTGTATTCTCCAGTAAATACATTCTGCTCCTGTTATTGGGCCAAAATCTGTGTACGTGAAAAAAATAATTAATTTGCAGTAAATGACTGAATGTGGTTTTAATACAAGGTATCTAAAAACCTTGGAATTCATACACGAGTTAATCAACGGCTACTCACCTGTAGCGCATATTCCAAACTCTAGTAGAATTCATATCCTCCACAACGAGATTTACTCCGTCTCTTAGCTCAAGAGGAGGTAGGCAAGTCTCAGCAGCCTTCTGTATGCAGGCATACGTGCAAAAAGACACCGCACAACCACCCATTCATCAATTTGTGGCAATACGAAAAGAGAAAGACTTGCACAAGCCTAAAACCAGTTGGTATGACTTAAAACATACCTTGGGCAAAACGATTCTCCCCAAGCTCCCCACATCGCTCTGCTTCAATTCTTTGTGAAATAAGAGCCTCAAATCCCTCTCTGATCTCTTATCCTGAAAGCCATTCCCAATCCTATCGATCAGTATATTCATCTTGCACACAAAGCTCCGTCGATGCATCACGATGCTAGTACATAGAAAACTTCTGATGATTCAGAATGATGATACATAGAATCCTACTTGGCGGGATGCCATGCTCTCAGCACCTACTGAGGTCTGCTGATTGCATTTTTGAGAGTTGGAATGAGAGGACTTCTGCAATACAGTCCCGTAGTTCTGGGGCCAAGAACATAAGTTTGAGTGGGAGCTTCCGCAGGATGATGCTGCTGCTGCAGCCACCGCCAGCCGATGCTGGTGCCGATTCCCTGCCGACCACTTGCGGTTGCGTCGCACACTCCACTTCTGCCTCTCCATTCTGCTTTTGCGGGCAGCCCGAGTTTTAGCTGCAGGAGATGGATCTTCTTGCATCATCGCGTTACCAACATCAGAAGCACATGCACCTCCGATATGGCTACTGCCATTCCCGCTTAGTGGTTGGAGGGGAGACGCCATAGATAAAGCCTGACACATCCCGCGTCCCATATTTCTGCCCAAATGAGGCCATGAGCTATTCGAATGAAAATCAGGACATGCCAGCTGACTACATGCGTTCGCGCTTATAACTGGCTCGCAATTCCGAGGCAGGAGACTAGACATGCTAGTGTACGGCATGCTCGCGGCTTGAGCTCTACAGGTGGTCCATTCTGTACAAAGTCCGGCAGAATCCAGAGGAGCGAGACCGTCACTCAAAGCTCCTTCAATACTAATATCTGTTGCACCTCCAAATTCTGAGGGTGAAGAAAGGTTCAGAGGATTCGCCGACTGTGAAATCACGTTCGAACACTTCCTGGGCATAACGTTACTTCGAGTGTTCTGGACCCATAGGAGTACAAACTTTAAGAAGAGCATCAGCCCCTTCTTACCGCCACCAAGCCTTCGGGTCACGTTATCAATGGTAGAGGTCTTCAGCTTAATCCTCCGCAGATCTGACAATGAGATCCAATGCGCGTTACTCTGCAGCCACCGTGCAAACATTTGTGAGGCACTTTCCTCCTCCTCTCCGTCACACACAGAAGAAGAGACTGCTTTCATATCGCTCTCATTCAGAAAAGACGACTCCAAGCCTTGCAATGCATCGTCTGCTGCCCACGAGCTAGAATCGTCCAACACGCACGAATCGTTAGCTCCAAAAGTCGCGTCAGCAAGAATGTTATTCATGGCCCTGAACTCCTCCGATGCGTCAGATTGTAGTAGTTCGTCCAGATGCGACGTTAACAAGTCGTCACACCCAGAATCCTCCCGGCAATAGCCGTCAGGTAAGCACATCTCGTCAAAGGAAGTCTTCATTTTTAGGTCTAGGTCAGGGTTGATGCTTACATCCCCGAACTCACTCATGCTGCAGAAATCCCCCTCGAGGATCGGGGATGAATCGTCTAGAGCGGAGAAAGAACCGCTTCCACGGTCCAAGGAAGACGATGACAGTTCATACCTGGTTGAACTCGCTGCTATCGCGGATGCAGAATCGCAGGGTCTCGTAACCTCTAACGGAGTGAAAGCATTTAGGGCAGCAGTTTCCGTAGGAGAGACCTCCACTGGCATGGAGTTCATTGATGTAGAGGCGTCAGAGCTGGACGATGAAGATACGTCTACGTCCGAAGAAAGAGCCGCTAAGCTATAGGATTTAGTCGAAGCAACATCCGTGTCTGAGACAGACTTCGCCACAGACGACACCGCAGCCCCATGCGGAACAACACAGCAAGTGGCATCATGAGGGCCCATAGCCTGCTTCAAGAATGCCGCAAGCAGAACTGATAGCTGAAAGAGATGAGCTAATCAGGATGATAAAGCCCTGAGAGAACGGTAATCCTGCCCTCTTTCACCTGCAAAGATTACAGAAGACCTCAGTCGACACCTTATTCCAGCCACAAGCCGTATGTGGCCATGGAGCAAGATATTTAAGTGAACGGTTCAACAAGGACAGCTGAGTATTCTCACTTTCTGGCTTACTTTGTGCATTAACAGCAATAAGATTGTAGAAGTAACAGACACTACGTAAGAACTAACTAACAGCAAGACGAAGACGAAGACGAAGACGAAGAAGAAGAAAAAGAATTGGACAAGCAGGTCTTGCTTGAAGAAATGGTTCGAGCGGAAGAAAGCTACGCAATTCGTTCTACATAAGATTAGCAAAGCAGCAGATGGATTAGACTAGCTACAGATCGGCGGAGGAAGCGAACCTTCTAGGATGGCTGACATCGGACGTCGAAGACGCAAATACCATCGAGGAGTAGAGCTGATAGAAAGAAATGAGGAATGTTGCTCTCTAATGGGGGCATCCCACGTAAACCCATGAACGGTTTTCTGCCACTCACGTGGGTGCCATTCCCGAGATTATTCTCTGCTTATTTTCTGTATTGATGCAGATACACATTACATCTTCGCGCCTGTTCTTTAGAAATCCCGAAATAAATTTAAATAAAAAGTGGCTTTTTTTATAAAAAATTTGATAAAAAAACTGGCTTTATTTTGTTTTACGCTTTTGGCTTATAAAAAATGATTCAAAATTAAACCCTGAAAAAGCAAAAAAGTTGCCAGCAGAAAGTTCTAGCAGAAGAGGCATAAGACATTTCCATGTGTCCCAATTAGGTAAGAAGAGTTTCCAGATGATGTGACTCGTGGCGCGCCTACAACTGCAGCCTGCCGCGTGCTCCGCACTGCGCGATGGTTTTATCCTCTTTTACTCTCACAGCTTTAAGGCTTGTGAGAACGCAATGTGAGATCATGTTTCAGACTGATCCGGGAAAGAGTCGCTTTCAACCGTCCCCCTCTTTATAACAAAAGTCTCACTTTCTCTATATAGACGGGCAAAGAAGTGTCTACTCAACAAGTCAAGCTGCCACATGCCAAACCATCCTCTAATACGCCAAACCATGGTCTAATGGCCAACCCTTCATGCCCAAGCTATAGGGAAGAGAGTCAAGAGACCTTTGAAAGTGGCTTGTAAAAAAGGATTAGATTGTTCCCACTAAAGGAAGCAAGGATATCCAATAATGGTGTTTTTTGGACTTGTTCCACCTTTTCTATCTACTCTCCACTGTAGATCAACTTTTTTATTTTTCATAATTATAAATACATTTTCTATGGAGAATCTCAATCTAAACACTCTCAGTGAACTTTCATCCAGCAAGACTCTCATCCAGCAAGACTCTGTATCATCAGCTGCACACCAATATTGTGTTGATTCATAAGTATGCAACAATGGGAAAGGTATTATGAAGAGCTCTACGACCTTGAGGAGTTGAAGCATCATGCAAAGAAGGGAAAAGCCATATTGACATATGGATAGATGAAACTACTTATCCAACTGGTCCTCGAATTAGAAGGTATCCACCTTTTCATAATCTTCATGATTTGATTAGATTTGTAGGAGATGGTGATGATGGTTTATGTTAATATTTTTCAAAGCTCTAGGAGTTGTCAAACAACTACATGCAATACATAAATGATATGAGTTTTTGAAGATCATGAGGCAACGTGTTATATCTCATATATATGTGATTGATTTCAAAAGGGCAATCACGAAGCTTATAGGGACCATCACAAAGGCTTGGAGTGTCCAAGACATAACTTGCTAATTAGTGAGCTTTTGTGGAAAAAGAAACCCTTGCCACATGGAACACTTAGGGGATGGAAAAGTCTCATTACGAAGCAAGAACAAGCTTCTTCAGATGCACAAGAAAAGAATCTACAAAAAATCAATCCATTCAAAGAGCTTTTTGATCAAGAAAAGAATTTAGAAAAATTAATCCATTCAAAGAGCTTTTTGATTAGTTCTTTAGAAGACAAATACAAATGAACACATGCCAAAAATGATCAACAGACTAAAAATACCAATGTGAGGAGGAAAATCCTTTTAGAAAAAAGTTGGATTAAATACAAGAAGAAAGACATCTCATTCTAATGTGAATCTGAACGTACAGAGATGGTATCAAATAGGATTTGTAATATGTTTTGATATTTTTCTTACCAAAAACTACATATGGTTGTATTTACAATTTTTGAAACCATAGAAATTGATTACATAAAAAGCCATTATTTTTCTTTGAGTTTTCTCAATGAGCTTGACTCTGGAAAATCTCCTATGTATCTAAGATACTCTTTCCTCCTTCAACCAGCAATATTTTTTACATATGAGACCCCTGCACCCAATGCGTCGCTAGAATAACAAAGGAAGTAACTAGGTCTTGAAGCATTTATCCCTAGGGCATAGCCAAATATCTTGAATATTGTTGTTCACTCAAGAAGCAATACCCTATATACATTAAATGGGAATGAGGAGTAGCCCATATATTTTGATAGGCTCTTCAGATAGAACATTGCAAAATCATAGTCTTCACTACAAAGCTTACGTACAACAAAGAATGAATCTGGATTCAATTTTGGAAGGTAATGAATCATTTAATGTATATCCACTTTTGCTTTTCCTTTTCTCTCTAAAGCTTTCATTGTGTCCTTCCCTCTCCTAAAGAAATTGTCTCCATTTGATATAGATATCTGCAAAAAAAAAGTGACAATGGTAAGATTCTATATGTGACATGGAAAATGAATCATGAAGCAAAAGCAAATTGCATAAGAAGATGAAAAAAAAAAAACTCAAGTTAAGATATGAGTCAGGGGCACTACCAATTCAAGCAATTAGGCTCATTGGAAGATCTTGGATGGGCCTAATCCTTGAGTTATTCGTTCCTCAAAATCATGAAAAATCAAAGATATTTGGCCTATTTCTTTTGCAAATATCTATGTAATAAGAGACAAGGGAGTTGCGGGAAAAATGAAAAAAATGCAATTTTTTACTTGAATTGTAATAGGCCTTTCGATAGTGAAATAATTCATTTTGAACTTACATTGTGGGGATAATGCTTAGAATAAATAATTAGGACATTTTATGCATGTAGTCAAAAATTTGGGATGACAAGTTTTAGATTCCCTCTCTAGACCTTATCCCTATCATGTTTTCTAGTTGAAAATTGAACGTGAAGATGAAAGAATTAAAATAAATTTTGTGTAAGAGAATAAAAGTGTATGTGTGAAATTTTTGTCAATCATGGTTCAAGTACCTCATTTAGGGCTCTACATTTAGTTCACTATAAGAAAATGTCTTGATTTTATTCTCTTTCTAGAATTTCTAAACTTGTAGGGCTCAAAAGTGATACTTGGAGGCAGATTTGGACCTAGGTAATCTCTAAAATTATTATGCAAATCAAAAAATTGAATAAAAGAGTCTCTCACAAGCTTAAGATAATTCCTCATTGTTTTTGAGTTACAAGGCTTGGAAAAGTGCCGTTGTTTTAGGCACTTAAAAAAAAAAGGAGGGCTTCTCTATTTCTATTCGAATCCGTGATTTTAAAGCACATGTGTTGTCATGCTTGATTAGGGATGCCTTTTGATATGTATTTTTGGTGCTTTTCTTCTATTTTTGGACAGGTATCACTAAAGAATGCACTACTACAAGTACATGCTTGTTGCGAAAGTTTTGCGAAGAACCGACTTTTTCTAAATTTGGTGGTTTGCACATGTCTTTGGGAAGCGATCAACTCTGTTATAAGAAGACCTACACATCAAAGAGGAGGAGATCAGAAGTTAGAGAATTACCTCGTGATTGAGAGTGAGAGTGAGAGTGAGAGTGAGAGTGAGAGTGAGAGTGAGAGTGAGAGTGAGAGTGAGAGTGAGAGTGAGAGTGAGAGTGAGAGTGAGAGTGAGAGTGTGAATGAGATTGTGATAGCTTGGGGGTGGTCGGGAGGTAGAGGCTTCATCAAGAAGCTATTTTCCAAAGCTATTGTTATCAATTGATTCACATCTATAATATCATATTTTCTCTTTCTGAAGCATATCTTGTCCACTCTTTTGTGCCAAGTTTTCCCTTATCTTGTGCAAGTTTTGTTTTTCTCTCTTCCACTATTCTTGAGTGATCGAAAGCTTGTGATTCAGGATAGATTGTGATTAAGGAAACACTACAAGTGGTATCAGAGCAGAATCGATCCTTGGGAACGATGGAAGGTTTGATGCAAAAGGTCCGTGAGCAATGTTGATATATTTAGGTAGTGATGTGTGTGAACACACGAGGACCGCCAAGGCACTTTTTTCCCTCTTTAGGAGTTTTTTTCCCCCGGCTTGTATATACGCCTATTGCCCTAATGGGCTACTTATCTTTGTACATTCTCTAGTAATACATTCAGTATTGTGTGTTGTGCTCCAAGCTTCTTCTCCTTCCTTTGTATTGTTCGCGTGCTTTCGCAGACATCTATCTCCAACAATTGGTATCAGAGCAGGTCGTCGCTTCATCTTGGGTGTCGTTGACACTACTCCGGTTGCAGTCTCAGAATCGCACAAATTTTGGTGAGCATACTCAGTGTGTTTCCGAGATCAAAACAACTTTGTTATGTGGTGCCAAAATTGCGATTTGAGTTCATTTCGGCCTCCGAACGCACTATCGCAGCGCTTGTGCAGGCTATTTTTTCTTTTTGTACCAAAGGTATATACCAATTTCTATTCGCCAATATAAGCGTCTCAAAGTCTAATATAGGTCTAGCGCAATTCGTCTGGGCAGTTATGTTCAACTTTTTGAGATACAGTCAATTTTCTGCATCAAGGTATTTTAGTCACTGACCATGGCTGAGAGCAGTGATGTATTCCGTATGTTGGTTGTTGAGGATAAGTTGGATGGTACCAACTTCCCGTTATGGGCTTATATGATGCGACATGTATTGGTTGCAAAAGGACTATGGAACATTGTGCAGGGTGTTGAAAAACGTCCTATCACACCTGCAGCTGTTACAATTGCAGGTACTGAAGCTGATGTAGAAGGTGTCGAAGATGATGATATTCTGCATATTCCTGTTCGTGCTACGGTTTCTGCTGCACCTACTGTAGAGCAGATTTGTTGGGATGGCAGAGATGCCCAGGCACATGCATTGATAGCTTTGTCTCTCAAACGTGCCATTATTCCTCACATTCGCTCTTGTTGAAGAGCTAAGGATGCTTGGGATACTCTGACCACATTGTACCAAGCTAGGAATGAGGCTCGTGTTACTTACCTCCGAAAACAGTTGGAGAGTGAGCACATGAATGAAGGTGATTCCATGGATAGTTTTCTAACAAAGATCAAAGACATGAAGGAACAGTTGATTTTTGCTGATGAGGTTATACCAGATAGCTCACTTGTGCAGACCATTCTGAATGGTCTTCCTGATTCATATCAGAGTTTTGTTTCTATTCTTCAGTTAATGATGAAAGGCAATCCAAATGCCTTGTCATTTGAGGAGTTAGTCTCTGTTCTGTTGCAAGAAGATCAGTCCAGGCAGAATAGGTCCATTATGCGTGTTGCAGATCAAGCTTTCCTAGCTAGTCAGAAGGGCAAAGGAAATCAAAGAAGGAAGATAAAGATGAGAAGAAATCAAAAAAGTAGAAATTGTTTTGTAAGTACTGTAAAGGGAATAATCATATCATAAAGAATTGTCCAAAACTAGTTGCTAAAGAGGCAAAGAAGAAAGAGGCTGGAATGGTTGTTGCAGAGGCCTCTACACCAAAAACAGAGTTTGCTAATCTTGTGCAGGAAGAAGAATGGGTGTTTAGTACTGTCTGCAGTTTTGACCCATCTTCTCATGAGCAGTGCATGTTTGCAGTAGACTCAGATGTTTGGTATTTTGACAGTGGGGCGACCAAAAAAATTACCTCGTAGCACAGTTTCTTCTCTTCACTTGAGCCTGCCCCTACAGGGAATACCATTACATGTGCCAACAACTCCTCTTATCCTGTTATGGGAGTTGGTAAGATCATTTTGACTACTACTAATGGTAGTTCTTTCAATTTGTCAGATGCTTTATTTGTGCCAGGGATCAAGAAGAACCCGTTATCAGTTTTTGCATTAGCCAAGATTGGCTTGGTTGTGAAATTTGTTGATGACAGGTGTACAGTTCATGATCTGTCAAATGGCAATGTGATTATTGCTTTTGGCATTTTATGTCGTGAGATGTATAAGCTCATAGACTATGAAAGATTTGTGAATGATTTGGCATGTGCAGTACATGATTCTTAGGCTAGGTCAGATGCAAAGCTTTGGCATGCACACTTTGGTCATCTGAATTTTGCTAGTTTGCTACGCCTGCAGAAATCTGAAATGGTGTCCTCTTTGCCCAAACTTGAGGCACCTGGAAAAGATTTTTGTGAAGGTTGTATTTTGGGCAAAATGCAGCGTTCCTCATTTCCAAAAGATCGTTCAGTTCGGGCTACTCAGAAATTACAGCTTGTACATAGTGAGGTATGTGGTCCTATGCAGACACCTTCTTTTGGAAATTATCTTTACTTCGTGACTTTCTTTGATGATTTTTCCAGGCATGCATGGGTATATCCATTGAAGGCAAAGTCCAAAGTGTTCATGTGCTTCAAACAATTTTTGGTTTTGGTTAAAAATCTGTCAGCATGTAAAATGGGCACCCTCCATTCAGATCGAGGGGGGGGAATATATATCTTCTGATTTTAAAGCATTTCTGGCTGAACGTGGGATAAAAAACCAGTGCACAGTGGCATATACACCTCAACAGAATGCAGTTGCTGAACAAAAGAACATGTCACTCATGGAGATGGCGAGATGTATGGTCAAGAGTCAGGCTTTACCACATAGTTTCTAGCTTGAGGTTGTCATGTGTGCAGCATATGTACTTAACATGTGTCCCACTAAAGCGCTGCAGTCTATCACTCCATATAAGGCTTGGCATGATCGCAAGCCATCTGTTGCTCATTTATGTCAGGGGAGCACTAGATTGTGCCCTCTGACTTCATTATATAAGGTTTCAAAAATACACTTCTGATTACAGGAACACCCACAAAGGGAAAACGATACAAGAATATGTGATTGATACAAGATGTCCCACAACCCGAGACCATTAGGTATGGAAAACTAGACTCGAGATGATACAGGATATCCCACAACCCGGGACCGTAGGTATGAAACAAGATATCTCGATTACAAGAATTCCCTTCAGAGAGATGAACTAGATACAAGAAGTAACTCGACAAGATCTCGTACTACGAGACCACAAGAGGACAAGACTAGATGTCTAGGATACAAGATTAGACAGGACTGGAACAAGGAATAAGGCTAGAACTTGAACTCGAACTTGAGAGTACTTGGTGATCACGATCCCTTGAGCTCCCAAGATTGGCATTGGCAAGACTGAGAATGAATGTGTTGAATCCCTCCTTTTATAGGTGTTCAAAGGCGGTTCTTCATGGCGGTTACGACTTGATGATGTCATCATGATATCATCGACTTGTAATAGGACCTCTCAGTGTCAAAATTCAACGAATAGACAGTCGATCTTGGGGTTTTGGCAACTTCCAAACGCAATGGAATCATTGGTTTCCCCAAAATCTAATCCAATCATGAGATATAAAAAGTGACATGAAATCTGAGGTTCAAGATGGTTTCCTTTGTGTCCATGACATCACCTCCCCCTCAAGCGACAAGTTCCACGAAGAGCGGCCATGTTCTCTAGCTTGGGTTTCACTGGATTCTTCTTATGGAATTCACAAACCTTAATTTTTGATCTCTGAAGATTTTCTGTAAGTTCACAAGTATGATCACTGATGTCATATGCTTTCCAATGAATAAAGCTTTCCAATCGTCCTCGTGAGATTCTTGAATCTAATACATGCATGACCTGGAATTCTTCATGATCCTCAATCTTGATAGGTGGTGAAGGACTGGGTGTCTCTTGAGCTTCCTTGGATTCTTCATGCGGTAGATCCTTTGAGCTTCTAATGGAATGTTGTGTTGTTTCCAAGATCTTTGATGGAGAGCATTGAGTAAGCACACCTCCTTGATTGAACATGAACTCCTCTTTATCTTTACCTTCTTGTTATCTTCATAATGTGTATGCTGAATATCATTTGTAATGACTTTTGAGGCTTCAAAGAGTCTTGATTCGGATTCTTGAGGAATAGTGTCTTCATTATTCAACACTTCTAGCTCTTGGACTTGGTTTTCTTTGAACAATTAATTCTCACATTGAACTGCCTGATTGATAACATCCTCCAAGGTATTTGCTTGAGGCATGGATAGCAAAAGATATTTGACTTCAAGATTGAGGCCGCTTTGAAACAAATTAACCATGTAGTCTTCTTGATATGTAGTTCCACGAAACAACATCTTGATATTCAAGGCATAACTTGAAACTGATCGATCATCTTGTCGTAGTCGTATGACTACTGTTTGGAGTATCTGTGCACTTGAAGCTCATCATGGTTGGAATGTACATCAGTTGGACATTAAAACAACATTTTTGAATGGTGACTTGCATGAAGAAGTGTATGTTTTTCAGCCCCGTGGCTTTGTGCAGAAAGGGCATGAAAACTAGGTGTGTAGGTTAAAGAAGGCATTATATGGTTTAAAGCAAGCACCACGTTCTTGGTATGAGAAGATACATGCCTATCTGATTGCACATGGTTTTGAGAACAGTCCAACTGAGAGCACCTTATATGTTAAGCGTGCTAATGATGTGCTTCTGATCATTGTTGTCTATGTTGACGACATGCTATTCACTAGTCCTATTGAGAAGCATATTGCTGATTTTAAGGCTGATTTGCATGCCTCATTTGAGATGTCTGATTTGGGGCATTTGCATCACTATTTGGGCATTCAATTTATGCAAGTTGATGGTGGAATGGCTTTGTGTCAAACGAAATATATTGACACATTATTGCAATGTTTTGGCCTTGAAGACTATAAGCCTATTGCCACTCATATGGAGGTAGGTTTACGATTGAGTCTTCATGATGTTGGAGATGCATTTGATGTTGTTCTCTATCAGCAGGTTTTTGGATGCTTGATTTACGTATGCATTACTCGGTCACATATTCAGTTTGCTATCTCACAGATGAGCAGGTTTATGCATTGCCCAGGAGTCAAGCATTGGCAGGCGGTTAAGGGTATCTTTCGCTACTTGAGTGGTACTCGGCTACTTGGTTTGTTTTATCCCAAGGGGGGATCACTACCACCAGATTTGCATGATTTTTCTGACTCTGATTGGGCTGGTTGCTATGACACTCGTGTGTCCACTAGTGGCTTTTGCTTCATGCTTGGTAGCTCATGTATATCTTGGTTAAGCAAGAAGCAGCCTACTCTGGCCACTTCCAGTAGTGAGGCTGAGTATAGGGAAGCTTTCACAACGACTATTGAGTGTGTGTGGCTCAGACGCCTTATGGATGATTTGGGTGTTAGTCAGTCTTCTGCCACCACCATCTTCACTAACAATCAGAGTGCACTCGCAGTTGCGAGGAACCCTATGTTCCTTGCTCGCACTAAGGACATTGAGGTGCATTATCACTATGTCAAGGAGAGGTTCTCTACTTTCGAGATCAGCTTGGCATATGTGCCCACGTAGGAGAACATTGCAGACCTTTTCACGAAGGCTCTGCCTAGGGAGAAGTTTGAAGCTTTTCGCAAAGCTTTGGACTTACTTCCTTTTGTGGATTGATTTCTGTTGAAGATTCACTCACGAATTAGACATAAAGACCTGAAAATGAAGAAAGACAAAGAGAAGCAGAAACAAAGCATTCAGAAAAATCAAAGCCTTAGTGAAGGGACAAATTCACGATTGTAATATAGTTCACAGAAACTTCCAGAACAAGGAAGCTCATATCAAAAATGTATATATAAGAGAGAGATTAGAGAATTAAAATGAGCTCAGATAGAGAGCTTAGAAGCGCATTTGTAGAAGACACCAGAGATTGCGTATGTAGAGATGAATAATAGAACCTGAACTGTCGGGTATTCATCTGAGAGAGATGGTAAGGAATAACTAATCAGAGTAGGAGAGTTTTCCATAGCTATGAGAAAAGTGAGGCCAAGCTATTTTGTACACATCTTCTCTAATAGAAAACACATGTTCATGTGGAAGTTTGAGCGCATTCTTCGTATGTGAAGAAATCTCAGTAATTTCATGTTACTGTGAAAGTTAGTTAATAGTTATAGTTTTTCTCAGTAAACATTTTCCGGTACTTCTGAGAGTTAGATCTCGCAACATAATGTAAAGTTTTTCATGAGTGATAGCTCATCTTGAAGCTAGGAGTCTGAACTATAAACTGATCAAAAGAGTTTTATGAAACGGGACATCCAGAACTAATGAAGTTTTTTTTTTCAAACTTCAAATAGAGTTCATTCATTGAAGGAAGTCCAGATATTACTTCCTTACTTCAATTACAAACATTTGAAGTAATTACAAACAGAATTACAGTTGATTCCGGTAAGATTTCGGTAAGATTACGGTGATAGTCTGGTAACGTTCCGGTGAAGTTCCGGTGAGTTCAAAACATAGTTTTGGCACAGTTAAGTGACAGAAAGATTATCTAACTGTAAGCAAACACAGTAGTTTAAAGTTTGAAGTAAATCAATTCAGAATTAAAGCTTGAAAGAAATGCAAAGCTTTCTGTAAAGTGAATTTTCGAAGTTCACTAAAACAGTAGTAAAGTTTTCAAGTTGCTAAGCTATTGATGATTATAGAGGTGTTCTAACATCACTTTAGGTTAGTTCTAGTTGAGGCGTGGCAATTTTCCGCAATCTTGTTAGTGAACAAGCTTTTGCCGCGACATCACATAACCTCAACAAGTGGTATCAGAGCTGGAAAGGTTCTGAAGAACAGAAAGGTTCTCAAAGAGTAAACGGAAGTAAAGATACAAGAGAATTTAAAGAATTCTCATAAAGAAAGGTGAAAGCTGAGGTGATCAACCGCAAACGACATCAAGGAAGCATTTCGAAGTCATTCTCAAGGGTAAAGGTTTGTAAAAGGTAAAACCTTTTAACATTACACTCACCAAAAAAAACAGAAACAAGTAGATTATGGCAGATCATATCTCTATTGACAAATTGGACAGAGATAATTATCCCGCATGGGTAATGCGCATGGAAGCCTTACTTATGAGTAAGGACTTGATGATATATGTGACAGGAGAAGAAAAGAAGCCGATTTTTGAAGACGACAGTCAACCAAAGAAAGAAGAGTTAGAAGCCTTGAAGCTGTGGCAGAAGAAAGATGCGACGGCAAGAGCTTATATCTACAATACCATTACAGATCATCTACTACCGCACATTAGAGGTCTGGAGAAAGCTGAAGACATATGGAGTGCATTGGAAGATCATTTCCAAAATACGACGAAAGCTAGGAAGGCTAGCTTATGGTCAGAGTTTACAACGTTCAAGAAATAGCAAAGTCAAAGCATTAGTGATTATGTCACTAAGATGAAAGACTTGGCGGACAGTCTTGGATCTATTGATGAAGATATCGAAGATCACAGGTTGATAGCGCAGTTGCTTGCAGGACTGAGAGGAGATGAAAGGTGGAAACCTTTTGTACTCTCAACTGAACTTTCATTAAATCATTTTGTACCAGATTTAAATCAGTTGCTTGGACTAATGCTAACGTTTGAGCAAGATTTGAAGACACACGGAGATAAAGGACATAGTTCTGCTATGTACGCAAAGAATAAGAAGAAAGGTGATAAAGGTAAAGAAAAAGATGAAGAAGAGATGTCTACTCAAGCAAATTTTGCAAGAGGAAGAGGTAATGTCAGAAAAAGAGGAAATATAAAAGGAAGAGGTAATCAGACTAACAACAAGAAGACTTGTTGGATCTGTGGATTAAGTAATCATTTGGCTCATGATTGCTGGCATAATTCTCAAGGATCAACTCAGAATCAGAACAATAACAGTAGAGGCAGAAGCGGAAGATATCAAAGAGGAAGACAAAACCAAAGAGGCGGATATGCTAGAGGTGGAGCAAGAAGTTTGGGACAGAATCAGTCTCACAACACTACCTACTACAACTATGCGAACGATATGCAGAATGACAACCATACAACGTTGATGATAAACTCAATAAGTATGTCAGAGAATGAAGACCTCAAGGTATTCTATATTGACTCTGGTTGTTCAAATCATTTGTCAGGAAATATAGAATTGTTATCAGAATCGGAAGAAGGAATTTCAAATCATACAGTACAAACAGGTGATAACACAAAACATAATGTAAGGTCAATTGGAAAGGTAAAGTGTAAAAATGGAGCTGACCTACTAACAAATGTTTTGTATGTTCCAACAATCCCGAAGAATCTGATCAGCGTGGGTCAGATAGTAGAAAATTGTTTTCAAGTCAGGTTTACAAATGAAGGAGTATTTGTTGAAGATCCAGAGAAAGGATACAAACAAATTGCTCATGGTAAAAAGGAAGGTAGACTTTTTACTCTTAAAGTACAAGGGAATGTTGGTCAAGCTTTGATCACACATGGTGATAAAGTATTTACAGAATTAGACCTCTGGCATAAGAGGTTAGGACATTTTAATGAAACAGGAATCAAAACTCTGGTGGAGAAACAATCCGTGAGAGGATTACCAAATATGAAGAATCAACATATGATTCACAAGTGCAAAGCCTGTCCGATGGGAAAAGCCCACAGGTTACCATTTCAGAAGAATGGTTACAAACACGATGGTTTGCTAGAACTCATACATACAGATGTATGGGGGCCAACAAAAGAAGGATCTATCAGTGGATCGAGGTATTATGTTCTTTTTATTGATGATGCAACAAGATGGATAACTCTTTGAAGGTTCTGCTCACATGATTGAGGAGGACATCATGATCTATGATGTTTTGGTAACTTGTATCTGTTTCCGTTATCTGCATTATATTTGTACAAACACATTATTATGAATTAATTGGCTCTCCGATTTCCTCACATCTCTCTTATTTCCGATCTCTCTTATGATGTTAATGAATTGTACGAGTGATTTGATTCATGATCTCATCCGATTATTTGTGAGCATCTATATTTGAACTCTACCTCTTAAGTTGCCCGAAGCACCCTGCGTGTACCGTCTATTTGGAACACTAGCAGTTGGCCTGATCCACCCAACTGAGCCCTTCGCGACATGTGAACCCGACGTGAAATTGTTCCACGACAAGTGTGCCCGACGTGAAATTGTTCCACAACATTTGAACCTGACGTGAAATTGTTCCACGACATTTGAACCCGACGTGAAATTGTTCCACGACAAGTGTGCCCGACGTGAAATTGTTCCACGACATTTGAACCTGACGTGAAATTGTTCCATGATATTTGAACCTGACGTGAAACTGTTCCACGACATTTGGCAATTAGGAGGTACGATATCAAGCTCAATTCCATGTACGCATATTTTACTTTTACGTTGCTTATATTAGTGAACAATGGGTAAAAAGGGTGTTGCAAAACACACCACACAAGACATAGGTTCTAGTGTGGAAGCATTAATTGAAAAGAAGTTTCCAGAATATGATGAACAATTCAAAGATATGGATTCACGAATAATTGCATCCATAGATGAGAAACTTTCCTCAAAAATTGAGCCATTAACTTCATATATCTCAATGATGACTTCAATATTGGGAAAAACGAACGAACTTATGAAATCATTAAATACACAATTTAATCAAGAATTTGGGAATTTAGAAAGAGTTGTTCACTATGAACTTTCAAATTTGATAGAGAGTATGGAAAATCTATCTAATCATGTGAAAGAAATTGCAACATCAAAGACTATTAGCTATGAAATTTCAAGTTTGAAAGAAAATATTGAAAGTCTAACCAATCAAGTAAAAGAAATTACCACATGTAAGTGTAAATATGATCATCAAGTACAAAGTTTGTCTACTCAAGTTTTTGATAAAAGACATTCATCTGACCATAGAAGATCCACCCCTAGAGCTACTTATAGAAGATTAAATCAACCTATAAGATGCTTTTGGTGTGATCAATTTGGCCATATGTTTTGGAATTGTAATGCATATGAGAATGCTTGTAAACTTAAATTGGTCACTGAAGTTGATAAGAAAATTTGTAAATACCATGATCACTCGACTTTGCACTTGAACTTAGGAAGAGGTGGAATTAAAGAATATTTTGATCAAACAAAATCTAAGCCAAAATCATTTAGAAAACAATGGAAACCAAAGAGATACAATGATAAGAAATCTTCTGAAGAAGAATCTATGATAGAAAATAAGAATCAAGTTAAATGTTTTGAAGAAAAGAAAAGTGAACAAATAAAGTTGGATAAACAAAAAGTTGAACAAATTTTACAAGAAAGATTGGAAGAGAATGAGCAAGAATTTGAAAAGTCTATACAATTGAAAAAGAAACATGACAAATATTATGTACTATGTGATCCAAAGTTTCTAGAAAATGACAAATTATTTGATCAAGAAAAGGTTAAGAACTTGAAAGTTCAATTGAGCCATGATATTAACGATGAACAATCTATTCAAAGTGAACATGAAAATATCAATGAAATTGATGAGAGTACAAACAATGATAATAGTATTAAAGAAAAGGAAAAACAATGGATTGAAAATGCTATCAAACAAATTGAACAAAATATTAAAAATTCATCAAAGTCTTCTAAACCTTTGTCTTTGCAGAAAAGAACAGGTTGAAGAGGATGAACAGGTGCTTATAATTGAAGACCAACCATGAAGAGATCCAAAGATAGGAGATGATGAGTGAAATTGTAGTAAGGATGAATTGAAAAGCATGTTTTTTTATACTAACTTTGATGTTTTTCATGAGACAGAAACACGCTTCTTCAAAATTATCTTTGATGATAATGATGGATGAGATTATTGAGAGTGTTCGAGTGAATTGAGAGGATTATTTGATTGAAGAGTGAGAATTGAGTGTTGACTTTAATGCATTTTAGTCTTCTTTTCTTACTCTCCATTATTTGCACCATATTGAGTCTATTTTGCACTCAGAGTATGCATAAACCAATGTATATACACACATGTTTATTTCTTTAGCCTGCACAATCTACTTGCACTTGTTATTATTAAAAAAGGATGATATCCAATTTAAAAAGCAAATATCAAAAGTTATGAAGAACCTCATCATCGATATCCTTTTACCCCTTTTGCACCATGATTTTGGAACAATGCACTTAAAGTATGCATGGTAGGGTCTCACTACATGACCTTGCATCTAGGCACATTTTGAGCTTTACCCATGCACTTTGAGTGATTGTAAGGATTGATGTATATACACATTGATATGTATGGGAGTGAGCGCACAAGCTTCATCAGCAAATCCTTTTACCCTGATACTTGCACCATGTTTGTTTACTTATGCACCTAAAGTATGCATGATAGGGTCTCATTACATGACCTTGCATCAAGGCACGTTTTGAGCTTTACCCATGCACTTTGAGTGATGAAAAGGACTTATGTATATACACATGAAATGTATGAAAGTGAGAGCACATGCTTCGTCTACAAATGCCAATTACCTTATCTTTTGCACCATATTTTAACCATGCATTTCCAAAGTATGCAATTGATAGGGCTACATTATATGGCCTTGCATAGGCACAATTTTTTATCTTCCCATGCACTTGATAAATGTTTTCAAAATTCAATGTTCTATGAAATGTCAGATTATTTTGAAGCAGAAAGAAGATTTGAAGATTGGCCCATCAAGGATGATGTGCAAGTTTAGTAGGGGCGAATGTCGTAGAGATTTACATCTCTACGTATCCAGTTTTTTATTAATTCAATCTAAAGAATAACTCTCTACTGAGAATGTTGCAGATATATTTGCCAAGATATTTTACCGAAGCATTGGCTAGAAATAGTCATGAGAAGATTTGCAGATTACTGAAGATTGTACCATTATTGAAGGGAGGATTATTGGAGTCAATAGTCAATTGTCAAGTCAGCAGATCATTTGATTCATCATATTTTATGTGTTAGCAGATATATGAAACCCATGTTCCATGTGAACCTGAATCTTTCAAGTGTGAAACCATTCTTTAGAAACTAAAAGTAAAACAAAAGTAAAAGCACTATTATCATTCAATCTAAAAGCAATACAAAATAGCGATCGGGTTATTTCAAAAGCAAATAGCGATGAAGTTTTAATCCGAAAAGCAATGGAAATAGCGATCGTTATTTGGGGAAAAGAAATCAGATTTTTTCGTATGATTTTTCGTAAGTGCTTTTGAAGAAGATACAACTATAAAAAGAGGTCTTAGCCTCATTGTTAATCATCATCTTATCAATCATCTGGACATCAGCCATAAGGCGTCTGAGCCATACACACTCAACGGTAGCTGTGAAAGCTGCCCTATACTCAGCCTCACAACTGGAAGTGGCCACAGTAGGCTGCTTCTTGCTCAACCAAGATATACATGAGCTACCAAGCATGAAGCAAAAATCATTGGTGGACACACGAGTGTCATAGCAACCAGCCCAATCTGAGTCAGAAGAAGCATGCAAATCTGGCGGTAGTGATCCCCCCTTGGGATAAAACAACCCAAGTAGCCGAGTAGCACTCAAGTAGCGAAAGATGCGCTTAACCGCCTTCCAATGCATGACTCCTGGGCAATGCATAAACCTGCTCATCTGTGAGACAGCAAACTGAATATCTGGCCGAGTAATGCATAAGTAAATCAAGCATCCAACAGCCTGCTGATAGAGAACAACATCAAATGCATCTCTAGCATCATGAAGACTCAACCGTAAACCTGTCTCCATAGGAGTGGCGATAGGCTTACAGTCTTCAAGGCCAAAACGCTGCAATAATGTGTCAATATATTTCGTTTGACACAAAGCCATTCCACCATCAACGTGCATAAATTGAATGCCCAAATAATGATGCAAATGCCCCAAATCAGACATCTCAAATGAGGCATGCAAATCAGCCTTAAAATCAGCAATATGCTTCTCAATAGGACCAGTGAGCAGCATGTCGTCAACATAGACAACAATGATCAGAAGCACATCATTAGCACGCTTAACATATAAGGTGCTTTCAGTTGGACTGTTCTCAAAACCATGTGCAATCAGATAGGCATGTATCTTCTCATACCAAGCACGTGGTGCTTGCTTTAAACCATATAATGCCTTCTTTAACCTGCACACCTGGTTTTCATGCCCTTTCTGCACAAAGCCACGGGGCTGAAAAACATACACTTCTTCATGCAAATCACCATTTAGAAATGTTGTTTTAATGTCCAACTGATGTACATTCCATCCATGATGGGCTGCAAGTGCACAAATGCTCCGAACAGTAGTCATACGGCATGTAGGTGCAAAGGTCTCATCAAAATCAATGCCTCTTTCCTGTGCATAACCCTTTGCAACAAGCCTAGCCTTATACCTGTCAACTGTACCATCAGGTTTACGCTTTAGCTTGTATACCCACTTAGTGCCAATGGCCTTTTTGCTAGGAGGCAAGTCACATAAAGACCATGTACCATTCTTCATTATAGCATCATATTCTGATTGCATAGCAGCCATCCAATTTTCTGAATTCTATGCTTCATCAAAAGAAACAGGCTCATTCTCATCACAGAGACTAGACGCAGCCATAGCATAGCAATCTGATGCAAAGGAGGCAGTATGAGAGCCTGAACGAGTACGATATGACAAAGGTGCATCTAATTTGCTGTCACGCAAAGTCTGCACCAGCCATTTTGGCATAATTTTTGCTTGCTCAATATCAGCTCTCTCATCAACAAGTGCATCATGTAAATCTGCATCAGAAATGGAATGATCTACATCATCATATGAAACCTGCAAAGGCTGAGAAGTTGCCTCATTAGGACCAGCACTAGACTGTTCACCTGTAAAAAGAGGCATCAAAGTATAATACATGTCTTTGGAGCTAACAGATGTCTCCTTAGTACATGAAAGCAATGGCTGAATAGCATCTTCCACAAAGACAACATCACGGCTAACCAGAATGTGTTTAGTCTGTGGATGATATAGACGATATCCTTTACTTTCAGAACTGTACCCAACAAAAATACATTTTACTGCCTTATCATCCAATTTTCTGTGATGAACAAGAGGGTGTCTGCATAGGACCACAGACATCACTGTGTACAAGCTGCAATTTCTACGTAGCCCGAACTGAACCATCTTTTGGAAAGGATGAATGCTGCATTTTGCCCAAAATACAGCCTTCACAAACATGTTTTCTAGGTGCCTCAAGTTTGGGCAAAGAGGACACCATTTCAGATTTCTGCAGGCGTAGCAAACTAGCAAAATTCAGATGACCAAAGCGTGCATGCCAAAGCTTTGCATCTGACATAGCCTGAGAATCATGAACTGCACATGCCGAATCATTCACAAACCTTTCATAGTCTATGAGCTTATACAGCCCACGACATAAAATGCCAGAAGCAATAATCACGTCGCCATTTGATAGATCATGAACTCTACACCTGTCATCAACAAATTTCACAACGAAGCCAATCTTGGCTAATGCAGAAACTGATAACAGATTCTTCTTGATCCCTGGCACAAATAAAGCATCTGACAAAGTGAAAGAACTACCATCAACAGTAGTCAGAATGATCTTACCAACTCCCATAACAGGATAAGATTAGTTGTTGGCGCATGTGACAGTATTCCTTGTAGGGGCAGGCTTGAGTGAAGAGAAGAAACTACGCTGCGAGGTAATATGTTTGGTCGCCCCACTGTCAAAGTACCAAACATCTGAGTCTACTGCAGACATGCACTGATCATGAGAAGATGGGTCAAAATTGCACACAGTAGTAAACACCCATTCTTCTTCCTGCACAAGATTAGCAGAATCTGTTTTTGGTGTAGAGGCCTCTGCAACAACCATTCCAGCCTCTTTCTTCTTTGCCTCTTTAGCAGCCAGTTTTGGACAGTTCTTTATGATATGATCATTCCCTTTACAGTACTTACAAAACAATTTCTGCTTTTCTGATTTTTTCTCATCCTTGTCTTGGTTCTTTGAATGTGCAGCATTTGCAGATTTCTGCTTACTAGTAGAAGAGCTCCATTTTCCTTTGCCCTTTTGACTAGCCAGGAAAGCTTGATCTGCAACACGCATAATGGACCTGTTCTGCCTGGACTGATCTTCCTGCAACAGAACAGAGACTAACTCCTCAAATGACAAGGCATTTGGATTGCCTTTCATCATTAACCGAAGAGTAGAAGCAAAACTCTGATGTGAATCAGGAAGACCATTCAAAACGGTCTGCACAAGTGAGCTATCTGGTATAACCTCGTCAGTAGAAATCAACCGTTCCTTCAAGTCTTTGATCTTTGTTAGGAAACTGTCCATGGAATCACCTTCATTCATGTGCTCACTCTCCAACTGTTTTCGGAGATAAGCAACACGAGCCTCATTCCTAGCTTGGTACAATGTGGTAAGTGTATCCCAAGCATCCCTAGCTATTCTGCAAGAGCGTATGTGAGGAATAATGGCACGTTTGACAGACAAAGCTATCAATGCATGTGCCTGGGCATCTCTGCCATCCCAACGAATCTGCTCTATAGTAGGTGCAACAGAAACAGTAGCACGAACAAGAATCTGCGGAATATCATCTTCAACACCATCTTCATCAGCTCCAGCACCTGTATTTGCAGTACCTGTTGTTACAGGTGTAACAGGACGTCTTTCAACACCCTGCACAATGTTCCACAATCCTTTTGCAACCAAAACATGTCGCATCATATAAGCCCATAATGGGTAGTTGGTACCATCCAACTTATCCTCAATAGCCAACATACGAAATACATCACTGCTTTCAGCCATGGCTGGTGACTAAAATACCTTGATGTAGAAAATTGACTGTATCTCAAAAAGTTGAACGGATTTGCCCAGACGAGTTCTGCTAGATCTATAGCAAACTTCGAGATGCTTAAACTGGCGAACAGAAACTGGTATATACCTTTGGCACAAAAGGACGAAATAGCCTGCACAAGCACTGTGATAGTGCGTTCGGAGGCCGAAACGAGCTCAGATCGCGATTTCGGCACCACACAGCAAAGCTGTTTTGATCTCGGAAACACCCTGAGTATGCTCACCAAATTTCATGCGAATTTGAGACTGCAAACGGAGGAGTGTCGATGGCACCGTAGAAGAAGCGACGACCTGCTATGATACCAATTGTTGGAGTTAGATGTCTTCGGAAGCACGCGAACAACACAAGGAAGAAGAAGAAGCTTGGAGCACAACACACAATACTGAATGTATTACTAGAGAATGTACAAAGATAAGTAGCCCATTAGGGCAATAGGCGTCTATACAAGCTAGGGGAAAAAAACCTCCTAAAGAGGGAAAAAAGTTCCCACGCGGTCCTAGTGTGTTCACACACATCACTACCTAAATATATCAACAAATACTCTAATTCTCTTTGGAAGAAATAACTCTTTTTGGGATTGGCATAAAGTTTGTTTTTGCAGTTGCTAAATGATTTTCATGGTCATTTTCATTCTCACTATAGACAAGTATGTCGTCAAAGAAAACAAGAACAAAAGCTTGGTACTCAAGAAAAATGTTATTCATCATACGTGCAAATGTAGGAGGTGCATTGGTGAGTCCAAAAGGCATTACCATGAATTCAAAGTGACCAGTATCAGTTCTAATAGTCTTGTAAATGTCATTTTGTGTCATTCGTATCTGATAATACCCAGATTTAAGATCAATTTTGCTAAAGACATGTGCTCCACAAAGTTTATCTATCAAATCATCTAACCTAGGAATATGATATCTATTTTTAATTGTGATCTTATTGAGTGCTCTATAGTCAATGCACATCCTATAATTCTTGTTCTTCTTTTCTACTAAAAGAAGAGGTGCTCCAAAGGGAGAAGAACTAGGTCTTATAAGTCTTTGTGAAGTGAATCCTTAACTTTATTAGATACTTCTTGTTGATGTAAAGGTCCATGCCTATAAGGTGATTTATGGGGAGGAGAACTACTAGGAATTAAGTCTATACTATGGTCAAGAGATCCCCTAGAAGGTGGTGGTTTAGAAGGAAAATCATCCATAAAACAATGCTTATAAAAATCCATAAATGATTTATGCACATTAGGAAGTGTATGTATGTAATTAACTATGTTATTGAAAAAACAATACATGACTTATAGTCTTTCCTAAATGCATGTTTTACTTGAGTATGACTAATTAATGGAAATGGTTGGAATTCATGCATTGCAGACAAAGAAATACCTTGATTGTTAAACTTAAAACTCATTGTTTGTGTATGATAATCAATACATGGATTATAATGATGATGAAAAGGCATTCCAAGTATAACACCATAGGACCGCAAAGGAGGAATTAAGAATGTGCATTCATCTATGTATGAACCTATACAAATTTGAACATTATGCACTTCACTTGTAACATTATATCCATTTCTTTGAAATGCCGCCTTGACTTTATACATAGAAGTAAGTGGGTTTAATTGGAGATCTCGCACTAGTGTATGAGAAATAAAATCATGCGAACTACCATCATCATGTAAAATATTAACAACTTTACCATTAATAGTACCTTGCATGCAAAGTAAAGAATGAATAGAAATTGTGTTACCCAAGGTACTTAGATTTGCTTATTCTTCTTAGGAACTATGACAATAAGAGAAATCCACTCCGCATGCTCAATAGGCACATAAATCCAACTTTCAGCAATCGATCCGATTCTGCTTTAACCTGGGCCGCGTAATTAGGATTCATCCTATAACTTGGTTGTTTAATAGGTCAGGCATCTGGTTTCAGCACCACCCCGTGTTGAGAAATCAGCGGGTCCAACCCCTTCATATCCCGATAATCCCATGCGAATACATCAGAGAATTCACGTAGCAACTGCAACAAGTTCTCCTGGAAGGTCTCGTATAGCCCTGCCTTAATTTTTACTGGTCGTGGGTTGGTTTCATCACCTAAGTGGCAGGTAACCAATTGATCTTCCGGTACGTAGAACTACCGGGGCATCTCCAAATCATCTCTTGACTGGAGTAATTGTTGGAGCATCGTATCATCCAAGGTCGGTGCTGTACTTGAGTCATGCTCACCGGTCAGTGATACCTCCGTACAGGCTGCCGGGCTCCAGTTATCAACTACCGTTTGTAAATCCACAATGCCAAGTGCCATCAGATCCTTGTTGGCTTTAAGAAAAGCTTCCTCTTCATCATCTGAAAGACCATCCAACATGTGTACATGTTCGGCTACATATGGTCGTGCATGTAAGTCACAAGGTTTCATATCGTCCAGTGGAACAACATATTTTCGGTGGTTATTTTTAAAAATCAATTCCTGCACTGACCAATCCTGAACTACCTTCGCTTGCTTTAGCCATGGGCGGCCAAAGACGAGGTTATAGTCAAGGCTAGATTCAGGTAATTCCAGAACAACAAGGGTCATTTTAAATACAGCCCCTTGTAGAGTGATCGGAATATCACGTACTAATCCCACCGGATGAACGGGGGATTCATCAGCCATTCGCACAAAAAATTGGACAGGTTCAGTTTGTGTCCATCCCATCTATTGACAGAGTGCTGCTGTTGCAATGTTTACACTAGAACCGCCATCAATTAACACGTGTAATTTTATGATTCTTATACCAGGCCGTAATCAAGGGTACTATATGATCCACTGTCGGATCAAGTTCTGGCTGGATTGTGGCTGTCGAAGGAGCACATGAAGGTCCTGGGCTGACTTGTTGCTGAAACTGTTGATGCACACTAGGGACTAAAGCCAATTGTTGTCCCAATGGTAGTGTAATTGATGCTTTGGATAAGACATCCCACACTGGATCAATTTTTGCTATTTCCGATACAGTGTCCGATGGGGATTTCGGTACTCTTTGGGTTGGGTTTTTGCCTTCCGGTACCATCTGTGGTATGTGTTGTTGCGTTACTAGAACTGGGTCAGGGAAAATAACTTGTTCCTGAGTTGCCCACTTACTTGCTTTAGTAAAAACCTTCTGTTGTTCACGAATTCCAGGTTCAAAAATATCTGTAGCTATTTGTAATTGCTTTCCTGACGTGTTTGCACTGCTACTATTTGAGTGTCGACTGCTGATATGTACACCATATTTGCCATCGGGTGTTGTCGTTCCTTTTTCTTTTTATCGTACTCAGCCGCATCTTTACAGTACCTACGAATATGTCCTATTTCTCTGCAAAAATGAAATTTAGGTGGTGGAAGAGATGCACCTTCACCTAAGGTGCCCGCATTCCACCGAGTTTGCCCAAAGTTAGTTGACCGTCCTCCTCGATAATTCTTGTATCCATGGTACGGGGTATTTCTCATCTGTGGTGGTACATAATGAATAACCGGTTGCCCTTGTTCTTGAATGATGGCATTAACAGTGGCTCTGCTCTGTACCTTTGCATTATACGGACAAGTCTCTGTGGTGTGGTCTGCTGTATGGCAAATGGCGCAATACATTTGATTCAGGGTGCATGTTGAGCTGTTGTGCCCTGGATTTTTGCATTTAGTACAGTAAATCTATTTCAGAGGATCCTCGTTGGATTGCCTGGATGACTTCAGCCACTCTAGATCTTTAGTGAATCCACCCACTTTATTTCTAATCGTAATGTGATAGCAATTACGGCATCCAAAGTCATTCCACCCACACACCTTATGATCATGATCTATTTCAATTGGGGATTTAATCCGTTTATGAACCACTGCATAATAACATCGTCTGGTAAATTGGCATGCACTGGTGATAACTGCCGTAAATGAGTCCGAAATAGCGTGGCATAATCTTGTACATTCTGGTGTGGCTTCTGCCTATTATTTTGTAGATAATAAAAAATTTCTGCTGGGTTTTTCTTTAACCAAAACCATTGCAGAAAGGCATCCTTCACATCATCATACTGTCGGAAATGGTTCAAAGTATTCCGTTAACCAGCAAGCAGCTTCATTAACCAAAGTTGACTGGAACACGATGGCTTTATAAGCAAGATCTGCTGGGTAATTCAAAACTGCATAATTTATTTCAAATGTCCGCACATACGCATCGGGATCATCTCCCAGAAAACCTCCAAATTTTGTGTACGTGACTCCGGCTGGCACCGGACGCGGTGGAACAATCTGTTGCTGATGTTGTTGCTATTGTTGTTGTTGCTCTTGTTGTTGTTGTTGTTGTTGTTGCTGCTGTTGTTGTTGTGAGCCACTCATGGTACTGTTGTTGTTTGCGTTGTTGTTGTTACCTGAATTTTGGGGAGATATCTCTTGATATTCCTGGACTGTATGGTCAACCTGCTCACTTTCTGGTCCTAAGATATTGTTGAGCCGATTGCTTAGTTCAAAATCTAACAGCCCTTCCTCAACTTTAGTGTCGAAATTGGCTAAACTTGCATTGAAAAATAGTGGGTGCAGTAAATTTCCACCGAACAGCATAGCAATTTCACCGAAAAGCTTTAGATTGTCACCAGGTAATCCCGAACTCTCATCGGACCAGGATGCACTGTCACCGGAAGCGTTCTCACTAGATAACGCCAACCTATCACCGAAAGCGATCGAATTCTAACCGGATGAGGTGGAGCTATCTCCGCACTGCGTCGCAGTACAACCAGAAATCACCGTACTTTCTTCAGACGGGACCGGACTCTCACCGAACGCATCGGATTCTCACCATGCGCTATCGAACTGCCACCGGAATTGCGCTGTCTGGCTGAACTAAACCTTCTGCAACTGAACTGAATTGGCCTGCACTTCTACCACCAGGGGGTGTTCCTAATAAGTTCGGAACTGCCCAGGGATGTTGATCTCTACGGTATTTGGGGTAAGATTCACCGGAACGTGTTACCGACATATATCAAAGGATTCTTCTTTGAGCCTTAACCTTCTTCTTCAAATAGCTACTCCATTTCCCACAGACGGCGCCAATGTTAAAATTTTATTGTTTAATCTATTATCAATCCTGGGTTCTTGGGATGGTTAGGGGTTTGTAAACAGAGGCCCTATTTGTATTTTCCCAAATCTATAGATTCATAGTATACTACTTCACAATAATTAAGGCATTCACTGTTTTGAATATGTTTCCAAAACACTTCAATACCACGCAATTAACTGTATAACTTTTTCACGTATCGCATTAATCCATTAATCTTTAATACTTCATTAAGACTTAATTAATTATTAAGATTAATCAACAGAATTGACAAGTACTTAGATTACACAGGATTTCGGCAACACTATGCTTCACTGCAGGCTCTCGCCCAGATGAACAGTCTGGCGACACACCCACTGCTTCACACGACTCTTCTTTCATTAATTCGTAAAGGTTACAACTATTGCGCTATGCCCTTTTGGTATGCGTGCGACTTTTCAGGGTATATTACAAAAATTATTAGTTCCTTTCCGGCGGCTCACAAAGTCGGGTTGGTTATGCTTGAACAACTTGTAGCGACAAGAGTGGTTTACTACTTGTCTTCAGATTCCTTTCTTTATAAAGTATTAAGTAGTTACCCTGGCCAGGACTTTACAGGAGTGTCTCTACTGCTTAAGTCTCTCTACTGCTCTGATACCAATGCAAGAAACTAAGGATTACGACCACCATGTGCTAGAGAGATGACTCTCCTCCCAACCTTATGCCTGTATATATAGTTCTCTCTAGGGGATTGCCTTCATGGGTAGGTGGATACTAACCATCCAAGTGTCAGCCATGTAACTACATGAGCACCAAGTGTCCCAGTTAACCAGAGTTAACTCAAGCGGATGCTTTTAGAAGGCTCTAGAGTTCTTTGGACAAAACACTCTCCCCATGTACCCCATGGGAATTGAACCCAAGACCTCCTCCTTCACATCCTTGAGTCTTAACCACTAGGCTAAGTGGATCACTTGGTTACAAGAGTAAATGACCTTCTACTAAGTATAGACTCAAAATCTTTGGTCATACATAGGGGTGACCAAACGGTGTCCGATTTTAGATCTGTCTGAACCGGCCGGACCCTTGGATCATAGAATTACTTTATTACAAATATGCCCCCACATACTCTAATTGAGGAGTCTAGATACATGAGGGCGACACTTCAAAAAGCATGCATTTTCAAAAATCCACTTTATTTACAAAATCATTGCCTTTCAGGCAATCTATTATTTTTACAAAAACATCGCTTTCTAAAACGATCTATTATTTTTACAAAAAATAACTAAAATCATATCTTCTAAATATTCTTCTAAATATCTGAATAAGTCCACGTGTGTTCACACCCTCATGAGTCTTCACCTGCTAAATCAAAACACAAATCACATTAAAACCCTCATGACATTAAAATCCATATAACATTCCATTATTCCATAAAGTATGATAGACGAACAATGTTTTTCATCATTACCTAGACAAACTCATCTTAGTATTTCTTGATGATATATTTGTATACTCTAAAGATGATGCTTAGCATGTTGTACATTTCAAGAAAACTTTTCAAACTCTTAGAGAACACAAATTTTATGGAAAGAAGAGTAAGTGTTTCTTTGCTAAGGATAAACTTGTGTATCTAAGATGAGTCATATCAAAAGAGGGAATTCATATAGACTAGGATAAAGTGAAAAAAATAGTTGATTGGCCAATTCCTAAAATTGTAAAGGATATTAGAAGTTTTCTAGGATTGGCCCAATATGAAAGAACACATATTAAGGATTTCTGTAAGATAGCTACTCCCCTCACATAACTGGCTAAAAAGAGCATAGGATTTGTGTGGTGTGATGCTTGTCAAAAATCATTTGAGTCATTGAAACAGAAAGTGATTGAAAATTGTGTTTTTAAAATACTAAAAATGGGAAAACATTTTGTGGTTGCATGTGATGTAAGTGGTAGTCAAATAGGATGTGTGTTATCAGGACCTTCAACACACACACAGAGGCAAAAAGAAGACGAAATAGGAATCAAAAACAGAGAAACAATCGACGCGATATTGGGTGCAATCTCCCCCCGTGTACTCTGATGGACGAGTCTCTCAGAGTACATGTATTTATAGGTTTATTTCTATTACGTCCTAAAAATAGAAGTTACATGAGGGTCGTTGCTTTTAGAAGCGTCTTTTAGGAAAAACTACTTTATTTATAAAAGGCGTCGCTTTCTAAAGAGAACCACTACTTTTACAACAAGATAAACCTAAATATAACTATTCTAGAAGTCTTTGATTTAGTCTTCGAATTTATTTATTTACGCGCATCCACTTGTATCCACGCCCTCATGCTTCTTCACCTGCTAGATCAAACACAACCACATTAAAACCTTCTGGACATTTAAAACATTAGAAATCCATTTAACCTTCCATGATTCCATAAAATACAACATGCCTCCCAGTTGACAAGCAACTGACCTCAGTTGATAAATATAAAAATAGACATGGATGATCAGTCGCATGTCCCATCACAGAAAAATATTAATCATGAACCATGTAAAATACATGCATGGAATCGGAAACCTGAAAGTTTAATGTAATTGGGAATGATATGCAAAAATTAAATGATCATAGTGAGGTGATAAGGAGGTCTTATGTATCCATTGTAATTCCTCAAGTGAGTGATGTTTTATATTTGACTAAATACCTATGATATTGCTTACCAGTTCATGTAGTGGTAACATCATAATCTATTACTTTCTCGGGCACTAATATTTTCGCATCCTCTTCAAGTAAAGGAGGATCATCTAAAATAGGCATGAGTGGTAAAGTACCTTGAAAAGATTTCAACAAACTTATATGGAAAGAATTATGTATACCCCAATAAGAAGGTATAACTAATCGAAAAGAAGTTTCATTTATTTTCTCAATAATGCGAAAAGGTCCATAATACCGTGGGGCAAGTTTTACCTTAGGATGTTGAGAAATATTTTTTAAACACCTTTTAATGATTCATAACCAAACTAAATCATTTTCATTAAATTGTTTGGCTATGCGCTTCTTATTAATACCATGCATGTAACGTTCTTGACTCTTCCGAATATGCTCATGCACTTCAACAAGTGTAGAAATATGATCTTGTGCAAAAGAATTAGCCATAGGAATGTCAGTTTGAGTGAGACTCATGGGAGTGGGAAGCTTTCTTCCATAAACAATTTCATATGGTGCACGACCAGTAGTAGTGTGTGGGGTGTTATTATATGCAAACTGAAGTAAAGGGAGTTTTCCATCCCAATTACTTGGATTATCTAAAGAGTAACAACATAATAAATCCAAAATAGTACTATTTGTAGCCTCACTTTGACCATTACTTTTAGGATGAAATGCAGAACTAAAGTCTATTTTTGATCCTAGATGTTGAAATAATGCTACCCAAAAATGGTTACAAAAACAAACATCTCGATCTGAAAGAGTAACTTTAGGAAAACCATGATGTGGAAAAATACATTTAATAAATAAGTTAGCAGCTTGAGGTGCAATTAAAGTCTTTTTAGAAGGAATGAAGTATGCATGTTTACTAAACCTATCAACAATTGTCCAAATCATATCATTGTGAGATGCAGTTGTAGGAAGACCAATAATGAAATCCATAGAAATCTGTTCCCATGGTCCATCAGATATAGGGAGTGGCACTAATAATCTGAATGGTTTGCCATGATGTCGTTTTACATGCTGACAAACAATGCAATGAGAAACATACTATGCAACATCTTTTTTCATGTTAGGTTATTCAAAGACCTATGTTAAAAAGAAATGTTCTTACTTCTAGCCATGTATGAAGTGGGATATTAGAAAATATGTTAGTGAATGTTTAAAGTGCAAAGAGGTGAAATCTAAGTTTAAGAGAATGCCTGGAATGCTTCAACCTTTGAATGTTCCAAATCAGAAATGGGAGTCTATCTCTATGGACTTTATCACTAAATTGCATATGAACAGAACTAAACATGATACCATATTTGTGGCAGTTGATCGACTTACCAAGATGGCACATTTCTTTCCTATGAAAAAGATTGATACTGCCTTGATGTTGCAAGACTATTTGTAAAAGAAAATTTTTTATTGCATGGAATGCCTAGAAGCATGATTTTTGATTAAGACTCTAGGTTCATATCAAACTTTTGGAGAGCAACATTTGAATCAATTGGAACTCAACTTTGTATGAGTACAGCTTTCCATCCTCAAAGTGATGGGGAAATCGAGAGGGTTAACCGAATATTTGAAGATATGTTGCATATGTATGTGAATGAAAAGTAGGATATTTGGAATGAATATTTACCCTTAATTGAATTTGCATCAATAGTGCATGTCATGCATCTATGAAAATGACTCAGTTTGAGGCTATATATGGTTATAATTGTTTGACTCTACCTTTGTTTTTGGGCTTTCCAAATAAAGTAGAAGTATATAAAGAAATGCTTGAGAAGATGGATGAAGACACATAAAAGAAGCTCATAAAAGACAAAAGAAATTCTACCATTTGAAGAGAAGACCACTTGAATTTCAAACTAATGGTATGGTATTTTTTAAAGTCAATCCTCATCGATCGAACTTGTTGTTAGGGAAGGATCATAGACTTTCTCCTCGATACGCAGGTCCTTTTAAAGTTTTCAGAAAGATTGGATCTCTTGCTTATTTGTGCATCTTGTATTTCATGTTAGATTACTCAAAAAGATATGTACCTAATGTTGCTCATGTTTTGCAGGACAACTATAAGCTGAAAGATGATGGCTATTTTGAGATTCAACCTAAAATAGTATTAAATAGGAGGGAAATCTTACTTAGAAATAGATCTATAGTAGAGATTTTGGTGGAATGGTTCACATATCCTGTACAAGATTCGACGTGCGTGACCTTAGACGATTTTTTGGCACATTATCCTTCTTTCCAACTCTGTGGACAAAGTTCCTAAAAGGAGGGAAGAATTGTAATAGGCTTTTCGATAGTGAAATAATTCATTTTGAAATGTCTCCATTACATTGTGAGGATAATGCTTAGAATGAACAATTAGGACATTTTATGCATGTAGGCCAAATTTTGGGATGACAAGTTTTACATTCTCTCTCTAGAACTTATTCATAACATGTTTTCTAGTTGAAAATTGAACGTGAAGATGAAAGAATTAAAAGAAATGTTGTATGAGAGAAAGGTAGAGCATGCATAAGAGAATAAAAGTGTCTGTGTGAAATTTTTGTGAATATTGGTTCAAGTACCTTGTTTAGGGCTTTACATTCAGTTCACTGTAAGAAAATGCCTTGTTTTTATTCTCTCTAGAATTTGTAAACTTGTAGGGCACAAAAGTGATACTTGGGAGGCAAATTTGGACCTAGGTCATCCCTAAAACTTGTGCAGATCGGAAAGAACAGAAATGGCTCTCACAAGCTTAAGCTAATTCCTCACTGTTTTTGAGTTACAAGGTTTGGAAAACTTTCGTTTTTTTAGGTGCTTAAAAAAAAAGAGAGCTTCTCTATTTCTATTTGAATCCATGATTCTAAAGCACACATGTTGTCATGCTTAATTAGTGATGTCTTCATATATGTTTTTTTGGTGCATTTCTTCTATTTTTGGGTAGGTACCGACCGCTAGTGAAATCACTACTACAAGTGCATGCTTTTTGCAAAAGTTTTATGGAGAATCGACTTTTTCCAAATTTGGTGGTTCACACACATCTTTGGGTGGCAATCGACTCTGTTATAAGAAGACCTGTACATCAAAGAGGAGGAGAACAGAAGTCAGAGAATTACCTTGTGATTAAGAGTGAGAGTTAGAGTGAGAGTGTGATTGAGAGTGTGAGTATGAATGGGATTGTGATAGCTCAGGGTGGTCGGAAGGTAGAGGCTTCATCAAGAAGCTATTTTCCAAAGCTATTATATCAATTAATGCACATCTATAATATCAAAATTTCTCTTTCTCTGAATCATATCTTGCATACTCTTCTACACCGAGTTTTCCCTTATCTTGTGGAAGTTTTGTCTCTCTCTTCCACTACCCTTGAATGATCGGAAGCTTATTATTGAAGATAGATTGTGATTGAGGAAACAATACAAGTGGTATCAGAGTAGAATTGATTCTCGGGAATGATGGAAGGTTTTCAAAAGTTATGTGAGCAAGAGGAGCTTATTCAGAAGCTTCTTGGAGAATTATGCAAAGAACGAGGCGGAAAGCTAGTAGAAAGCACAACAAATTTGTTTGTGGA
Organism: Ceratopteris richardii; assembly: GCA_020310875.1. NCBI lineage: Eukaryota > Viridiplantae > Streptophyta > Polypodiopsida > Polypodiales > Pteridaceae > Ceratopteris > Ceratopteris richardii. The sequence continues at coordinate 40,497,205 of CM035406.1, read as the reverse complement.
ACTGAATGATGAACTAGATGAAGGTGCGGGAACATCTAGTATGCCTAGAGGATGACAGAAATATAATTATGAGGATATGGAGCCAGGTGAGTTTGCCCTTAACCAAGTCTTCAAGAAGGAAAAATTGAATGATTTTGATGTTGAGAACAAGAGTGGCAAAGATCTGGAGGCATGGATTGAAGATCTTGAAGATTTCTTTGATCTTCAACAATTTAGTGAGGATTCCAAGGGAAAAGTTGGGATCCTACACCTACATGGCATCACAAAGCTATGGCGGGAGTCCCATATGCAGACTCAAACTCGTTCTGGTCTAGTTCTATCGAAGGAATTTAAAGAGCAAGCATAAAAATGATATTGTTATGCAAACTACCAAATGGAGATGAAGATGGAGTTCTACAATTTTTGACAACATGAAAGTGACAAGAATAGCTTCTCCGTTGATGAGTACAACGAGAAGTTCCTACATTTTCACAAATATGCATTGGAGGTTAGTGGTAATGCTTTGAAAAGCTAGTTTATTGAATGGCTTAATAAGGAACTTCTCTATCAAGTAAAGGTATCTGGATGTGTCAATTTTCTGGATGTTGTTGGGATGGTCGAGAATTTTGAGAAGATGGAGAAGTTCAATTTGCAAAAGGCGAATCGAACTAGATTCATTGCGATAGGACATAGGCCATAGAGACCTATTGCAATGAACATGAACAATTCAAAGAAGAATCCATCTTCTAATAACCAAGGTAAGAATCTCTTAGTATATGATCAATGTCTACCCCTCATGATTGTATGCACATTTTGTAAGGCCCCCGTTATGAGGAGAAGCCAAGCGTGCATTACCCAATTGATGGGAATCCCAACTTGCATGTTAGATGAAGGTCATATTGGACCATGTAAGGTATTGTAAGGAAAGGGAGTTACCAGGGTCCCCAATTGGGGGGTCCGGGGCAGCGAGGAGTAGCCTTGGCTGGGGGGTCCAAGGGGGCCAGCGGGCCCCCTGGTGGGGGTCCGGGGGCAACACCCCCGGCACGACAGTAAAGGGAATATTCCATAGAATATTCAGTGTCGGAGTCAGAAATCATTTATATTTGTTAGGTCGGTTCAACCGGTCTAAGCCGTGTATGACAATTACGCGGTCGGTGGCCGCCCATGCTCTACCGCCCATGTATAGCTATCCACGGAAGGCCACCCATGATCCTATATGTACATGACTTTTGCACTACCTGAGACATCAAGTTGAGCCAGCATACCTCTACCTTGTATCTCCCTATCTAGAGTTGTCTAGATCACCATTTAAGCTCTACCTTGAGAGCGCACGGGTGATGGGTGGACAACGCCATCATCTTTGTACTTGTTGTTAGTAGAAAATTGTTGAGATTCTCCTATATCTGTTATCTTCTCTGCTACTGCTCCTGTGTTATATTGCGTAACTATTGTCTTACATGGTATGAGAGTTGTAAGGTTCAAATAGCTTGAGAAGTATCACTATTTTAGCCTACTAGCAGACTAGAATATCAATAGATTATTCGAGTGATTACATGATGGCTTCATCGTCGAACACTGGTCTTGGTGCTTCAGCTAATGTTAATGCTACACCTATTCGAATTTGTCCACCTGTATTCACTGAAGGGAAGCTGGATGGATCCAACTATACACTCTAGAAGTTCAAAATTTCTGCAATTTTGGACTCCTATGAATTACTTGACACTGTCATGGGACCGATGGGATTGGATCCAGAGCCTATACCAGTTGAAGATCCAGCTAATTCAAGATTGATGATTCAACCAAATCCAGATCTTCTACGAGCTTGGAAGAGGCGGAATGCTGATGCATTATGTGCAATTGTCACTAGTGTAAGTGATTTTGTGCTTACTTTAGTTCAACATACTACTAAAGCACATGAGGCTTGGGGCATATTGGCTCGACAATATGAGACCAAGAACCACACTAGGATACAGAATTTAGGAAATCAGTTGGCAAATGAAAAGCATTTTGATTCTGAAAAGTCTGAAGATTTTATCAAATGGATAAAACATCTTCAAGACCAATTGGCTGCAGTTGGTGTTGTTATAACACCAGAAGAGCTGGTTCGAAGATGTTTATGTGTTCTTCCAGCAAAGTATGATGGATTAGTAACAACCCTTAACACTCAGGTAAGACCAACTCCCCTCACATTTGAAGAGTTTTGTGCTATGCTTTTAGAAGAAGAGATGCGGCTGAGGAATCGGCAAAGCACAAGTGATGCTGCATTTTCAGCAAATGCAAAAGGTAAAGGCTCTTCTGATGTATCAAAGAAGAAGCCAAAGAAGAAAAAGTTCACAGGAAGTTGCTTCTATTGTGAAAAGAAAGGCCATGCCATCAAGGATTGCAGAAAGAAGCAAGCTGATGAACAAAATGGGACTGTAAAATCATCGTGGAAGAACAAAGAGTCTGCAAACAACACAGAGCTGGAACTTTGGGTAGCTATTGAAGAGGTATGTTCATCTGCTCAAGCTCGTGTTGATGAACCATGGATTTTAGATAGTGGAGCTTCTCGCCATATGACCAGTAAAAAGGATTGGTATAGTTCCCTAGTGCCTCTGCGGGAATCCATCAATGTAGTGGTGGGAAATGACTCCAAGTGTCCAGCCAAAGGAACTGGAACCATCTCTTTTATCACTTCTCCAGGAGTTGAGAAAAAGTTATCCGATGTTCTCTATGTACCTACACTTAAAAGAAATTTGTTGTCAGTTTCTGCAATAACAGATCGTGGACTCGAAGTTCACTTCAATAAGAGTGGTGCAGAAATCATGGATTCATCAGGTAATGTTGTAGGTAAAGGCATACGACGGGATAACTTGTATGAGTTAAGTGCTTTAACTTCTACAGAAGATAAAGATGTAAGCAGGTTATGCCACCAACGATTTGGGCATCTCGGATTTGCAGTTTTGAAGGAGATGCAAAGAACAGGGATGGTTGCTCATTTACCTGCATTTTCAGAGTTGCAGGAACCTTATGAAGCTTGTATGATGGGCAAGCAACAACAAAAGGAATTTCCAAGAGAGACCAGCAATCGATCTCAAGCTCCTCTAGAGTTGGTACATGCTGATCTCTGTGGTAAAATGTATACACCTGCTTTAGGAGGATCTTTCTACTTTTTGCTGTTAGTCGACGATTATAGTAGAAAGATGTGGGTTTATTTCATTCGAGAGAAGGCTGATGCTTTTGAAAATTTTAAAATGTGGCATAAGTATGTGGAAAATGAATCAGGAAGGAAACTGAAGAAATTCAGAACAAATAGAGCAGGTAAATTCTTGTCAACAGAATTCAATAATTACTGTAAGGACCATGGTGTGGAAAGGCAACTTACCACAGCTCATACACCTCAACAAAATGGCGTTGTTGAGCACAGGATCAGGACAGTAGTTGAAATGGCTTGTTGTATGTTAAAGGCTCAAGACATGCCTGATTTATTCTGGTCATAAGCAGTTAATATAGCAGTCTACATCCTCAATCAAAGCTACACAAAAGCACTGAAGGGGATGACTCCTCAAGAAGCATATTCTGGTAAAAAGCCTTCAGTTTTGCATTTCAAAATTTTCGGTTGTTTTTGTTATGCACATATTCTTGATTCAACAAGATCAAAGTTGGATTCAAAAAGCAAAAAGTGTGTCTTCCTAGGATATAGTGAAGAGTCTAAAGCATACAGGTTGTGGGATCCTGAGGCAAGGAAGATTTTTGTTAGCCGAGATGTGGTGTTTGATGAAGGACCACACTTAGTAGAAGATAAAGGTAAATCTACTATCTCATCAAACAGAGAAATATCTCACCTTGTGCCTATCAAAAGACAGGTTAAAGTTGAGGAGGAGGAAACATCTGATGGAGAAATTTCCTCAATAAAAAGCCAACCAGTTGTAGCTGCACAACGTAAGCCACTACCGAAGTGGGCACAACAGCTCTTTGATGATCACAATCCACATGTAGATGTACCCGAATCATCATCGGATGGATTACAAAAATCAAAGAGAATAGAGGAGCAAATAAGAGCCTCAGAACACATTGTTAACATGGCTCTAATGGCAGATATCATGGGCTCGATAAAGGAACCTACCACCATTGAAGAAGCCCTTGATGATCCAGGTTGGAGAGCGGTAATGCATTTGGAGTATGATAGTATACTAAAAAATGATACATGGGATCTAGTCGACTTGCCGCCAAAGAAGAAAGGTAATAGGTACTAAATGGATTTGGAAAGCTAAGCATAAAGCAGATGGAACATTAGAAAAGTATAAGGCAAGATTAATTGCACAGGGTTTTTCATAGATCGAAGGATTTGATGTTCAAGAAACTTTTGCGCCAACAGCATGCATGACAACTATTCGGATGGTACTTGCAGTCGCTGCACGAAAGGCCTGGCCTATTTTCCAGATGGATGTCAAATCTGCATTTTTGAATGGTCACCTCAAGGAGGAGGTATATGTATCTCAACCACCAGGTTTTGAGGTGCCCAATTCAGAAAATAAAGTTTGCAGGCTAAAGAAAGCTTTGTATGGACTTAAGCAAGCTCCACGGGCTTGGTAAAAATGAATAGATCATTTTTTCAAAAATATGGGTTTTGAAAGAAGTACTTCTGATGCTAACTTGTATGTAACGAAAAGGGATAGCAAGCTAGTTGTTGTCATTGTATATGTAGATGATTTGATCATTACAGGAGATCATCAGGAACTCGTCAATCAAACTCGGATCAGCTTGGGAACTGAGTTTGAAATGACAGACTTAGGTCTACTCCATTTTTGTCTGGGAATTGAAGTATGGCAAAGGAAGGATGGCATTTTCATCTCACAACAAAAATATGCCAAAGAGATTCTCAAGGCATTTGGAATGATGGACTGCAAACCAACTAGCACACCTATGGAGGTAAATCATAAGCTAGCTATGGATGATAACATGCCTGATGTAGATGCTAAGAAGTATAGGAAGCTCGTTGGAAGTCTTATTTTTCTGTGCAACACTAGACCAAACATTTGCTATGTTGTTAGAGTATTAAGCATGTTTTCCAACAAACCTAAGGAGAGTCACTGGAATGCTAGAATCCGAATTCTAAGGTACATTGTAGGAACCTTGGATTTTGGTATTTTTTATACCATAGGTGATACACTCCAAGGATATTGTGACTCAGATTGGGCTGGAGATTGTGATTCTAGAAAATCAGTTTCTAGATATTGTTTCTGTAATAAAGTAAGTTGGTGATCTAGGGATCCGATTGGTTCAGATAGATCTGAAATCGGATTCCGTTTGGTCATTCGTTTGTGTGGCCAAAGATCTCGAGTCTAGACTTACTGGTAGGTCATTTACTCTTGTAACCAAGTAATCCACTTAGCCTAATGGTTAAGACTCAAGGGTGTGAAGGACGAGGTCTTGGGTTCAATCCCCATGAGGTACATGGGAAGAGTATTTTGCCCAAAGAGTATTGAGCTCTTTGGGGCAAAATACTCTTCCCATGTACCTCATGGGGATTGAACCCAAGACCTCATCCTTCACACCCTTGAGTCTTAACCATTAGGCTAAGTGGATTACTTGGTTACAAGAGTAAATGACCTACCAGTAAGTCTAGACTCGAGATCTTTGGCCACACAAACGAATGACCAAACGGAATCCGATTTCAGATCTATCTGAACCAATCGGATCCCTAGATCACCAACTTACTTTATTACAGTTTCTCACTTGGTTTAGGAATATTTTCTTGGGTAAGTAGAAAGCAACAAACTCTCGCACTCTCCTCCACTGAAGCAGAGTACAAAGCAGCTTGTTTTGCTTCTTGTGAGGCAGTCTGGTTAAGGAGAATTCTTGCAGATCTAGGCTTTCCATCAAATATGGAGACTTTACTCAAGTGTGATAATCAAAGTTGTATGGCTATTGCAAAGAACCTAGTATTTCATGCTCGCACCAAGCACATAGAAGTACAGTACCATTACATTCGTGAGCTAATTGAAGATGAAATTGTGGAGCTAGAATATTGCCCAACAGAGGCAAATTGTGCTGACATATTCACTAAAGCACTTGGAAGAGAGCAGCTCAACAGGCATCTTCAACAGATGGGCATAGGACCGAAACCTACTTGATTTTTCATCGGTAAACATTGAGGGGGGGTGTTAGTATATGATCAATGTCTACCCCTCATGATTGTATGCACATTTTGTAAGGCCCCCGTTATGAGGAGAAGCCAAGCGTGCATTACCCAATTGATGGGAATCCCAACTTGCATGTTAGATGAAGGTCATATTGGACCATGTAAGGTATTGTAAGGAAAGGGAGTTACTAGGGTCCCCAATTGGGGGGTCTGGGGTAGCGAGGAGTAGCCCCGGCTGGGGGGTCCAAGGGGGCCAGCGGGGAATATTCCATAGAATATTCTCTGTCGGAGTCAGAAATCATTTATATTTGTTAGCTCGGTTCAACCGGTCTAAGCCGTGTATGACAATTACGTGGGCGGTGGCCACCCACGCTCTACCGCCCATGTATAGCCATCCACAGAAGGCCACCCATGATCCTATATATACATGACTTCTACACTACCTAAGACATCAAGTTGAGCCAGCATACCTCTACCTTGAGAGCACACAGGTGGACAACGCCATCATCTTTGTACTTGTTGTTAGTAGAAAATTGTTGAGATTCTCCTATATCTGTTATCTTCTCTGCTACTGCTCCTGTGTTATATTGCGTAACTATTGTCTTACAGTCACATGGAAAATCAAAGGAGGCATCAACCCATCCATTGGTGAAAAGACCCTGATTTTATTGAGCGGGAAAAAGACTTGTTTTGTGTTTTTGTTGGGGGAGCAAGGGCATTGGATATACGAATGCCGGAACAAGGAAACTTTTTAGCCTGCACAATCGAAGGTGATAAACATCATCGAGGAAGATACAACAATTGAGAAAGAAGATGATGGAGGTAAGTGTCCTAACTCTACTTTACAATGCATTGTGGTTAGTTCTTTCCCAAAGGCTTGTATAATTATGATTTTGGGCATAATTTCTATGCTTAGAATTAGATTTTTGAGCGATTTGGGTAGCACACATTGTTTTCCATCTTTCAAATTGGTACAGAATTTGGGGATACCCCTAAATATATAGATAACAAGACTTGTAGATATTGCCAATTGACGACTACACTATACAAAAGGATACGTTGAAAACCTTGAATTTTCTTTTTTTTTATAGGTGTTCTTCTCGAAGTTTTCATGTGATTGAGATGAAATAGAGTGATGCAATCATAGGCATGGACTAGTTACTTTATAATCCTACAACAACCGATTATGAACAAAGAACAATCACTTTAGGGCTAGATGGTGAATCCATCCAGATGCACATAACCTTAAGCCTATTCTCATTTCTACTATGGAGATAATTAGAGGTATACGTGATGGATGCAGAACATTTGTAGTGTATGTGAACAATCTGCATGATGAAGATAATGATGAAGATCTTCCAAATTATGTAGAAAATCTTTTGAAAGAATATACAAATGTAATTACAGAAGACTTGCCTGGTATACCTCCACCTAGGCAGATTGACCATGCCATTGACTTCTATCAAAGGAGAGAGCATCCTATATATTTAACATAGATGAATTAAAAGATCTTAAGATTCAATTAGATGATCTTTTGAAGAAAGGCTTGATAAGACTTAGTTTTCACCTTGGGGTGCACCTATTTTATTTCAGAAGAAGAAAGATGGCTCTCATAGATTATGTATTGACTATAGGGGGTTGAATAAAAGAGCAATTAAAAATAAGTACCCACTCCCTCACATAGATGACTTATTAGGTCAATTAAGTGGAGCAAATGTATTCACTAAGATTGACTTAAGATTTGGATATCACCAAATTAGGATCAAAACAGAGGATATACCCAAGACAACCTTTTGAACATGATATGGTCACTACGAGTTTACAGTTTTACCTTTTGGATTAACAAATGCTCCTAGCACATTTATGTGCTTGATGAACAATGTTTTTCATGATTACCTAGGCAAATTCATCTTCGTATTTCTTGATGATATATTTGTATACTCTAAAGATGATCCTGAGCACGTTGTACATCTCAAGAAAACTTTGCAAAATCTTTGAGAACACAAATTGTATGAAAAGAAGAGTAAGTGTTTCTTTGCTAAGGATAAACTTATGTATATACCTATCTATCCATATATATATATATATATATATATATATATATATATATATATATATATATATATATATATATATATATATATATATATATATATATATATGACTAAAAAGAATGCATGATTTGTGTGGAGTGATGCTTGTCAAAAATCATTTGAATCATTGAAACAGAAATTGATTGAAAATTGTGTTTTGAAAATACAAGAAATGTAAAAAAATTTGTGGTTTCAAGTGATGCAAGTGGTAGTTAGATAGGATGTGTTCTTTTACAGGATGGTAGGGTGGTTGCATATGAGTCTAGAAAATTAAGAAAACATGAACTTAATTATCCTACTCATGATTTAGAAATGCTTGTTGTTGTATATGCACTTAAGCATTGGAGACATCTATTGTTAGGGGTTAAGTTTGAATTGAAAACAGATCATCGGAGTCTAAAATATAGTTTCACACAACCGTTGCTCAACAATAGATAAAAGCGTTGGATTGAATTATTAAGCGAGTATGATTTTGACATTAATTATTTGGCTGGTAAGGAAAATAAGAGCACCGATGCATTGAGTCAAAGACCTCTATGTAATCTCCTTTTTTTAATAGATTCCAATTTTCTCAATCAAAATAAAAAAGAATTGAAACATGACTCTTTTTATGCACCTATTTTGAATTTTTTGCATGCAAATAGGAGATCGAGGTATCAAGACAAATTTCATTTGCAAAATGGATCTTTGTATTGTAACAATCCATTATGCATATCTTTTGAGTCCCCATTAAAAGTTAAAATATTGTGCACATCCAAGTTATTCAAGGATCTATGTTAAAATGAAATATTCTCATTTCTTGCCATGTATGAAGTGGGATATTAGTAAATATGTTAGTGAATGTCTAAAGTGCCAACATGTGAAATCTGAGTTTAAGAGAATGCCTGGAATGATTCATCCTTTGGATGTTCCAAATCAGAAGTGGGAGTCTATCTCTATGGACTTTATCACTTAATTGCCTATGACCAGAAGTTAACATGATACCATAGTTGTGGTAGTTGATCGACTTACCAAGATGACACATTTCTTTCCTATGAAAAAGACTGATATTGCCTTGAATGTTGCAAGACTATTTGTAAAAAGAAAATTCCCATTGCATGGAATGCATAAAAGCATAATTTCTGATAGAGACTCTAGGTTCACATCAAACTTTTGGAGAGCAACATTTGAATCAATTGGAACTCAACTTTTTATGAGCACAACTTTCCATCCACAAACTAATGGGGAAACCAAGAGGGTTAATCGAGTACTTGAAGATATGCTGCATATGTATGTGGATGAAAAGCAGGACAATTGGAGTGAATATTTTCCCTAATCGAGTTTGCATACAAGAATGCATGTTATGCATCTATAAAAATGACTCTATTTGAGATTGTGTATGGTTATAATTGTTTGACTCCACCTTCATTTTTTGGTTTTCCAAATAAAGTAGAAGTATCTAAAGAAATGCTTGAGAAGATGGATGAAGATTGGAAAAATTAAGCAACACATAAAAGAAGCTAAGAAAAGACAAAAGAAATTATATGATTTGAAGAGAAGACCACTTAGATTTCAAACTGATGATATGGTATTTGTTAAATTCAATCCTCATCGATCTAACTTGTTGTTAGGGAAGGATCATAGACTTTCTCCTCAATACGTAGGTCCCTTTAAAGTTTTGAAAAATATCGGATCTCTTGCTTATTTGTTGGAATCACATGAACATTTAAATGTGCATCCTATATTTCATGTTAGATTACTCAAAAGATATGTACCTAATGTTTCTCATGTTTTGTAGACAACTATAAGCTAAAAGATGAAGGCTCTTTTGACCCTTGACCTGAAATAGTATTAGATAGGAGGGAAAGCTTACTTAGAAATAGATCTATAGTAGAGATTTTGGTGAAATCGCACACATATTCCAACTCTAAGGACAGAGGTCCTAAAAGGGGGCAATGATTGTAATTGGCCTTTCGATAGTGAAGTATATCAATTTGAGCTTTCCTAATTACATTGCAGGGACAATGCTTAGAATGAACAATTAGGACATTTTATGCATGTAGGCAAAATTTTGGGATGACAAGTTTTACATTCTCTCTCTAGATCTTATCCCTATCATATTTTCTAGTTGAAAATTGAACCCAAAGATGAAAGAATTAAGAGAAATGATGTATGAGAGAAAGGTAGAGCATGCATAAGAGAATAAAAGTGTCTGCGTGAAATTTTTGTGAATCTACATTTAGTTCACTATAAGAAGATGCCTTGATTTTATTCTCGCTCTAGAATTTCTAAACTTGCAGGGCTCAAAAGTGATACTTGGAGGCGGATTTGGACCTAGGTCATCTTTAACACTATTTTGTAGATCAAAAAATTGAATAAAAGTGTCTCTCACAAGCTTAAGCTAATTCTTCACTCTTTTCGAGTTACAAAGGCTTGGGAAAGTGCTCTTTTTTTAGATACTTATAAGAAAAAAAGAGAGCTTCTCTAATTCTATTCGAATCCGTGATTTTAAAGCACGTGTTGTGATGCCCAATTAGGGATGTCTTCAGATATGTCTTTGGTGTTTTTCTTCTATTCTTGGATAGGTACTGCTAAAGAAAGCACTACTACAAGCACATGCTTTTCGCAAAAGTTTTGCTGAGAATCGAGTTTTTCTAAATTTGGGGGTTTGCACACATCTTTGGGTGGCGATCAACTCTATTATAAGAAGACTTGCACATGAAAGAGGAGGAGACGAAAAGTCAAAGAATTACCTTGTGATTGAGAGTGAGGGTGTTATTGAAAGTGCAAGTGTGAATAAGATTGTGATAGCTTGGGGCGGTCAGGAGGTAGACACTTTGTTAATAAGATGTTTTTCAAAGCTATTGTATCAATTGATTCACATCTATAATATCAAAATTTCTCTTTCTCTGAATCATATCTTGTCTACTCTTCTGCGCTCAGTTTTCCCTTATCTTGTGCAAGTTTTGTTTTTCTCTCTTCCACTATTCTTGAGTGTTTGAAAGCTTATAATTGAGGATAGGTTGTGATTGAGGAAATCCTATGTGGTATTAGAGCAGAATTGATCCTCGAGAATGATTGAAGGATTGATGCAAAATGTGTTGATATATTTAGGTAGTGATTTGTGTGAACACACTAAGACTGTCGGGGCACCTTTTTCCCTCTTTAGTAGGCTTTTTTCCCTTGACTTGTATATACGCCTATAGCCCTAACAGGTTACTTATCTTTGTACATTCTAATGGTAATACATTCAGTATTGTGTGTTGTGCTCCAAGCTTCTTCTTCTTCCTTATGTTGTTTGCATGCTTCCACAGACGTCTAACTCCAACAATTGTTATCAGAGCAGGTCACCGCTTCATCTAGGACGTCGTCGACACCCCTTTGGTCACAATCTCAGAATCGCACAAAATTTGGTGAGCATATTTAGGGTGATTAGGAGATCAAAAGGGCTTCGGTTTGTGGTGCCGAAATCACGATCTGAGCTCGTTTTAGCCTCCAAATGCACTATCATAGTGCTTGTGTAGGCTATTTTGTCTTTTTGTGCCAAAGATATATATAGGTTTCGGTTCGCCAATATAAGCATCTCAAAGTCTGCTATAGTTCTAGCAGAACTCATCAAGGTAGTTCTATTCAACTTTTTCATATACAATCATTTTTCTCATCAGGGTATTTTAGTGAGTGGCCATGGCTGAAAGTAGTGATGTATTTTGTATGTTGCCTGTTGAGGATAAGTTGGATGGACCAACTACCCATTGTGGCTTATATGATGCGACATGTATTGGTTGCAAAAGGACTATGGAACATTGTGCAGGGTGTTGAAAAACATCCTATTACACCTGCAAATACAGGTATTGAAGCTGATGTAGATGGCATTGAAGATGCTAATATTCTTCAGATTCCTCTTCATGCTACAATTTCTACTGCACCTACTATAGATTAAATTTTTTGGGATGGAAAAGTTGCTCAGAGGCACATGCATTGATAGCCTTGTATATCAAACATGCCATTATTCCTCATAATTGCTCTTTGCAGAATAACTAAGGATGCTTGGGATACAGTTACCACATTGTACCAGGCTAGCAATGAGGCTCGTGTTGCTTACCTCTGAAAACAGTTGAAGAGTGAGCATATGAATGAAGGTGATTCTATGGACATTTTTCTAACAAAGATCAAAGACTTGAAGGAATAGCTAATTTCTGCTAATGAAGTTATACCAGATAGCTCACTTATGTAGACCATTATGAATGAATGATTCAACATGTGCAGTACATAATTCTCAGGATATGTCAGATGCAAAGCTTTTGCATGCACGCTTTGCTCATCTAAATTTTGGTAGTTTGCTATGCCTACAGAAATCTAAAATGGTGTTCTCTTTGCCCAAACTTGAGGCACTCGAAAAACATGTCTGTGAAGGTTATATTTTGGAAAAGATGTAGCATTCCTCCTTTCCAAAAGATGGTCTAGTTCGGGCTACTCAGAAATTGCAGCTTGTACATAGTGATGCCTGTGGTCCTATGCAAATACCTTCTTTTGGAAACTGTCTTTACTTCGTGACTTTCATTGATGTTTTTTCCAGGCATGCATGGGTATATCCACCCAAAACAAAGTCTGAAGTGTTTATGTGCTTCAAACAGTTTTTGGATTTGGTTGAAAATCTGCTTTTGGAGTTAGACGTCTGCGGAAGCACGCGAACAATGCAATGAAAAAGAAGAAGCTTGGAGCACAACACACAATACAGAATGTATTACTAGAGAATGTACAAAGATAAGTAGCCCGTTAGGAAAATAGGCATATATACAAACCAGGGGGGAAAAACCTCCTAAAGAGGGAAAAAAGTGCTCCGGTGGTCTTAGTGTGTTCACACACATCACTACCTAAATATATCAACAAATCCCCCCTGGGAGTGATGCAGTGAACAAGGAGCTGGCACTCATGTGTAAGGAAGTGCCAAGCTATGTGGAAATCACTCCACAAAAGGAAATAAGCCCAAAGCTTTGTGGAAAGCTTCAAACTTCCCCCTAGGCAGAGCCTTCTTAAAAAGGTCTACAATGTTCTCCTGCATGGACATATATGCCAAGCTGATCTCCCCAGCAGAGAACCTCTCCCTGACATAATGATAATGCACCTCAATGTGCTTAGTGCGAGCATGAAACACAGGGTTCCTCGCAACTGCCAATGCGCTCTGACTATCAGTGAAGATGGTGGTGGCAAAAGACTGACCAACACCCAAATCAGCCATAAGGCGTCTAAGCCACACACACTCAACAGCCGCTGTGAAAGCTGCCCTATACTCAGCCTCACAACTAGAAGTGGCCATAGTAGGCTGCTTCTTGCTCAACCAAGATATACATGAGCTACCAAGCATGAAGCAAAAGCCACTAGTGGACACACGAGGGTCATAGCAACGAACCCAATCAGAGTCAGAGAAAAGCATGAAAATCTAGTAGTAGTGATCCCCCCTTGGGATAAAACAAACCAAGTAGCCGAGTACCACTCAAGTAGTGAAAGATGCACTTAATCGCTTGCCAATGCTTGAATCCTATGTTGGCGATTAACTTTCGCTCTGATACCACTTGTTATGGTCGATGTGGCAAAGGCTCGAACCTTGTCAAGCCTGTGAAATTTGCTGCACCACCGAAAAATTGGTTGCCAAGCTAGAGTGATATTAGAACACCTCTATAATCAGGAGTAGCTCAGCACAGTTACTATCACTCAAACGTATAAGACTTCATTTTGAATTTACTGAGAAATTCACTGGGACTTCACCGGACTGTTACTAGACTGTCACCGTAATTATACCGGAATCTTACCGGAATCAACTCCTATTCTGTTTGTAATTACTTCAAGTGAGTATACAAGAAGTAAGGAAGTGATGCGTGAACTTCCTTCACTGAGTGAACACTTTCTGAAGTTTAAGAGAAAACTTCTCCGGTTCAGTATGTCTCTTTTCGGTTAGACTTTGTACTGTGTGTACATATCCATTTCACCGAAATCCTTGATGAACTGATAGTAGAGATGTCTAGCTATAAGATAAGCTAACTCTCATACAAACCTTTAATTTACTCTGCGAGATATACTTCGTTGTTCTGTGAAAACTGTAACTGACCGAAAATGCGTTTACTGAGATAACTGTATTTGACTGAGACATTCATTTACTGAGAGAGTACCGAGGGACACGTTTAATAACGAACTGTAACTGTTAACGGTTAACGAGCTTTCTACCATAACACGTAAATACTCAGAGTTCTTCACATACGAACAGTGCGTGCAAACTTCCACATGAACATGTGTTTTCTATTAGAGAAGATGTGTACAAATTAACTTGGCCTCTTCTTGCTCAAGCTATGGAAACTCTCCTATACTGAGTAGTTTCTTCTACCATCTCTCTCAGATGAACACCTGACATTTCAGGTTTCTGTTATTCATCTGTACATACGCGATCTATGGCGTCTTCTGAAAACTTCTCACTCACTCTCTCTTCAGTCTCTATACATACGTGATCTCTGGCGTCTTCTCACTTTCTCGTCTCTCTGTTCTCTCCTATCTCTCTCTCTGACCTCTGTATGTGCTCTATTTATACTGCGTGCTCTTCTCACGCACGTTCTAGCTCGCACTTCCCTCTTATTATTCTTATGCACGTTCTCTCTGTATATACAGTTTGATTTGGTGTAACGAACTCTGATTCTGCAAGATTTTGTACTGTACATAACGGTTGTGAATTTGTCCCTTCACTAAGGCTTTTGATTTTTTGAATATTTGATTCCGCTTCTCTTTATCTTTCTTTGTCTGTTCGTCAAATTCGTAAGTGATTCTTCAACAGCTCCCCCTCAATCACTAATTTGACTCTTCCTGTCTTCATATATTTTTCTTCCTTTTATACCTGCCATTTCTTTGAATCTGCTTGTCTTTGTTCCATCCAAGCTCTTTGTCAAAATATCTGCAATCTGATCTTTTGTCGAAGTGTATATTATTTCTATCTCTTTCTCCATTACCTTTTCCCTCAGGAAATGATACTGAATTTCTATGTGCTTTGTTCTTGCATGAAATACTGGATTTGCTGCAAGATACAGCGAGCTCATATTATCTCCATGTATGATTGGTATACCTTGATCAATACCCATGCTTTTGAACAAGGTCTGCATCCATATCACTTCTTTAGCTGCTTCTACAAGTCCTTTATATTCTGCTTCTATCGACGATAAAGCCACTGTGTGTTGTTTCTTCGAACACCAGCTTACTAGCTTATCTCCTAGGTATATCATATACCCATGCGTTGACCTTCTGTCATCTTGACTTCCTGCCCAGTCTGAGTCACTGAATGCTCTCAGCTTTATATCTGACGTAAAAGGATAATATAATCCTTCCTTTATAGTTCTTTTGATATATCTAAGAACTCTCTGTCCTGCAACCCAATGTTGATCCTTCGGACAATGCATGAACTGTGAGAGAACTCCCACTGCATAGCTAAGATCCGGTCGTGTTAGTGTAGCGTAGATTAGGCTTCCCACTAACGACTGATACTTTCTCATATCTTTAAACTCTGCACCACTATATTTGCTGAGTTTATGATTTGCTTCAAGCGGAGTTGAAGCTTCTCTGCAATTCTCCATATTAAACTTCTTTAGTAAGTTTAGGAGATACCTTTCTTGCGTAACATATACACCATGATCTGTGTATGTGATTTCCATTCCTAGAAAGTATGACAACTTTCCTAGGTCACTGATCTGAAACTCCTTTTCGAGTAATCTCTTTACTTCTTTAATTCGTTCATCTGAAGTAACTATAATTATAATGTCGTCTACATAAATGCAAATGTAGATCATACCTTCTTCTGTTCTCTTGATGAGTAGACTTGCATCTGCTTTCGAACTTTGGTATCCAAGTTCATTGAGATATTTCACAAGCCTGTAATTCCAAGCTCTTTGATCTTGCTTCAGTCCGTAAAGTGCTTTTCTTAATCTGCAAACAAAATTTGGGTATCTCGAACTTACAAACCCTTCCGGTTGTTCCATGTAGACTTCATCTGATATGTATCCATTCAGAAATGCATTCTTTATATCTAGCTGACTTAGCTTCCATCCTTTTGATGCTGCTATAGGAATCACTATCCTTATGGTTGACATCTTTGCCACCGGACTGAACGTCTCATCATAATCTATGCCATGCGTCTGAGCGTAGCCCTTGATAACCAGTCTGGCTTTGTGTCTGGCTATCCTTCCATCTGCAAATTTCTTAACTTTGAAAACCCATTTGTTTTCGATTACTTTCTTACCGTTTGGTTTTGGAACAAGTTCCCATGTCTTGTTCTCTTCCAGTGCGATAAACTCTTCTTCCATTGCTTCTTCCCATTGCTTCTTGCCTTTAGCTTCATCATAGTTATGAGGTTCTTCATCATCTTTGACCATATATGCATAATTTTTCTGAGTTATGTACGAAGTATCATACGAATACCTTTCTGGTTGTCTTCTATTCCTGTTTGACCTTCTTGGTTCAAACTCTTCATGTGTATCTGAATACACGTTGTCGTCAGGATTCGAATTCAAAGATTGATAGTCAAGTAGGAAACACTATTTTAAAGCTTCGTTGAAGGTAAATACAAAGGTAATATCCAATAAACGGAAAAAGGTCTTTGAAGGGATACTCGGGTGATATCTAAGTTTAACTGTAAGTCTTATTATAAAGAGACAAGGTATGATTGATTTGCATTGGATGCGTTTGTTGAGAATATGTATCGGTACTTTTTATATGTGAATGTGCACGTGCATCTAAATATATATGTGTGTGTGCATCCATAATTGTGTGTTAGCACATGTGAACCTCTTAGTGTGAACCCTTACTATATAAGCAAAAGAAGTAAAATATAAAACTAAGAAATACAAAACAAAAGAAAAACTTTCTATAAATCTTTCACTACGTGTATTTGCATATGGAATGGAATGTGAGAATCGAGACGAAAAAGGTGGGGGGAGAGCGTGGAATTACGAGGGGGGGTCATTGCCTCTTGAAGTTGGAGACCGGGAGGTACTACTAAACCGTCATGGATGCACGGAGAGGGGGGACAGGGATTTTCATGAAGAACATGATTATTGGAACTTCACAGGAGGACTGCGCTGTTCTTATCATCGATTCTACGGCTGGAGGAGCTGAGGCACGTTGGTGCAGCAATCATTGGACGCTGACAGAAATTCTGTAGGGAAAAACAATCAACTGCGATTCTAGGGGCGCACTATTGATCAGACAAAAAGGATGGCGCATCATTGAGGAGTAAAGGTTGGCATTGAATTGATCGCTGGGAGGTGGATGAGTGAAGAAGTCCGTTGATGATTAACAAGAACAGAGATTTGCACTTTTCATTCAAGACAGAGACTGGCGCAGATTGCTGAATAGTTTTCAAAGTTAAATATCGAGAAGGCAGTGGAAGTCAAAGCAATGCTAGGGACAATTTGGAAGTTCGAATGCGGATTTCATCAGTTAAGTGAAGGCAGATAATTGCTCTTGGCTAATTCGTATATCGGTGCTTATGAGATGCAGCGGAATTCAAGGAAGATGGAGAACTGAAGGATGGATGAAAGATCTAGCACTACTTTTAAGCAACCACGATTTGGTGAATTATATCTGTTTATGATAGTAAGTGCATCTTAATATTCTGTTATCAATTTTAATACAGTGAATATAACCTTAAACTGTTCTGCATCTTAGCGCTGATTGCGAACTCATCTTACTTGGCTTTTTTGTATTTATGCAAAAACGGTGAACATCATTTCATGTGAATATTGCTGTGTTGTTTTTGAACATAATACTTGAAGTTCATACACATTAACAAATTCTATGAATTGCGCTGAAAAAAAAAAAAAATGTTACTTTATTTGAGAATTGGATCTCTGTCTAGAAGAAGTTGATCATCGATTGCATGTTGTGTAAAACTGGTTCTGTCGCATTGATTAGAACATATCAATCTAAGGTTTATAGAGAAAAAGAACAGTAGAATTTATGACGATGTGCAGTTATGAAATACTTTTAAGTTAAATCCTTGATTCATTGAGGTCAGACAACGCGGTAAACCATGGATCCAAACGTTGTACTTAAAGATTTTACCTACTTGCAAAGCATATTTCAGACAGTTCTAAATTTAATCACCTGTTCCTCTCTTTGATTTGAGAGTTAAGTCTGTTCTGCTATGATAATGTTCACTGCGCTCTTGTTTGAAAATGCAGAGGTAATGTTTCTATAAATGGAGACAGACGAATTTTCTTTACAGCATATGTTTATAACAATGGTCATGAGGTTTAAAAACTCATTAGGAATTTGGAGAATATTGAGATGAATAATATTTTGTACAGCAAAGGTTCTGCATAAAACTTAACAGTTTGGGTTCGCTTGCATATTGTAATAAACCTGCTTCCTTCGTTGATCTCTATACAAATGATTTTCTTTTGTTTATTCAACATGCATGATCATCTCTAGAGATTTGTAGATCACTGTTTAGACTAAGGTGTTCTTGAATTTTTATTCAATCCTGGTGAAGTTTTCACGAAAATGATCTTTATGTTCTCGCGTTATTAGAGAGGGTTTGTCAAAGTGAATGTGTCGTTTCAATTAAATATTGGAATCTTTTTACATAGATCTTTGGAAAACACGCTATACTTCAACTCTTGAAACTTGTATATAAGTATTAGTATCCCTGAAGGATTTCTTCGTGGGTTTCTTATCCGTCTAGGTTTTAAGAACTTATTAATGATAATAGTATAGCTCTACAGAAAGGTACTATATTCCCCTTAAAGTTTACCTATTTGGATGCGGATGGTTTTCATCCTCTTTGTGAATGTCAAAGTCCTAAAGAGGTGCATTCGGTAAATGTTGAGTATCTAGAATACTAAGTTCTAAGTAAGTTGTTGTTTGCAAGAAACATTTAAAATCATAAATAGATTGCCTTTCAAGTTCTACTAACCTTAAAAATAGCAACATGATCAAAGTCAAAAAAAAAACTTCCAAGCTTCTTTGCATACTATCCAAGACAAATAACTTTCCCTTAATTTAGTATCTAATGTTAGTGTTTTATAGAATCCGAATGAAAGACATCTAAGGATCAACGAAATATATTGCAAGAGAATACTTGTACCTTGATTTCTACCTCCTTCTCACGAACCCCGCGACATACCTGGTGAACCCGACGTGAAACAAAGGAGAGTGTAGAGATCCTGATCCTAGATTAAAGAGTGGTGCGGTTGAGTGAGCTCATTGTGCTTGATCATTTATGGGTGACGCAACGATGGACATTATAACCCAACTCCTGCGCTTTCAGCAGGACGAGAAAAGACGGAGTGCCATTCAGGCATTTCATGAGCGAGTAATCAGAAGAAGTGGATATTTCAGTGGTAAAAATGTTACTCGTTTTTGTAAGGAATATGAATTGGAGGCATGATAACTTGGTACGAGTCTTACACCATTAAGTGACCAAGAATTAATAGACAACTTTGTATACGTTTCAGAATTGCATTTGCGTGACCGACTAGTTGTGGATGCACCTCGACTAGTTGTAGAAGGGCAAATAAGATGGTCACAATATAAGATGATACTCACAAGGATGTTTGCGCTGGATGACGAAGATAAAGTGACTAGATCCACATTTCTAAAGTGGATACATAAACCAAAAGATCAATCCATTTTAGATATAAAAAGGGAGTTTGATCAGCAATTTGCAGACTTATCTGATTATGATAGGAGGGCTATAGGTCAAGAAAAGGTATCCTTGTTTCTCCGGGCTATAGATTCGAAAGCCCGAGAAGAAATTTTTCCACAATTACAACAGGTAGGAACTGAGTCTGGTCTTACCGAAGACTGGGGTAATGTGGATGAAGCTGTTAGAGGATACGTAGAAAAGCAAAGAACTTTGTCTAAGTTCATGCAGAGCTGGCATGATGATATGCAAGAAGAACAAGCTCAGGCTGTTCAGCAACCTGTACAGAACCCTCAGGTAAACCTACCAACACCAAAGGATGTTGTGCCCACTAATACAATGGAAGATATGTTTAAAAAATTTAGTGACCTTACAATTCAAAGTATGAAGCAGATGATTGAATCTCAATCTTTACAAGCACCGGCACCTAAAAACCCAAAAGCTCCTGAAATTAAAAGATGTATTTGGTGTGACTCTTTGGAGCATAACAGATACTCGTGTGAGAGCTTCAAAGAAGCTTTGGCAAAGAATTTGGTATTCGTTAAGGAAAAGATGATATATGACTCTAAGACTGGAGAAAAGGTAAATATTAATTTTGGTCGGGGAGGAATGAGAATATTCTTCCCTGGCACATGTGAAAACGTTGCTTCAACATCGCATACGTATGCATGTCAGGTAATTGATGAAAATAATGATATAGAACCGTGGTCTAAAGTAATAAAGTCCTTAGACCGCGGGAAGATGCATCATGAAATTTTAAAGACAGCCAGTAATGAAATCCGAGGGGTAAGTGGATGGGATGATCCTGTAGATACTCTCTCGGTTGTTACATACCTATGCTCTTCGGTAGAGCATGAAGCAGTAGTGGAAGAGAAACGAAGAAGAACCAATGAGGGTGAAGAGGAGAAAAGAAGAACTAGGCGTCAAGTAGAAGCTTCACATGAACAACCTCAAATACTAAACCAAAACCATCCAACACAAACAAACCAACCCACTCAAATAGATCCACCATCACAACCAACAATAATCCAACCAAATAAAATTCCGACTCAAGTTCAAATTCCTACTTCTGCTGAGATGCCAGTCCCTACCCACGATAATATTCCTCCTCAAGATCAAGAGATGCAACCTGTAAAAAAAGGACAAGGAAGAGTGAGAAACCCCTCATATATGCTAAAATCGCACATAGAGCAAGCCACAAATCTTAAACAAGTTCTCGAGAAAAGAGTGCTCGATAGTGTAATCGAATTTACACTCGGTGAGTTACTGGGAATAGCAAAAAGAGAATTTCTAGAAGTAATAATTGACCTCTTAAGAAGGAAACGACAACCAATAGCTGATATGCAAGAGATTGAAAGAATGGATGAAGAGACTCCTGTTCATACTGTGCAAGCACAAGTACAAGAGCTAAAAAATGTACTTGAACCAATTGAGACTAATGTTCAACCATGCGTGCATGAGGAAATATCCTTGGAGCGGAATCCTTCAGAAATAACTCCTTCGAGTTATTATACTAAAGATCATTGGGCTCGAGCCACAACTGAGACGTTGGTGAGATTAGAGAAAATTAGCACTCCAGTTGTCGCTCTTATTGATCACGGATCTGAAGTTAAATCGATGTCCAAAGATCTCTATATGAAGGGGAAATGGCCAATAGACATGCAGCCTGGTTGGAGAATTAAGGCTGCGAACTCGATGCCAGGTGAGTTGTTTGGTGCATGCCCGCAGGTTCTAGTTACAATTGGAGACGTTAGTGATTATCAAAATTTTTTCGTGCAAGATCATTCTAGTTATTCGTTGATTTTAGGGCAGCCATATATTACTGCCTTAAGAATGGAAACAAGAGTCTTGGAAGATGGATCGGCCTATGCGCGAATCCGTAGTAAGGATGGAAAAAAGGCAGTCCAATTCATGACGGTATGTGTAGATCATATCAGGAATAGAACTTCTCTTCGGACAAGACCTATTCCTGAAGAATTTGAGGATCAAAGTTTTTAAAGGAAGCTTTCATAAGTCGGGACTATGAAAGCTTGAAAAGTGAAAAGATCCCGAATGTAAATATGTTTATATCAAGTTTTATAGCACTTTCTTCGACAAATTCATTTCAGTTTCGTGTTTTTTCTGAGTTAAAAAAGTGGGAAAAACAATACATAGCAGAACTTCAAAGAAACTTTCATGGATGTAGAGTGCTTAACTTCGACGAGGAAATCTCCGGAGTCTTTGATGAGATATCCTTTGCAGACACATTGTTTGATCTGCAAGAGTTAATTCAAGGAAAAAGGAGTGATTATGTGATTCAAACGCACTCTATTTCCATGTATAAGGAAATAGCAAAGTTTGAGCAAGATGAAACAGGAAAAGAAGTCTTCGTTGAAACAAAATACAAAACAATTGATAAAAAGATAAAGCCAGTTGCAGTTCCGCTTCCTGAAGATAGTAATAAACTTATGGATGATGTAAAATCTCAACCACCTCTCAGAGATAAGAGAAAAATAGGCCATAAATTCACTAAAGAAACACTCGAGCAAATTCAATTAGGGAAAGATGGTTTCCTCAGCGAAAAAGAGAAGAATGTATTCTCTCGGATGTTATTTAAGCATGGAAAAGCTTTTTCTTTCAATGCCCAAGAAATTGGATGTGTAGATCCATCTGTGGTGACACCTATGATAATTTTCACGATACCACATGTACCTTGGAATCTCAGACCAATTCCGGTACCAAAAGCTCATATTTCAAAGCTAATTGATCTGTTGAATGACAAGATTAGAATGGGAATTCTTGAGCCATCAAATGCTCCTTATTCTAACCGTTGGTTTACTGTACCAAAGAAGAATGGGTCATTAAGATTTATCCAAGATCTACAGCCAGTGAATAAAGTGACAATTAGAAATATGGGAACTGGGCCTATTGTAGACGAATATGCAGAAGCCTTTGCAGGAAGATCTATTTATTCAATGGGAGATTTACACTCTGGATATGATCAATTCCAGCTAGCTCTCGAAAGCCGTGATTTGACGACTATGAGGACGCCACTTGGGCTTGTGCACATGTGCACTTTGCCGCAAGGTGCCACGAACTCGGTGGCACATATGATGAATGGTATGCATAAAATTCTTAGGGATTTTATTCCACATCTGACTATGCCATTCATTGATGATGTCCCTATTAAAGGCTGTGAAGAAAGAGATAGAGACGAGACTCTTGATGAGGATGGATGTAGGAATTTTGTTAAAAAGCATATAACTGATTGTGAATCCATTCTCAGTCGGCTGGAAGAGGTTCATTTGACATTGTCTGCTGAAAAATCAGTATTTGGAGTGCAAGAGGTTTTAATTGTAGGAAGTTTATGTGGACCTAAAGGAAGGAAGCCATGTCCAAAGAAAGTAGATGCTATTTAGCACATGAAAGAGGTCTGCTCCTCGATCACTGAAGTGAGGAGATTTCTTGGGGCATGTCTTTTCTATGTTGTATGGATTCCCCATTTTGCCCATATTGCTGACCCACTTTATCAATTGCTTAGGAAAGGGCAAAGATTTCAATGGAAAGATATCCATACTCAAGCTGTGAGAAAATTAAAGAAAGCACTTGCAGAAGCTCCATTGCTTAGAAAGGCTGATTATACTGATAATAAAGAAATTTATATCACCATAGATACAAGTCCGACAGGTATAGGTTGGGCGATTGGCCAAGAGGATGATGAAGGAAAAAGATATGCAATTCGTTTCGGAGCTAAAGTTCTAAATGTTCGCCAGAGAGGTTACCCTCAAATTAAGCGAGAGCTTTGGGGAATAGTGACTGCGCTAAAAAATGATAAAGAATATCTGATTGGGGCAAATGTGGTAGTAGAAACAGATTGTTTACCATTGTTGGGAATGATCGTGAATTGTTCCACTGCAGATATTGCCATGTTAAGATGGATAGCATATATTAAGTCGCTAAACCCTGAGTTTGTTCATATAGCTGGAAGGAATAATGTGGTGGCTGATATGCTATCACGAGCTATATATGAAAATGAAGATTCGATGATTTCTAATGATGAAGAGATAGGTCTGGACTTTTATGCTTCACATGTACATAATTTAAGCCTAAATGAAGCATCCACTGGACTAAATAGAAAAGAGCCTAAGCATCAAAATGAAAGGCTTGGAATTTGTACTGAGTCTTCAAAAGAGGTTCAAAATAGCTTAGGAAGAGGGAAAGATAATAGATGGATAGAAGAAGAACCTTACAAGATCCAAATAGGAATAACAGAAAGATTTAATGAAGATGAATATGAAAATGAGTGGAAGGAAATCGGGAGATATTTAAGTATGAAGTGTCCTGATCTTAGTTGGAGCAAAGAAAAATTTCGTACCATTCGAAGAAAGTCAAGCAATTATTTCCTGAAAGATGGTTTACTCTGGAAGCGAAGGATTGGAATGGGCAAGATGCCCCAGCGAGTTGTAGGTTGTGAAGAATCGAGAGGAAGGATTATGCGTGAAATGCATAGCTCACTATGGGCCGGTCATAAAGGCTTTCAAGGAACTTATGAAAAGATAAGGGAAAGATACTGGTGGCCTGGGATGTATGTGTGTTGGAGTTTATTGATCTCCAAAGTACAGCTAGAAGTAGGTGAAACCCAACAGGACCTAGTTGACTTTTTCACAAACTTGTATGCACAGACCAATTTTCTTGCAGAGCAAATTGCTCTTTACTCACTTGGAATTTTCCAAAACTGTTTCACACACATAAACTAGACTCTAAGATCTTTCCAACAAGATATAGAACACCTCAAATGGATAAATACACAATGAGCTATGACCTCTGCAATATGCAGCTTTAATGGAGACCTTGAAACAGAGATGAACCTGAGGACACACATCACTTGCAGAGACTACTGCTCTTAACTCACAGAATACAAGTAGACTTTGAAACTTTCCAGAATACAAGTAGACTCAAAGAGCTTTCTAACAAGCCAAAGAACACATGATTTGGATACATACACAAGGAAATATGACCTCTGCAAGTTTGAGGTTTAATGGAGACCTTCAGCAGGGATAAAAAACAGAGAACACACACTACTTGCAGAGAGTATTGCTCTCAGCTCACAAATCCAATGATTATGAAAATTTACAGAAAGAAATTAGACAGTAAGAGCTTTCCAATGAGCTATCAAACATGTAATTTGGATATATAATGAGGGAGATACAAGCTCTGCAATCTCTGCATACAAAACTACAGCAGTGTAGAGATACACATATGACTCTCTTGGACATCCCACAAGATCACGACTTTTCTCCTCTTTTTATAGCATGGGAAACTAATCTAAAACCTTCCTAATACATCTAAATTCGTGGTAGACACTTGGATGGAGGTATTACATGACTCAAGTGCTCAAATAAGCAAAGTATTGATGGACTTTGAGAACTAGCCACATCGACCTTCCACTAGGACACCACTGAAGCTCCCTTGTGACTCACTAATTTGACTCACCATGTTCTAGAACTCACGTGGTATTTTTGCTACATTTTATGAATAATATGAGCCTTCTTGAAGTATTTGAAGACTTCCCAAAGGTATTTACATAATTTGAAACTTGTACCCTACATAAAACAAATGTTCGGAACATTCTCCCCCTCAAGTTTCAAAGGGTATTTCCTTCATGCCAAGAATATAGTTGAATCTTTGAAGCTTTGGTCCATCCAAGGATTTGGTGAAGATATCTGCAACTTGATCCTTTGTTCCAACAAAAGAAACCTGCACTTCATTGTTCATGGCCTTCTCTCGAACATAATGATAGTGAACCTCTATATGCTTTGTTCTAGCATGAAAAATAGGATTTGAGGTCATATGAATGCTGCTCAAGTTATCCCCATATATCAGTGGTACATCAACCTGCACATTCAAGTCATGAAACAACTTTTTAAACCACATAACCTCAGTAGTAGCCAATGCTAAACCTCTATACTCAGCCTCTGTTGTTTCTTTGAACTCCATGTTAATGTCTTGTTTCCTGCTATTACCACATATCCACTTGTGGATCTTCTGTCATCTTTGCTTCCAGCCCAATCTGCATCACTAAAGACTTTAAGAGTTAGATCAGCATCATGACTATAAAATAATCCTTCGTTCATGGTACCTTTCAAATATCTAAGCACTCTTTTCGCTGCATGCATATGAGGTACTCTAGGTTCATGCATAAACTGTGACAATACTCCCACTGCATAACATATATCAGGTCTAGTTTTTGTTGCATAAATCAAAGATCCTACCATGGATCTATATACATTCATATCATGCAACTCATCACCTTCCTTTGCGCTTAGCTTTACATTACATTCCATTGGAGTAGAAACAAATTTACATTCCTGCATACCAAACCTTTTCAGCATATCACATATATACTTTCTTTGTATCAACCACATACCTTCATCGCTATACACAATTTCAATCCCAAGAAAGTATCTGAGCAAACCAAGATCTGAAATTTTAAATTCCTTTTCCAAATTACCTTTTATCTCATCAATTGCTTTTGCATCATTCCCTGTAATCAACAAGTCATCCACATAAATGCATACATAGACACACATGCCATCTACATGTTTTACATAAAGTGAAGGATCAGCATGACTCGCTGTGTATCCTTGCAGCATAAGATACTTTACCAACCTTGCATTCCATGCCCTTGGTGCCTGCTTAAGACCATACAATGCCTTCTTTAACCTGCATACATGATTAGGACATTTTGCATCCACATAACCATCTGGTTGTGACATATACACTTCTTCATTTAACTCACCATTAAGAAAGGCATTCTTTATATCGAGTTGATATATATTCCACCTTTTACTTGCAGCTAAAGCCAACAAAGTTCTCACCGTTGCCATATTTGCTACTGGACTAAATGTTTCCTCATAGTCCACACCTTGAGTTTGATTATATCCTTTTGCTACAAGTCTAGCCTTATATCTAGACACACTACCATCACTATTTCTTTTAATCTTAAAAACCCACTTGCAACCAATTACCTTTTGCTTTGGTGTACTTGGAACTAAATTCCAAGTCTTGTTATCCTGTAGTGCTTCCATTTCTTCTCTCATTGCTTTCTCCCACTTTTCATCTCCTTTGGCCTCATCATAACATGTGGGTTCATTTTCCTGCTCAACTTTTGTCATAAAAGCATAATGAGTATTCATGAAATATTCATAAGTATACCTTTGAGGTTGCTTACTTACTCTTGAAGTTCTTCTTACCTCCAATGTAGATGCTCTTCCTTTCTTATTAGGAACCTTTGATGATTCTCCATACTCACATACATCACTAATTTCCTCTCCTTCATCATTAACTTCAACAAGTTTGAGTTTACCTTTACTTTTAACACTTGGAGGTGACTCTTGCCTTAATCTTCCATTGAAAGGTGATCCTCTTTCTTCATCTAAACCACTCCTTTCATCATTTAAACTTCCTGATGGCTGAACTATGCATTCATCTCCTTCAACCACACCTTCTTCATTTTCATCCATGACCTGCAAACAATTCTTATCTGCATACCATGAAAGTGATTCATCAAAGTTTACATCTCTTGACACAACAACCTTATTGGTATGAGGATTATAGCATCTATATCCTCTTTGAGTATCTGCATAACCAATAAATATACATTTTTCTGATTTCGCATCAAGTTTAGATCTCACCTCACTAGGTACATGTACATAACATACACAGCCAAATACTTTCAAATGACTTACACTTGGTTTCCTTCCATGCCATACCTCATATGGTGTCAAATGATGAACTCCAGCAGTCGGAACTCTATTCATAATGTAAACACTTGTGCTAACAGCTTCAGCCCAAAAATAATTAGGCAAACACATATCATTAAGCATGCTTCTAGATGCTTCTGCTATGATTCTGTTTCTTCTTTCTGCGACTCCATTTTGTTGTGGAGTATACCTGCATGTAACTTCTCTTTTGATACCTTCATCATACAAAAAATCAGTAAAAGCTTGAGAGAAATACTCTCCTCCTCCATCGGATCTTAGCTTCTTAATATACCTTCCTGTTTGCTTTTCGACATATGATTTGAACTTCTTGAAACAATCAAAGACCTCACTCTTATGTTTAATAAAATACACAAATGTCATTCTACTATGATCGTCAATGAATGATACATAGTACTTATTACCAACCAAGGATGCCTCTTTAGTAGGTCCCCACACATCTGTGTGTATGAGATCTAGTAAACCATCACTTACATAGCTTGAATGCTTGAAAGGTTGTCTACTCTGCTTACCCATTTGACATGCTTCACAAAGATGCACCATATGTTGCTTAGTAAGATCAGGTAATCCTTCAACAATCCTCTTCTTTGATAGCTCCTTTAACCTGTGTACATTCATGTGTCCAATCCTTTTGTGCCATAGATCAAGCTCTGCTATTCGATGCATACCATAAGAGAAATAGTTTGTATGATTTGGGTTTACCTTGAATGTAAACAATCTACCTTGTTTTTGACCTCTAGCAATTAGCCTCCTTTGCTTTGGATCCTCAATGAAGCAACCTGCATGATTAAATCTCACTTGTAGACCTTTTTCTACCATTTGACCAACCGACATCAAATTCTTAGTGATCGTTGGCACATAAAGTACATCCTTCAAGCAATTTTTCTTGCTCTTATCCTGCATAACAACATCTCCAACCTGCATAATCTTATGTGTTGTATCATCTCCTGTTTCAACATGACCTTTACATGACGGATTATGCATATTAGAAAACCATGAAGCATCATGAGACATGTGATTAGAACAACCACTATCTACATACCATACATCGCTATTGCAATTCATCTTAGTTTCTACATTCATCATAAGAAGAGAATCATAATCATCACTTTTACCTTCAACTGCATAATTTCCTTGTTGTTTACCTCTTCTTGAATAGCCTCCTCTTTGATTACCACCTTGATTATTTTCATTTTGATAACAATCTTTGGCATAGTGTCCATACCTTCCACATATATAGCAATTGTTCTTATTATCTTCACTCCTTTGTCTTTGGTTGTAGTTGTAGTAGCCTCTCGTACCTCTGGCGCTTGATCTTCCTCTTCCTCTTGTGTTGAAGAAGCCACTTGAAGTCCTTTGATCATCGCTCCTTCTTCCTCGACCTCTATTTGAACCTCTTCCACCTCTGTTTCCACCTTTTGATGATCCTACATAAAGAGCTTGTCCTTGAGATCCTTTTTGATTTGAAGTAGAACCATTTAGATTCATCTCCTCCGTGACCATGAGGGCAATAAGTTGATCAAAATCTGGTAATTCTCCTCTGACATAAACTGAAGTAATGAAGGGTTTCCATCTCTCATCATCTTTGAGTCCGTTGAGAGTATGTGCAACCAAGTCGTCGTCCTCCACATGAGCTTGAATTGATCCTAGTTGATCTGCAATCTCTTTAACTTTCAATATGTAATCATTGACCGATGTCCTTGTATCTTTCTTTATGTTATTCAACTCATTTTTGAGTTGAATCTTCTTTGCTCTTGTACCTGTAGCATACAACCTTTCCAATGCAAGCCAAACATCTCTACTTGTGTCTAGATCTTGTATGTGTCCTACCATTGAATCTTGAATATTTTGTGATAAAATGAATATAACCCTTTTGTCTCTCTCATTCCAAAGTCTAAACTCCCTCAATTGTTGCTGATTTGGGTCCTCTGGTAATGTGGGTTTGATATCTGTGCCGTCAATCAAACCATACAAGCCTCTACCTTGCAAGTATGCTGTGATTCTAAACTTCCATGCTTGATAATTGGTCTTATCAAGCTTCTCTATTTGTGCATGTTGGTCTCCCATAATACAAATGCTAAGCTTCCTCCTTTAAGCCTCCTTTCCAATGTGTGTGATGAGAAGAAATATAATATTTACCTTGTAAATGAGGTATGTGCACCTTTCTTTGCTTGGATGTTGCTTCAGATGCCTCCTTGCAATCTTCTTCTACCTTTGTGTAGTGTTGATGATGAACTGCTTCCTTGATAGCTTCAAATTCTTCGTCAAGGTATGATAACCTTCTCCAAGCCTCCAAGTACTTGCTCTGATACCAATGTTGGAGTTTATTGATCTCCAAAGTACAGCTAGAAGTAGGTGAAACCCAACAGGACCTAGTTGACTTTTTCACAAACTTGTATGCACATACCAATTTTCTTGCAGATCAAATTGCTCTTTACTCACTTGGAATTTTCCAAAACTGTTTCACACACATAAACTAGACTCTAAGATCTTTCCAACAAGATATAGAACACCTCAAATGGATAAATACACAATGAGCTATGACCTCTGCAATATGCAGCTTTAATGGAGACCTTGAAACAGAGATGAACCTGAGGACACACATCACTTGCAGAGACTACTGCTCTTAACTCACAACTCCAATGACTTTGAAACTTTCCAGAATACAAGTAGACTCAAAGAGCTTTCTAGCAAGCCAAAGAACACATGATTTGGATACATACACAAGGAAATATGACCTCTGCAAGTTTGAGGTTTAATGGAGACCTTCAGCAGGGATAAAAAACAGAGAACACACACTACTTGCAGAGAGTATTGCTCTCAGCTCACAAATCCAATGATTATGAAAATTTACAGGAAGAAAGTAGACAGTAAGAGCTTTCCAATGAGCTATCAAACATGTAATTTGGATATATAATGAGGGAGATACAAGCTCTGCAATCTCTGCATACAAAACTACAGCAGTGTAGAGATACACATATGACTCTCTTGGACATCCCACAAGATCACGACTTTTCTCCTCTTTTTATAGCATGGGAAACTAATCTAAAACCTTCCTAATACATCTAAATTCGTGGTAGACACTTGGATGGAGGTATTACATGACTCAAGTGCTCAAATAAGCAAAGTATTGATGGACTTTGAGAACTAGCCACATCGACCTTCCACTAGGACACCACTGAAGCTCCCTTGTGACTCACTAATTTGACTCACCATGTTCTAGAACTCACGTGGTATTTTTGCTACATTTTATGAATAATATGAGCCTTCTTGAAGTATTTGAAGACTTCCCAAAGGTATTTACATAATTTGAAACTTGTACCCTACATAAAACAAATGTTCGCAACAATGTGGATACCCAAAATTACGTAGCCACTTGTAAACCTTGCCAGATGTACTCCAATATTAGACACAGAGATGAATTACATCCAACATATCCTCTTAATATTCACTATAAGTGGGTTGTTGATTTAGTTACAATGCCATTAGGGGTGCATCAGATGAGGTATATTGTATTAGCAAGGGAAGACTTAACAAATCATGTTGAAGGAAGAGCTCTAAGGACGAAAACTACAAGCAATGTATGCAAGTTTCTACTAGAAGATGTGTTTAGTAGATTTGGTTATGTGGAGAAAATAGTTGCCGATAAAGGTGAGCTTGATGCTCAGGAAGCTAAAGACTTCTTTAAAAAAATATGGAATTCGATTATCACTCACCACTGCTTACAATCCTGAAGCTAATGGAAAAATTGAGCGTGGTCATCCACCAATTATTAAAGCTTTGGCTAAGGCTTGTGAGGGAAAAATAAAGAATTGGCCAAATTACCTTCCATTTGCCCTTTGGGCAGATAGGATGACATACACTAGAACTACTGGATATATGCCAACAGAATTGATGTATTGTCAAAAACCTATTTTGCCGACGGAGTCACATGCTTTTGCGTGGACTTCCTTGCCTTGGGAAGATGAGGTGTCAAGAGAAGATCTTCTAGCAGTGCGGATTCTTCAACTAGAAAGAGGAAAAAATCTGGTAGAAGAAGCTGCATTTAAGCTTAGAGCTTCTAGAGAGAAAAATAAAATTGCATTTGACAAGTCCCACAGGTTAAGGCCAAAAAGGTTGAAGGAAGGAGACTGGGTACTTGTTTATGATAGCTCATTGAATACTCAATATGAGGCTCGAAGAAAACTGGTTAGGAGATGGTTTGGTCCCTATGTGGTATGTAAAGTTTTTGATAATGGAACATACTCACTTAGAGAATTGGATGGGACCAAGTTAAAGGATTTAATTGCTGGAAAGAGAGTTAAACTCTTTAAAAGAAGAGAGAATGAGAATTATGAGACGATAATAAATGAAGACGAAGAAGAGGGAAGTGAAGAGAAAGGAAGTGGAGATGATGAAGAGAAAGACATCAATAAGGAAAATGATTAAAATAAATTATATCGTAAGATGGTGCATATATATATATAAACATGTATATATATGTATGTATATAATAAAAACCATGTAGACAAATAACAAGATATGAATCCGTCTAGATGTAATAAACAAATAAAGCAGCAAATAAAGTAAATGTATGTGTTTTACTTATTCATGACATTCTATTAATACTAATTTTCGTTTCTTACAGGGTACTGACGGAGATTTGTGATCAGATTATTAATAGGAAGTCTTTTAGGGTTGATTGGACTGTTTTACTATTTTAGGATCTGGAATGGACAGTGAAGATTCCAATGATACATCCATTCTTGAGGGTAGCATTCCTGAAAGATTTAGAGAGACGTCAAGGAGTGTGCCTGAAGGGAGAACCTTAGATAATTCTTTCATATCAACTTACTTGCTCCCTACACCTGAAAATGAAGAAAGAATTCCTATAGAAGAGTTTGTTAAAGATCGTATCACTAGGGAGACCTTGATATCATCATCAAATGAAAGAAGTATACTCAGGTATCGAAGGGCACGAACATATGGAGAAGATGATACTTCGGATGACCGTGAGTCATATATGGAAGTGGACCCAACAGCACTTCTTGTATATAGTCGTGACTTAGCAGAATATGCAGAACTCTTACAACAGCTTGCCTTGTTCCGTAGGGAACGTGAAGGGGGTGAGACGTCTTAAAGATAAATTAAAATGTTGTATTAAAGATATGTGTAAATAATGTTTACTTTGAATCAAGTTAGGTTTTTTTTATGAAGAATAAAGTCAGGGAAGATCCTCGGAGATCGGCAAGAAAATAAATACCAATGTATATAAATAAAGCCAGGTAATATTTTCCTTTTTTTGAATAATTGTTTTTATATAGATTTGAGTGAAATAAGCCTCTGATTTATGCAGGATGACCAAGTTCAAGTTTTTTTTCTAAAGAAAGGATGATTAAAGGCGACAAGCTCAAGCGGCTTCTGATTTTATACTGGTGAGATGTTATTGATTCAGTTTCTTTTTCTCTCATGCATATATGTGTATGTATGTATATATATATCCATATGAAAAGACTACATGGGTTGGGCATATAACATGTAAATAAATGTATAATTAAGAAAAATTAAGTAGAACAAAAAGCTCGTGCCACTAATTAGATTACATGTAATGTATAAGGACCAGGATTATATGAGTAAGATTAGAAGATGGACTAGAACTTTCGAGAGCAAGACCTAGGAAGGTGAAGGGAAGACCTAGACTAAGTATCTGTATATAGTAGTGTTTACGAGCACTTGATGAGTGAGACACTTCGACTTCTACTCTTGATCTCTCATCTGACCTAATCTTCAGACAGATTATATCTTGAGAAAAGAATTCTTATACCAGCCAGCTATCTATGTGTATGTGTATGTGTTGTTGGGTGCTGCGATGAGCTAGTAGGCGGGTGGAACTACCCTGGTCGGGTGATCAGGGCCACGAGCTGACGTTAGTTGTGTCGTATGGCCTGACCTACATGTTGTTATGCGCTCATACGGGTTGATAGGCGGGTGGAGTCACTCTGACCGGGCGGTTAGAGCCACGAGCTGATGTTGATTTTGTATGAGGCTGACATTGTGAATCGTGCGCTATGTCGGATCGGTAGATGGGTGGGCTAAACCTGGCCGGGTGGTCAGGTCCACGAGTCGCATCCGATTTCGACATAGGCCGAAAAGTGTGGAAAAATAAATAAATAAAAATAAAAGCAAAGATATAAAGGTTGAGCTGGGATAAAGAATTAAAATAAAGAAAAACAGAAAAGGGTCTGATGGGGGTTCAGATGATAGAAGATCAATAGGGAAGCTAGAAGCGAGTTTCATAAATCGAGTTAGTGAAGACTGGTATATGCAAATGCTTCGGATAGGCTACTAGATCTGACCGGGTCAAGTTAACGAGAGAGCTAAGAAGTTTTCGATTTACTCATATGATTTCTAGTCTAAGTGCATTAATGTATTCTGATATGTTGTATGAGATGTTTTTGTCTACCCTCTTCTCTTAATGTATGCCAAATTCAATGTGTTTTCAGATTTCATGCATCAAGTTAAAATTTTCTTTAAGTCTTGTTTATATGCTATGACTAGTTGATACTCGTTTGTGCTTTTTGATATGTATGCAGGTTGATTGGCGCATCCGGAGGATTCACAGGTTCAGAGGGGGTGGATGTCGTCAGGATTCGAATTCAAAGATTGATAGTCAAGTAGGAAACACTATTTTAAAGCTTCGTTGAAGGTAAATACAAAGGTAATATCCAATAAACGGAAAAAGGTCTTTGAAGGGATACTCGGGTGATATCTAAGTTTAACTGTAAGTCTTATTATAAAGAGACAAGGTATGATTGATTTGCATTGGATGCGTTTGTTGAGAATATGTATCGGTACTTTTTATATGTGAATGTGCACGTGCATCTAAATATATATGTGTGTGTGCATCCATAATTGTGTGTTAGCACATGTGAACCTCTTAGTGTGAACCCTTACTATATAAGCAAAAGAAGTAAAATATAAAACTAAGAAATACAAAACAAAAGAAAAACTTTCTATAAATCTTTCACTACGTGTATTTGCATATGGAATGGAATGTGAGAATCGAGACGAAAAAGGTGGGGGGAGAGCGTGGAATTACGAGGGGGGGTCATTGCCTCTTGAAGTTGGAGACCGGGAGGTACTACTAAACCGTCATGGATGCACGGAGAGGGGGGACAAGGATTTTCATGAAGAACATGATTATTGGAACTTCACAGGAGGACTGCGCTGTTCTTATCATCGATTCTACGGCTGGAGGAGCTGAGGCACGTTGGTGCAGCAATCATTGGACGCTGACGGAAATTCTGTAGGGAAAAACAATCAACTGCGATTCTAGGGGCGCACTATTGATCAGACAAAAAGGATGGCGCATCATTGAGGAGTAAAGGTTGGCATTGAATTGATCGCTGGGAGGTGGATGAGTGAAGAAGTCCGTTGATGATTAACAAGAACAGAGATTTGCACTTTTCATTCAAGACAGAGACTGGCGCAGATTGCTGAATAGTTTTCAAAGTTAAATATCGAGAAGGCAGTGGAAGTCAAAGCAATGCTAGGGACAATTTGGAAGTTCGAATGCGGATTTCATCAGTTAAGTGAAGGCAGATAATTGCTCTTGGCTAATTCGTATATCGGTGCTTATGAGATGCAGCGGAATTCAAGGAAGATGGAGAACTGAAGGATGGATGAAAGATCTAGCACTACTTTTAAGCAACCACGATTTGGTGAATTATATCTGTTTATGATAGTAAGTGCATCTTAATATTCTGTTATCAATTTTAATACAGTGAATATAACCTTAAACTGTTCTGCATCTTAGCGCTGATTGCGAACTCATCTTACTTGGCTTTTTTGTATTTATGCAAAAACGGTGAACATCATTTCATGTGAATATTGCTGTGTTGTTTTTGAACATAATACTTGAAGTTCATACACATTAACAAATTCTATGAATTGCGCTGAAAAAAAAAAAAAATGTTACTTTATTTGAGAATTGGATCTCTGTCTGGAAGAAGTTGATCATCGATTGCATGTTGTGTAAAACTGGTTCTGTCGCATTGATTAGAACATATCAATCTAAGGTTTATAGAGAAAAAGAACAGTAGAATTTATGACGATGCGCAGTTATGAAATACTTTTAAGTTAAATCCTTGATTCATTGAGGTCAGACAACGCGGTAAACCATGGATCCAAATGTTGTACTTAAAGATTTTACCTACTTGCAAAGCATATTTCAGACAGTTCTAAATTTAATCACCTGTTCCTCTCTTTGATTTGAGAGTTAAGTCTGTTCTGCTATGATAATGTTCACTGCGCTCTTGTTTGAAAATGCAGAGGTAATGTTTCTATAAATGGAGACAAACGAATTTTCTTTACAGCATATGTTTATAACAATGGTCATGAGGTTTAAAAACTCATTAGGAATTTGGAGAATATTGAGATGAATAATATTTTGTACAGCAAAGGTTCTGCATAAAACTTAACAGTTTGGGTTCGCTTGCATATTGTAATAAACCTGCTTCCTTCGTTGATCTCTATACAAATGATTTTCTTTTGTTTATTCAACATGCATGATCATCTCTAGAGATTTGTAGATCACTGTTTAGACTAAGGTGTTCTTGAATTTTTATTCAATCCTGGTGAAGTTTTCACGAAAATGATCTTTATGTTCTCGCGTTATTAGAGAGGGTTTGTCAAAGTGAATGTGTCGTTTCAATTAAATATTGGACTCTTTTTACATAGATCTTTGGAAAACACGCTATACTTCAACTCTTGAAACTTGTATATAAGTATTAGTATCCCTGAAGGATTTCTTCGTGGGTTTCTTATCCGTCTAGGTTTTAAGAACTTATTAATGATAATAGTATAGCTCTACAGAAAGGTACTATATTCCCCTTAAAGTTTACCTATTTGGATGCGGATGGTTTTCATCCTCTTTGTGAATGTCAAAGTCCTAAAGAGGTGCATTCGGTAAATGTTGAGTATCTAGAATACTAAGTTCTAAGTAAGTTGTTGTTTGCAAGAAACATTTAAAATCATAAATAGATTGCCTTTCAAGTTCTACTAACCTTAAAAATAGCAACATGATCAAAGTAAAAAAAAAAACTTCCAAGCTTCTTTGCATACTATCCAAGACAAATAACTTTCCCTTAATTTAGTATCTAATGTTAGTGTTTTATAGAATCCGAATGAAAGACATCTAAGGATCAATGAAATATATTGCAAGAGAATACTTGTACCTTGATTTCTACCTCCTTCTCACGAACCCCGCGACAACGTCTTCATCAAATCCCTGTTCATCTTCATTTCTCATACCTGATCCGATCCTAGACGTACTTGCCTGCATATGATCTTCATCTCTATTCACCTGCACAATTGATTTCCCTTTCTCTTTTCTTCTTACTTCTTCTTCAAATTCTTCCGTTGTATGACTTTGATATGTATACCAGCTTTTCTGTTCATCAAATGTAACATCTCTGGAAACAATAAACTGTTTTGTTAAAGGACTCCATAACCTGTAGCCCATCTGCTTTTCATCATATCCGACGAACACATATTTCTCGGCTTTTGGTTCAAGCTTATGTCTGAGTTGTGATGGTACATAAGCGTAAGCTACTTATCCAAACACCTTGCAATGATCAAGTGTTGGCTTCTTTCCCCACCAGGCTTCATACGGGGTCATTCCATCTAATGCCGTACATGGTAATATGTTTACCAAGTATCTAGCTGTATTTACAGCTTCAAAGATAATTTGGACAATCCTTTTCCTTTAGCATAGCTTGTGCAAACTCAATTAGAGTTCAGTTCCTTCTTTCTGCTACACCATTTTGTTGTGGTGTATACCTGCAGGTTATTTCTCTCTTAATACCTGCATTCCAAAGATAATCATTGAACTCTCGGGAGAAGTATTCTCCCCCTCCATCAGACCTCAGTCTCTTCAGCTTTCGACCTGTGAGTCTTTCAGCATATGCATGAAAATGCCTGAAAGCTCCAAACACTTCTGATTTCTCTTTCAAAACATAAAGAGTTATCCATCTTGTAACATCATCAATGAAAAGAAAATAATACCTCGATCCGCTGATTGATCCTTCTTTTGTGGGACCCCATACATCTGTATGAATGAGTTCGAGTACTCCATCATGTTTGAATCCTTTCTTTTGGAAAGGTAAGTTGTGGTCTTTTCCCATCTGACATGCTTCACACTTGTGAATTATGTGTTGATTCTGTACATTCGGTAATCCCAGTACTGACTGATTTGCTATCATAGCTTTAATTCCTTTTTCATTGAAATGACCTAATCTCTTATGCCAGAGATCAAGTTCTGTAATCACCTTTTCACCATGTGTGAGCAACGCTTGGCCAATGTTCCCTTGTATTCTTAAAGTAAAGAGTCTGCCTTCTTTCTTACCAGAGTCAATCTGATTATATCCATTCTCGGGATCTTCTACAAATACTCCTTCATTCGTAAATCTGACCTGAAAACCTTTCTCAACTATTTGTCCTACGCTAATCAAATTTTTCGGTATTGTTGGAACATACAAAACATTTGTTAGCAAATCTGCTCCACTCTTACACTTCACCTTTCCAATTGAATGTACACTATGCCTCATATTGTCACCTGTTTGAACAGTATGACTGGAACTACCCTTTTCCAATTCTGACATTAGTTCTATATTTCCTGACAAGTGATTAGAACATCCAGAATCAATGTAAAATACCTTTAGGTCTTCGTTATCTGATGTGCTGATTGAGTTCATCATCAATGATGTATGACTTTCATTCTGTGTGTCATTTGTGTAGTTGTTGTAGGTGGTGTTGTAGGATTGATTCTGTCCCCAACTTCTTGCTCCACCTCTACCATAGCCTCCTCTTTGATTTTGTCTTCCTCTTTGAAAGTTATTTTGATATCTTTCGCTTCTGCCTCTGCTATTACTGCTCTGATTTTGATTTGATCCTTGTTGACTGTGCCAGCAATCATGAGCCAAATGATTACTGTGTCCACAAATCCAACAAGCCTTCTTGTTGTTATTCTGGCTACTTCTTCCTCTTCCAAAACCTCTTGCTCTTCCTCTGCCGGTGCCTTTACCTCTTGCATAATAAGCCTGAGAACTCGACTCTTCTTCGTCTTTTGACTTACCTTTGTCTTTCTTCTTGTTCTTCATGTACATTGCAGAACTTTGTCCTTTATCTGCATCTCCTTTAAGGTCTTGCTCATATGTGAGCATCAAAGCAAGCAATTGATTTAAACCTGGTACAAAATGATTTAAAGAAAGTTCAGTTGAGAGTACAAAAGGTTTCCACCTTTCATCTCCTCTCAAACCTGTTAGCAGTTGCGCTATCAATCTGTGATCTTTGACATCTTCATTTATGGATCCAAGACTATCTGCTAGATCCTTCATCTTAGTAACATAGTCACTAATGGTTTGACTCGCCTTCTTTTTGAACGTTGTGAACTCGGACCATAGGCTAGCCTTCCTAGCTTTCGTAGTATTTTGGAAGTGATCTTCCAATGCACTCCATATGTCCTCCGCTTTCTCCAGACCTCTAATGTGCTGTAGTAGATGGTCTGTAACGGTATTATAAATGTAAGCTCTTGCCGTTGCATCTTTCTTCTGCCACAGCTTCAAGGCTTCTAATTCTTCTTTTTCCGGTTGACTATCATCTTCAAAAGTTGGCTTCTTTTCTTCTCCGATCACATACGTCATTAGGTCGTTACTCATAAGTAAGGCTTCCATTCACATTACCCACGTGGGATAATTGTCTCTATCCAATTTAGCAATTTGGACATGATCTTCCATAATCTTCTTGTTTCTGTTACTTCCGGTGAACTTTTGAGAATCTTTCTGCTCTTCAGAATCTTTCTCGTTCTGGTTCCACTTGTTGTGGTTAACCGGCTCTGGTACCACTTGTTGGCGATTAACTTTCGCTCTGATACCACTTGTTATGGTCGATGCGGCAAAGGCCCGAACCTTGTCAAGCCTGCAGAATTTGCTGCGCCACCGAAAAATTGGTTGCCAAGCTAGAGTGATATTAGAACACCTCTATAATCAGCAGTAGCTCAGCAGAGTTACTGTCACTCAAACGTATAAGACTTCATTTTGAATTTACTGAGAAATTCACTGGGACTTCACCGGACTGTTACTGGACTGTCACCGTAATTATACCGGAATCTTACCGGAATCAACTCCTATTCTGTTTGTAATTACTTTAAGTGAGTATACAAGAAGTAAGGAAGTGATGCGTGAACTTCCTTCACTGAGTGAACACTTTCTGAAGTTTAAGAGAAAACTTCTCCGATTCAGTATGTCTCTTTTCGGTTAGACTTTGTACTGTGTGTACATATTCATTTCACCGAAATCCTTGATGAACTGATAGTAGAGATGTCTAGCTATAAGATAAGCTAACTCTCATACAAACCTTTAATTTACTCTGCGAGATATACTTCATTGTTCTACCGAAAAACACGTTTTCTGAGAAAACTGTAACTGATCGAAAATGCGTTTACTAAGATAACTGTATTTGACTGAGACATTCACTTACTGAGAGAGTACCAAGGGACACGTTTACTAACGAACTGTAACTGTTAACCGTTAACGAACTTTCTACTGTAACACGTGAACAGTGCGCGCAAACTTCCACATGAACATGTGTTTTCTATTAGAGAAGATGTGTACAAATTAACTTGGCCTCTTCTTGCTCAAGCTATGGAAACTCTCCTATACTGAGTAGTTTCTTCTACCATCTCTCTCAGATGAACACCTGACATTTCAGGTTTTTGTTATTCATCTGTACATACGCGATCTATGGCGTCTTTTGAAAACTTCTCACTCACTCTCTCTTCAGTCTCTATACATACACGATCTCTGGCGTCTTCTCACTTTCTCGTCTCTCTGTTCTCTCCTATCTCTCTCTCTCTCTGACCTCTATATGTGCTCTATTTATACTGCGTGCTCTTCTCACGCACGTTCTAGCTCGCACTTCCCTCTTATTATTCTTATGCACGTTCTCTCTGTATATACAATTTGATTTAGTGTAACGAACTCTGATTCTGCAAGATTCTGTACTGTACATAACGGTCGTGAATTTGTCCCTTCACTAAGGCTTTTGATTTTTTGAATATTTGATTCCGCTTCTCTTTATCTTTCTTTGTCTGTTCGTCAAATTCGTGAGTGATTCTTCAACATCCTAGGCAATGCATAAACCTGCTCATCTGTGAGACAGCAAACTGATTATCTGACCGAGTAATGCACAAGTAAATCAAGCATTAGCGTGCTGATAGAGAACAACATCAAATGCATCTCCAACATCATGAAGACTGAGTCATAAACTTGTCTCCATAGGAGTGACAATAGGTTTACAATCTTCAAGGCCAAACTGCTTCAATAATGTGTCAATATATTTCGTTTGACACAAAGCCATTCCACCATCAACATTCATAAACTGAATGCCTAAATAATGATGCAAATGCCCCAAATCAGACATCTCAAATGAGGCATGCAAATCAGCCTTAAAATCAGCAATATGCCTCTCATGAGGACTAGTGAGCAACATGTCATCAACATAAACCACAATGATCAGAAGTACATCATTGGCACACTTAACATATAAGGTGCTTTCAGTTGGAGTGTTCTCAAAACCATGTGCAATCAGATAGGCATGTATCTTTTCATACCAAGCATGTGGTGCTTGCTTTAAACCATATAATGCCTTCTTTAACCTGCACACCTGGTTCTCATGCCCTTTCTGCACAAAGCCACGGGATTGAAAAACATACACTTCTTCATGCAAGTCACCATTCAGAAGTGCTGTTTTGACATCCAATTGATGTTCATTCCAACCATGATGAGCTGCAAGTGCACAAATGCTACGAACAATAGTCATTGGGCAAGTAGGAGCAAAGGTTTCATCAAAATCAACGCCTCTTTCCTGCGCATAACCCTTTCCAACAAGCCTAGCCTTATACCTGTCAACTGTACCATCAGGTTTATGCTTGAGCTTATATACCCAATTAGTGCCAATGGCCTTCTTTCCAAAAGGCAAGTCACATAAAGACCAAGTACCATTCTTCATTATAGCATCATATTCAGATTGTATAGTAGCCATCCAATTTTTTGAATTTTGTGCTACATCAAATAAAACACGCTCTTCTCATCACAGAGACTAGATGCAGCCATAGCATAGCAATCCGATGCAAAAGAGGGACTATGAGAGCCTGATCAAGTATGATATGACAGAGGTGTATCTAATTTGTTGTCACACAAAGTATGCACCTGCCATTTTGGCATAGTTTTCGCCTCCTCAATATCATCTCTCATCAACAAGTGCATCATGTAAATCTGCATAAGAAATGGGATGATCTACATCATCACATGAAACTTGCAAAGGCTGAGAAGTTGCCTCATTAGGACGAGCACTAGAATATCCACCTGTAAAAAGAGGCAGCAAAGTATCATACATGCCTTTGGAGCTAAACGATGTCTCCTTAGTACATGAAAGCAATGGTTGAATAGCATCTTCCACAAAAACAACATCATGGCTAACGAGAATGTGTTTAGTCTGTGGATGATACAAACGATAGCCTTTACTTTCAGAACTGTACCCAACAAAAATACATT
The DNA here is from genome assembly GCA_020310875.1 of Ceratopteris richardii. NCBI lineage: Eukaryota > Viridiplantae > Streptophyta > Polypodiopsida > Polypodiales > Pteridaceae > Ceratopteris > Ceratopteris richardii. The sequence continues at coordinate 40,455,002 of CM035406.1, read as the reverse complement.
TTACTACTTTATCATCCAATTTTCTACGATGTTGTTCAGACACTAATGCATATGCCAAACAACCAAAAACCCACAGATGAGCAACAGATGGCTTGTGATCATGCCAAGCCTCCTATGGAGTGATAGACTGCAGTGCTTTATTGGGGCACTTGTTAAGTACATATGTTGCACACATGATAGCCTCAAGCCAAAAACTATGTGGTAAAGCCTGACTCTTGACCATACACCTTGCCATCTCCATGAGTGACCCGTTCTTTCGTTTAGCAACTCCATTCTGTTGAGGTGTATACAGCACTGTACATTGGTGTTTTATCCCACGTTCAGCTAGAAATGCATTAAAATCAGAAGATATATATTCCCCCCCTCGATCAGAACAGAGGGTGCCCATTTTACATGCTGATAAATTTTTAGCCAAAACCAAAAACTATTTGAAGCACATGAACACTTCGGACTTTGCCTTCAATGGATATACCCATGCATGCCTAGAAAAATCATCGATGAAAATCACAAAGTAAAGATAATTTCCAAAAGAAGGTGTCTGCATAGGACCATAGACATCACTATGTACAAGTTGCAATTTCTAAGTAGCCTGAACTGAACCATCTTTTGGAAAGGAGGAATGCTGCATTTTGCCCAAAATACAGCCTTCACAAACATGTTTTCCAGGTGCCTCAAGTTTGGGCAAAGAGGACACCATTTCAGATTTCTACAGGCGTAGCAAACTAGCAAAATTCAGATGACCAAAGCGTGCATGCCAAAGCTTTGCATCTGACATAGCCTGAGAATCATGTACTACACATGCCGAATCATTTATAGATTTTCCATAGTCTATGAGCTTATACAGCTCACGACATAAAATGCTAGAAGCAATAATCACGTCGGCATTTGACAGATCATGAACTATACATCTGTCATCAATAAATCTCACAACCAAGCCAATCTTAGCTAATGCAGAAACTAATAACAAATTTTTCTTGATCCTTGGCACAAATAAAGCATCTGACAAAGTGAAAGAACTACCATCAGAGTAACAATATTCCCTATAAGGGCAGGCTCGAGTGAAGAGAAGAAACTACACTGTAAGGTAATATGTTTGGTCGCCCCACTGTCAAAGTACCAAACATCTGAGTCTACTACAAACATGCACTGCTCATGAGAAGATGTATCAAAACTACAAACAATAGTAAACACCCATTCTTCTTCCTGCACAAGATTAGCAGACTCTGTTTTTGGTGTAGAGGCCCCTGCAACAACCATTCTAGCCTCTTTCTTCTTTGCCTCTTTAGCAGCCATTTTTGGACAGTTCTTTATGATATGATAATTTCCTTTACAATACTTGCAAAACAATTTCTGCTTTTTTGATTTCTTCTCATCTTTGTCTTCCCTCTTTGATTGTGCGACTAGTTGAAGAGCTCCATTTTTCTTTGCCCTTCTGACTAGCCAGGAAAGCTTGATCAACATGCATAATGGACGTGTTCTGCCTTGACTGATCTTCTTGCAGCAGAACAAAGACTAAATCCTCAAATGACAAGGCATTTGGGTTGCCTTTCATCATCAACCGAAGAGTAGAAGCAAAACTCTGATATGAATCAGGAAGACCATTCAGAACGGTCTGCACAAGTGAGCTATCAAATATAACTTCATCAACAGAAATCAATTTTTCCTTCAAGTCTTTGATCTTTGTTAGAAAATTGTCCATAGAATCACCTTCATTCATTTGCTCACTCTCCAACTGTTTTCGGAGGTAAGCAACACGAGCCTCATTCCTAGCTTGGTACAATGTGGTAAGTGTATCCCAAGCATCCTTAGCTATTCGGCAAGAGCGAATGTAAGGAATAATGGCACATTTGATAGACAAAGCTATCAACACATGTGCATGAGCATCTCTGCCATCCCAATGAATTTGCTCTACAGTAGGTGTACCAGAAACCGCAACACGAACATGAATATGCAGAATATCATCATCTTCGACACCTTCTGCATCAGCTTTAGTACCTGTAGTTGTAATAGTTGTAGGTGTGATAGGACATTTTTCAACACCCTACATAATGTTCCACAGTCCTTTTGCAACCAATACATGTCGCATCATATAAGCCCATAACAGGTAGTTGGTACCATCCAACTTATCCTCAACAGCCAACATACGGAATACATCACTACTTTTTGCCATGGCCGGTGACTAAAACACCTTGATGCAGAAAATTTATTGTATCTCAAAAACTTGAACAGAACTGCCCACACAAATTCGGCTAAACTTGTAGCAGAGTTCGAGACGCTTATATTGGCAAACCGAAACTCGTATATACCTTAGGCACAGAAAGACAAAATAGCATGCACAAGCGCTACGATAGTGCATTCGAAGGCCGAAACATGTTGAGTATGCTCACCAAAATTCATGCGATTCTGAGACTGCAACCAGAGAGGTGTAGACGATGCCCTAGATGAAGTGGCGACCTTCTCTGATACCAATTGTTGGAGTTAGACGTCTGCGGAAGCACGCAAACACCAAGGAAGAAGAAGAAGCTTGGAGCACAACACACAATACTGAATGTATTACTAGAGAATGTACAAAGATAAGTAGCCCGTTAGGGCAATAGGCATATATAAAAGCCAAGGAAAAAAACCTCGTAAAGAGGGAAAAAAGTGCCCCAACGGTCCTAATGTGTTCACACACATCACTACCTAAATATATTAACATCTGTCAGCATGTAAAATGGGCACCCTTCGTTCTGATGGAGGGGGAGAATATATGTCTTCTGACTTAATGCATTTCTGGATGAACATGGGATAAAACATCTATGTACAGTGCTGTATACACCTCAACAAAATGGAGTTGCTGAATGGAAGAACATATGACTCATGGAGATGGCGAGATGTATGGTCAAGAGTTAGGCTTTACCACATAGTTTCTGACTTGAGGTTGTCATGTGTGCAGCATATGTACTTAACATGTGTCCCACTAAAGCACTACAATCTATCACTCCATATGAGGCTTGGCATGGTCGCAAGCCATCTGTTGCTCATCTGCATGTTTTTGGTTGTCTTGCATATGCATTAGTGCATGTACAACATTGTAGGAAATTGGATGATAAAGCAGTAAAATGTATGTTTGTTGGGTATAATTCTGAAAGAAAAGGCTATCGTTTGTATCATCCATAGACTAAACACATTTTGGTTATCGGTGATGTTGTTTTTGTGGAAGATGCTATTCAGCCTTTACTTTCATGTACGAAAGAGACATTTGTTAGCTCCAAAGACATGTATGATACTTTGCTGTCTCTTTTTACAGGTGGACAGTCTAGTGTCTCTCCTAATGAGGCACCTTCTTAGCCTTTATAGGTTTCATGTGATGATGAAGATCATTCTATTTCTGATGCAGATTTACATGATGCACTCATTGATGAGAGAGCTGATATTGAGGAGGCAAAAATTATGCCAAAATGGCTGGTGTAGACTTTGCATGATAGCAAATTAGATGCACCTCTATCATACCGTACTCTTTCAAGCTCTCATAATGCCTCTTTTGCATCAGATTGCTATGTTATGGCTACCTCTAGTCTCTGTGATGAGACTTAGCTTGGTTCGTTTGATGAAGCACAAAATTCTGAACATTGGATGGATGCAATGCAATCTAAATATGATGCTATCATGAAGAATGGTACCTGGTCTTTATGTGACTTGCCTCCTGGCAAGAAGGCCATTGGCACTAAGTGGGTATATAAGCCGACATGTAAACCTAATGGAACAGTTGGTAGGTATAAGGCTAGGCTTGTTGCAAAGGGTTATGCGTAGGAAAGAGGCATTGATTTTGATGAAACCTTTGCACCTACTTGCTGAATTACTACTGTTCGTAGCATCTGTGCACTTGCAGCTCATCATGATTGGAATGTACATTAGTTGGACATTAGAACAATATTTCTAAATGGTGACTTGCATGAAGAAGTGTATGTTTTTCAGCCCCGTGACTTTGAGCAAAAAGGGCATGAAAACCAAGTGTGCAGGTTAAAGAAGGCATTATATGGTTTAAAGCAAGCACCACATGCTTGGTATGAAAAGATACATGCTTATCTGATTGCACATGGTTTTGAGAACAGTCCAACTAAAATCACCTTATATGTTAAGCATGCAAATGATGTGCTTCTAATCATTCTGGTGTATGTTGATGACATGCTACTCATTGATCCTCATGAGAAGCATATTACTGATTTTAAGGCTGGTTTACATGCCTCGTTTGAGATGTCTGATTTGGGGCATTTGCATCATTATTTGGGCATTTAGTTTATGCATGTTGATGGTGAAATGGCTTTGAGTCAAACAAAATATATTGACACATTATTGCATCGTTTTGGCCTTGACGACTGTAAACCTATTGCCACTCCTATGGAGACAAGTTTACAATTGAGTCTTCATGATGTTGGAGATGCATTTGATGTTGTTTTCTATCAGCAGGATATTGGATGCTTGATTTACTTATGCATTACTCAGCTAGATATTCAGTTTGGTATCTCACAGATGAGCAGGTTTATGCATTGCCCAGGTGTCAAGCATTGGCAGGTGGTTAAGCGCATCTTTTACTAGTTGAGTGATACCCAGTTACTTGGGTTATTTTTATCCCAAGGGGGGATCACTACCGCCAAATTTGCATGTTTTTTTTGACTCTAACTAGGCTGGTTGTTATGACACTCATGTGTCCACTAATGGTTTTTGCTTCATGCTTGGTAGTTCATGCATACCTTAGTTGAGCAAGAAGCAGCCTACTGTGGCCACTTCTAGTTGTGAGGCCGAGCATAGGGAAGCTTTCACAATGACTCTTGAGTGTGTGTGGATCAGACGCCTTATGGACGATTTGGGTGTTTGTGAGTCTTCTCCCACCACCATCTTCACTGACAATCAGAGCGCATTGGGAGTTGTGAGGAATCCTATGTTCCATGCTCACACTAAGCACATTGAAGTGCATTATCATTATGTCAAGGAGAGGTTCTCTACTGGAGAGATCAACTTGGCATATGTTCCGAGGCAAGAGAACATTGCAGACGTTTTCACGAAGGCTCTATCTAGGGAGAAGTTTGAAGCTTTTTGTAAAGCTTTGGGCTTACTTCCTTTTGTGGATTGATCCCACATAGCTTGGTGGTTCCTTATACATGAGTGCCACCTCCTTGTTCACCATATTACTCCCTAGGGTATTTGTTGATATATTTAGGTAGTGATGTGTGTGAACACATTAGAATCACTGGGGCAATTTTTTCCCTCTTTAGGAGGTTTTTTACCCCTCTTTGTGTATACGCCAATAGCCTTAAAGGGTTATTTATCTTTGTACATTCTAGTGGTAATACATTCAGTATTGTGTGTTGTGCTCCAAGCTTCTTCTTCTTCCTTATGCTGTTCGCATGCTTCTGCAGACGTCTAACTCCAACAAAAGGTCAGTGAGAAAGAGGAGCTTATTGAGAAGCTTCTTGGAGAATTACACAAAGAATGAAGACAACCACAAGGTGCAACATCTTTTTTTGTGGAACTGAATGATGAAGTGGATGAAGGTGCGGAAACATCTAGTGTGCTTAGAGGAAGATAGAAATGTAATTATGAAGATGTGGAGCTACGTGAGTTTTCCCTTAGCCAAGTCTTCAAGAAGGTAACATTGAATGATTTTGATGGTGAGAAGAAGAGTGGCAAAAGATCTGGAGGGATGGATTGAAGAGCTTGGAGATTTCTTTGATCTTTGACAATTTAGTGAGGATTCAAAGGCAAACGTTTGGAGCCTATAGCTACGTGACATCACAAAGCTATGGAGGAAGTCCTATATGCAGACTTGGATGTGTTTTGGTCTGATTCTTTGGAAGGAACTTAGAGAGCAAGCAGAAAATGCTAGTTTTCTCCACAGTACCATATGGAGAAGAAGATGGAGTTCTACAATTTTCGACAACACAAAAGTGACAAGCATTGCTTATCTGTTGATAAGTACAAAGAGAAGTTCCTACATCTTCACAAATATGCATTGAAGGTTAGTGGTGATGTTGTGAAGAGCAAGTTTATTGAAGGACTTTGTGAGGAACTTTGCTATCAAGTTAAAGGATCTGGATGTTTTGATTTTCTGGATGCTATTGTGATGGCCAAGAATTTTGAGAAGATGGAGAAGTTCAATTTGCACAAGGCGAATAGAGCCAAATTCATTACGACAAGACATAGGGCACAAAGACCTATTGCAATGAACATGAAAAATTCAAAGAAGACTCCATCTTCTAATAACCAAGGAAAGAATCATGCTCAGGTGGAAAATTAAAGGAGGCATCAACCCATCCATTGGCAAAAAGACCCTAATTTTATTGAGCTGGCAAAAAGACTTGGTCTTTTCTTTCGTTGTAGGTAGCAAGGGCATAAAGAATACAAGTGCCGAGACAAGAAAATCTTTTGGTCTGCACAATCCAAGGCAATAAACATCATCAAGGAAGGTACACCAATTGAGAAAGCAGGTGATGGAGGTAAGTGCCCTAACTCTACTTTATGTTGCATGGTGGTTAGTTATTTTACAAAGGCTTCTATAATTAGAATTTTGGGTATGATTTCTATGCATATCAAATTTATGATGGATTCTTATAGTACATATTTTCTATCTTTCAAATTGGTATAGAATTTGGGTATACCCCTAAATATGCCGATAACGACCTGTAGAGATGGACAATGGATGACTACACTATACAAAAGGATACATTGAAAACCTTGAATTTACTTTTTTTGATAGGTGTTTTTCTGGAAGTTTTCATGTGATGGAGATGAAACAGAGTGATGCAATCATAGGCATGGATTGGTTATTTCGGAATTCTACAACAATTGATTGGGAACAAATAACAATCACATAAGGGCTAGATGGTGAAGGTATCCACATTCTAGGTGATGTGCATAATCCTAAGCCTATTCTCATTTCAGCTTTGTTGATAGTTAAAGTTATATGTGATGGATGTAGAACATTTGCAGTCTATGTGAAAAATATGCACGAGGAAGATAATGATGAAAATCTTCCAAATTATGTAGAAAATGTTTTGAAAGAATATGCAGATGTATTTCCAGAAGACTTGCTTGGTATACATCCACCAAGGCAGATTGACCATGCTATTGACTTGTATCTAGGGAGTGAACCATATTTTAGAGCACCCCATAGATTTAACAGAGAATAGTTAAAGGAGCTTAAGATTCAATTAGATGATCTTTTGACGAAAGGCTTGATAAGACTGAGCGTTTCATCTTGGAGAGCAACTATTTTATTTTAGAAGACGAAAGATGGATCTTATAGATAAAGATTGACTATAGGGGGTTGAATAAAGGAACAATTAAAAATAAGTACCGACTCCCTCACATAGATGACTTAGTAGGTCAATTAAGTGAAGCAACTATATTCACTAAGATTGACTTAAGATCTGGATATCACCAATTTAGGATCAAAAGAGAGGATATACCCAAGATAGATTCTCAAACACGATATGACCACTATGAGTTTAAGGTTTTACATTTTGGATTAACAAAGCTCTTGCCACATTTATGTGCTTGATGAACAATGTTTTTCATGATTACCTAGACAACCATCTTCGTATTTCTCGATGATATATTTGTATAATCTAAAGATGATCCTGAGCATGTTGTACATCTCAAGAAGACTTTGCAAACTCTTAGAGAACACAACTTGTATGTAAAGAAGAGTAAGTGTTCTTTGCTAAGGATAAACTTGTGTATCTAGGAAGAGTAATATCTGAAGGGGGAATTCATATAGACCATGATAAAGTGAAAACAATAGTTGATTGGCTAGTTCCTAGAACTGTAAGGGATGTTAGAAGTTTTCTAGGATTGGTGCAATATGAAAGAGCACATATTAAGGATTTCTTTAAGATAGCTACTCCCCTCACAAATCATGAGAGTCTAAAATACATTTTCATACAACCATTGTTGTCAGACATAGGTCTACAGAAACCACTCCATGTGTGTGTGGGACAAGGGCTAGCCATAGCCAAGGTCCCAAGCTAGGGGTATATACTAAGATATTCAATGGTAATGGGATGAGTGTTGCATGATGGCCACATGACGGCACTAGACCATTCCAGATCATTCCTATTTTCAATACAAGGGAATATAATGGATGGGAGGAGAATGGCACACATATCATTCACTAGTCTTTGATTTTCAAGCTTTGAGAGATTCTAGCTCTTAAATTTGGTAATAGAGTTTATTTTGGAAGTTCCTTGGAAGAATTATGCATGAATTTTTGGGAATGAGCCGCCTCAGGATCCGTGACTTAGTCATTGTCTTCCTCAAGCCTTGGAAGCTACTGTCATCGTGGGAAGAGCTATTGTGGGAGAAGGAAAAAAGGATAGGAATTGACCCCCTTAGAAGAGGCTCAAAGCCCCCACCAAGGAGTGTCAAGGCCCCCCTCTGTGGCCAACACACATAAGTGGACCCCCAACTACACACAACCAGCCAAAGGTGCCCGCATGCTATGCTCAACCTTAGAGGAGAGAGAGAGAGAGAGAGAGAGAGAGAGAGAGAGAGAGAGAGAGAGAGAGAGAGAGAGAGAGAGAGAGAGAGAGAGAGAGAGCATACTCTTTTCACTTTGAGTTTGGAGAAGAAGGGAAGGCCTCAGCCTTATATAGCTACCTTGGGTGCTCACAACTCTGTATGTGGGATATTAGGTGTGCTCACGTGCATTCAACCGAGAGAAGGAGAATACAAAGGCCAATCCGAAGTTATTTTGAGCTCCCATGGCCAAACCTCTTCTACTATAGCCTAATTAGACTACCTATCTTCACTCATTTGGTCATGTCTTAGTCATTTCAACTCTAAATTGAGTGATTTTTCTTGCTATGGATTCCTCACTAAGAGTGCTCTCTATTGGATTGTTCAAAGCTACCTTTTGGATCCATGTTCAAACCTATAAAAAGCTTCAAACTTGGCTATTTGACATCAAGGACATGTTGGAAGAAACCAATCACAAATTGGTGATTACAAAGAGTTTGAAGCAAGCTCATGATCAGATTGAAGTGGAAGAAGACACTTGAGAAAGTGAAGAGATCTCAGAAATGAAGTTTGTATACATATGTACATTACAAGTGGAAATTCTTGTAATCTGAGTAGAGATAATCCTTAGGATGATAAGGAGTAACATAATAGATGCAGGATAAGTCTAGAACTATATGTATATAAGTCAATGATGTAAAGAAATACATGTGAGAGTCATTTGAAGACAAGTGTTGTTGGTGCATGACAATCATAAATTGAAGGATTATGAAGAAATGAAGTCAAGGAGTCAAGAGAAGCATAAATTCAGAAGGTTGAAGGAAGGACATATTCAGAAATCCAAAGATGTGTACACATATGTACATTAGCTGACTTATACTTTCGTTTAGTCATACACTTGTATATATTCATCTATAAATATGTTGGAAAATGTCGGGGCAAATAGAGCAGAAGAAGAATAGAGAATAGGTAGAGAGAAATCAGTTGTAAGAAGTGTCATTAGACACATGAAGAGTGAGTGATTTGTTCATCCCCACTTAGATGTAATTTTTCTGAGAAATCGAAAAATCTTGCGCCCGATATTTTGCTGTCTGCTCCTTCTGTGTTTAATCTTTGGAGAAATCCTTTTGCACATATCTAAGTTCATAGCTAATCTATCTATGGCTAGAATTTGAGAGGTTAATTGCAATCAAGCTGAGAGAATTTTGTTTAGGAACATTCATATGTAAGAATGTTCAAAGAGTCGTGAAAACTGGCGTTGATTTCATCTTCAGAGAAATGGTCATTGCTCAGTCCACAGTGTAAAGTTTTACACAAGTGAGGGCTCAAAATCTAAGTTGGAAGGTAAGCCATCTATGGCTAAAAGATCTTGATCAAACGGGATTTACTTTAGGAGAACCAGTGTTAAGAAGTTGCAGGTGTCAAAGTCGCCATTGCAGAGAAGCTGTTTCAGACATAGGTAAAGTGTTTCACACATTTCTCAGTGTGTACTGAATCATTTTGAGAAATTTAACTTGGTAAAGTTGTGCAATCTCAAGGTGAAGTATTGTACAAAGTTTTGTCAAAAACTTTACAGAATTGGTTAGTCAATGAGTGATTAATCTGCAGCAGACTTTTTCAGAAAAGTGATTTCTTCACAGTTAGTCAAATCTTGGTATTGTGTGAATATATTTTCAAAGTTATGAGGAGTCTAAAGTTATTCTTGGTCTAGAGGTGGTCTAATACCAAGGATAGCTTGTTCTTTTGGAGATTAACACTCTCCATCAGTGGTATCAGAGCAGGTTGTGTCAAAATTGAAGTGAAGAAGACTCCGACTACTGCAGAAATTCAAATCTTTACATCTTGAAGGTGCAGAAGGATAAAGGTTGAAGAAAACTTGAAGGTAGACTCATTCAAGCTATCAAAGGATCAGAAGAATCGAGATTCAAAGTCAAGGTACATTTATTTCCTGTAAAGGTTAAAGTTTTGAGACTACAGGTGAAGCAAGGATGGGAGATAGTCTCCAAATTGAAAAGCTGGATAGAGAGAACTATCCAGCTTGGTCTATGAGAATGGAAGCTCATCTTATGAGCAAAGATCTGATAGGATACATCACAGGAGATGAAGAAAAGCCAGAATTCAGAGATCCTAGTGTTCCAACTAGAGAGGAGCTTGCAGACTTAAAGAATTGGATGAAGAAGGATGCTCAAGCAAGGAGCATAATTTACATGGCAGTTAATGACTACCTACTTCCTCACATTAGAGGACTTGAAAGTGCATGTGACATTTGGAATGCTTTGGAGGAGCATTTCCAAAACACAACCAAATCAAGGAAGGCTTCATTATGGGCAGAATTTACTACCTTTAAGAAGAAGGCATCACAATCAATTTCTGATTATGTGACAAAGATGAAGGACATTGCAGATTCTCTAGGAGCAGTGGATGAAGATATTGAAGAAGACAAATTGGTAAGACAAATACTCACAGGGCTAAGAGGAGATGAGAAGTGGAAGCCTTTCATTTTATCTACAGAACTTTCACTAGATCACTTTACTCCTGATTTGAATCAATTGTTAGGTCATATGCTAACTTTTGAGAATGATGTCAAAGGAGATGTTGATAAGAGTGTAGGTCATGCAATGTACTCCAAAGATAAGAAGAAAGCTAACAAAGGAAAGCAACAATCAGGTGAAGAAGAAGGTACTTCAAACCAAGCAAATTTCATGAGAGGCAAAGGAAATGGCAGAAGTAGAGGAAGAGGCAGAAACAACAAGGATAACACAAGAGCTTGTTGGATATGTGGTAAGACCAATCATCTCTCTCATGATTGTTGGCATAATAATCAGAACAATGGCAATTATCAAAACTTTAATCAAAGAGCAAGAGGTGGTAGATTTCAGAGAGGAAATTTCAGAGGTAGAGGTGGTAGGAACTCTTTTGGAAGAGGTGGAGGAAGAAGTTTCCAAAATCAATCCTACAATAACACCTATTACAACTATGCATCAGATCAGAAGGAGGATTCTACTCTCATTATGAATACATGTGAAATCTCACATGAGGATATGAGAGTGTTCTATATTGATTCAGGATGTAGTAATCATTTGAGTGGAAATATTGCTTTGATGACTGACCTAGATCATAATGCAATTAATCATACAGTTCAAACAGGTGATAATACAAAGCATAAGGTAAAGTCAATTGGTTCAGTCAAAGCTAAGGATGGGAGCACTCTTCTGAGTAAGGTTCTTTATGTTCCCACAATTCCAAAGAACTTGATCAGTGTAGGTCAAATTGTGGAAAAAGGATTTGAGGTAAGGTTTACAAATGATGGAGTTTATGTTGAAGACCCTAGTCAAGGGTATAAACAGGTTGTTACAGGAAAGAAAGAAGGAAGGCTCTTCACATTGAAGGTACAAGGAAATGTTGGACATGCTATGTTCACATATGGAGAGCAAAAGGTGTCAGAATTGGATCTTTGGCACAAAAGACTTGGACACTTTAATGAAAGAGGTATCAAAGATATGATCAATAATGATTCAGTGCTTGGGTTGCCTAACATTGCAGGTCAACACATGACATACAGATGTGAGGCATGTCAATTAGGTAAGGCTCACAAGCAATCCTATTCCAAGCATGGGTTTATGTATTCAGAAAGACTTGAATTGGTGCATACAGATGTGTGGGGTCCTTCAAAGGACTTTAGTATAAATGGTTCAAGATATTATGTCATTTATGTTGATGATGCTACCAGATGGATCACAATTTATGTGATTAAGGAAAAGTCAGAAGTGTTTAATACATTTAAACACTATCATGCTTATGCAGAAAGGATTACAGGTCAAAGATTGAAGAGACTAAGGTCAGATGGAGGGGGAGAGTATTTTTCAAATGAATTCAATGATTACTTGTGGAATGCAGGTATAAAGAGAGAAGTTACTTGCAGATACTCCCCTCAACAAAATGGGGTAGCAGAAAGAAGAAATAGGACTCTTGTTGAGTTTGCAAGGTCCATGATGAAAGAGAAGAATTGCCCAAATTATTTGTGGGCAGAGGCTGTTAATACAGCTACTTACTTGGTCAATAGATTGCCTTGTAAAGCTTTGCAGGGTATGACACCATATGAAGCTTGGTGGGGTAAGAAACCTACCTTGGATCATTGCAGAATATTTGGATGTTTGGCATATGCATATGTGCCATCTCAATTGAGACATAAGTTGGAGCCTAAGGCAGAAAAGTATGTATTCATTGGTTATGATGATAAACAAATGGGATACAGGTTGTGGAGTCCATCCACAAAGCAATTCATTGTGTCTAAGGATGTTACATTTGATGAGCAAAGTACTTGGTATGCAGGTAAATATAATATACATGCAGATGATGAAGAAGTAGTGAATCAAAGAAAAGGTAAATCAAAGATTCAATTACTTGATGAAAGTGAGAACAATGAAGTACAGGTTGAAGTTGAAGAGAGGCCAAGGTTTGATCCAGAATGTGATGAACCAGAGACTTCAAGAAATGCAGAAGTTAGGAGGTCAACTAGGCACAAATGGCAACCTACAAGGTATAGCTATGACACCTCATTCTTGACTACTAAAGATTATGCTTATTTGGTAAAAGCAGATGAAGATCCATCTACATATGATGAAGCCAAAGGCAAGAGAAATTGGGAAGAAGCTATGCAAGAGGAGTATGATGCTTTGATAGAGAATCAGACTTGGGATTTGGTTCCTAAACCTAATAGCCAGAAAATTATTGGATGTAAGTGGGTTTATAAAACCAAAAGATTTGCAGATGGAAGTGTGTCTAGATACAAAGCTAGACTTGTTGTGAAAGGGTATGCACAGACATATGGAGTGGACTATGATGAGACTTATAGTCCTCTGGCAAAAATGACAACCATCAGAACTCTCATAGCAATTGCTGCTTGTAAAGGTTGGAAGTTGTCTCAACTAGATGTTAAAAATGCATTCTTAAATGGTTACATTTCAGATGAAGTGTACATGGAGCAACCAGATGGATTCAAAGATCAAGTGAATCCAAATTATGTATGTAAGCTCAAGAGAGCTTTGTATGGACTAAAGCAAGCCCCAAGGGCATGGAATTATAGGCTTGTAAAATTCTTGAATGATCTTGGATTTCAAGCATCAAAGGCAGATAGTAGCTTGCTAGTCAAAGCAAGTGAAGATGGATTCATTTATGTGTGTATTTATGTTGATGACATAATACTTACAGGAACAGATGAAAAAGGTATACAAATGATCAAGAAGCAGATGGAGAAAGAGTTCAAAATCAGTGATTTGGGAAACCTATCATTCTTCTTGGGAATGGAGATTACTTATACTCAACATGGAGTATTTGTGACCCAAGAAAGGTATCTTAAGAATTTGCTAACCAAGTTTAAAATGGAAGATTGCAGGGTTGCACCTACACCTTTGGAAGTGAATCATAAATTGTCTAAGTTTGGAGGAGAAGAGTTCAGAGATATGAAACTTTATCAAAGTTTAGTTGGTAGCTTAATTTATGCTACATTGACAAGGCCTGATTTGTCATATGCAGTTGGTGTGCTTTCACAATTTATGCATTGTCCTAGAAAGGAACATTGGATTGCAGGACAAAGAGTACTTAGGTACATCAAGGGTACACTCAGAGAAGGGTTGTACTATGGATTTACTTCTGATACAAGAGTGAAGATATATAGTGATGCAGATTGGGCAGGTAATGTGGATGATAGAAGATCAACACATGGATACTTGTGCTATGTAGGAGACAAATTGATTTCATGGTGTTCTAAGAAGCAACATACAGTTGCATTATCATCTACAGAGGCAGAATATAAAGGTATGGTGGAAGCTGCAAAGGAGGTAATATGGCTAAAGACACTTATGAAGGTGTTTGATGTGATTCAAAGTACTCCTATTGTTTGTGGAGATAATATGAGTTCTCTATATTTGGCAGCTAACCCTGTGTTTCATGCTAGAACTAAGCATATTGAAATACAGTATCATTTTTTAAGAGAGAAGGTCATTGAGAAGGAGATTGAAGTCATACACACTCCTACAAAAGATCAACTTGCAGATATGATGACAAAAAGTCTAGATGGACCAAAGCTACAAAGATTCAAGGATATGGCAGGAATCAAGAAGATAGAGAAGAACCTCAATTAATGATTGAGGGGGAGCTGTTGGTGCATGACAATCATAAATTGAAGGATTATGAAGAAATGAAGTCAAGGAGTCAAGAGAAGAATAAATTCAGAAGGTTGAAGGAAGGACATATTCAGAAATCCAAAGATGTGTACACATATGTACATTAGCTGACTTATACTTTTGTTTAGTCATACACTTGTATATATTCATCTATGAATATGTTGGAAAATGTCGGGGCAAATAGAGCAGAAGAAGAATAGAGAATAGGTAGAGAGAAATCAGTTGTAAGAAGTGTCATTAGACACATGAAGAGTGAGTGATTTGTTCATCCCCACTTAGATGTAATTTTTCTGAGAAATCAAAAAATCTTGCGCCCGATATTTTGCTGTCTGCTCCTTCTGTGTTTAATCTTTGGAGAAATCCTTTTGCACATATCTAAGTTCATAGCTAATCTATCTATGGCTAGAATTTGAGAGGTTAATTGCAATCAGGCTGAGAGAATTTTGTTTAGGAACATTCATATGTAAGAATGTTCAAAGAGTCGTGAAAACTGGCGCAGATTTCATCTTCAGAGAAATGGTCATTGCTCAGTCCACAGTGTAAAGTTTTACACAAGTGAGGGCTCAAAATCTAAGTTGGAAGGTAAGCCATCTATGGCTAAAAGATCTTGATCAAACGGGATTTACTTTAGGAGAACCAGTGTTAAGAAGTTGCAGGTGTCAAAGTCGCCATTGCAGAGAAGCTGTTTTAGACATAGGTAAAGTGTTTCACACATTTCTCAGTGTGTACTGAATCATTTTGAGAAATTTAACTTGGTAAAGTTGCGCAATCTCAAGGCAAAGTATTGTACAAAGTTTTGTCAAAAACTTTACAGAATTGGTTAGTCAATGAGTGATTAATCTGCAGCAGACTTTTTCAGAAAAGTGATTTCTTCACAGTTAGTCAAATCTTGGTATTGTGTGAATATATTTTCAAAGTTATGAGGAGTCTAAAGTTATTCTTGGTCTAGAGGTGGTCTAATACCAAGGATAGCTTGTTCTTTTGGAGATTAACACTCTCCATCAAGTGTCATAGAGATAGATGTGTAGAGAGTCCTTCTCAGGAAATTAGCGATGAGTTTTTCTCTAAGTTTTCTCAGTCTGATCATGTGGATTAGAAATCCTTTTTTACACATCTAATTTGGAAGTTAATGAAGCTATGCTCAAAGTTTCATGGTCTAATTCCTTTCATGTTGTGAGTATGATCAATAGGAACATGTATATGTAAAGTCTGTAGAAAAATCTCTCACAGTCGCGCACTTTTTTGTGTCAATGTTTTGCTTAGATCTCAGTGCACAGTGTAAAGTTTTTGATGAATGAGCATTCAAAATCTAAGTTAGAAGGTAAGGAAGCTATGGCTAAAAGCATTTAGCAAAACGGGATCTGTGCTGTGAGAAATCAACCTTAGAAGTTACCTATGTCAAAGTCGCTTATTCAAGAAGACAATTTCTGACATACTTTTGATCTTCAGGATCAAATTGAAGTTTTAATGATTCTTTTGAAGGGCTAATGGTTGATATGATTGCGCAAAGGTAGCTTGGAGGTATGTATATCATTAGATTGAAGAAATATGAAGATATGTGCAGGTAATGAAGTCAATCTTTGAAGCAGACTTCTTGAAGAAGAAAAATTCTCACTCAGAGAATTGTTCATGAATGATTTGGTAAATCAAAGTAACATTTGTGTAAAGTTTGGTCTATTACTGATATAGAGGTGCTCTTAGATCAGTATAGATCAAGCCTTTGGAGATTAAGAGGTCTCCAACAATGGGATCAGAGCTGAAGGTGCAATACAAGTGAAGTAAAGGCATTGGAAGTCCCGACTGCTACAGATATTGAAGTTCCTTCTAATTGAAGGTGGACAAGGAAAAATTCTTGAAGATAACCTACAGAAGTACAAAGCATGAGTTCAAAGGATCAATAAAGATCAAAGCTTCATATCAAAGGTACACTTTACTATCATAAATCATAGTAATTATAGACACAGAAGATCAAAGATGGGAGAAAGCTTGCAGATTGATAAGCTAGATAGGGAGAACTATCCAGCTTGGTCCATGAGGACGGAGGCACACCTCATGAGTAAAGATTTGATGGCATTCATTACACGAGAAGAAGAAAAGCCTGAGTTTGCAGATCCTAGTATTCCAACTAGGGAAGAGCTTGCAGATTTGAAGACTTGGATGAGAAAGGATGCTCAAGCAAGGAGCATCATTTACATGGTTGTAAATGATTATCTTCTACCTCACATTAGAGGACTAGAAAGTGCAACAGATGTGTGGAATGCTTTGGAAGAGCATTTCCAAAACACAACCAAGTCAAGGAAGTCCTCACTTTGGGCTGAGTTCACAACTTTCAAGAAGAAGAGCTCACAATCAATTTCTGATTATGTGGCAAGAATGAAGGATATTGCAGATAGCTTGGGAGCTATAGATGAAGATATTGAAGAGGATAAGTTGGTAAGGCAAATACTTACAGTTCTGAGAGGAGATGAGAAGTGGAAGCCCTTCATATTGTCCATAGAATTGTCACTTGATCATTTTACTCCTGATCTTAATCAATTGCTAGGACACATGCTAACTTTTGAGCAGGACATTAAGGGAGACAATGATAGGAGTGCAAGTCAAGCTATGTACTCCAAGGACAAGAAAAAGAATGGCAAAGGGAAGCAGTCAACTGATGATGAAGGATCTTCAAGTCAAGCTAACTTTACAAAAGGAAAGATGAACTTCAGAGGTAAAGGAAGAGGAGGTAAGAATAAAGATAATACTAAAGCTTGTTGGATTTGTGGTAGAACCAATCATTTGGCAAATGATTGCTGGTATAACAATCAAAATGGATGAAATAATAATCAGAGTTTTAATCAAAGAGGTAGAGGAGGCAGAAACCAAAGAGGCAACTTCAGAGGAAGAGGTGGTAGGATATCATATGCTAGAGGAGGTGGAAGAAGTTTTCAATCTCAGTCCTACAACAACAATTATTATAATTATGCATCAGATCAAAAGGATGACATGACTCTCATCTTGAATGCAACTCATGAAGCAATAGGAGAAGACCAAAGGGTGTTTTATATTGACTCAGGATGTAGCAATCATCTGAGTGGAAATATATCCTTGATGACTGATATGGAAGCAAAGGTGAATGGACATACAGTTCAAACAGGTGACAATACCAAGCATAAAGTGGAGAGCATTGGATTAGTGAAGACAAAGAGTGGAAGTACACTTTTGAGCAAGGTACTTTATGTTCCTACTATTCCTAAAAATCTGATAAGTGTAGGGCAAGTTGTGGAAAAAGGATATGAAGTCAGATTCACAAATGATGGTGTCTATGTGTAAGATCCAAATCAGGGATATAGAAACATTATTGCAGGTAAAAAGGAAGGAAGGTTGTTTACTCTCAAAGTCCAAGGTAATGTCGGACATGCTCTATTTACTTATGGAAGTCAAAAGATGTCTGAATTAGACCTATGGCATAAAAGATTAGGTCATTTCAATGAGAGAGCTATAAAGGAAATGTCAAGGAATGATGTGGTGCTTGGTTTGCCAAAAGTTGAAGGGCAACACATGGTGTACAAGTGTGAAGTTTATCAATTAGGTAAAGCACACAAAAGTTCTTACAACAAATCAGGATACAAGTATTCAAACATGGTTGAGTTAGTTCATACAGATGTGTGGGGTCCTTCAAGAGACTATAGCATAAATGGATCCAGATATTATGTGTTGTTTGTTGATGATGCAACCAGATGGATTACTTTATATGTAATCAAGGACAAATCAGAAGTGTTCAAGACATTCACGCATTATCATGCTTATGTAGAAAGGATTATAGGACAAAAGCTCAAGAGGTTGAGATCAGATGGAGGGGGAGAGTATTTTTCTAAAGAGTTTGATGATTATTTGTGGAATGCAGGTATAAAAAGAGAAGTAACTTGCAGGTACTCCCCTCAACACAATGGAATTGCAGAAAGAAGAAATAGAACTCTTGTAGAATTTGCAAGAGTAATGATGAAGGAAAAGAATTGCCCAAATTACTTATGGGCAGAAGCTATCAACACTGCAACATATCTTGTGAATAGGTTACCTTGTAAAGCATTGGAAGGAAGAACTCCTTACGAAGCATGGTGGGGTAAGAAAGCTACTCTTGATCATTGTAAGGTATTTGGATGTTTAGCATATGCTTATGTTCCTTCACAATTGAGACATAAGCTAGAACCCAAAGCAGAGAAGTATGTGTTTATTGGATATGATGATAGACAGATGGGTTACAGATTGTGGAGTCCATCTACAAAGCAATTTCTTATTACCAAAGATTTTACATTTGATGAGCAAAGGACATGGTATATAGGGTCAACAAATGATTATGCAGATGACAAAGAAATACAAAGAAAAGGGAAGACAAATGTAAGTGTGTATGAAGAAGATATTGATGATGTTGATTGTAAAAGGAAATTGCAGGATAATGTTGAAGATGGGCCAAGATTTGATCCAGAATCAAATGTGGCTGAGACTTCAAGAAGTGCAGAGGTCAGAAGATCTTCAAGGGAAAAAAAAGAGCCTATCAGGTATAGCTATGATACATCTTTCTTAACAACAAAAGATTATGCTTATATTGTGAAGACAGAAGAGTATCCAATCACATATGAAGAAGATAAAGGTAAACAAAATTGGGAGAAGGCAATGCAAGAAGAGTATGATGCTCTACTTGAAAATGAAACATGGGAATTAGTGCCAAGACCAAAGAATTAGAAAGTCATTGGATGTAAGTGGGTGTATAAAACAAAAAGGTTTGCAGATGGTAAGGTGTCTAGATACAAGGCTAGACTTGTTGTCAAAGGTTATGCCCAAACCTATGGGGTAGATTATGATGAGACCTTTAGTCCTGTTGCTAAAATGTCTACAATTAGATCATTGATTGCTATTGCTGCTTATAAAGGATGGAAGTTATCACAATTAGATGTGAAGAATTAATTTCTGAATGGATACATTGCAGATGAAGTGTACATGGAGCAACCAGAAGGCTTCATAGATTCAATTGGATCCAATTATGTGTATAAGCTCAAGAGAGCTTTGTATGGGTTGAAGCAGGCCCCAAGAGCATGGAATTACAAGCTTGTTAAGTTCTTAAATGAATGTGGATTTCAAGCATCAAAGGCAGATAGTAGCTTGCTAGCGGAGGCAAGTGAAAATGGATACATATATATGTGTATTTATGTTGATGATATCATTGTCACAGGTACAAATGCTCAAGGAATTAATAAACTTAAGAAACAAATAGAGAAGGAATTTAAGATAAAGTGATTTGGGAAACTTATCTTATTTCTTAGGAATGTAGATTGTATATACTCAACATGGAGTATATGGTACACAAGAAAGGTACTTAAAGAATCTTATGGTCAAATTCAACATGGAAGATTGCAGGCCTTCAAGCACACCATTGGAGGTAAATCATAAATTGAGCAGTTATGGAGGTGAAGAGTTTAATGACATGAAGAAATATCAGAGTTTGGTAGGTAGTTTAATCTATGCTACCTTGACAAGGCCAGATCTATCATATGCAGTAGGTGTGTTATCACAATTCATGCATTGTCCAAGGAAGACTCATTGGATTGCAGCTCAAAGGGTACTCAGATATATCAAAGGAACCCTAAGTGAAGGTCTGTATTATGGATTTACTTCTGATACAAGAATTAAAGTATTTAGTGATGCAGATTGGGCAGGTGATTCAGATGATAGAAGGTCTACTCATGGGTATCTCTGTTATATTGGAGATAAGATAGTTTCTTGGTGCTCAAAGAAGCAACATACAGTTGCTTTGTCATCCACATAAGCTGAGTATAAAGGATTGGTAGAGGCTGCAAAAGAAGTGATATGGTTAAAGACCTTGTTGAAGAGTTTTGGAACTGATCAGAGTACTCCAATTATTTTTGGAGACAATATGAGTTCATTGTATTTGGCAGCTAACCCTGTTTTTCATGCCAGGACTAAGCATATAGAGATTCAGTATCATTTCTTGAGGGAAAATGTACTTGACAAAGAGATTGAAGTGATGTATACTCCAACAAAAGAACAAGTTGCAAATATGTTAACAAAAATCTTGGATGGACCTAAGCTATAGAGATTCAAAGAGATGGCAGGAGTGAAGAAGAATGGAATAATCACAATTAGTGATTGAGGGGGAGCTGTTGGAAGAAGCCAATCACAAATTGGTGATTACAAAGAGTTTGAAGCAAGCTCATGATCAGAATGAAGTGGAAGAAGACACTTGAGAAAGTGAAGAGATCTCAGAAATGAAGTTTGTATACATATGTACATTACAGGTGGAAATTCTTGTAATCTAAGTAGAGATAATCCTTAGGATGATAAGGAGTAATGTAATAGATGTGGGATAAGTCTAGAACTATATGTATATACATCAGTGATGTAAAGAAATACATGTGAGAGTCATTTGAAGACAAGTGTCATAGAGATAGATGTGTAGAGAGTCTTTCTCAGGAAATTAGCGACGAGTTTTTCTCTGCGTTTTCTCAGTCTGATCATGTGGATCAGAAATCCTTTTGTACACATCTAATTTGGACGTTAATGAAGCTATGTTCGAAGTTTCATGGTCTATGTCCTTTCATGCTATGAGTATGATCAATAGGAACATGTATATGTAAAGTCTGCAGAAAAATATCTCAGAGTCGCACACTTTTTCGTGTCAATGTTTTGCTTAGATCTCAGTGCACAGTGTAATGTTTTTTATGAATGAGCATTCAAAATCTAAGTTAGAAGGTAAGGAAGCTATGGCTAAAAGCATTTAGCAAAACGGGATCTGTGTTGTGAGAAATCAACCTTAGAAGTTACCTATGTCAAAGTCGCTTATTCAGGAAGACAGTTTCTGACATACTTTTGATCTTAAGGATCAAATGAAGTTTTAATGATTCTTTTGAAGGACTAATGGTTGACATGATTGCACAAAGGTAGCTTGGAGGTATGTATATCATTAGATTGAAGAAATCTGAAGATATGTGCAGGTAATGAAGTCAATCTTTGAAGCAGACTTCTTGAAGAAGAAAAATTCTCACTCAGAGAATTGTTCATGAATGATTTGGTAAATCAAAGTAACATTTGTGTAAAGTTTGGCCTATAAAGGATATAGAGGTGCTCTTAGATCAGTATAGATCAAGCCTTTGGAGATTAAGAGGTCTCCAACAGGACCCTCATTTGAACACTTCTTTGATGCAATAATCATCACGAGACTCTTGGAGAAGAAAGAGGAGTATGCGTGGATCATATCCAACACCTACATACACCTGCGCATCAAGTTTCTAGACTATAAGACAAGTTTTCTAGTCAATTTTGATGCATTCTTTCTCTCTTCATGCATCATGGTGCACATAGGACAAGCATTTTGCATGGCATACAACATATGATTAGTTCTAAGCTTGTTCAGCTTTGCACTTTACCTGAAAGTAGTGTTGTAGGTACAGGTAGCACTTGGTTTTGTAGGTACAACCAAGAGGATGTAATAACTTGTAGTGTTCTTATTGTTATACCATGTTGCAAGCACAAGGATTATTGCAAGGGCGTGTAGTGCCCTTTGGTATTTTTGTATATAGATTGTGCCTATCAACACAGTTTCTTTGGAGAAGTGCATGTAGTGCACTTAGTTTTATTTTTTTAATTTTCATTTTTACACCATTATGTTGCCGAAATTTTTAAGATTTAGCATGCATATGCATAAAAAGTAGATAAAGCATACTGAAAGTTTCTTTTTCCATTATTTCTTTTTTGCAAAGACTTGTGATTTTTCTATTTCCGCTGCCTCTTGGATATCTTAGGTGTACATAGAGCATAAAAACATTAAAATAACATAAAAATCATAAAACCGTAAAAAGAGACCTACATCCTATCCTAGCATGGAATCAAGATCCTCTTCACTAGTTATGATTGATACACTCATGGGTGAGTGCACTTCAAACCTCATAGAGACCATGAGTGCTAGGATAGCACATTTAGAGAGTGCACTTCATGACATCTTGGACAGGTGCATGGTTCCAAGAAAGAGGAAGTGATGCCTGAGACTGATTTGCTAGGGATGGAGGTAGATTCTCCAAGCAAGCATCAAGATTCAGAAGTCCTTAGGGATAGCATACTAGTGAGAGAAGCCCGACGACAGCTTAAGAACCTTAAGCTGCCTAGATATCATGGCTCAACTAGTGCTAGGACTAATGATGCTATTGAGCAGTGGCTCAACAAGTGGGCTCAGTGCTTCCACTTATGCCATATCATGGACGATATGCATAAAATTTAGCAAGCCACTTATAACCTCATGGATGTCGCCCATAGGTGGTGGTGCAAGATAGAACAAGACAAGAAAGAGCCCATGACTTGGGAACAATTTAAAGTCTTGTTCTACAATAACTTTGTATCGCGTGATGAAAGGTCTAGAGCACTAAACACTTGGTTCTTCATCATTCAAAAGAACCAAACTATTCAGGAGTACTCGGATACGTATAGAGAGGTACTTCTCAAAGTACTTGATACTATCCCAGAGTTTCTCCAGGTCCACAAGTTTGTCTTCTCACTTAGAGAAACTATTAGACCTTTGGTGAGGAAGGAGAGATGTCACTCCTTGGCACATGCCATGGAGATGGCTTAAGTCTATGAGGATGGCCACAAGGGCATAGGCTCCTAGGATTAGAGGTCCTCATGGACTAAGATAAGCCTAACCTTCCCCACATCTACTCTTGGATTGATCAGTGCACAACCTGCGAGAGAGGCTAAGCAAGTGCATATGATCAAGACAATTTTAGGAGAGAAAAGGAAAGCATCTGCTCTGGTTGAGGGGGCATATAAAAAGTCTATTCTTACCCTTCAAGAAAAAGAGAAGGCAAGGAAAGAGGGGTAATGATATGGGTGTCTAGGGAAGCACCTTTTCAAGGACTATCCTAAGAAAAAGAAAATAGCAACATAGTTATTAATCCCGCTTAGGCATGGAATGATGGAGATGAGGACTTTGGAGATTCCCCATCCTCGATATCATCTCCCATAGTGGCTATGACGGTCATGAAGAAGGTTCCTATTGTGCCAGACGTTATGCTTTTGCCAGTGGCATAAAAAGGATACGAGTTCCTAGACACTGAGCTCATTGTCATGAGGGGAGTCATGGTAGGATAGCCTGTCATGGTACTCTTCAACACTGGATCGACGCATAATGTGATTAGTTCCTGACTAGTCAAGAGGCTACACTTAGAGATTGTCCAATCAAACTATGCCTACATAGTAGAGTTAGCCGACGGGAAGGGAATTGAGACTTGGGATGGATGAGTGGTTTGCCCATTCAGATATGATCCTATAAGGACAAACTAAATTTCGAGATAGCTAGACTGGCATATTTTGATGTAGTCCTAAGTAAGAAGTGGCATGCTAGCAAACGATCGATCATAAACTTTGCTTTGCATGTGTATCAATTTGAGCATGAAGGGAGGCGGCTACTGATCCGTGGGGAGCTAGATCTCTAAGAGACATGATTGGTAACCGCTACCAATTTGCTCAAGATTGATTGTAAGTATATTTACTTTCTTTATTTTGTGTATTCATCATGTATTATGATGGATTCATGCAGTCATGGATACTCTAGTTGGAATGATCAAGTACTTTCAAAGAAAGTAAGAGCAGAATTCCAAGAGTTATTCTTGAAAGAATTACCTTCAAGTTTACCTCCTTGCAAGAACATTGAACAAAGGATCGAATTGGTACCAGGACCAAGTCCGACCGCTCGACCAACATTTTGAATGAGTTTGCAAGATAAGAATGAAGTCGGCAAGGTCATGGATGAGTACCTTTAGAAGGGCTGATCAGACCTAGTTATTCGCCCTTTGCAGCATCAATTCTTCTGGTGGAGATAAAAGATGGATCTTATAGGCTGTGTGTTGACTATCAAGCACTCAATACAATTACCATCCAAGGATAGATGATCTTTTAGATGCTCTAGGTGGAGCTGTTGTATATAGCAAAATAGATTTAAAGAGTGGCTACGATCAAATTAGGGTAAAAGATCATGATGTATATAAAACAATTTTCAAGACCCGTTTTGGGCATTATGAGTACTTAGTTATGCCATTTGGTTTGACTAATTCACCTTCTACTTTTATGATGTTAATGAATGATATTCTATGATCGTTCATTGGAAAGTGTGTTGTGGATTTTGTTGATGATTTGCTGGTCTATAGTAAGTTTGTTCATGAGCATGAAAGTCATTTGAGATTAGTATTAAATAAATTAAAATAAAATAAGTTGTTTGTAAATCCAGAAAAGACAGTTATTTCTTCTAGAGAGAGAGTATGTAGGGCATGTGGTATCGATCGACGGGGTCCAGATGGATCCCAAGAAGGTCTCAACTATTTTAGCTTGGAATTCTCCTCAAGATGAGGGGCAGTTATGGTCATTTCTAGGGCTTTTCGGTTTCTATAAAAAATTCATCTCTTCGTATTCATCAATAGCACCACCTATGACAAACTTGCTTCAAGGCAAAGTTACATTTGCATGGAAGCAAGAGGAAAAAGAAAGTTTTGATACTCTAAAGCAAGTTGTTTCAGAGGTTGCTATACTTGAAGTGGTAGATTTGTAGAAACCATTTGAGTTAGAGACAAATGCTAGTGGCATAGCCATAGGGGCAGTCTTGAGGCAAAATGGTAGGCCAATAGCTTTTGAAAGCAAGACATTGATTTGTGCACATCGCAATTGACCAGTGCATGAACAAGATTTGTATGCAGTGGTGCATGCACTTAAAGTCTGGAGACATTATCTTTATGGTGCAGACTTCAAGGTGTACATAGATCACCATACACTCAAGTACTTTTAAAGTCAATCAGATCTTTGAGGCAGATAGGCTCATTGGGCTGAGCCCATGCAGGAGTTTCACATGGAAATCTTGTATAGAAGAGGCAAAGAGAATATAGTAGCTAATGCATTATCATGTATAGTGTATCAAATGAGCTTTACAATCTAAGAAAGCTCATTGATTCAAGAAATAAAGGAAGCACAAGTGGAGGATCCACGTTTGTTACAAATCATAAGAGCCATCAATGATGAATCTATCATAATAGATGAGGTAGTTCCAACTGTTTATTCCCCTAGGAGAGCAAACAAGTCAAGTCTATATTCCAATTTCTCAAAGGAGAATGGAATAATCAAACAGAAAGGAAAGGTTTGCATACAAGATTCTCGAGATTTGAGAAGAAAAGTTGTTCAGGGATTCTTGTGCAGAAAGGGACTTGAGTGTTTGTAGGAGAAGGAAGAAGGAGAAGAAGAGAAATAAAGACACCGAAAGCTTCTATAGGTTGATTATGAAGAGAAAAGTACAATGATGATGTAAAGCACAAGCCAAATGCTCTTTGTGCATAATGTATAATCCCAACTAGTACACAATCAACAAGGTTACAAAATACCCAAGGTTCTTTCTGTTATTGATCTTGACCTCCACCTTCTCCAAGGGCTTGCACTTGTGCACACCTTGCACCCAAGCTTCCAATATGGGAGGAGGGATGAACACCTTCTATCGATGCACACACAGCTTCAATGGGACCTTGTGACCCTTGATTGCCTAGCTTAGCACTCCTGTGCACACACCTAAGTCACATCTTGCTCACTTTGTGCTTCCTTCTCTGCATCGCACACACTCTCAATGTCTCTTGCTCCTCTCTCTCCTAGTGTAGACTATGCTAAGCTTGCTTAGCCTAGCCAAGAATAATGCATGCCTTGAGTCGAGTGTCGGTTCACGTACGTATGCTCCTAACTGATAGAGTATCTTGGAGCTCACTTTTATGTCCCAAGATTGTCTCCAAATGTACACAACCAACGAATCCCTGTTTTGTCCTGTAGTGACTTTAGGACAATAACAAAATTTTAAATGAGGGGTCACACTTTCACTTTTGCATACTGCTTCCACTTCAAATACCTTCACTTTTTGCCTTTCAATTCTTCAAATGTATACCTAAGGGAGGGTTCATCTGAACCTTCCAAACACTTTTAAAAACCCTTTGAACCTTAGAGAAATTACAGAAAGACAATCCCCAACCTGCATCCAACTTTCTGCAAAACATAACCTTTGTAAAAAATTAATTGTGCATTACCAGTGCACCTTGAAAACTGAAATTTGAACCCTTTGACTCTGATCATGTTGATTGTAGACCACTTTGACTTTGTTTGTTTTGACTTTGACTATGTTGACTTTGACCCTTATGACTTTGATGGGCTCAATAGTTGCCCACCACCTAATGGGCTCTCTGTCTCGGAGAGCTAACAACCAAAACTCTGAGCAGAGATGTCACCATG
The DNA here is from genome assembly GCA_020310875.1 of Ceratopteris richardii. NCBI lineage: Eukaryota > Viridiplantae > Streptophyta > Polypodiopsida > Polypodiales > Pteridaceae > Ceratopteris > Ceratopteris richardii. The sequence continues at coordinate 40,428,027 of CM035406.1, read as the reverse complement.
ATTCCTATTCTACAAAATCTTCAAAAGGACACTTGAGCAGCTACCAAGTCCACCAGGAGAAATAGAGAATAAGCACCAGAGAAGAACCAAAAGTGGAATTTGTGCATTGAAGAGCAGATGATGGAGAATGGAGGTAGGAGGAAAGTTTATGGAGGGCTGAGAGGGATAGGGTAAGGAGGGGTAAGGGGTAGGTTAAGGGAGGGGTAGGGAGTAGGATTAGGGGCTCTAGAGAGGGCCAAAATGGTAAAACATAAAAGCTACAAAGGTTGCATAGTGAAAATGTGAAAGATACGGTAAAATAAGGTGAGAATAAACCATGTGGACCATGTTGAAAATAAGAAACACATGAAAAATATGCATAAAAAATGTGTATTGTTGACCAAAAAGAGAAATAGAGTGTGGATTTTGGCAAAACTAATGCAAAAATTGAGTCCATCAGGATGAAGAAACATGAAAATGACCCAATTTTGAAAAAAATGGCCATCCGAGGTGCAATCTAGAGCCAAAAGTATGTTTCTATGAAAAATAAAAAAATATATTTAACCATCATATGATAAATTTTATCCTATGGTGGGGGGGTGAGAGCGTGCTGAGGTTGGGGGGTGGGGTGAGAGCGCGATGGGGTGGGGGGGGGGGTGAGAGTGCACCGGGGTTGGGGGGGAGAGGGGGGTGGGGTGGAGGGGTGAAAGAGCACGCTAGGTTGGGGCGGGGTGAAAGAGCACACTGGGTTGGGGGGGAGGGTTTTGGGGGGGGGGGGGGGGGGGAGGGGGGGAGTTGGGAGGGGGGGTGCGGGGGGCAAGGGGTTGGGGTGGGGTGGGGGGGAAAGGGAGAGAGGGAAGAAAGAGAGATTAGAGAGAGGAGGGAGAGGCTAGAGAGAGGATAGAGAGAGATTAGAGAGAGATTAGAGAGAAACTTTTTTGAAAGAGACTAAAATAAAAGAAAATCAGCCATCGGGGGCGTTTTTTTTGAAAAATCCATAAAATAGATAAAAAATACAAATAAAATCCAAAAAACTTCAAAAAAATCTGAAAAAATAACAAAAATTCTCAAAAGATTTCCTAAATTTCTTAAGCCACTCATCCCACTCAAAACCACAGAGAGATTCCTTTTTTCCTCCATTTTATCAAGAAAATGACATTTGAAAAAAGATGAAAAATGCTAGAGAAAATTCTAAAAATGCTTAAAAAATTCCAAAAAAATTATTCGTGCAAAGAGCTATGAAATGGATTCTAATTTTCATAAAAAATAAAAGAAAAAGCATGAAAATGGATAAAAACTAATAAGACTTAAGCAAAAAAAATGGTACGAGAAGGCTATGTATAACCTGGACAGATTTTGCAAGTTCCAGGTGATCCAAAAATCTTCATTTGTGCTGATGATAGGCCTTGAGCCCTGATATGATGAATAATTGAAAAATCTTTGCCCTCCCAAAACTGCAATTGTATTGCACTTCCTTTGATCTATCCTCCTTTTGGGCACACTGACCATTTGATAGGGCCATCATGAATCCTTCATGGGAATAATCTTTCTAACATACTTCAACTTTGGTATCTCTATTTCAGATACTGTGTGACTTTATCTGCAAAATTGTTCAGTCCATTAATCCTTGACTCTTGACCTATGTCTAATTGAGCCTTCCCCTTGCTTCTTGTCTACACTGCAAAAGATTCAATTTCTTCTAACTGCAGCACTCTGCTAGATGGTGATGGCACATTGACTTGTTCTACAACTTCTTCTTTGCACACTGAAATCATTTGAATGTGTGGCCCAGATGAAGATGCATGGTTCTTAGGGAAACAATTAGTATAATGGTCACTAGCCTCTGGACAATTCCTACAAGGGGGCATTTTCTGTCAGAGTACATTTACTGTGGTAGTGCCCACATTCTCCAGAACCTGAAACAAATAATTGGCCTTCTAGGCCCATTTCCAAAATTACTCCTAGGCTATTGGTTATAAGTGTTACCTTGAGTGGGTGATGGTACCATCACATTACCTAGAGGTTGGGCTCCTCCTTGTGTCTAGTATGGTTGTGCAGGCATCCCTCTTGAATGACAATCTTGAGCCTCATGATCAGATTTCCTGCATAGCTGGCAAGTTACACTTAAAAGTGGACACTCACTTACCACATGTCCCTAGTTACTGCACATGGTGCACCATAATCCATTTTTGATGTTGCCTCCCCGGAGTTCCTGTAACTCTTGTCTAATCTATGCCAACTCTTCTACTTGGGCATCCTCCTCTTTTTATAGCTTTAAGGCTTCAATTTCTCACCTTAGCTAAGTTACTGCACTCTCCTCCTCTTTGTCGGGTTCATTCCTTTTTAAGCTCTCAAGTTCTTTCCTTAGCTGAATTATTGGGTCTTCAGGGTCTGCATGATATGATAAAATGGAAGAGCTTGTCCCATACTGATGCCTAATTTGCTCCAATCTTGTGGCTGTGTTAATAAATTCTTCTATTGTTGCTGTTGGTAATGCTAACTCCTTTATTTTACATTGTGTAGATATTGGAAGTGGTTTAGCCGACCACTTTTTGATGAAGAAATCATGGGGAGGATCTGGCAATTTAGCCATCAATGCCTTGGATCTAGTGACAAATTCTGGGAAGGTCTCCCGAGGGCCTAGTATTAGATTTTCTAATTCCTCAATAATGTTTTCAGTTTTGTTTCCTTATTGGAACTATGTCCTCAATGCTTCCTTCATCAAGTCCCCATATGGTGAAATGGTTGTCCGCAAACTGAATGAACCATTTGTATGCTAGCCCTTCTAATGTTGCAGGGAAAAGAATAAAATACACATCTTCTCTTCCCATCAGACCCCTTGTCTTACATAAGGCCAAAAACTCTCCTAATGTGCTCATCTGGGTCCTCTTGTGCTAATCCTTTGAAGGATGGAAATTTGATATTTAATCTAGAAAGTAAAGTTTCCAAGTCTACCTGAACCGCCTTGCACCCAAGCTTCCAATAAGGGAGGAGGGATGGACACCTTCTGTCGATGCACACATAGTTTCAATGGGACCTTGTGACCCTTGATTGCCTAGCTTAGCACTCCTTTGCACACACCTAAGTCACACTTCTTGCTCACTTTGCACTTCCTTCTCTGTGTCGCACACACTCTCAACACCTCTTGCTCCTCTCTCTCGTACTGTAGACTATGCTCACCTTGGTTAGCCTAGCCAAGAATTATGCATGCCTTGAGTTGAGTGTTGGTTCACGTACATACACTCCTAACTGATAGAGTATCTTGGAGCTCACTTTTATGTCCCAAGATTGTCTCCAAATGTACACAGCCAACGAATCCCTGTTTTGTCTTGTAGTGACTTTAGCATAATAACAAAATTTTAAATCAGGGGCCATACTTTGACTTTTGCATATCGCTTCCACTTCACATACTTGCACTTTTTGCCTTTCAATTCTTCAAATGTATACCTAAGGGAGGGTTCACTTGAACCTTCCAAACACTTTTAAAAACCCTTTGAACCTTAGAGAAATTACAAAAAGACAATCTGCAACCTACATCTAACTTTTTGCAAAACATAACCTTTGTGAACAATTGATTGTGCACTACCTGTGCAGCTTGACAACTGAACTTTCAACCCTTTGACTTGATCATGTTGACCATAGCCAACTTTGACTTTGGTTGTTTTGACTTTGACCATGTTGACTTTGACCAATATGACTTTGATGGGCTTAACAAAATTCATGCATGATAACCATGATGTTCCTTGAACAGGACCTGATGTTGACAAGACAATTCAGCTTGTTAGAAGACATTTTGGTGGCCTTGATTAGCCAGAGATGTCCACACTTATGCTCAACAATTCTTTATGTGTCAAGTCAACAAAGCAGAAAGGGTAAGGACACCACGTCTTTTACATCCTTTACAAATTACAGATCATAACTGGGACAATGTATCCATGGAATTCATAGTGGGGTTACCATGGACCCAAAGGAAGTGAGATACTGTCCTAGTTGTGGTAGATAGATTGAGCAAGATGGCTCATTTCATACCCATGCAAGAGACAATAAAAGTTCCACATGTAGCAAAGTTGTTTATCCAGCGTGTCTTTAGATTGCATGGGTTACCAATGTCCATAGTTTCACATAGGGATGCCAGACTCACAAGATACTTCTATAAGTTTGTATTTGACGAACTGAAAGTGTCATTGAAAATGAGTAGTGGTGATGATCCACAGATAGATGGTGAGACCGAGAGGGTCAACAAGATTCTAGAGGACATGTTGAGGGCATATGTGTCTGAGAGGTAGATAGATTGGGATAGTTACTTGCCATTAGTATAGTTTTCTTATAACAATAGACCTCATAAAATGATAGGAATGTCTCCTTTTGAGATGAACTATGGCATGAATCCCACTCATCCCAGTACCATAGGAATGCCAAAGAAATTTCCTAGTGCTTCAGAGTTCTTAGCAAACCTCCAGGAAAATTTAGAAATAGCTAAAGACAAGATGCAACAAGCAGCTCATGTTGGTGTATGAAAAACCACAAGAACCAAGCGAATGTGATATTAGAAAACCTCTACAATCACCATTAACTCAGCAAGACTTCAATCTTCAAAAATTTAACACTTTTCTTAGTAAATGTCAACATTTACTCTTCCTAAAATTGCACCTTTTTTTCTAGCATCAATTCTTCTTTGATTTGACTTGAATATTAAAGATTCTTTTGCTCATTAATAGTGTTATAAATTATGGAATATGTTGAATAATGCATTGTTGGAGTGTAACATGGAATATGTTGAACAATGCATTGTTGGACTGTAACATGGAATATGTTGAACAATGCATTGTTGGACTGTAACATGGAATATGTTGAACAATGCATTGTTGGAGTGTTAAATTATTATTGAACAATGCATTGTTAGGAGTGTTAAATTATTAATGTATTACTGTGTTTTTGATGTTTTTGATATAGCAGCTGAAGGTTCGTGAGGAGCGTGCAAGACGTGAAAGGGTGGATATCAATAATCCGAATTATTAAAACAATGGCTTTCTCTAAAAGTTACCAACTTTTAGTTTCACGCTTGCTTTTCGAAGCCGGTCTCCTGTAACCACTCTTTTCGACGTAATCAAAAGTTCCTATAAATACATGCACTCTGTGGACTGTCGAAACAGAGTGCATGGGAGGAGATTGCACCCAATCCTGTGTTCTGTCTCGTCTCTTGTTGCATCTATTTTTCTGTGTGTTTTCTGTGTTCGTAATCTCTGTATGCGCGTGAGATAAGATCCTGACAATCGTGGTATCAGAGCTCTGCACACGTCAATACGGAGTTCTCTGTTCTTTGTTCCCGATTCCGATTCCGTCTCCGTCTTCGTCTCCGGTTCCGATTCCGGTTCCTATTCCTATTCCAGAACCAGAACCTACGTTTACACCTACGTTTGCTCCTATGTTTACACCTATGTTTACTCCTTTGGCTTACTCCAAGGCATCGACTAAGGCAAAGAACTTAGGCAATACATTGGCACCCAAGGCTCCCTTGATGACCGTTGGCTACGTGCAAGGCAATTTTAATTTTGAGTGGCAATAGAGAGGTTTAGATTCCCTAAGGTAGGAGGATTCGAACCCACAACCTCCTACTTTCAAGGGAAGTGCTTTACCACTACACTCTCTCTTGGAGTTGTCACTCTAGTTCTCTCCTCTTATATTTAACATAACTTGCAGTTTTCCTTACTTTTTCAAGGCGGCACGGTGCGACGCGACATGGCACGTCTCAGGGTACATCCTGTCAGGGTACACTTCTCAGGGTACACCAGGGTACATCCAGACAGGGTACATCAGGGTACATCCAGACAGGGTACTTTTCTGCTAGGGTACATTCCCTAAGGGTACATCTCGAGAGGAAAGCACTAGCTTAAGGTTCCAAGAGCATCATGGAGGATTACAGTAATTCACCTCTAACTAAGGCAACACTTGAACAACAACTAGAGCTTTTGTGGCATGAGCTTCGAGGAGCTCAGAACTAGATCAAGCAACGTGATGAAGTCCTCCAAAAGATACAAACTGAGGCAGACAACCTTACGATAGTAGTTGGTTTGGAGGTGGGAATCCAAGCTAAGCTTCACACCCTACGACCTACAATCCTTAGCGAAGCTATATCCTTCGCCTATGATGCAGAAAAAGAAGTCCAGTACATAACCAAGTCACTTCGACTACAATAGCCACGTCAACGACCATTTTTTTGTTAAACCACATCTTCCTCTGAAGCGTACTTTTAATGCCCCATCTTACCCTAGTTTTCCTCGTCCTCCACAATCCAACTACTCAACTCCACTTTTTGCTTCATCTTTCCAACCAAGCAAACCACCTACCCTTCAAACTTCAGTGGTAGATGCCCAACAGAAGCGACCACGAATCACTTGCTGGAATTGTGGTAAACCTGGACATACGAAAATAAGGTGCAGATTGTGACCTCTTCACATGAAACCGACTACAACTCAATTGCATAATATGGAGGTCCATAATGAAGAAATTCCTCGTGTTTGGACAGAGGAATCATTGGAGAAGGACTTAAGTACCTTGGGTAACGATATCTCTCTTCACTCTCTACTTGGGATGCAGGGTACAATAAATAACGAACTAGTTAAAATTCTACATGACGATGGTAGTTTACATGACTTCATTTCACATTTATTAGTACAGGAACTTAAATTAAAAACGTTTCCTTCCTTGTATAAAGTGAAAGCTGCACTTCAAGGTAGTCGTTATAATGTAACACGAGAAGTGCAAAATGTTACGATTAGCATAGGCCCATATGTTGATTCACGAACATTTTTAATTGCACCTTTGCAATCTTATGATGTTATACTAGGTATGCCTTTTCATCACCATTATAACCCACGTATTGACTACCATACGCATACCTTTAAATTTGAATTCAAAGGTCAAATCATTACTTTGTCTGCACGACATGATTTCCAGCCGTTTCCATTGATTAGTCACACTCAAGTAAAGCGTGCATTTAGGAAAGGATTCAACTCATGCATTGTTTTTGTCAATGTCATCAATGATTATACTCATACACTTCCTGATGCATATAAACCTTTCATGAGTACTTATAAGGATTGTTTTATGTCTGAGTATCCCTCTGAACTACCACCATCCCAAGGATCCTTTGACCATAGCATAGACTTAGTCCCTGGTAGTTCTCCTCCTCATAAATCACCTTATAAACATGGCCCACTACATCAAAAGGAAATAGAAAACCAAGTAAAAAATCTACTACAGAAAGGACTTATAAGGCCTAGTTCTTCCCCATTTGGAGCACCAATTCTCTTAGTAGAGAAGAAGAATAAAACTTATCGAATGTGCATTGATTATAGATCCCTTAACAAGATCACAATAAAGAATAGATACCCTATTCCACGAATAGATGATCTCTTAGATAAGTTACGAGGAGCTCGTGTCTTTAGTAAAATTGATCTTAAATCGGGTTACCATCAGATTCGTATGACACAAAGTAATATTTTTAAGACTGCATTTAGAACTCAAACCGGCCATTATGAATTTATGGTAATGCCCTTTGGACTTACTAATGCCCCTGCTACATTTGCACAAATGATGAACAATAGTTTTCTTGATTACCAAGCTTTTGTTCTTGTATTCTTTGATGATATACTTGTTTACAGTAAGAATGATAGTGAACGTGAAAAGCATCTTGAAACAGTTTTTCATTTGTTACGAGAGAACACACTTTATGCTAATCCTGACAAGAGTTACTTCTTTCAACGTAAGCTAGAATATTTAGGACATATTATTGCAAGTGAAGGTGTGCATGTGGATCCGAAAAAGATTAGAGTTATAGTCGAATGGCCTACACTACCATCAGTCAATGATGTTCGTTCTTTTCTTGGGTTGGCTAGTTTCTATAGGAAGTTTGTTCGAAATTTTTCTTATTCAGCATTGCCTCTTACCTTGTTGTTGAAAAAGAAAATAAAATTTGCATGGGGACTTACCCAACAACAGTCCTTTGAAAAACTTAAACATGCACTTTCACATGCACCTGTTTTACAATTACCTGATTTTTCACAACCATTTCATGTCATTACTGATGCTAGTGGTTCAGGAATAGGTGCTGTTTTAATGCAAAATGACCATCCCATTGCATTTGAGAGTAGGAAGCTTAAGCCCTCCGAACAGAATTACAGTACGTATGATAAAGAATTGTTAGTAGTTGTGCATGCTTTGCAAATTTGGAAACACTATCTTATGGGCTCTAAGGTCTTAATAAAAATTGATCAACAGGCTATTAAGCATTTATTAAGTCAACCTTTAATCTCTGATAGGCATCTTAAATTGGCATCATTCATTCAAAATTTCCAACCCCTGATACAATATCAGCCTGGTAAAGCTAATGTTGTAGCTGATGCTCTTAGCCGTTTTCCTTCGCATTTTGTTATTTTGAATAATATTTCTGCCATCCAAATTCATTCTTTTCAAGAAATGGTTTCCACTTATGCATCTGATTTGTATTTTTCACGTGCATGGCATGACATCAATAATGGTGCATCTTTATCTGATGAACATTATACATTTCATAATGGTTTTCTTTATTTTCAACCTAGATTGTGCATAACCCAAGCTTTTAAAGATTTTGTCATTAAAGAAATGCATGAACCATCTTACATGGGTCATAGAGGCATACAAAGCACCATTTCTGCTTGCAAAGATTTCTTCTTTTGGCCACACATGGAAAACGATATTGCACATTATGTTTCTCAATGCATTGTATGTCAGCGTGTCAAACGTCATCATGGTAAACCATTTGGATTATTAATGCCACTTCCCATTCCAAATGAACCATGGGAACAAATATCTATGGATTTTATCATAGGTCTTCCTATCACTTCATCACATAATTATATGATTTGGACAATAGTTGATAGGTTTAGTAAATATGCATATTTCATTCCATGTAGGAAAACGTTGACTGCACCTCAAGCTGCAAAATTATTCATTAAATGCATTTTCCCACATCATGGATTTCCTAAAGTAATGTTATCTGATCGTGATGTTAGATTTTGTAATCATTTTTGGGTTGCCTTATTTCAACATTTTGGTTCTAAAATAGATTTTAGTTCTGCATTTCATCCTGAAAGTAATGGACAAAGTGAGGCTACAAACAGTACTATTCTTGATTTATTGCGTTGTTATTCATCAGATAATCCTAATAACTGGGATGAAAAGTTGCCATTGCTTCAATTTGCTTACAATAACACTGCACACACCACTACTGGTCGTGCACCTTTTGAAATTGTGTTTGGTAAAAAGCTTCCCACTCCCATGTCCCTCACACAAACCGACATTCTGATGGCTGATTCTATTGCTCAAGGTCACATTTCTATACTTCATGATGTTCACGAGCACATTAGGAAAAGTCAAGAGCGATATGCACGTAATATCAATACTAAACGATTAGCCAAAGAATTCAAGGAAAATGATTTTGTATGGTTGCGTATCATTAAAAGACATCTCATAAATATTTTGCAGCATCCTAAAATTAAACTTGCACATGCTATTATGGACCGTTTCGCATTGTAGAAAAAATTAATGATAATTCATTTAGACTAGATATTCCATCTCATTGGACTATTCATAACTCTTTTCATATTAGTTTACTTAAACCATTTAAAGGAATTTTACCACTCACTCCACTTCTTGATGATCCTCCTTTAATTGAAGAACAATCTGAAATCTTAGTTCCTGAGAAAATCATTGATCATGATGTCACTACTACATGCACATGTACTCAATATCATCGATATTTGGTTAAGTACAAAAATCACTCTATTGAAGAATGTCAATGGATACATAAAACACAATAAACACCTCATTATGACCACTTAATTTATGCATATCATACACAACCACATTAATGTAACAACTCCATGAACATTTCCATGCATGTGTTTTTACATGGCACATGCTTATTTCTTATTCAATGATGAAACATGTGACTGGCCATCCATGTTTATTATTTTATCAACTGAGGTCAGTTGCTTTTTCAACTGAGGGGCATGTTATAAATTATGGAATATGTTGAACAATGCATTGATGGAGTGTAACATGGAATATGTTGAACAATGCATTGTTGGATTGTAACATGGAATATGTTGAACAATGCATTGTTGGAGTGTTAAAATATTATTGAACAAAGCATTGTTAGAGTGTTAAATTATTAATGTATTAATGTGTTTTTGATGTTTTTGATATAGCAGCTGTAGGTTCGTGAGGAGCGTGCAAGGCGTGAAAGGGTGGATATCAATAATCCGAATAATTATTATGCGTAGAAGGTTCTATGGTTAGAAACAATTAGAAAAGTAACGGTTAGAATAAGGGTCGTTGTAGACCGCAGTTTTTGTTATTGAAAGCAATGGCTTTCTGTAAAAGTTACCAACTTTTAGTTTCACGCTTGCTTTTCGAAGCCGCTCTCATGTAACCACTCTTTTCGACTTAATCAAAAGTTCCTATAAATACATGCACTTTGTGGACTGTCGAAACAGAGTGCATGGGGGGAGATTGCACCCAATCCTACGTTCTGTCTCGTCTCTTGTTGCATCTATTTTTCTGTGTGTTTTCTGTGTGTTTTCTGTGTTCGTAATCTCTTTATGCACGTGAGATAAGATCCTGACAACAAATAGAAGTTTGTACATATAGTAATCAATACATTCCAAGCAAAGCTTTCAAGTAATATCTTGTGAATGTCTTGAAATGCCTTTAAAAGTTATACTATGTTTGAAATCTGAAAATTACCTTCATCAATTCGACATGCCTTCACTATTAAGCTTATTTCTCTGAGCACAAGTCCCATTTTGCAAAGATCTTTTGATTAATTGTAGTTAAGGATGATGCTTCAAAATGAGCTATTACTCATAAAAAACTTTACACTGTACTCTAATAGCTGACTCTTAGAAGATCAATGAAATCTACGCTAGAAAACTTGTAACTTCCAGCTAACATTCATACAGTTATGAAATCAATTAGATTTCTTCACACAAAGAGAATCGAATAAAATCCTTCGATAAAAACATGTATTTGCTATTAGAAAATATGTGTAAAAAATGGCTTGGCCTCATTCTGCTCATAACCATAGAAAGATCTTCTACACTGAATGATCTCTCATCACCATCTCTCTCAAAAAATACCCTGACTGCCTCTCTACTCACTTAGGACTTACAAATCGAGTTCTTCTACATTTCTATTCCTCAAATTAGCTTATATACATTAATTCTTTATGCTCCTAAACTCAAACTTGTAATTCTAGTAAATCTAGACTATAATTGATCCATAATTTTTACCCATATATTACATGTGTGAATTTGTCCTTTCACATAGGTATGATTTTTGGGTGTCTAATTTCCATAGCTCTTTGTCCTTATTCTTTTGACTTATGTCTTCATGTCTCTATGCTTAATTAGTGAGTGAGGCCCCAAAAGCTCCCCCTCAATCACTAATTAGCATTCTCTGACTTCTTGATACACTCTCCTTCTCTTTTATTCTTTTCATTCCTTTGAATCTACTTGTCTTCACTCCATCCAAGATTTTTGTCATGATATCTGCTATATGATCTTTTCTAAGACTATACACCACTTCAAGTTCATTCTCCATTACTTTTTCTCTCAGGTAGTGATATTAAATCTCTATATGTTTTGTTCTTGCATGAAATACTAGATTTGTTGTAAGATAAAGTGAAATCGTATTATCTCCATGTATTATAAGTATACATTGATCAATACCCAAGCTTTTGAACAAGTTCTGTATCTACATTACTTCTTTAGCTGCTTCCACAAGTCCTTTGTATTCTACGTCACTTGATGATAATGCCACTATATGTTGTTTCTTTGAGCACCAACTTTCAAGCTTATTACCTACGTACACCATGTATCCATGTGTTGATCTTCTATCATCTTGACTTCCTACCCAATTTGAGTCACTAAATGCTCTCAAATTTATGTCTGAGGTAAAAGGATAATATAATCCTTCCTTTATAGTCTCTTTGATATATCTGAGAAATCTTTGACCTACAATCCAATGTCGATCCTTTGGAAAATTCATGAATTGTGAGAGGACTCCCACTGCATAACTAAGATAAGGTCTTGTTAGTGTAGCATAAATCAAACTTCCCACTTAAGATTGATACTTTCTCATGTCTTTGAATTTTGCACCATCATATTTGTTAAGCTTATGATTAACTTCAAGTAGATTTGAAGATTCTATGCAATTCTCCATGTTGAACTTCTTCAACAGGTTTAGAAGATACCTTTCTTGTGATAAATATATACCATGATCTGCATAAGTGATTTCCATTCCAAGAAAATATGACAAATTCCTTAGATCACTTATCTTAAATTCCTTCTCAAGTAATCTCTTTACTTCCTTGATTCCTTCATTTGAGGTACATGTGATTATAATTTTATCTACATAAATATAGATGTAGATTATACATTCATATATTCTTTTGATGCAAGAGGTCATGTGTGAGGGTGTGCTCCATGACGAGAATTCATTATGCAAGATCAATTTCTAGTTTTTCCCTGAAGCTCCTAGCTAGAGATGTACCTTCAAGGGGCCAGGTGAGTGAAATAAGGTGATTGTAATATTCATTCTTCGGTCATGGCCATGGCATGTAGCTATGCCTCAACACATGCAGAGTGGGTTTTACCAAGTTCTTCCGCAGATTTAAGCCATCCGGGTGTAGGAAGTTCAAAAGTGTCTTGGCCTTCTGCTGTGACACGTCCGCCTAGGATTGGTTGTGGTTCATAGGCCTCTTCATATGTTTCCTCCATCGGTATAGAAACCTGTTCTTCTTCAGCCGACATTTCTGGTGTGGAATCTGGTCTAGGAGGCTTGGAGTGAGCTGCAATCTGTGCTTGAAGATCAAATACCTATGCTCGTAATGTATTGAGTTCATCGAGAATCTCTAGGGGGTGACTGCAAGAACTGGTTGTGGTTGTTGAGTAGGTGTCCATAATAGTAGAAGTTTATGATTGTTTGAATCTTTTGATATTCCTCATTGATCTTATCGTAGTCCTCTAGTAGTCGTGCATGATCTTCTAACAATATTTTCATGGATTTGGAGGGTACGACTTTAAATCGGTTGGGACTAAGGGGTTCATCTAGTTGATCCAAAGCTGCTTCTAGATTCTCGTGATTCTGTTCCTATAGCCGCTGATTCTCCTCCTTAGCAGCTGTGAGGTGGTGTCTTAAGAGTCCTATATTTCTAGTGAGCATGGCGTTTCTTATGGTCTGATCCTGTAATAGATTCTCGATATTTGTGAGTGCTTCCTTAGTCTTTTGTTTGCTCTCTAGCTCTAAGGCATGATAAGCTTCTCGTAACTCCTCATATTGCGCATTGAGGGAAGCGTTCTTGATGGTTAAAGAATTCAACTACAAATTTAACTATGTAGTGGTGTGCTGCAGTGCTTGGTAGCTACTGCCGAGAGATGCGAATTCATCTCTAACTTGTGTCATACAAGAAAACATTTGTTGGAATGCAGTGTCGATCGTGGGTGACAATATCAAGGGTCCGATGAGTGAAGATGATGTGAGTGTGGGTGTTGATGCAGTGGGAAGGGGAAAGGGGGGATGTGAAGGTGTATGCAGTGGTGACTGTGGAGAAGTGCGATGTGCCTAAATGTGGTGGGGAAATCGATGAGGTGAGTGGTTGTGCGGTGGGTGGTGAAATGTCCATGTCACTGGACATGGCATTGAGTGCAGTGACGGGTGAAGAGTGGAGTGATGGTGGATGCATGAGTGGGTGTGAAACACATGATTTACAAAACTAGACGAATAGTTTACAGATTGAGTCTCGTAAATTTCTTGGTGGAGAGGGGAGGATAAAGGGGATATAGTTGGGCGGGGAGGTGACACTAGTGAGAAGGTCATTGGGGGTGGAAATGGGAACATAGGCCTTAGAGGGATGGAAAATGAAGTGAGGAATGGATTGATTGGAATGTGGGAAACTATGGTGGAAGGGAAAGGTGTAGGTAGAGTTTGGGGTGTTGGGGCGACTGTGGCCTCTGTGACAATACTTACAAGGAATGTAGATAGAGGAGGGGAGGTGGGATGTACTGGGGAAACTGGATGTACAGGAGGTGAAGGAGGAGCAGATGATGTGGTGGGGATTTCAACTGTGGTGGTGGATGTTACAGTGGAAGGGTGAGGCAGGGAGTCGATGACGATGGTCCCTTCTTCTGGCTGGGTTTCTATCATGGTTTCAGGGATGACTCGAGCTTCCTTGGCATAATGTGAAGATTGTGCATCTATGGGTACGCAGATGTACTGAACTAGCTTGGACATTAAACGGATGCATCGCGGGTCAAAATTTGGTAGTGGCTTCCTCTTCAAATAATGGAATGCTTCAGTGGTTCCCATTGATTTGACTAATTCCTTGAAACCTTGAATGAATGATTCTTCAAAACCTCCACTAGCGAGTTCCTGCTCGTGAATTTCTTGACTCTGTTCCACTAATAATTGTTTGCGCGCCCAAACTGCTTGCATATTGTGGTATAATTTGTGGATTTCCAAAGTATAGGCGACGACTTCAAACATGTCTTCTTCATGAGTACTCGTATCACCTTGGGCTTCGGTTTGTTGCTCTTATTCTTCATTCTGCACATCATCTTGAGAGTTGTGGCTATCTTGACTAGCTTTTTCATCTTCATCATCATCATCAGTCTCTATTCTCTCTTCTACCTCTGAGCTGGAGACTACTTGTTCTTGTGGTTGATCAGGAGGGATAGTAGGATAGCTTGGATGTTCATACTCTTGTGAGAAAAGCTACCTTTCTAAAAATTGGAACTCACTGGAGAACGCATCATGCATTTCAAAATCGAAGGTGGTGTTTGTGGGTTCTGCCTCCAAGTTTGGTATGGGGAAAGTAAAGGCTTCTGCACCAGTTGTGGTGGGAATTTCTCTTGCTGTAGTAGTATCTTCGTGAGTGGTGGTTGCTAGAGGAGTTACCACACTGCTAGTGCCTTTTGTGACAATGGGACGTGAGAGGTGGATACGTATTGGTTGTATAGGTGTGGGGGGTTCTATTGGAGACTATTGATGAGATTGTTGTGGCGACGGGACTCTAGAACCTACAAGCATGGGATAGAACCTCTCATGCGCTTGCTTGCCCATCCTTTGCTAGCTTTTCTGGCCTTTTTGGTGGTTCCCTTGAATCCTTTTAATTTTTCATTGGTCATAGCATGTTCGATGGGCAAATCATAGGCCAAACACATATAGACTATTCTTGTAAGGGCACAACAGCTATGGATGACATTTTTTCGTTCATCTCTCTGCTGAGCTAAATACAATTGATCGATAATCCAACTAGCAATTGATGGTCTTGGGACCTATGCATGCAAGATATAAGCCAAACCAAATACGTTTTATAGGAATGGTAAAACGATCTTGTGTGGGGAACGGGAAATGCTGCATGCAAATGCGCAACGGCTTGGAGAGTTCAGGTGTGATGGCCGAAATATCGGCCTACTTCAAAACATCCCCACATTTCATAGGCTCTAGAATAATCCTTTCTTGTTCTATCGACGTGTGAGTCCCGTGGATCTTAAGCACTGCCCAAATAAGATCTTTCAAAAGGCAAAACTTCTTGTATGGAGGATCATTCACCAGTGATGGAAGAATAAATGTTCTTGGCAAGTCCTTGTTTGTGGGGGCTTCAAGTGTAATTACTAAGTACTAGCAACGATAGAAGTCAGATTTGGGCAATGGATCACTAAAATATTATGTAAAACCAGCTCTAGCCCAAATATCCCTTAACTCTTCTGAATTTTGGAGCTCTTCAAATTCTCTTGAGAAAAATTGATATCTGCCCCACTTGATACTGTCAAAGCATAGCATGGCATCATAAATAAAATTTGCATAAGCTAAGGGTCCTAATAGACCTTGGAACCAATGAGAATTGCTATGAACTTTTTCAATGTGTTACATAGGAGGATCATCTATGGGCATTGGTCTCGAGAAACCCTGAAACTCTAGTGGTTGTGACGTAGGATAAGACTCGACTAATGAATTGCCAAAATTGACCACTGGCTTACTGGGGCCAGCCACGGAGGGTCCTTCAGCTTGCATGATAACCTGAATGGGTGTGTGGATGATCTGCTACAAAAGGATACACATTATTATGGAAATTATTTTTGATCCCAATTAAGTGAGACTGCAATCCCCTTCCATAGCCGATGTGTAACCCGTGTAGCCGAGTGTTGTGAGGTGGTTTATGGAATGATTTTTCAAAAACTAATGCAGGTCACTAGACACCTACATGCTTTAGATAGTACATACATCACTTTTGATGAAATAATATTATAAGTGATGGTGGGTTATTGTGGGTGAATTTGTGAGTCTTCATCGATGGAACATAAGGTCGAGGGTAGGTTGGATACTACCTTTGATTCTGCTTGGACTTCTTCTTGTCATTGTCTACATTGTTAGAAACTATTGGTGCTTTCTGTCCTTTTGGCACCCATACTTGTTTTGTGCGACTTGCCTTGGGTTGCTGACACTGCTTCCATCTTTGTGTCATCTGGTATGGTCATCGGTTTGGGTTCCTTAGTCATGGTTGACTTCTTGGAGGTTGTGGATGAGAGGTCTGGTTGATGCTCTTCTTTGGAAAAGAAGGGAGGTCCAACACTTGCATGACCTGTCCATCAAGAAATGAGGCATTTTGTACAATAGATCTCGGCTGGTCCATGCAAAATGCAGAAGATGGAGCACTGGAGATGATGGTCCCCATTTGTCTACTGATGCAGTCCACTTGACCGCTGATACAACCCACCTGACCGCTGATACAAGACCACAAAAAGTTCTCTTGACATCTTCTAGACTGGCAACTATCCATTTCCAAGCTCTCATGGGTTGACTTTGGAGGGAGCATGCTTAGCCGATGGATTTGTCCACAAATCTTTCGATCCCCCTTTGCAATCATTTCGTATGGTCTAGGGTTACATACCTCAGTTGGAGTGTTGTTAGGGAATTCAAGTGGTATCACTCGCTACTAGTCTAAGGTCTTGATGTGCAAGGAGCCGTATCTAAGATTTAGGTCCACTGAGTGATTGTATAGCCAATCTTGGCCAAGGCTTAGGGGTTCTATGAGGTCATCGTCATGGCACAAAAGGAGCTTCACTATCATGGTCACTTCGTGTATGAGGATAGGAAGGTCCACCTCACCCATGCAAGGGGTTTCCATGCCTCCTAGCCCTATGATGTATGCCTCAATTGGTCACATTTCTATTCCTGAATCCTGATAGTGGGACCACCTAATCGCACTAGTCGCAACACCTGAATCAATTAAAGCCCTAAGCTCATGGTGGTGGTTGCCTTGTTTTAGCATGAGTGTAATGAATGGTCTCCTATCCACTATGCTAGGATGCGCAGTTGACTTTGCTTGACACATTGCCATGGGGTATCTCATTGGGTTCTCAAGATGATTATAATGTTCTCTCCCTAGTCCTTGTCTTCAAAGAGGTTCTTCCACATGTATTCTCTTTTCTCCCTCCTTACGCATCTTTGCCAACGTAAGCATGTCCTCCATAAGAGGTTCTTGATATAGCTTGAATCTACAACCACTAATGTAATTAGGCATTATCTCTCCTTCTAGGGTGGCTAATTGTACCACTCCACTTGTTGATAGTCTGTTAATGATCATAGGTCCATAACCTTGCTTTTCTAGTTTTCATGCATGTTGTTTCAACGTATAAACTAGGACTAAGTCACCTTCTTTTAAGCCCTTTGTCTTTCACATGTGCATCGAAATAGGCTTTCTCTCGCCTCTTTGCTGCATATATGCCTACTCCTGCTTTTAGCCTGGTTTCTCCTAATCATTCCAAGTCCATTATCCTTGATGATAACTCATGGCCGATCCACTGATGTTCTTATGCAACCTTAAGGGTGAGTATAAAAAATTCCAAAGGAAGCACACTGTTTTGACCAAAAACCATCTGAAAGGGATTTGCATTGAGTACGATCTTGTAAGCCACTCGATATGCCCAAATAGTGTGGTGTAACTGTTTGTCCCAATCCAAATGTTTGTTGTTCACGAGTTTCGTCAGTATGTTACAAAGGATCTTATTAGTACTTTTTGTTTGACCATTGGCCTGAGGATGATATGGTGCGGATTTCTTGTGAATCACCATAAAATCCTGTAACAAATATTCAATGACCTAGTTTAGAAAGTGAGTCACTCGATCACTCACTAGTTCTATAGGTAATCCATATCTCGTAAAGACATTTTCAAATAAGAATTTTGCAGTCACGCATGCATCATTGTTTTTGGTCGCCTTCGCTTCTACCCATTTGGTAAGATAATCGGTCGCAACTAGGATGTATTCCGCATGAGTACCTTTTGCAATGGATTTAATGGGTCCTACAAAGTCTATACCCCACTTAGAGAATGCACATTCTCCCATCATGGGTTTTGGTGGCATTTCATCTCTGCGAGTAGGAAATTGAGTTCTTTGGCACACATCACATCTCTTAACATAGGCATGTGCATCCATGTGAAGAGTGGGCCACCATAATCCTACAAATAGTATGGCTTTGATTATCTGGTCAGGGCCAAAATGACCTCTTGCAACACCTTGGTGTGCAGTCTCTAATACAATCAAGTAATCGCTCTCATGAACACATTGTCTTAGGTCTCTGTCTCTTCCTTGTTTGTACAAATTATTTCCAATAAGTGAGTAGTCTTGAGATTCTTGCTCTAGACTTCGTTGTCGTGGTAAAGTCATTCCTTGAGGGAATGTTTGCATCCTCAAATATGTCACTAGCGGTTCAATCCATTCTGGTGTGAGATACATATGATATAAAGTGGCATGTTCTACTGGTGGTCTTTCACAAAAGATAGGACATTCGTTACACAGCTTATAGACATCTACTTCCATAGAAGGCCAATATACTCCTAGTCTATGTAGAGTCTACAATGTACGATGTTTTGAATGATGTTGCTTTAATGCACCTACATGTGCTAGTTGCAACCAATTCTTGTATTCTGATTTGTCTACACAACAAGTAAGAATTTTCTGATTATCCTGTTTATATATGCTTCCTAACATTATTTGGTATCTTTGTGACTTGGTAATCTCTCCTTCTCTGATCCTAATCCTAGGATTCTTGGGTCCAAATGTGAGAATAGGGATGATAGGCTTTGCCCATTCAGGTACTATTTCGAGGTTAAACAGGTATGCATTTGGCAATTCATCTGCTATTCCTTGAGGAGCTTCTCTTGTAGTTAACCTTGAGAGATGGTCAGCTCTAAGGTGGGACTTTCCCTTCCTGACTACTACTTCAAAGTCATATTCTATGAGTAATATAAACCAACATATCAATCATCCCATGTTACACGGCTTATTGACTAAGTACAATAATGCTTGATGATCCGTGAAGAACTTGAACTTATTTCCAACAAGTAATGCCTAAATTTCTGTAGTGGTGTAATTCCTTTCTGTTGCATTCAACTGTCTGCCCGTATAAGCTATGGGGAGATCTATATTGCCTTCGTTCGTAGGTTGTGCCAACACATATCCTATGGCATAGTTGGATGCATCCACATGTACATGGAATGGCTTACTCCAATCCGGTGTTGTTAATATAGGTGCTGGACACAAGCGTTGTTTAAGTTCATTGAATGAATCCTCACATTCATCCATCCATTTGAACTTGGTCAAAAGAAAGTACAAAGACTTTGCTATAATAGTGTACATGTGTATAAATCATTGATAATATCCAGAATGGCCCATGAAAGCCTATACTTCCTTGAGATTTTTCGGCCTAGGTAGGTCTGCAATTACTTTCACCTTTTCTTCATCTGTAAAAATTGCGTTCTTTGACACAATATGTCCTAGAATCTTGCCTTGCCTGACCATGAAAACACACTTTTTTTGGGTTCAAGCAAACCTAATATTCTCAACATTTGTCAAATACGTGCCTTAATTCAGGGATATGAGTTTGCCTCATATTCGAATGAGTACATATGTCATCCACATAAACTTCCAAATTCTTGCATAAAAATTCCTTGAAAACATGACACATGAGTCGTTGAAAGGTGGCGGGTGCATTTGTGAGCCCAAACGACATTACATGAAATGCAAATATGCCCCATTCTGTGGCAAAAGCCTTCTTACGTTGATCTTTAGGAGCAATGGCTACTTGATTATAGCTTGAGAATGCATCAAGGGAGCTGTAAACTTCCTTGCTCGCGACTCGTTCTAATAAGTGTTGCATGATAGGAAGAGGATAACTGTCTCTAATCATGGCGGCATTAACTTTTTGAAGGTTAATACATACATGTAATTTCCCGTTCTTCTTTGGCATGAACACAATGGGGGATACCCATTCGGTATGCTCAATTTCGTAAATGAATCCTGCTTCTATCAAACGATCTATCTCTTCTTTAATCTTGGCATCATAATTATCATTGTACGTGTATGGTTTCTGTTTAGTAGGCTTGGCATTTGGAGTCATAGGAATTCTATGGGAGCATATATCTGGGTCGACTCCTTTCAAGTCCTAGTAGCTCCGAGCAAACACATCTCTATATTCTCGCAATAGGGCCGTTAACTCTTCTTCTTCTTCATTCATCAAATCATGCCCTATGTATGTACATTTTTCTTCTCCTTCTTCTATGGTAACTATGATTTTTTTTTTTGTTTTCTCTCGATTATCATACGCTTCTCCGATGCCCGGATCTCTTTTGGACATTCGTACCATAATTCTTCTATCTTCTTTTTCATACTTCTTGAAGTTCTCAAGTACTTCCATGAGTGGTTCCTCTTCTTCTTCTGACTTAGGTGATTTCTTTCTCTTCTTTTGTGTATTTTTCATATCTTTTATAAGTGACTCGTGTTGTTCAATTTGACTTTCCTTGTCCGTTTCAAGGGCTTTGGCTTCCATAAAATAAAGATATTCCCCTTCTATCGAACAGAAGGGTTCCATGATAATGGAATCTAAATCCTCATCATTCTTCTAGGATAGGCTCTTCCTCTAAGGGCTCTATCAAAAAAATGGAAATGTCATAACCATCCTCATCACAATGAGGAGTCCATTGTTCTTTGTTTACGGCTATATGCATCATAGCTAAAATCGCTACCCAACTGTGAGGTTCAAATTCCTCGTCTGGAAATACTATAGGTGCATAAGCAGGGTCTTGAAGAGTTCAAGGGTGTCATTATGAACCTAAGTTTCTGGCTTCTAATTGTTCTTCCTCTTGTTTTGCTACCTTAGACATCCATAGATAAGTATCCTCGTGTAACCATGAGGGGTTGGATTCTAATGAGTGCACTGATTTTGTTTCTTCTGGTGTCTTATGGATGGTATTCCATTGTATTGGGGGTACATCTCGATGGGAATAGTCTTTGAGATTGACTTTGGTGTTTACTCCCAAATGTTTCAAGTACAAAGAATTAGTTTCCCAATCTTGTACAATTGCCAACTGATGCATGAATGGTCGTCCTAGTATCATCTCGTACACATATTTTTCCCAAAATCACAAATGGAGAAAGTATATTCAAACTCTACAACACAAGCAGTGAGAGATATGCCTTCTAGTAAGCCTAATGGATTTTCTATATGTCCATCAGCCATTAGTAGCTTCATCCTGGTGGCTCTTAGTGTTGGCTTATCCCAATGTTTCCATAAAGCACTGGTAGTGATGGCTAGTCCGGCTCCTAAATCTAGGATGGCCTTGCTGGTGTAGCCCTTGTGGGTTATTGGAAGATAGGTATTACCTTCCTCTCCCTCGCTCACATCTCCAATTCTTTCCACTAGTATCTCTAGTACCTTCCTGTGTGATCCTATCTGGGAGGGAGCAGTAGCGATCTCAAGAAACTGGTTTGCTACGTGCTTCCACAACTCTGGTTTGATTTTTAACAATTCTTCTAGAGTGAGATGACACTATACTTTGGCGTTCTTTATCACTTTCATGTTTCTGGGGATTAATGATTCTTCATTCCTCACTATTATAGTGGGTGCTCTCATGTTGATAGACTTGACTTCCCAAGGTCCTGTGAGCTGAGGTAATTCTTGCAAAGACTTAGATTCAAAATCTGTTTGTTCACTCAGTTGCTCTTCCTCTACATCATCATACATAGAGGGTATGTGTTGGAGAAATTGTTCCTGCAAGTCGTCTATCTCTTGAATAGGAGGATGGGTTTCTTGCTCTTGTCTCCATTTCTCTTTTTGGATTTCTCTCAGAAAGCCTTGCGAATACTTGTGTATGGAAGACAGGTTGCCTTCCACCTCCGTATTTGGAACTTGAGACAAGGATGGCGCACTCCTTTCCTGTATCTCTCAGATAATGGGTTTCCTTTGCAGATTCTTCTTCTCATTGTTGGAGTTAGACGTCTGCAAAAGCACGCGAACAGTACAAGGGAGAAGAAGAAGCTTGGAGCTCAACACACAATACTAAATGTATTACAACTAGAATGTACAAAGATCAGTCGCCCATTAGGGCAATAGGCATATATACAAGCCGAGGGAAAAAAACCTCCTAAAGAGGAAAAAAGTGCCCGAGTAGTCTTAGAGTGTTCACACACATCACTACCTAGATATATCAACACGTCCCCCCTGGGAGTGATGTGGTGAATAAGTAGCTGGCACCCATGTATAAGGAAGTGCCAAGCTATGTGGAAATAACTCCACAAAAGGAAGTAAGCCCAAAGCTTTGCGGAAAGCTTCAAACTTCTCCCTAGGCAGAGCCTTTGTGAAAAGGTCTACAATGTTCTCCTGCATGGGCACATACGCCAAGCTCATCTCCCTAGCAGAGAACCTCTCCCTGACATAATGTTAATGCACCTCAATGTGCTTAGTGCGAGCATGGAACACAGGGTTCCTCACAACTGCCAATGCATTCTGACTGTCAGTGAAGATGGTGGTGGCAAAAGACTGACCAACACCCAAATCAGCCATAAGGCATCTGAGCCACATACACTCAACACTCGCTGTGAGAGCTGCCCTATACTCAACCTCACAACTGGAAGTGACCACAGTAGGCTGCTTCTTGCTCAATCAAGATATACATGAGCTACCAAGCATGAAGCAAAAGCCACTAGTGGCCACAGGAGTGTCATAGCAACCACCCAATCAGAGTAAAAAAAAATCATGCAAATCTGGTGGTAGTGATCCCCCCTTGGTATAAAACAACCCAAGTAGCCAAGTACCACTCAAGTAGCGAAAGATGCGCTTAACCACTTGCCAATGCTTGACACCTGGGCAATGCATAAACTTGCCCCATCTATGAGACAACAAACTGAATATCTGGCCGAGTAATGCATAAGTAAATCAGGCATCCAACAGCCTGCTGATAGAGGACAACATTAAATGCATCTCCAGCATCATGAAGACTCAATCGTAAATCTGTCTCCATAGGAGTGGCAATAGGCTTACAATCTTCAAGGCCAAAATGCTGCAATAATGTGTCAATATATTTCATTTGACACAAAGCCATTCCACCATTAACTTGGATAAACGGAATGCCCAAATAGTGATGCAAATGCCCTAAATCAGACATCTCAAATGAGGCATGCAAATCAGCCTTAAAATCAGCAATATGCTTCTCAATAGGACCAGTGAGCAGCATGTCATCAACATAGACAACAATGATCGGAAGCACATCATTAGCACACTTAACATATAAGGTGCTTTCAGTTGGATTATTCTCAAAAACATGTGCAATCAGATAGGCATGTATCTTCTCATACCAAGCACGTGGTGCTTGCTTTAAACCATATAATGCCTTCTATAACCTGCACACCTGGTTTTCATGCCCTTTCTGCACAAAGCCACGGGGCTGAAAAACATACACTTCTTCATGCAAGTCACCATTCAAAAATGCAGTTTTAATTTCCAACTGATGTACATTCCAACCATGATGGGTTGCAAGTGCACAGATGCTCCGAATAGTAGTCATACGGCATGTAGGTGCAAAGGTCTCATCAAAATCAATGCCTCTTTGCTATGCATAACCCTTTGCAACAAGCCTAGCCTTATACTTGTCAACTGTCCATCAGGCTTACACTTTAGCTTGTAAATACACTTAGTGCCAATGGCCTTCTTGCCAGGAGGCAAGTCACATAAAGACCAAGTATTGTTCTTCATTATAGCATCATATTTAGATTGCATAGTAGCCATCCAATTTTTTGAATTTTGTGCTTCAAACAAATGAAACAGGTTCATTCTCATCACAGAGACTAGATGCAGCCATAGCATACCAATCTGATGCAAAAGAGGCACTATGAGAGCCTAATCGAGTACGATATTATAGAGGTGCATCTAATTTGTTGTCACACAAAGTCTGAACCAGCCATTTTGGCATAGTTTTTGCCTCCTCAATATTAGCTCTCTCATCAACAAGTGCATCATGTAAATCTGCATCAGAAATGGGATGATCTGCATCATCACATGAAACCTGCAAAGGTTGAGAAGTTGCCTCATCAGGACCATCACTAGACTGTCCACCTATAAAAAGAGGCAAAAAAGTATCATACATGTCTTTGGAGCTAACAAATGTCTCCTTAGTACATGAAAGCAATGGCTGAATAGCATCGTCCACAAAAACAACATCACGGCTAACAAGAATGTGTTTAGTCTGTGGATGATATAGACGATAGCCTTTACTTTCAGAACTGTACCCAGCAAAAATAAATTTTACTGCTTTATCATCCAATTTTTTACGATGTTGTTTAGGCACTAATGCATGCCAAACAACCAAAAACACGCAGATTAGAAACAGATGGCTTGCGATCATGCCAAGCCTCATATGGAGTGATAGACTACAGTGCTTTAGTGGGACACCTGTTAAGTACATATGATGCACACATGAAAACCTCAAGCCAAAAACTGTGTGGTAAAGCATGACTCTTGACCATACACCTCACCATCTCCATGAGTGACCTATTCTTTCGTTCAGCAACTCCATTTTGTTGAGGTGTATATGATAGTGTACACTGGTGTTTTATCCCAGATTCAGCCAGAAATGCATTAAAATCAGAAGACATATATTCCCCCCCTCGATCAGAACAGAGGGTGCCCATTTTACATGCTGACAGATTTTCAGCCAAAACCAAAAACTCTTTGAAGCACATGAACACTTCAGACTTTGCCTTCAATGGATATACCCATGCATGCCTGAAAAAATCATCGATGAAAGTCACAAAGTAAAGATAGCTTCCAAAA
Organism: Ceratopteris richardii; assembly: GCA_020310875.1. Taxonomy (NCBI): domain Eukaryota; kingdom Viridiplantae; phylum Streptophyta; class Polypodiopsida; order Polypodiales; family Pteridaceae; genus Ceratopteris; species Ceratopteris richardii. The sequence goes on along the minus strand of CM035406.1, from coordinate 40,402,839 downwards.
GAAGGTGTGTGCATAGGACCACAGACATCACTCTGTACAAGCTACAATTTATGAGTAACCCAAACTAAACCATCTTTTGGAAAGGAGGAACGCTACATTTTGCCCAAAATATAGCCTTCACAAACATGTTTTCCAGGTGCCTCAAGTTTGGGCAAAGAGGACACCATTTCGGATTTTGGCAGGCGTAGCAAACTAGTGAAATTTAGCTGACCAAAGTGTGCATGCCAAAGCTTTGCATCTGACATAGCCTGAGAATCATGTACTTCACATGCCAAATCATTTACAGATCTTTCATAGTCTATGAGCTTATACAACCCACGACATAAAATGCCAGAAGCAATGATCATGTTGCCACTTGATAGATCATGAACTGTACATCTGTCATCAACAAATTTCACAACCAAGCCAATCTTGGCTAATGCAAAAACTGATAACAAATTTTTCTTGATCCCTGGCACAAATAAAGCATCTAACAAAGTGAAAGAACTACCATCAGCAATAGTCAAAATGATCTTACCAACTCCCATAACAGGATAAGAGGAGTTTTTGGTGCATGTAATAGTATTCCCTGTAGGGGCAGGCTTGAGTGAAGAGAAGAAACTGCACTGCAAGGTAATATGTTTGGTCGCCCCACTATCAAAGTACCAAACATCTGAGTCTACTACAGACATGCAATGCTCATGAGAATATGGGTCAAAGCTGCAAACAGTAGTAAACGCCCATTCTTCTTCCTGCACAAGATTAGTAGACTTTGTTTTTGGTGTAGAGGCCTCTGCACAATGATTCCAACCTCTGTCTTCTTTGCCTCTTTAGCAGCTAGTTTTGGACAGTTCTTGATGATATGATCATTTCCTTTACAGTACTTGCAAGACACTTTTAGCTTTTTTGATTTCTTTTCATCTTTGTCTTCCCTCTTCGATTGCGTAGAATTAGCAGATTTCTACTTATTAGTTGAAGAGCTCCATTTTCCTTTGCCCTTCTAACTAGCCAGGAAAGCTTGATTTGCAACTCACATAATGGACCTCGACTCATCTTCCTGCAACAGAACAGAGCCTAACTCCTCAAATGACAAGGCATTTGGATTGCCTTTCATCATCAACTAAAGATTAGAAGAAAAACTCTCATATGAATTAGGAAGACTATTCAGAACGGTCTGCACAAATGAGCTATCTAGTATAACCTCATCAATAGAATTCAACTATTCCTTCAAGTCTTTGATCTTTGTTAGAAAATTGTCCATAGAATCACCTTCATTCATGTGCTCACTCTCCAATCGTTTTCGGAGGTAAGCAACACGCGCCTCACTCCTAGCTTGGTACAATGTGGTAAGTGTATCCCAAGCATCCTTAGCTGTTCTGTAAGAGCAAATGTGAGGAATAATGGCACGTTTGATAGAGAAAGCTATCAATGCATGTGCCTGGGCATCTTTGCCATCGCAACGAATTTGCTCTGTAGTAGGTGCAGCAGAAACCGCATCACGAACAAGAATATGTAGAATATCATCATCTTCGACACCTTCTGCATCAGCATTAGTACCTGCAGTTGTAACAGTTGCAGGTGTGATAGGACGTTTTTCAACACCCTACACAATGTTCCACAGTCCTTTTGCAACCAATCACGTCGCATCATATAAGCCCACAACGGGTAGTAGGTACCATCCAACTTATCCTCAATAGCCAACCTACGAAATACATCACTGCTTTCAGCCATGGCCAGTGACTAAAATACCTTGATGCAAAAAATTGACTATATCTCAAAAAGTTGATCGGAATTGCCCAGACGAGTTTTGCTAAACTTGTAGTAGACTTCGAGACGCTTATACTGGTGAACCAAAACAGGTATATGCCTTTGACACAAAAAGACCAAATAGCCTGCACAAGCACTGTGATAGTGTGTTCCGAGGTCAAAACAAGCTTAGATTGCGATTTCGGCACTAGGCACCAAAGCTGTTTTGATCTCTGGAACACCTTGAGTATGCGCACCAATTTCATGCAAATCTAAGATTGCAACCGGAGAGGTGTAGACGACACCCTAGATGAAGCGGTGACCTGCTTTGATACCAATTGTTGGAGTTAGACGCCTACGGAAGCACGCAAACAACACAAGGAAGAAGAAGAAGCCTGGAGCTCAACACACAATATTGAATGTATTACCACTAGAATGTACAAAGATCAGTAGCCCATTAGGGCAATAGGCGTATATACAAGCCGAGGGGAAAAACCTCCTAAAGAGGGAAAAAAGTGCCCCGACAGTCGTAGAGTGTTTCCACACATCACTACCTAAATATATCAACACTCATTGCTAGTAATCAAGTGTTCTAACCTCTCTAGTAGTCCTTGAAAGTGTAATTCAGGTTTTGCCATGTTGTTCCAATTAATATAACGAGAGGCTTTGAACATAGCTTGTGCTAATTCTACCATCTTCATGCAAAGTTTAGTTCTCTCAATCTCTAAGTCTGCTCTTGGATTTTTAGGTATGGGTTCAGCTAGAGCTGATCCTAATCTCTGATTCGGAGTTTCTTGATTTGACTCTTGTGAAGTTAATTCTAGGATTTTGGCTCTAGATTCCTTTAGACTTCCTTCTAGTTCGCTTATTTTCTTGCTCCACTTTCTCTTAATTATTTCTCAAGAATCCTTCCAAGATTTCATCTTTCTGCTACTAGACTCTCCAAATTTGCTATTTTTGGCTGCTTTTTCTAGATTCAACTGTTGATTTTGTAACAACACCTAGGCTCTTGTTATAGCTTGAATAGGCACGTATGTCGGGTTGGATCCATATGAGTTGTGCACAATACCTATCACATTAATGGGCATCATTTTTGAGGCATTAGTAGGGTTCTTTGGGCAATCTCTTATGACATGCTCTTTACCACGTTCAACACAAAAACCTTGTATGTTATAGTATTGTGACTGTCCTGCTATCGGAGGATGTGGGCAATCCTTTATGAAATGATCTCCTTGGCACCTAAAACATGGTCCTTTAGGGCCCTGTGGTCTTGGTTGTCTTAACTAGGGCCGTGGGTTAGGGTTTGTATACATGACATTGGCATAGTCGGGCTCCCAACTGGGTTCCAAGGTGGACTATCGTATTGATATGTTTCCGTATGTTCTAGAGACTCTATGCAATATGCGGGTGGGCTATCTACATGGGTGGAGTTAAAACTATTAGAATTAGGATCACTATCAGGGATTAGGGGTGAAGAAGGCACTAATGTTCTATTGAGGTTCTCTTCTGCAGTAGTGTACTTTACTGAGGTTACGTTAGTTGGTGAGGGTGGCTGCTGAGCTAAAACAGGTTGAGGTCTGTTGAGTTTGATAAGGGTAATTTTGTGGAGGCCTATAGTAATGAGGCTGAGCATTGTACTAGCCTTGGTACCTACCTGGTTGGGGGTATGCTTGCGGATAGTTCTGTCACACTACTTGTCTGTTGTATGGGCAATCTTGTGCTGTGTGGTTCGTGTGTCATCTCTCTATTGTACAATATTGACCACTATGGTTGGCTTGAGGTTGTGTTACATTGGGACACACATTTGCCATATGATCACCACCACAAGTGTAACAACATTTGTTTGTTGTTAACCTAGGCATCTGTTTGCTCGAGACTTCTAGTTTCCAGGCCACTTTTCCTACTAGGTCTTCAATCGAGCTAGAGAGTTTTGAGGATGATTGAGATGAGCTATCTGAATCTTTATAGACCTTTGAAAGTTCCAATTCATATCCTAAATTGTCTTCAATGTCTATACAAATCCTTACACATTGCTCTAGTGTTCTAGGTTTCTTTAGATAGACATAGGAGCGTAGTTTAGAGCTCAAAAGGCCATCTAAAAACAACAAAACTTGCTTGGTATTTCTTGCATTGGGCATCTCTCAACATATTGTCTAAACCTACATCTTGCAAGTCTAATTTCTTGAAGGGTCAGTTTGAAGCTGTGAATCAACAAAGAAGTATCATGTCTAATTCCACTTTTAGAGAATTTTGTGATGAATGACTCTAACAAGTGATGAATATCCCTAAATTGCCTTTTTTGCAATGGTTGGAACCAAGTTAAAGCTGTGTTTATTAGCGTGAGTCCAAATGCATTGTATTGCATAAACATGTCTTCTACTTGCTCTGCTCGCAATACCTGCTTAAATTCCGCTACGTGGTCATAGGGATTTCCTGTCCCATCAAATTAATTTTTCATCGACTTTACTAATTGAGTGGGTCTTAGTATCCTTGGATGTTCACGTGTTCTAGGTAGAGGAAAATAATCTCTTCCACCTAGTATTCTTTGCTCCCTTTGTCTTTCCAATCTATCGGTGTCCATGGTTGGTGTATCCCTCCCTATGGGATGAGTGAAACTTACTTCTGGTCTTTCTTTGTTCTTCTCTCTTTGAGTACCATGGGATGAGGATGTCCCAGCATCCTGATGGCTTGTGTTTACATTTTCCTATGATGGGGGGAATACTAACTCGCCTCTCCATGTATAGGCATGCCTCACATGATCTAACACTAGAAATACTCGTTCTGAGGTATTGTCCAAGTATACTACCTTTCCAGGCGTATCAGGGTCCTTGAATTTGTAAATCGTAATGGAGCCTATCTCACTAGGTTGTTCCATTCTGTATCTCCGAAATGCTTCATCAATGTCCTTGTTCAGGAACAATTCAATGCTTCTATTATCCTAAGGGATCCATTCTGGGTGTAGTACTATTGTCAGTATAGATTTCCCTCGAGGTGTCCTAGGTTTGTCTCCTAATGGCTCTTTTCCTTGGGTTCCTGCTTCTATCTCGGGGATAACTACACCAAACACATTTGTATGATTAGGTTGACTACTTATGATGTACATTGTTCCTTCTTTGTTTATGTAAGCATATCTTTCGAATTTCACTACTAGACATTCCAATCCAATGGGTTGGTCAGGGTTGTGCAATTGCACTATTGATCTTCTCAAATCATACTCATAGATGCGAGCACCTGGGTGGTCGGTTCGAACATATTCTAATTGGGTTCTATAGGGTCCTTCGCGTCTTTCTAAGTATGCTATGCTTAACCCTCCTTTTGTTCTTTCCATGCTAAAAGCCATTTCTCACTCATTAGTATCTGAGCCCAACTTGTAAGGGTAACTATTCAATTGTTGTGCCCACAAACGTGTAGTTGTTCCTACACTTGCTTTTGATGATCTAAGGCTTCGTCAGTCTGACTTGCCTATATGCTTGCCCGATCTAAGGTTCATGAATTTTTCTTCCTTGATCTCTCAGTACACTTTCTAATCGCCAATGCTTCTTGTTCTTCATCACTTTTTTTGTTATTCATTCTTTTAAATTCATGTCTTGTCTCAATGTATGCGCCAGGAATCAACTTTTTGTTGTACATTTAAATTCTTATTCCATCAGACTTAAGTTCTTTCCTTTAGGTTGTTTTTTTCATTTCGCACACTTTTATCTTACTCTTGGACTTGAGAAATTAAGCCTCTTTTACAAATCGAGTTCTTCTACGTTGCTATTCCTCAAATACATTAAGTCTTTATGCTCCTAAACTCAAACTCATAATTTTGGAAAATCTAGAATATATTTGATCCATAATTTTTACCCATATATTACATGTGCGAATTTGTCCCTTCACATAGGCATCATTTTGGAGTGTCTAATTTCCATAGCTCTTTGTCCTTATTCTTTCGACTTATGTCTTCATGTCTCTATGCTTAATTAGTGAGTGAAGCCCCAACAACTCCCCCTCAATCACTAATTAGCATTCTTTGACTTCTTCATACAATCTCCTTCTCTTTTATTCTTGTCATTCCTTTGAATCTACTTGTATTCACTCCATCCAAGCTTTTTGTCATGATATCTCCTATCTAATCTTTTGTAGGACTATACACCGCTTCAAGTTCCTTCTCCATTACTTTTTCTCTCATGTAATGATATTGAATCTCTATATGTTTTTTTCTTGCATGAAATACTGGATTTGCTGTAAGATAAAGTGAACTCATATTATCTCCATGTATTATAAGTATACCTTGATCAATACCCAAGCTTTTGAACAAGGTTTGCATCCACACTACTTCTTTAGCTACTTCCACAAGTCCTTTGCATTTTGATTCATTTGATGATAATGCCACTGTATTTTGTTTCTTTGAGCACCAATTTACAAGCTTATCACCTATGTACATCATGTATCCATGTGTTGATCTTCTATTATCTTGACTTCCTACCCAATGGGAGTCACTATATGTGCTCAACTTTATGTATGAGGTAAAAGGATAATATAATCCTTCCTTTATAGTCATTTTATATATATGAGAACTCTTTGACCTGCAATCAAATTTTGATCCTTTGGACAATGCATGAATTGTGAGAGGACTCCCAGTGCATAACTAAGATCAGGTCTTGTTAGTGAAGCATAAATCAAACTTCCCACTAAAGATTGATACTTTCTCATGTCTTTGAATTTTGCACCATCGTATTTGTTAAGCTTATGATTATATTCAAGTGGAGTTGAAGCTTCTCTGCAATTCTTCATGTTGAACTTGTTCAATAGGTTTAGAAGATACCTTTCTTGTGATACATATATACCATGATCTGCATAAGTGATTTCCATTCCAAGAAAATATGACTTCCCTAGATCACTTATCTTGAATTCCTTCTCAAGTAATCTCTTTATTTCCTTGATTCCTTCATTTGAGGTACATGTGATTATAATTTCATCTACATAAATACAAATGTAGATTATACATTCATATGTTCTTTTGATAAGTAGACTTGCATCTTCCTTTGAACTTTGATATCCAAGATTATTGAGATACTTCATAAGTCTATAATTCCAAGCACTTGGAGATTGCTTCAACCCATAGAGTGATCTTCTTAATCTGCAAACATAATTTGGATACCTGAAATTTACAAACCCTTGAGGTTGCATTCTTTGTATCCAATCGACTCAAGGACCATCCTTTTGATGCTACAATAGAAATGATTGTCCTTGTGGTTGACATCTTTGTTACAAGCCATAATGTCTCATCGTAATCTATGCCATGAGCTTGGGCAAAGCCTTTGACCACCAATCTATCTTTATATCTGGCTATTCTTCCATCTGCAAGCTTCTTCACTTTATAAAACCATTTATTTCCAATCACTTTCTTACCTTTGGTTTTGGAACAAGTTCCCAAGTCTTGTTCTCCTCGAATGCATTGAGCTCTTCCTTCATTGCTTCTTCCCATTATTTCTTGCCTTTTCCTTCATCATAGCTCTAAGCTTCTTCATCTTCTTTGACCATATAAGCATAACTTTTCTGATTCATATAAGAAGTATCATAAGAATATCTTGTTGGTTGTCTTCTTAGTTTGGTCGATCTTCTTGGTTCACATTCTTCATGTGTATTTGAATACACTTCTTCATCAAACCTAGGTGCATCTTCATTCGTCCTTGATGATCCAACTCTGGATGTGTTTGCTTGCATGTGATCTTCATCTCCATTTACCTGCATATTTGATTTACCTCTCTCACTTATTCTTACCTCTTCTTCAAATGCTTCAATTTATGACTAGGTTCTGCATACCAACTCTTGTGTTCATCAAAGTTCACATCTCAGAAACAAGAAATTATTTAGTTAGAGGATTCCATAACCTATAACCCATTTTCTTTTCATCATAACCAATGAACACATATTTTTCAACCTTTGGTTCAAGCTTATGTCCACATTGTGATGGTACATAAGCATAGGCAATTGTTCCAAACACTTTGCAATGATCTAGTGTTGGTTTCTTACCCCACTAAGCTTAATAAGGGTTCATTCATTGAGAGCTATACATGGAAATCTATTCACAAGATATGTGGCTGTATTCTCAGCCTCAACCCATAAATAATTTGGACAATTTTTCTCCTTTAACATAGTCCTATCAAAGTTCTATTTCTTCTTTCTACTACCCCATTTTTTTGAGGTGTGTACTTGCAAGTTATTTCCCTCTTAATACCTGCATTCCAAAGATAATCATTGAATTCTTGGGAGAAATATTCTCCCCCTCCATCAGACCTTAATCTCTTGAGCTTTTAACATGTAACTCTTTCTGCATATGCATGAAAATGTTTGAAAGCTCTAAATACTTCTGATCTTTCCTTCAAGACATAAAGAGTTATCTATCTTGTAGCATCATCAATAAAGAGAACATAATACGTAGAGGCATTGATTTATCCTTCTTTTGTTGGTCCCCATACATTTGTATGGATAAGCTCTAGTAGTCCATCATGCTTGAATCCTTTCTTCTAAAATGGTAATCCATGTGCTTTTCCCATTTGACATGCTTCACATTTGTAGACCATGTGTTGGTTCTCCACATTTGGTAGCCCTAGTACAGATTGATTTGCCACCATAGCTTTGATTGCTCTTTCATTAAAATGTCCTACCCTCTTATGCCAGAGGTCTAATTCTATAATCACTTCATCACCATGTGTGAGCAAGGCTTGACCAATGTTCCCTTGCACTTTCATAGTAAAGAGTCTACCTTCCTTCTTACCATAAACAATCTGATTATATTTATTCTTTGGATTTTCCACAAATACTTCTTCATTTGTAAATGTGACTTGTAAACCTTTCTAAACTATTTGTCCCACACTAATCATCTTCTTAGGTATTGTGGGAACATACAAAACATTTGTTAGTAAATATGCTCCACTCATGCATTTCACCTTTTCAATTGAATGCACATTGTGTCTTGTTTTATCACTTGTTTGAACTGTATGAATATACCTTCCTTCTTCTAATTCTGACATTAATTCTATATATCTCATAAATGATTAGAACAACCAAAGTCAATATAGAATACCTTGAGATCTTCTTTTTTTGATGTACTTATTGAATTCATAATCAATGTTGTATGGTTCTCATTTTGTGTATCATTTGCATAATTGTAGTAGGTGGTATTGTAGGATTGATTCTATCCCCAATTTCTTCCTCCACCTCTAGCATAGCCACCTCTTTGACCTTGTCTTCCTCTTTGAAATTGATTTTGATATCTTCCACCCCTACCTATACCATTGTTACTTTGAATATGATTTGGACCTTATTGATTGTTCCAATAATCATAAGCCAAATGATTGTTCAAGCCACAAATGCAGCATGTCTTTTTGTTGTTATTCTTGTTACCTCTTCCTCTTCCATTTCCTCTACCTTTACCTCTAACATTATCTCTTTCTTTTACATAATTATCCTAAGAATCTCTTCATCCTTTGCTTTAAATTTATCTCCTTTCTTCTTATTCTTTGCATACATAGCAGAGCTATGTCCTTTGTCTCCATCTGACTTCAAGTCTTGCTCAAATGTGAGCATCAATCCAAGCAATTGATTTAGACCTGGTACAAAATGATTTAATGAAAGTTCAGTTGATAATACAAAAAAATTCCACCTTTCATCTCCTCTCAACCTTGCAAGTAATTGTGCAATCAACGTGTGATCTTCAATATCTTCATCTATAGATCGAAGGCTATTTGCCAATTCCTTCATTTTAGTGACAAAGTCACTAATGCTTTGGCTTTGCTTCTTTTTTAATCTTGTAAACATTGAGCACAAGTTAGTCTTTCTAGCTTTAGTAGTGTTTTGGAAGTGATCTTCCAATGCATTCCATATATCTTCAGCTGTTTCCAAACCTCTAATATCTCTTGCATCTGCACCTCCTTCTACTCTTTAGGACCTTTCTGCTCTGATACCACTTGTTTGTGTATGAAACACCACAAAAAACAAGCTAATGTGATATTAGAAAGCCTCTACAATCACCATTAACGTAGCAAGAGTTCAATCTTCAAACACTTTTCTTAGTAAATGTGAACATTTACTCTTCTTGAAAGTATGCCTTTTCTTCTAGCTTCAATTCTTCTCTGATTTGAGTTGAATATTAACGATTCTTATGCTCAATGATTTAAAAAAGGTCTTATATATAGTAAGAAACACATTCCAATCAAAACTTTCAAGTAATAACTTGTGAATATCTTGAAATTCCTTTAGAAGTTATACTATGTTTGAAATATGAAAATTACCTTCATCGATTTGACATGCCTTCACTGTTAAGCTTATTTCTGTGAGCACATGTCCCATTTTACAAAGATCTTTTCTTCGATTATAGTTAAGGATGATAGCTTCAAAATGAGCTATTACTCATAAAAAAATTACACCATACTTTGAGATCCGACTCTTAGAAGATTAGTGAAATTTGTGGTAGAAAACTCGTAACTTCCAATTAACATTCATACAGTTATGAAATCACTTAGATTTCTTCACAAAGAGAATTGAATCAAGTCCTTCTACACAAACATGTGATTGCTATTAGAGAATATGTGTAAAAAATGGCTTGGCCGCATTCTACTCATAGCCATAGAAAGATCTTATACACTGATTGATCTCTCATCACCATCTCTCTTAGAAAATACCCTGACTGCCTCTCTACTCACTTAGGACTTACAAATCAAGTTCTTCTACATTTCTATTCCTCAAAGTATCTTATATACATTTAATCTTTATTCTCCTAAACTCAAACTCATAATTCTAGAAGTTCTAGACTATATTTGATCCCTAATTTTTACCAATATATTACATGTGTGAATTTGTCCCTTCACATAGGCATGGTTCATGAGTGTCTAATTTCCATATCTCTTTGTACTTCTTCTTTCCACTTATGTTGTCATGTCTCTAGTATGCTTAATTAGTGAGTGAAGACCCAACAATTGATAGGGCAAAAGAGTATGCTGATAGGAAGACATCTCCTAGAGTCTTTGAGGAAGGAGATAGAGTTTTTCTTCAAGTGCCAGCTAAAGTGATTTCGCTATCCAAAGGGAAGTGTACTAAGTGTTAAGCAAGGTTTTGTGGAGTTTGGAAGATTGTTAAAAAGCTTAGTGATGTGGCATACTGAATAGAGCTTCCTCCAAATTGCAGATTCCATCTAGTGTTTCATGTCAATAAACTTAGAAAGTATATTTCCAGGGAGGATAATCTAATAGAGGGTATTGTTTCTTTGTAGGAAAGTGATAGCACATATCGTTCCCAAGAAATGATACTAGATCAGAGACAGAAGCAGTTGAAAAAATGTGTCATCCAAGAGTATCTAGTAGCCAAGAGAGGATCACCGCTTACTGACTCTACTTGGCGATCAGAAGTTGTGGTTCACAAGTACTTTCCCACATTGATCATTAAGGACAAAGATCTTTAGAAGGGGGACAGTATCAGACATTAGTATACAGAGACCACTCCATGTGTGTGTGGAACAAGGGCTAGCCATAGCCAAGGTCCCAAGCTCGGGGGATATCCTAAGGTATTCAATGGTAATGGGGATGAGTGTTGCATGATGGCCACATGGCGACACTAGAACATTCTAGATCATTGCTATTTTGAATACAAGGGGATATAATGGATGGGAGGAGAGTGGCACACACATCATTCACTAGTCTTTGACTTTCAATTTTTGAGAGATTCTGGCTCTTACAATTGCTTAACAATAGGCAAAAGCATTGGATTGAATTATTAAGCAAGTATGATTTTGACAATAAGTATTTGGTTGGTAAGGAAAATAAGAACATTGATGCATTGAGTCCAAGACCTTTATGTAATCGTTTTGTAATAAATTCTTATTCTCTCAATTAAATTCAAGAAGAACTGAAACATGACTCTTTTTATGCACCTATTTTGAATTTTTTGCATGCAAACAAGGGATCGATGTATCAAGACAAATTTCATTTGTAGAATGGATCTTTGTATTGTAACAATCAATGTGAATAGCTTATGAGTCCCCATTAAATGTTAAAAATATTGCATGATTCTCATGAAGCACCTTTTTTTGCACATCCAAGTTATTCAAGGACCTATGTCAAAACGAAATATTCTTACTTTTGGCCATGTATGAAGTGGGATATTAGAAAATATGTTACTAAATGTTTAAAGTGCCAATAGGTGAAATCTGAGTTTAAGAGAATGCTTGGAATGCTTCAACCTTTGGATGTTCCAAATCAGAAGTGGGAGTCTATCTCTATGGACTTTATCACTAAATTGCCTATGACCAGAAGTAAACATGATGCCATATTTTTGGTAATTGATTGGCTTACCAAGATGGCACATTACCAAGTGGTAGTTGATTGACTTACCAAGATGGCACATTTATTTCCTATGAAAAAGAGTGATATTGCCTTAAATGTTGCAATACTATATGTAAAAGAAATTTTTCGATTGCATGGAATGCCTAAAAGCATATTTCTTTTATAGAGACTCTAGGTTCACATCAAACTTTTGGAGAGCAGCATTTGAATGGATTGGAACTCAGCTTCGTATGAGTATAACTTTCCATCCACAAACTAATGGGGAAACCACGAGGGTTAATCGAGTACTTGAAGAATATGTGTGTGAATGAAAAGTAGGATGATTGGAGTGCATGTTTGTCCTTAATCTGGTTTGCAATAGCCATGACATGCATCTATAAAAATGACTACGTCCAAGGCTATGTATGGTTATAATTGTTTGACTCCACTTTTGTTTTTGGATTTTCCAAATAAAGTAGAGGTATTTAAAGAAATGCTTGAGAAGATGGATGAAGAACTTGGAAAAAGTAAGCAGCACATAAAAGAAGCTCAAAAACGACAAAAGAAATACTATGATTTGAAGAGAAAACCACTTGAAATTTAAACTGATGATATTGTATTTCTTAAAGCCAATCCTCATCGATCTAACTTGTTGTTGGGGAAGGATCATAGACCTTTTCCTAGATATGCAGGTCCTTTTAAAGTTTTGAAAAAGATTAGATCTCTTGCTCATTTGTTGGAATTACTTGAACATTTAAATGTGCATCCTATATTTCATGTTAGATTACTCAAAAGATATGTACCTAATGTTGCTCATGTTTTTCAGGACAACTATAAGCTGAAAGATGATGGCTCTTTTGAACTTCCACATGAAACAATATTAGATAGGAGGGATAGATTACTTAGAAATAGATCTAAAGTAGAGATTTTGGTAAAACGGCACACATATCATGAAGAATATTTGACTTGTGTGAACTTAGATGATTTTTTGGCACATTATCCTTCTTTTCAACTCTGAGGATAGAGTTTGTAAAAGCGGGGAAGAATTGTAATAGGCCTTTCGATAGTGAAATAATTCATTTTCAACTTTCCCAATTACATTGTGGGGATAATGCTTAGAATGAACAATTAGGACATTTTATGCATGTAAGAAAAATTCTGGGATGATAAGTTTTACATTCTCTCTCTAGACCTTATCCATATCATGTTTTCTGGTTGAAAATTGAACATGAAGATGAAAGAATTAAGAGAAATGATGTATGAGAGAAAGGTCGAGCATGTATAAGAGAATAAAAGTGTATGTGTGAAAGTTTCATGAATCATGGTTCAAGTACCTCGTTTAGGGTTCTACATTTAGTTCACTATAAGCAAAAGGCTTGATTTTATTCTCTCTCGAGAATTTCTAAACTTGAAGGGTTCAAAAGTGATACTTGGAGGTGGATTTGGACCTAGTTTATTTCTAACAATATTGTGCAGATCAAAAAATTGAATAAAAAGTTTTCTCACAAGCTTAAGCTAATTCCTCATTGTTTTTGAGTTACAAGGCTTGGAAAAGTGCCATTTTTTTAGGTAATAAAAAAAAGGATTCTCTATTTCTATTCAAATATGTGATTTTCAAGCACACGTGTTGTCATGCCTAATTAGGGATGTCTTTGGATATGTCTTTTTGGTGCTTTTTTGGACAGGTACCGCTAAACAAAGCACTACTACAAGAGCATGCTTTTTGCAAAAGTTTTGCAGAGAATCACCTTTTTCTAAATTTTATGGTTTGCGCACATCTTTCCACTGTGTTGGAAGTAAAACACTCGGTCGATGGATCAACTCAACTACTGCTTAAATGGTGCATGCAAGGTGCTTAAGGGGAAGTCAGGCGAATCACATTTATGCTTGGCTGGGCATAGTATAGCACTCGAAAGAAGAACATTAACAATAGTGTCTTTATTTGAATCAAGTTCAGAAGGTAAAAGGATGGAAAGAATAGGTGTTATCTGAGAAAATGGAATGACATTAGGATTCTCATCTCTGTTTAATTTCATATCCATTTTCAATCAAAGTTAAATCCCAAAGTTATGGAAATCTTTTACTCAAGGTTTGTTCAATAACTCTCAAACAAATTTACAAAATTTTTACTCATTAATGCAAAGTGAAATGTCCAAGTCGTCGAAAGAGAGTAAATCTCGAATTCAAATATAACTTTTAGAAATTCAATTTAATATTTCGGTGAAGGAAACAAAATCAACCGAATTGTTTCTGTAATAAACTCTGTCAATCGACCTTTTCCTGAAACAAATTGCTCAAAAAGAAATCGTACATTAGTTAACAAAAAAAACACACCCCTTTTTATAGCCTTCTTCTACAGTGAACAAAAAAACACACCACCCTAGTGCTTCTTGGTTTGAAAAGTCATTGCTATGTTTATTGGTTTCCTTAAAAAAAAATTTGCGCTATCTTTAGTTATCCTTCTCTCTCATTACTCAATGAGCTTTTCATGTATATATTGATGCTATCTTGATGAGTTCTATCACCCATGTTGATGAACCTTCACCTTTATCTTGAATTGAAGCATGTGCATAATAATCACCTCTGATACGTGGGATCAAAATATCTAGGAATGCAGATGGATCGACCTAGCCTTGTTTCTTGCATCAACATTGGCCCAAACCTTTGCTGCTTCAACATTATCACGCATCATATTGCATTCAACATCATAACATTCCAAACAATGCTCAAGTCCACATGCTCATGACTCTAAAAGAGCTGCCATCTCATGTTTACATGTCAAACTCCTTGTATAACCATAGTGAAAGAAGCCAGATCATGCGGACTGAAATGCTTCAAAGTTGACAGCACTACCCTATGAAACCCCCTTATGGAAGCTGATGACTCTAGAGGAGCTTCTATCACTCATCATTTCTGAAGTAGCAACTCTAATTGCCCATTTTCTATTGAAAGATCCAGCATGAAATGTAATGACTGGAAATTGTTAATGCATGTTACTAGACGTGAAAGAGATGCAAAATCTCCTTCTGAAATGTATGCTTCGACCCGAGTAGCTGCAAATGATAAGAGGATGCCTATGCATCAAGAAATGTAGAAGATAGATAGAAATGATGGGCATGAATAAGAAGTCCAACCTCACAGGAGTGAGGCACTTCATGCCCACTTATTGCGATATTTAATAAAGCATGTCCCACCCCATTTCAAAAAAATTGATGGCCTCCAAAGCAATGGAGATGTTCCTTCTACTCAAAGAGAAGGCTCCATAAAACCACCACGGAGTGCAGCAAGCAAACACTTGAAATATGATTCAGCAAGAATTTTGGCAATACTTGTAGCTGGCATTGGGTGGGTCTCAACTAGGAGCTTAGCCTTTGCAATCTCTAGAAAATTCCATTAATTTAACAAAAATTATATGTGCATTCTTGACTCGCGATGGTGTCATACAATTGTTATGACAAAGCCTTGATGCTGCAAGAATATGTCATTGTGTAACAAGGAATACCATGCATACTCATATGCATATGCAAGCACTTCTTGTGCTCTCTCCAAAAATATTATATTTGGCATACATCTTCACAAGGTTCCACTCTTCTCGTCCAAGTACTACTTGAAAGGATAGAGACATTATGGAATTAAGAGTTCAATTTCGATTTGATGTTTATAATTATAGAGCATCATCATAGAATTTGATCACATACTTTTTTCAAACCCGTGATTGGGGTTTAACTTCAAAAATATGTAGAGATGTTAATCTCTATGCCATTCGCCCCCTCCAAATGTGCACATCGTCTCAATGGGCCAATCCTATAAAACACCAATATCAAAACTTCTTTTTTATTGAAAGTTCAAATATTTTGTAAGTAAAATCCAAACTCTTCATGCAAATGCATTTCATTTAGTCCTTGCATATGAGAACATCAAATCAAAGCTTTCACTATTAACTATTTTAGTCAACAATTACTAAAATCAAGTTCAAAATTCATTTATAAACTTATTTTAGATGTTCAAGAAACAAATTTCCTAACTCACCCTTTCAAAATTATTCATCATCTCATATAAGTAAGTACATATAGTGCAGTTATTCATAGCCTAGAAATACGACTAATTCTACTCATACATATAGTCACCTTGTTTGCCCAATCATACTAGAAGACTAATTCTACTCATACATATAGTCACCTGGTTTGCCCAATCATACTAGAAGTGATTTCACTACTAGTTTTCAGCTTCTAAGTTGTCTCCATTGGTTTTTATTACATTGGATTCATCATCATTAGTTAATGTATCGATTCATAATTGGTATCTTCTACTTTTTCGGGTGCAAGAAAGTATAGACTTTTGTTTATCATAATTTTCTAGTAATATTTGTAACTTTTTTGTTTTAAGAGGAAAGGCTTAACCCCTTATTTCGAGCTAAGGATCTAGATGCATGTATAAGCAAGAACAAGATTCCATTCAGACATGCTTTATGGCATCAACTTTAGGTGGATATGGCCTTCAACCATAGTGACCATATAGATGTCCAACAATGAGTACTTCGTTGACACCAAAAATAGATTTCTCAATAGAAAATAATAGAAAAACCTCTTCAAATCTTTGAAATATGCGTTCACAATCAAAGATGCGGTCAATAACAAATTTTCAACATCCTAAAGAGTCTAAGGTTTCATCTTATAGCTTTTCCTCACATCCTTTAATAGGAATATCATCTATAAAAGGCATCTTCACATTTGGAATGAACTCATGCAAGACCATATTCATAGCATTCATCATATGTGCTACTAAGTTTTTAGCTCCCTATGGAAAAGTACACATAGGTACTAAGCCTAGAGGAGTCTTCATTTTGGTAATGTCTCTTCTCTCAATAGCAAGCAAGAATTGGTCATACGTTGAATATAAATCACCCATAGAGTAGATGAAGTTCCCAACAAAGGCTTCTACAAACTCCCATACGATTGATCCAATTCCTACATTCCTAATCGTGACTTTATTGACAGGCTGCAAGTCTTGAATGAACCTCAACTTTCCATTCTTTTTCAGTACAGTGAACCATCTATTCGAATATAGAGCCAAGAATGGCTCAAGAATTCTCATGTGCATCTCCTTGAGCAGTCTCAATAACTTAGGTAAATGAGCTTTTGGGACCGGTATGGGGCAAAGATTCCATGGAATGTGTGGTACCATAAAACTGATCATGGGTGGAACTAGTCGTGGATCAACGCAACCTATCTCATGAGGATAAAGTGAAAAATTTTTCTCATGTTTTTGAATGACTCTTAGGAACAAGTCTCATTTAGTAGGTAATAGAAATGAATCATCGTTTCCTATTTTAAGTTGTTTAATAGTTTCATCGGTAAAGGTGTGTCTTATGTTTGCTCGTTTACATAAAATAAGGTATTTAGAAACCTACTTGAGCTTCTAGTCACTTCCTCTAGGTAAAGGTTGAGCAATGGGTTTTATCTTTTTGTCAACTGTTTTATACTTTGTATCGATGCTAGTTTCCTCATGTATGTACTCGGTTACAAAAGTAGAAATCAAATCACATTCATTAATGGAGTTCAGATGCACAAATCAAAACGTGTTTACATCATGTAATGCTTGTTGAAGCTCTTCAAGTAATGAAAAAGTAAATGAAGTGTCAATAATGTTGATATATTTAGGTAGTGATGTGTGTGAACACACTAGGACCGCAGGGGCACTTTTTTCCCTCTTTAGGAGGTCTTTTTCCCCCAGCTTGTATATATGCCTATTGCCCTAATGGGCTACTTATCTTTGTACATTCTCTAGTAATACATTCACTATTGTATGTTGTGCTCCAAGCTTCTTCTTCTTCTTCTTCCTTGTGCTATTCCCATGCTTCCGTAGACATATAACTCCAACAATTGGTATCAGAGCAGGTCACCGCTTCATCTATGGTATGGTTGCCACCTCTTTGGTTGCATTCTCAGAATCACACGAATTTTGGTGAGCTCATTTCGGCCTCCGAACGCACTATCATAGTGCTTGTGTAGGATATTTCGTTTTTTTGTGCCAAAGGTATATACCATTTTCGGTTCGCCAGTATAAGCGCCTCGAAGTCTGCTACAATTTTAGTAGAATTCATCTGGGCAGTTCTGTTCAAATTTTTGAGATACAATCAATTTTTTGCATCAAGGTATTTTAGTCATCGATCATGGCTAAAAGCACTAATGTATTTTGTATGTTGGCTGTTGAGGATAAGTTGGATGGTACCAACTACCCATTGTGGGCTTATATGATGTGACATGTATTGGTTGCAAAAGGATTGTGGAACATTGTGCAGAGTGTTGAAAAACATCCTATCACACCTGCAATTGTTACAACTACATGTACTGAAGCTGATGCAGAAGGTGTCAAAGATGATGATATTCTGCATATTCCTATTCATATTGCGGTTTCTACTGCACCTACTGTAGAGCAAATTCTTTGGGATGGCAGAGATGCCCAGGGACATGCATTGATAGCTTTGTTTGTCAAACATGCCATTATTCCTCACATACGCTCTTGTAGAACAACCAAGGATGCTTGGGATACACTTACCACATTGTAGCAAGCTAGGAATGAGGCTCATGTTGCTTACCTCTGAAAACAATTGGAGAGTGAGCACATGAATGGAGGTGATTCTATGGACAATTTTCTAACAAAGATCAAAGACTTGAAGGAACAATTGATTTCTCCTGATGAGGTTATACCAGATAGCTCACTTGTGCAGACCGTTCTAAATGGTCTTCCTAATTCATATCAGAGTTTTGCTTCTACTCTTCGGTTGATGATGAAAGGCAATCCGAATGCCTTGTCATTTGAGGATTTAGTCTTTGTTCTATTGCAAGAAGATCAGTCCAGGCAGAACATGTCCATTATGCGAGTTGCAGATCAAGCATTCCTGGCTAGTCAGAAGGGCAAAGGAAAATGGAGCTCTTCAACTAGTAAGCAGAAATCTGCTAATTCTACACAATCGAAGAGGGAAGACAAAGATGAAAAGAAATCAAAAAAGCGGAAATCGTTCTGCAAGTACTGCAAAGGAAATGATCATATCATAAAGAACTATCCAAAACTGGATGCTAAAGAGGTAAAGAAGAAAGAGACTCGAATTGTTGTTATAGAGGCCTCTACACCAAAACAGAGTCTGCTAATCTTGTGCAGGAAGAAGAATGGGCGTTTACTACTGTTTGCAGTTTTGATGCATCTTTTCATGAGGAGTGCATGTCTGTAGTAGACTCAAATGTTTGGTACTTTGACAGCGGGGCGACGAAACATATTACCTTGCAGTGCAGTTTCTTCTCTTCACTCAAGCCTGCCCCTACAGGGAATATTGTTACATGTGCCAACAACTCCTCTTATCCTGTTATGGGAGTTGGTAAGATCATTTTGACTACTACTTATTGTAGTTATTTCACTTTGTCAGATGCTTTATTTGTGCCAAGGATCAAGAAGAACCTGTTATCAGTTTTTGCATTAGCCAAGATTGGCTTGGTTGTGAAATTTGTTGATGATAGGTGTACAGTTCATGAGCTCTCAAATGGCGATGTGATTATTGCTTCTCGCATTTTATGTCGTGGGCTGTATAAGCTCTCATAGACTATGAAAGATCTATGAATGATTCGGCATGTGCAGAACATGATTCTCAGGCTATGTTAGATGCAAAGATTTGGCATGCATGCTTTGGTCATCTGAATTTTGCTAGTTTTCTATGCCTATAGAAATCTGAAATGGTTTCCTCTTTGCCCAAACTTGAGTCACCTGGAAAACATGTTTGTGAAGGCTGTATTTTGGGCAAAATGTAGTGTTCCTCATTTCCAAAAGATGGTTCAGTTCGGGCTACTCAGAAATTGCAGCTTGTACATAGTGATGTCTGTGGTCCTATGTAGACATCTTCTTTTGGAAATTATCTTTACTTCATGACTTCCATTGATGATTTTTTGAGGCATGCATGGGTATATCCATTGAAGGCAAAGTCCGAAATGTTCATGTGCTTCAAACAATTTGGTTTTGGCTGAAAATCTATCAACATGTAAAATGGGCACCCTCCATTCTGATCGAAGGGGGGAATATACATCTTTTGATTTTAATGCATTTCTCGTTGAACATGGGATTAGACACTAGTGTATAATTCCATATACACCTCAACAGAATGGAGTTGCTGAACGAAAGAATAGATCACTCATGGAGATGGTGAGGTGTATGGTCAAGAGTTAGGCTTTACCACATAGTTTCTGGCTTGAGGCTGTCATGTGTGCAACATATGTACTTAACAGGTGTCCCACTAAAGCACTGCAGTCTATCACTCCATATGAGGCTTGGAATGATCGCAAGCCATTTGTTGCTCATTTGCGTGTTTTTGGTTGTTTGGCATATGCATTAGTGCCTGAACAACATCGCAAGAAATTGTATGATAAAGCAGTAAACTCTATTTTTGTTGGGTAAAGTTCTAATAGTAAAGGCTATCGTCTGTATCATTCACAGGCTAAATACATTCTGGTTAGCCATGATGTTGTTTTTGTGGAAGATGCTATTCAGCCATTGCTTTCATGTACTAAGGAGAGATCTGTTAGCTCCAAATACACTTATGTTACTTTGCTGCCTCTTTTTACAGGTGGACAGTCTAGTGTTGGTCCTAATGATGCAACTTCTCAGCCTTTGTAGGTTTCAGGTGATGATGCAGGGTCAGATCATTCCATTTCTGATGCAGACTTACATGATGCACTTGTTGATGAGAGAGCTGATATTGAGCAGGCAAAAACTATGCGAAAATGGCTGGTGAAGACTTTGCATGACAGTAAATTATATGCACCTCTATCATATCATACTCGATGAGGCTCTCATAGTGCCTTTTTTGCATCAGATTGCTATGCTATGGCTGCATCTAGTCTATGTGATGAGAATGAGCCTGTTTCATTTGATGAAGCACAAAATTTATTGGATGGCTGCTATGCAATCTGAATATGATGCTATAATGAAGAATGGTACTTGTTCTTTGTGTGATTTGCCTCCTGGCAAGAAGGCCATTGGCACTAAGTGGGTTTACAAGCTAAAGCATAAGCTTGATGGAACAATTGATAGGTATAAGGCTAGGCTTGTTGCAAAGGGTTTTTCACAGGAAAGAGGCATTGATTTTGATGAGACCTTTGCACCTACATGTCGTATGACTACTGTTTGGAGCATCTGTGCACTTGTAGCTCATCATGGTTGGAATGTCGAACTGAAAGCACCTTATATATTAAGAATGCTAATAATGTGCTTCTAATCATTATTGTCTATGTTGATGACATGCTGCTCATTGGTCCTATTGAGAAGCATATTGCTGATTTTAAGGTTGATTTGCATGCCTCATTTGAGATCTCTGATTTGAGGCATTTGCATCATTATTTGGGCATTCAATTTATGCACGTTGATGGTGGAATGGCAAACGAAATATATTGACACATTATTGCAGTGTTTTGGTGGAATGGTACGTTGATGCACGTTGTGTCAAACAAAATATATTGACACATTATTGCAGTGTTTTGGCCTTGAAGACTGTCAACCTATTGCCACTCCTATGGAAACATGTTTACGAGTGAGTCTTCATGATGTTGGAGATGCATTTGATGTGGTTCTCTATCAGCAAGCTGTCTCACAGATGAGCAAGTTTATGCATTGCCCATGAGTCAAGCATTGGCAAGCGGTTAAGCGGATCTTTTGCTTCTTGAGTGGTACTCGACTACTTGGGTTGTTTTATCCGAAGGGGGGATCACTGCCGCCAGATTTGCATGCTTTTTCTGACTCTGATTGGGCTAGTTGCTATGACACTAATGTGTCCACTGGTGGCTTTTGCTTCATGCTTTGTAGCTCATGTATATCTTGGTTGAGCAAGAAGCAGTCTACTGTGGCCACTCCCAATTCTGAGGCTGAGTATAGGGCAGCTTTCACAGCGACTGTTGAGTGTTTGTGGCTCAGACACCTTATGGC
This sequence comes from Ceratopteris richardii, assembly GCA_020310875.1. Taxonomy (NCBI): domain Eukaryota; kingdom Viridiplantae; phylum Streptophyta; class Polypodiopsida; order Polypodiales; family Pteridaceae; genus Ceratopteris; species Ceratopteris richardii. The sequence continues at coordinate 40,380,844 of CM035406.1, read as the reverse complement.
TGATTTGGGTGTTGGTCAATCTTCTTTCATCACCATCTTTATTGACAGTCAAAGTGCATTGGCTGTTGCGAGGAACCCTATGTTCCATTCTCGCACCAAGCACATTGAGGTGCATTATCATTATGTCAGGGAGAGGTTCTTTGCTGGGAGATCAGCTTGGCATATGTGCTCATGCAGGAGATCATTGCAGACCTTTTCACGAAGGCTCTACCTAGGGAGAAGTTTGATGCTTTCCACAAAGCTTTGGGCTTACTTCCTTTTGTGTAGTGATTTCCACATAGCTTGGCACTTCCTTATACATGAGTGCTAGCTCCTTGTTCACCGCATCACTCCGAGGGGGGATTTCTTGATATATCTAGGTAGTGATGTGTGTGAACACACTAGGACCGTCGGGGCACTTTTTTCCCTCTTTAGGAGGTTTTTTTCCCCCGGCTTGTATATACGCCTATTGCCCTAATGGGCTACTTATCTTTGTACATTCTCTAGTAATACATTCAGTATTGTGTGTTGTGCTCCAAGCTTCTTCTTCTTCCTTGTGCTATTTGCGTGCTTCCATAGACGTCTAACTCCAACAAATAATATGCTCAATGTGCTCATCGGGTAGAATATATCCTTTGCTTTTAAAATATTTTTCTTAGGTTTTTATGATATTTTTCAGGTATGTTTTTGTGATGCAAGAAATGTAGTTGTGATGAAGGAAAATAGACAGAAAAAATTTCAAAAGTATGGTTTTGAGACATCAATCCATGGTCCACTATTGTGTCGCTCAATAGTGGTATCTGGAAAAAAATTTGATCAAAGTAAGTTTCAAACTCACGTAGAGGTAAGTTATCATCATAGACTTTCTCTTCTGAGCGAATATGAGTTTTTCTCCTGATTTCATACATGATTTGGGTTGACAATCATTACTTGTAGTGATTGCAAGTCATCTTTAGATCTAATCCTAGCATAGTAGACCCATCATCCATTATTTTAGTTTCCATCCTAGTCTCACATATGAAAGGTTAAGCTAAGATTATCTCATAAGAACAATTATCTTGGATGAAAAAGTGAAGTGTCTTAGAAATTCCACCTATCATCATAGGAATGTTTGCACAAGATCCTTATAAAGAACCATAACCATTATCAGGTGTTCTCATAATCTACCCATGGTTGTCAATTGTCCATTTGAATTTATCATAAAGTTCTTTGGAAATCACAATCATATTTGACTAGGAATCAACAAGAGCCAAAGTTGAATATGACTTCTTTTTATCCCCTAGTTTGATTTTTATCTTAGATCTTCCCCTAGCCTAGAAGCTTTTGCTAAAATAGCTTTCAATTTGTTTACTTTTCTCATCAACCATAATCAATCCTAGGAAATTTTTATTACATTATAAGCCTAGTCTTCTTCATATTCATCAGACTCATCAAAAGTAAGAGATTTGATCATCACATGAGTCAAGTCTGCAATGTCTTGCATCTCAACTTCTTGTGAGAGAGGAAACCTCTTTCTTTTAATTAGTTTGATAAACTTTTCCTTAATTTCAAGTTTAGCAATGGAAAACATTTGTTCTAAAGGCATTCTGACTTGGCTTTTTAGCAAAATTTTATACAAAATTTCCTTAGCATCTACTTTCTGTTCAAGTTCTAAGATTAAAATTGCTTTCCAAAATCTTTTTGGTTTCTTCATTTGTTTTTCATCAGTTTGTGTTTCTTTTGGTTTGTGAAGTGTTTTTTCATCAGTTTGTTTTGTTTGATTTTGTTCACTCACCATAGGTTGTTTTCCCTCTTTGATTTCTTTCCTTCTTTGTTGATTTGTTTTAGACCCTTCCCCTTGTCCAAAGTGAACTTTCTTTGGTTCCTCTCTTACTTGTCTCCTTGTAACTCTTCTCCCAGACTCATTTACATCTTGTTCATCATCTCGCTTCCTCTTCTCCTCTACATTAGCAATGTGAGAATAGATGGAGAATTTGTCAATAGGTGAATCCCAAGCTATTTTTATCATAATGTCATAGCTTTCTTTGACTAGAGCTTCAATGGAATAATTTTTCATCTTATTAGGTTGATGAGAGTCTTGATCACTATTATCCACACAGTCTAGTTTAATAGCAGAGCCTCCTAGCTTTGATTTAGAAAGATTTTCATACAGTTTTTTCATACCCCCTTTCCCCAATTGACCACTGAATATAGATGTGTCCTAAAATCACATAATTTCTTATCGATGTCTATGACAAGCCTTTGTTCTTTTGCCTCCTTCAAGGCCTCACATGAATAAGTGAGATGATCAATGACATCACACCGAACGTGTTATATGGAGTCAATAAATGGAGGAGGTGTGAACCACCTTTTAACTCCATTTAGAGGATTCACACATGAGTGCCATGTGGCACTCATGAGGACTCATTCTATAATAGAGAGAGAGAGACTTAAAGGAGGACGTATGCGACTGGGTGGCACATAATTGAGGTATCTCCGTGTGACTGAGTGAACTGACAGTTCGTACGCATATATCGAGAGCTGTGCAGGGTTGGATGTACACCAAAATGATGGGTTTTCATTGAGAAACGTCGGGCGAGCTAGGGAAGTAACAATTGGTATCGGAGCGCAGGTGCGCGAAGACCGAGGAAGTTCAAATTTGACGGACCCGTCAGTCAAATGGCAGACGTTGGCGCAAAGAATAGTCCACTCTCCCTCTTCCCATCCTCTTGGATGAGAGTATCAACTACTTGATCCTCCTTATATAGAGAGAAGAGTGAGTTTTTCACAACACCTATGGGATAAAAGCCTAATTTGACAGGCAGTCTAAGTATTTTCTTTTGCTTCATGATGACAGAGAATTCGAGTTGAATTAAAGAAAACTCTCGAAGTTTTTTTGAGAATCTTGGAGTATCAAAGCAATGCTATAGATGAAATTTTGGCCAAGAGATAATATATGATGTAACACGAGCAGTGGATTTGGGATGCGAGTGTTGGATTTGATCAATAAGCTTCAAAAAATTTTACCTTTGAACTTCTCAAAGTCACCATTCCAAGAAGATTAGTATTTTCACTTCCTACTTTTGATCTACCCGACTTCTCCGTATTATAGCTCCCTCATATGATATCAGATTTCAAAAATTTTGGTCACCTTTCGAAGCCACACTCTTAAGCTTTGCTCAAAGATCATCGATGTTGAATTTGGACAAGATTTGCCTCACCAAAATCTCTCTGCAATGCTTCAGCAAGAACTAGGCGGCCACTCCCGGGCCTAGTTTTTTGTCATCCGGAGTCCAAATCCACTTTTTTTACTTGGGATAGTCTCAAATTCTTGAAGTACACGTGCTGGGCTGCAATTCTTGGACTGACGAGGATTGTCAAATCTCTGAAGCTGCTCAGTTTCATTCAGTTTGCCCGGTCGGGGCTATTCCCACATGCTTTTGGAGTTGTTTTGGATGGTTTATGGTGTTTAGAATCTCCCCGGACCAACTGGACATTTCCAATTTTTATTTCAAAATCAGCAACCTAAAGCTTCAAGGACCACTTGGATTTTGCTTCCACAGCTTTACTTTGTAACAGGGAAGTACTCGTGATATATTTCTCTTCTTCTTGCATATTTGAGCTTTACTTCCATTCATTTTCATACACTCTAGTTAGCAAACGGGGGAAGGGTAGAAAACATGGAATCTAAAGGTAAACAGGTAGTTGAAAACACTTCTCCATCTAAAGAGCAACTAGAGGATCCTCATTCTAGAATGGAAGAAGTAGAATTAGGGCAAGAAATAGAAGATAACTTAGAAGAGAAAGAGCCTTCACAGGAAGAATATACATATGAGGAACTTATAGATGAGTTTGTCACTCGTGACCAATTCATAGATTTGAAAGAACAAACCCTTAAATTAGAGAAAGATCTTGGTAGCATCACATCTCTTATACAACAACTTAAGTCTCAAATGATCTCACTTGAGACTAGTGTCACCTCTTTCCTAGCTAGGAAGGAAAGAGAGACCCCTCCTATTCCTTTGGAGCTCACTAGGAAAGATACTTCTCTTCCTAGTAAGCACAAAGGAGAGACCTCTAGGGAAGCTCCTCTCCTGAAAGACTTGAAGCCACCTACCTTTACGGGGGATGACCAAGACAGGAACAAGGATGCAATCTACACTTTTTTACAAAAGTGGCATGATTTGCATCAATTGACGGGCACCCCACCTGAGTCCCGTGTGCTAGAGGCGAGTCTTTCCCTCGGCCCGCATGCTTATAAGTGGTGGATCAGTCTTAAGGAGGCGAACTCTATCCCTACTGACTGGACTCAGTTTGAGACTCTTTTCCTAAAATAGTTTCTTCCTCAGAATGAGGAGGAGAGGAATTGGGATGAGTGGGATAGGATTACATAGAGAAGTAGGCCTCTTTTAGTCTATCTATCCCACTATAGAGAGATCATTTTGAAACTTAAGGGCTAAGATGATTTTCAGAAGACTAGAGGGTTTGTTAGGGGCTTAGACAAAGCCATAAAGAGGGAAGTCAGAAGGAATGCACCTAAGACGTTTGAGGAGGCAATCAAATACACACAGATCTATGAGGACCATAGCCGTTCTCAGTATACTCCTATGGAGACGGATCAACCCCTCAAGCCTCTTAGTACGACTAAATTCAAGAAGAAGTTGCCTTTTGGGAAAAACAAAGTTTTTATTAAAAAACAAAGATCACAAGGGCCTATGTTATCCACATATCAGTTTGAGAAGGCCAAAAGGGAGAACCTGTGTTTTAGGTGCCTATCTCCTAGCCATTCACAGTGGAACTGTTCACTCAAGAAGGGGGAAGAAAAGAAGAAGGGACCAGAGTCTAGTACGGCCCCCGAAAAGGGCAAAAAGGTGGTCCACCTAGTGTAGACCCTTCCTATTCATGGCAGCTCTAGCTGCAAGGGAGTGGAGGTGACGCACGAGGATATAGAGCATACCTATTGTTTGACCCAATCATTGTGGTCACCGTAGTTTGGACCACATGACCTAGTTAAACTGCATGGTAGTGTATACAGGACCAGGGTGCAGGTCATGATAGATGACTCTACCACTCATAATTTTATAAACTATGCTTTGGTCAAGAAATTAAAAATTCCCCAGCAGCCTAGTGCACGTAAATACATGTTTTTATTGTATAGTCTCTGTTATTCTCAGCATGTACAGGACATGTTTTTATTGTATAGTCATGATATGGAGCATTGTACAGACAACTCATCTAATGTATATTTTCATGCTAGGAATTAAATATAAATAGGACTTTCTACTATTCTTTTTTGCAAGAGTGTGTGGTTAAAAGTTTTAAAGATCTTGTGTTTGAGTACAGAGATGTTTTTCCCACTGACTTACCTAGAGGACTACCACTTGAGAGAGGGGACATTGACCATGCCATAGAGATTGTTACTAACACTAACCCTATTTGCAGACCACCTTATAGGCTTAGTGTTTCTCACCATGAGAAGGTTGAGAAGCAATTGCAGGATTATTTAGATAAAGGCTTCATCAAACCTAGTAACTCACCATGGGCATCGCCAATGCTCCTAGTTAAAAAGAAAGATGGCTCTATGAGATTATGTATAGACTATAGAGAACTTAATAAGGTAACTATCAAAAATAGATTTCCAATGCCTAGGTTGGAAGATCTATTTGATCAGTTACATCAAGCTAGGTATTTTACCAAGCTTGATCTTAGATCAGGATATCATCAGATCAGAATTAGGGTAGATGATGTCCCTAAGACTGCATTTAGAACTAGATATGGGCACTATGAGTTTTTGGTGATGCCTTTTGGTCTCACCAATGCTCGTGCCACTTTCATGAAGCTCATGAATATTATTTTACAGCCTTATCTAGGACACTTTTTGGTAGACTTTTTCGATGATATTTTGATCTATAGTGCATCAGAAGAGGAGCACTTGGAACACTTGAGGAAGGTATTTCAAGTGCTAAGGGAAAATTCACTCTTTGCTAAGGAGTCAAAGTTTTTCAAGACAGAGGTTAGATACCTTGGACATATAGTCTCCCAGGATGGAATCCAGATGGATCCTGAAAACGTAAGGGCTATTATGGAATGGCCACATCCAAGGAACCTGGAAGAGGTGTAGATCTTCCTAGGTTTATCAAACTTCTACCGAAGATTCATTAAGAACTATGCCAAGATTGCTGTCCCGATGACAGAACAGCTTAAAGGAAAAAAAAAAGCCTTTCATTGGGGAGACGAACAGAAGCAAAGTATGGAGAAGTTGCAAGTAGCAATTGCTACAGCTCCACTTTTACATATAGCAGATCCCAACAAACCATTTGTGGTTGAGATTGACGCGAGTGATTTTGCTATAGGAGCGGTTTTAGTACAGGATGGTTGACCAGTAGCTTTTGAGAGCAAGAAACTAGATCTGGCTCAGAAGAATTACTCCGTTTATGAGAAGAAGTTGTATGCAATAGTCCATGCTTTGAAGAAGTGGCGTCATTATTTATATGGTTCCAAAGTTACGATAGTGTTTGATCAAAAGAGCATTAAGTGGCTCTCTAATCAAACAAACCTTAAAGGTCATAAGGCCCAATGGGCAGAGACCCTTCATAAGTTTGATTATGAACTTAGGTATAGGAAGGGAAAGTTTAATGTAGTGGCTGATTCACTTAGCCACTCAATGGATTGAGTTTTACTCAGATCACTAGTGAGCTACTTGAGTCCATTAGAGGGAAATGTAGGCTTGATCCTGCATATTCCAATATTTAGGAAGCCATAGAGAATGGGGATCGTGATATATGGGTTTCCAGTGACGATGGAGTATCGACGCGTAGTCAAGAAGGATTCAAGTGGAAAAGTTACAGTGTCCATGATGGATATCTGTTATACAAAGGTAAGGTGTGTGTCCCTAGAGATACTGAGATGAGACGGCATATTTTGTATGAGTGTCATGACACACCTAGTGCAGGACATCCAGGAGTTAACAAGACTTATGATCTTGTTAAGAGGCAGTTTTATTGGCCTAGACTTCATAAGGACGTCCTAGAGTATGTGCTTAAGTGCAACAAATGCTAGGTCAACAAAGCTGAGAGGTTGAGGATTGGAGGACTACTCCACCCATTGGATATTCCTAATGGGAAATGGGAGAGTATTTCTAAGGACTTTATAGTCGGATTACCTAGGACACAGAGAGGGCACTACCCGGATAGGTTAACCAAAATGGCTAGGTTCATTCCGACACGTACTATAGTGAAGACACCAAGGTTGGCTAGAATTTTTGTGGAGAACCTATACCGGTTATATGGTCTTCCTTTATACATAGTCTCTGATCCGGATAGGAAGTTTACTAGCCACTTTTGGAGAGCGGTCTTCAAAAGGTTGGATACGAAACTTAGCACGAGTACGGCCGAGCATCCACAGTCGGATGGGCAAACGGAGAGGGTTAACCAAATCCTAGAGGATATTCTTCGAGCATATGTAAATGAAAGGCAATCTAATTGGGAAGAGTACTTACCTATAGTAGAGTTTGCATATAATAGTACCAAGCACTCTTCCACTGGGCATAGTCCATTTATGTGTATGTATGGGTTTCAACCAAGAGCTCCTTATGTAGTAGGCTTGCAAAATGAGAAAGTTCAAGCTGCAAAGGACTTCTTGGAAGAGATGAATGATATGCTTAGAATTGCTAAGGACATCATTAGGAGAGCTCAGGATAGAGCTAGAGCCTATGCTGACCCTCAAAGGAGAGATATCAACTTTGAGGTAGGTGAGCAGGTCTATCTTAAAGTTCCATCTAGATCTGAAACCATGAAGATGGGACCTTGTCCAAAATTGTCCCCTAGGTATTGTGGACCTTTCCAAAACTTAAGAGAATAGGAAAGATGGCTTATCAGCTCCAACTTCCAGAGGATAGTCAAATCCATCTAGTTTTTCATGTTAGCCGGCTTAAGAAAAGACTGGGTGAATCTGACAACCTCATTCCAGATAGTGAGGTAGTAGAGCCTATTTCTGTCCAATCTATTCCACATGAGCCTGAGAGAATACTACGCACTCGAGAGAAACGAACGAGAAGTCACTTGTATAAAGAGTGTTTAGTAAAGTGGAAAGATAGTTCAGAAGATAGTGCCACATGGGAGCGGGTTAGCACTCTTCAGAGACAGTTTCCCAGTTTTAGACTACCTTCCCAAGAGTCTTCTTAAGGGGAAGGACAACACGGAGATAGGACCATGAAGAGTCTGCTAATCTTGTGCAGGAAGAAGAATGGGCGTTTACTACGGTTTGCAGTTTTGACCCATCTTCTCATGAGCAGTGCATGTCTGCAGTGGACTCAGATGTTTGGTACTTTGACAGTGGGGCGAGCAAACATATTACCTCGCAGCGCAATTTCTTCTCTACACTCGAGCCTGCCCCTACATGGAATACTGTCACATGCGCCAACAACTCCTCTTATCCTGTTATGGGAGTTGGTAATATCATTCTGACTATTGCTGATGGTAGTTCTTTCACCTTGTCAGATGCTTTATTTGTGCCAGGGATCAAGAAGAATCTGTTATCAGTTTCTGCATTAGCCAAGATTGGCTTGGTTGTGAAATTTTTGATGACAAATGTATAGTTCATGATCTATCAAATGGCGATGTTATTATTGCTTCTGGCATTTTATGTCGTGGGCTGTATAAGCTCATAGACTATGAAAGATCTGTGAATGATTTGGCATGTGCAGTTCATGATTCTCAGGCTATCTCAGATGCAAAGCTTTGGATTGCACGCTTTGGTCATCTGAATTTTGCTAGTTTGCTACGCCTGCAGAAATCTGATATGGTGTCTTCTTTGCCCAAGCTTGAGACATCTGGAAAACATGTATGTGAAGACTGTATTTTGGGCAAAATGCAGCCTTCCTCCTTTCCAAAAGATGGTTCAGTTTGGGCTACGTAGAAATTGCAGCTTGTACATAGTGATGTCTGTGGTCCTATGCAGACACCCTCTTTTGGAAATTACCTTTACTTGGTGACTTTCATTGATAATTTTTCTAGGCATGCATGGGTATATCCACTCAAAGCAAAGTCCGAAGTGTTCATGTGCTTCAAATAATTTTTGGTTTTGGCTGAAAATCTATCAGCATGTAAAATGGGCACCCTCCATTCTGATCGAGGGGGGGAATATATGTCTTCTGATTTTAATGCATTTCTGGCTGAACGTGGGATAAAACACCAGTGTACAGTGCCGTATACACCTCAACAGAATGGAGTTGCTGAACAGAAGAACAGGTCTCTCATGGAGATGGCGAGGTGTATGGTCAAGAGTCAGGCTTTACCTCATAGTTTCTGGCTTGAGGCTCTCATGTGTGCAACATATGTACTGAACAGGTGTCCCACTAAAGCGCTGCAGTCTATCACTCCATTTGAGGCTTGGCATGACCACAAGCCATCTGTTGCTCATCTGCGTGTTTTTGGTTGTTTGGCATATGCATTAGTGCTTGAACAACATCGCAGAAAATTGGATGATAAGGTAGTAAAATGTATTTTTGTTGGGTACAGTTCTGAAAGTAAAGGCTATCGTGTGTATCATCCACAGACTAAACCCATTCTGGTTAGCCGTGATGTTGTCTTTGTGGAAGATGCTATTCAGCCATTGCTTTCATGTACTAAGGAGACATCTGTTAGCTCCAAAGATAGGAATGATACTTTGATGCCTCTTTTTACAGGTGGACAGTCTAGTGTTGGTCCTAATGAGGGAACTTCTCAGCCTTGGCAGGTTTCACATGATGATGCAGATCATTCCATTTCAGATGCAGATTTACATGATGCACTTGTTGATGAGAGAGCTCATATTGAGCAGGCAAAAACTATGCCAAAATGGCTTGTGCAGACTTTGCGTGACAATAAATTAGATGCACCTTTGTCATATCGTACTCGTTCAGGCTCTCATAGTGCCTCCTTTGCATCAAATTGCTATGCTATGGCTGCATCTAGTCTCTATGATGAGAATGAGCCTGTTTCTTTTGATGAAGCACAGAATTCAAAAAATTGGATGGCTTCTATGCAATCTGAATATGATGTTATAATGAAGAATGGTACATGGTCTTTATGTGACTTTCCTCCTGGCAAGAAGGCCATTGGCACTAAGTGGGTATACAAGCTGAAGCGTAAACGTGATGGTACAGTTGACAGGTATAAGGCTAGGCTTGTTGCAAAGGGTTATGCGCAGGAAAGAGGCATTGATTTTGATGAGACCTTTGCACCTACATGTCGTATGACTACTGTTCGGAGTATTTGTGCACTTGGAGCCCATCATGGTTGGAATGTACATGAGTTGGACATTAAAACAACATTTCTGAATGGTGACTTGCATGAAGAAGTGTATGTTTTTCAGCCCCGTGGCTTTGTGCAAAAAGGGCATGAAAACCTGGTGTGCAGGTTAAAGAAGGCATTATATGGTTTAAAGCAAGCACCACGTGCTTGTTATGAGAAGATACATGCCTATCTGATTGCACATGGTTTTGAGAACAGTCCAACTGAAAGCACCTTATATGTTAAGCGTGCTAATGATGTGCTTCTGATCATTGTTGTCTATGTTGACGACATGCTGCTCACTGGTCCTATTGAGAAGCATATTGCTGATTTTAAGGCTGATTTGCATGCCTCATTTGAGATGTCTGATTTTGGGCATTTGCATCACTATTTGGGCATTCAATTTATGCAAGTTGATGGTGGAATGGCTTTGTGTCAAACGAAATATATTGACACATTATTGCAGCGTTTTGGCCTTGAAGACTGTAAGCCTATTACCACTCCTATGGAGACAGGTTTACGATTGAGTCTTCATGATGCTGGAGATGCATTTGATGTTGTTCTCTATCAGCAGGCTATTGGATGCTTGATTTACTTATGCATTACTCGACCAGATATTGAGTTTGTTGTCTCACAGATGAGCAGGTTTATGCATTGCCTAGGAGTCATGCATTGGAAGGCGGTTAAGCGTATCTTTCGCTACTTGAGTGGTACTCGACTACTTGGGTTGTTTTATCCCAAGGGTGGATCACTACCGCCAGATTTGCATGCTTTTTCTGACTCAGATTGGGCTAGTTGCTATGACACTCGTGTGTCCACTAGTGGTTTTTGCTTCATGCTTGGTAGCTCATGTATATCTTGGTTGAGCAAGAAGCAGCCTACTGTGGCCACTTCGAGTTGTGAGGCTGAGTATAGGGAAGCTTTCATAGGGACTGTTGAGTGTGTGTGGCTCAGACGCCTTATGGCTGATTTGGGTGTTGGCGAGTCTTTTGCCACCACCATCTTCACTGAGAGTCAGAGCGCATTAGCAGTTGCGAGGAACCCTATGTTGCATGCTCGCACTAAGCACATTGAGGTGCATTATCACTATGTCAGGGAGAGGTTCTCTGCTAGGGAGATCTGCTTGGCATATGTGCCCATGCAGGAGAACATTGCAGACCTTTTCACGAAGGCTCTGCCTAGGGAGAAGTTTGAAGCTTTCCGCAAAGCTTTGGGCTTACTTCCTTTTGTGGAGTGATTTCCACATAGCTTGGCACTTCCTTATACATGAGTGCCAGCTCCTTGTTCACCGCATCACTCCCAGGGGGGATTTGTTGATATATTTAGGTAGTGATGTGTGTGAACACACTAGGACCACCGGGGCACTTTTTTCCCTCTTTAGGAGGTTTTTTTCCCTCGGCTTCTATATATGCCTATTGCCCTAATGGGCTACTTATCTTTGTACATTCTCTAGTAATACATTCTTCCTTGTGTTGTTCGCGTGCTTCCGCAGACGTCTAACTCCAACACTCAAAAGAGGTTGTCAATGTTTGTTATGAGCAACTCTCATAATGGATTGCTTCCTTGCGCTTGTTGTTTTCACCATGATGTCCTGTGGTTCTTCCAAAGATGGTTGTCCTCTTTTTCATGCCAAGTTCTTGGAACCCATAATGGATGATGGATAAGTGCATTAGTGCATGGGTTGGAAGAAGAGTGTGCCTTGTGCACGGCCTTGTAATGTAGCCCTATGCATGTATACTTGGGAAATGCATTGGAAGAATTATGGTGCAAGAGTTGGGTCTTGAGCTAACTGCTCAAGGGTATGCCGACGAAGAGGCTTCCTAATCTATCATGGTTATAGTGTTGTTGAAGCATGCACATCTTAGCATGTTGAAAGGTCCGTCGATCTTCATCTCTTCATGTTGTACTCCATCATGGTGATTGACCATCAGCTTGTCTTCCATTGTTGATGGATATCCTTGTTGATGGCTCACATTAGGGATTCTTCAAACGCACAATCCCGTTCTTTCTCTCGTCTTCTTCCTCTTTCTTTTTGAGTGGAACAATGTCATAGAACAAGAAGAAAGATGTTAGTATCAATAAAATATTTTACATATGTCAAGTGTATTGCATGTGCCTGGGATTCTCAACTGTGTCTATGCACGGCTGTGTAATGTGGCCTATATTGATGCATACTTTGGAAATGCATGACCTAAATGGTGCAAAGGACAAGATTATGCCAAAGGCACATGGTTGTTGCACATCAAGGCATCTGATGTTACTTGTAGACTTGATGCACTCTTTGTTTGGGGGTGTTGGTTGGATCTTGAAATGCTACAATCCTCCTTGTAGGGATCCATTTGAGAATGGTATGTGGCCCTGTGGAGATCACTTCTAGCCCCTTCCTCTTTGGATGGTTTCAAAAATTTGATATCCATTGTGGTCGGCTCTTTGGTGTTGTGGAAGCTGCTGGTACTTTTGGCTTCCAAACCCATATCCTTGGTAATTGTCTTTTAAAATTTTCCCGATGAGGTGAGTTTATCTTCCTTTGGTATCTATGCTCAGTTCTGACCCTTTTCTCTCCTTGGCTTCTTTGTTGAAACTTTTCTTGTGAGGGAGATCAGTGGTGTTTGTGCACGCTGTGGTCGTGATACGACAACAAGCTTGAAGATTTGGAACGTAACATTCAACTCAAAAACTTAGTAGCATGAATGCAGATTGGTGATCTCTATCCCTCATTAACTTCTTCACCATGTTTTGATAACTTGCATAATTTGCTTGAGATAATGAATTATCGATGATATAGGTCATGTGGTACTTGCTCATATCATTCTCATGTATGGCTAAAAAGACTTGACAAATATTGTGTGCGGTTGTGTTATTAGGAGTGTAAGCATGTCATGAACACATGCATTTGTGTGATCATTTGTGCATAAGCATTTATATAAAGGCGTGCAAACTTTAATGTATATGTGCACTTTGTATGTGAATGAGAAAATGTGTGTGTCTGCATTTAATCATGTATTTATGTATGTATTTTGGTTAGTGTGTGTATTGATGAACGTAAAAATATGCATTTTTGTGTGTGTTTGCTTGAGAATATGTGTGTACATGAGTGCTTTTGTGTATGTGCATATATTGATGTATTCATAATGAGCGTTAATACGAACAATATGAACTAGGAGGACTCGTGGGTATTTTTCTCTTTTCATTTTTAATATAGAAACTCATAGACGTGGAGGTGACGGTTTTTTTCATTGGAGGAAAAGCATGTGAAGGAACATTGGGGTAGCCGCTCGGAGTGGAAAGGCTATCGAGGTCTTCTGGGCGCTTCAGCAACAGAGAAAGAAACCTACGCTTTGGGGGCGGCAGTCTTGAGGAGAGGAAGCTTTCTATGAAAACTCAACGTCTGTGTGCAGCTCTTTAGAATCATGACTCGGCTACACTCCATATGATATTGGGGAAAGGAGTGCAAACAAAAAGGGGAGAATCCATGGAAAACCTCACATTTCCATAGGCGGTGTGCAACGATCTTTAGCAAGTGGAGGGAGAGTTGTGAAAGGAAGCTGCCATCAGGAGGCTCTGGCTATAAGACATCGTGCTTAGTGAAGATTTCCACGACGTTTGGTGTGCAGATTGGAGAAGCAAACTGTTATAAAACAACGACGCACATCCGAAAGGCAAATTTTATTTATGAACCTGCTTTTGAAGAGTAAATTTTGTTCAGAGGTAAGCCTAAACGATAACCTGTGAGGTTCTTATGAAATGGTTCACAAGACAAATGGTTTATTTCCTTGTGCGTTCATTCTGATGGTGACCGCTTCTATTTTGACTTTCCATATTTCTGTCGCCTAGTTTCCTTCACCAGAAAAGGGTAGCGTTTGAGAGATTGTCTTTATGTAAAGATGTGCGAAGTTTGAACTTAGGATGTTATGGTGACCAAGCATGAGAATTGTTTCTTATCCTTTCGTGCAATTGCTCCAATGTGGCTGTCATCATCCAAACTGTTGTAGATTGGCTGCTCTATTTAAGCACAAGAAGGAACGCTGCTTCTAATTAAACCAATGGAAGGCTGGTGTATTTGTTGTTGGAAGTATGGCATCACTCTCTAGATACTATTTGACTCGAAGGAGAACGACTGTGCAGAGTTTTTTTTCTATTTGAAGAATCTGTATATACAATACAACAAATGTTTTAATGTAACAGCGTTGCATTTTGTGGGTTTTATTTTGTGTTGTCTTAAAAGCAATTGAATCCTGCTGTTTCTCTCCAAATGTTATATGAAATGTCTTCCTCGTGGGAAATTTCTGGCAATGTTTACTGTTGACTCTCCCTATGAAGAATTGAAAGAGTTAGGAGTGACTGAAGAACTATGGGTTATCTGACGTCTTTGGTTCTGGATGGGAAAGAGATGCGAAAGTCCTGAAGATGTGATGAGGTGATTGGTGGTTTGAAGTTTCTGCATATGTTTGCTTTATCTATTCTATCTGACAATGGTGCATTTGTGGATGAAGTTGTCCTCACATGAACATGAAGCTTGTAACAGATAATTAGTACGCAAATGTAGGAAAGAATGGTGTCATTCATAATGCAGACATTATGTCCCTCTTTTCCCCATAGATGCTTGCTCACATAGATTTTTTAGTGTGAGTAAATTCACGGTTGTCTTTATATCTAAACAGATATATGCATGCCTGTGTATATATAAATACATTTTTTTTTTAAAACACCAGTACTTCATGCATACTCAAACCTATGAAAATCTGGGTCTCTATTGACATGTGCATAGATAGACGGGTGAATACTTTCAAGATGCATGCACACATATACACGTGAGAATGTGGGTTCATATGGATACATGCATACATGTGACATGCACGAGGAGAGAGGAGGAGGTTACAGTTGAATTCATGAATCTATACAGGTGGTTATATAGACATACCTACAGGTTGTGGTTGATAGCTGCTGCATGGATGGGTGGTTTATCACTCACATTGCAAGCATGCATATTTTTATGCAAAGAGAGAAACTTAACGGCAATTTTTCTTGATTTTCATGGTTTATTACTGGTATTTTTTTTGCTTAATTTTTGCGCTTCTTCAGTTTGTCTGTCAACTCAAACAATCCAGAGCAATTTGTATCGGCTCATGTGATAGAACAGCACAGCTTTGGGATTTACGTTGTCCTGGGAGAGCACAACAGATTTACTGGGGTCATGAGGCAGATGTGAATTCAGTGCAATTCTTTCTGGATGGTCCTCTATTTGGGACACGATCTGAAGATGGCACATGCAGAATTTTCGATACCCGCACTGGTCATGAGCTGCAGCAATACAAACATCCTGATCAGATTGTAGAAGCAAACTCAATAGCATTTTCGCATTCTGGTCGTCTACTTTTTTTTGCAGCATATTCGAATGCTGACTGTTATGTTTGGGACACATTAACAGCTAAGATAATTGCTAATATGAAGAACCTAACTCATGCTCATATACAACGCATAAGCTGCTTAGGATTTGCATCAGATGGAGCATTATGCACTGGAAGCTGGGATCAAACTCTAAAGATCTGGGCTAATGATCATCAGAAAAATGGAGTTTAATATGTGCTCTTTATAACGTGAGGATATTGTGGCATAGTTATAGAGATAAGCAACGTTCTGTATTGTATCAAGTTCTTTGACCCTATATTGTATCACTAATACCATTCAGTGAAATGAAAATTTCGCTGCATCTACAAGTGCAATGTTGCTTGTCCTTTTCTTCTTAGGATGTAAAATCCTTTTCCTTCAGAGTGCTGTTTAAGTTAGCTTCCTTTGGACTTGTGTGAATTCTCGACCCTCCTTTGGCGAACCCGACGACATACCTGGTGAACCCGACGTGAAAGGAGGAGAGTGTAGAGATCCTGATCCTAGTTTAAAGAGTAGTGCAGTTGAGTGAGCTCATTGTGCTTGACCATTTATGGGCGACGTGAAAGGAGGAGAGTGTAGAGATCCTGATCCTAGTTTAAAGAGTAGTGCAGTTGAGTGAGCTCATTGTGCTTGACCATTTATGGGCGACGCAACGATGGATGTTATAACCCAACTTCTGCGCTTTCAGCAGGACGAGAAAAGACGAAGTGCCATTCAGGCATTTCATGAGCGAGTAGTCAGAAGAAGTGGATATTTCAGTGGTAAAAATGTTACTCGTTTTTGCAAGGAATATGAATTGGAGGCACGATACCTTGGTACGGGTCTAACACCATTAAGTGATCAAGAATTAATTGACAATTTTGTTTACGTTTCAGAATTACATTTGCGTGACCGACTAGTTGTGGATGCACCTCGACTAGTTATAGAAGGGCAAATAAGATGGTCACAATACAAGATGATACTCATAAGGATGTTTGCACTAGATGATGAAGATAAAGTGACTAGATCCACATTTCTAAAGTGGATACATAAACCAAAAGATCAATCTGTTCTAGATATAAAAAGAGAGTTTGATCAACAATTTGCAGATTTATCTGATTATGATAAGAGGGCTATGGATCAAGAAAAGGTATCCTTGTTTCTCCGGGCTATAGATTCGAAAGCCCGAGAAGAAATTTTCCCACAATTACAACAGATAGGAACTGAGTCTGGTCTTACCGAAGACTGGGGTAATGTAGATGAAGCTGTTAAGGGATATGTAGAAAAGCAAAGAACTTTGTCTAAGTTCATGCAAAGCTGGCATGATGATTTGCAAGAAGAACAAACTCAGGCTGTTCAGCAACCTGTACAGAACCCTCAGGTAAACCTACCAATACCAAAGGATGTTGTGCCCACTAATACAATGGAAGATATGTTCAAAAAGTTTAGTGACCTTACGATTCAAAGTATGAAGCAGATGATTGAATCTCAATCTTTACAAGCACCGGCACCTAAAAATCCAAAAGCTCCAGAAATTAAAAGATGTATTTGGTGTGACTCTTTGGAGCATAACAGATACTCATGTGAGAGCTTCAAAGAAGCATTAGCAAAGAACTTGGTATTCGTTAAGGAAAAGATGATATATGATTCTAAGACTGGAGAAAAGGTAAACATTAATTTTGGTCGGGGAGGAATGAAAATATTCTTCCCTGGCACTTGTGAAAACGTTGCTTCAACATCACATACGTATGCATGTCAGGTAGTTGACGAAAATAATGATTTAGAACCGTGGTCTAAAGTAATAAAGTCCTTAGACCGCGGGAAGATGCATCATGAAATTTTAAAGACAGCTAGTAATGAAATCCGAGGGGTAAGTGGATGGGATGATCCAGTAGACACTCTTTCGGTTGTTACTTACCTATGCTCTTCGGTAGAGCATGAAGCAGTAGTGGAGGAGAAACGAAGAAGAACCAATGAGGGTGAAGAGGAGAAAAGGAGGACTAGGCGTCAAGTAGAAGCTTCACGTGAACAACCTCAAATACCAAACCAAAGCCATCCAACACAAACAAACCAAATAGATCCACCATCACAACCAACAATAATCCAACCAAATAAAATTCCGACTCAAGTTCAAATTCCTACTTCTGCTGAGATGCCAGTCTCTACCCACGATAATATTCCTCCTCAAGATCAAGAAATGCAACCTGTAAAAAAAGGTCAAGGAAAAGTGAGAAATCCCTCATATATGCTAAAATCGCATATAGAGCAAGCCACAAATCTTAAACAAGTTCTCGAAAAAAGAGTGCTCGATAGTGTAATCGAATTTACACTCGGTGAGTTACTGGGAATAGCAAAAAGAGAATTTCTAGAAGTAATAATTGACCTCTTAAGAAGGAAACGACAACCAATAGCTGACATGCAAGAAATTGAAAGAATGGATGAAGAGACTCCCGATCATACTGTGCAAGCGCAAGTTCAAGAGCTAAAAAATATACTTGAGCCAATTGAGACTAATGTTCAACCGTGCGTGCATGAGGAAATATCCTTGGAAAAGAATTCTTCCGACATAACCCCTTCGAGTTATTACACTAAAGATCATTGGGCCCGAGCCACAACTGAGACGTTGGTAAGATTAGAGAAAATTAGCACTCCAGTTGTCGCTCTTATTGATCATGGGTCTGAAGTTAACTTGATGTCCAAAGATCTCTATATGAAGGGGAAATGGCCAATAGACATGCAGCCTGGTTGGAGAATTAAGGCTGCGAACTCGATGCCAGGTGAGTTGTTTGGTGCATGCCCGCAGGTTCTAGTTACAATTGGAGATGTCAGTGATTATCAAAATTTTTTCGTACAAGATCATTCTAGTTACTCATTGATTCTAGGGCAGCCATATATTACTGCCTTAAGAATGGAAACAAGAGTCTTAGAAGATGGATCGGCTTATGCGCGAATCCGTAGTAAGGATGGGAAAAAGGCAGTTCAATTTATGACGGTATGTGTGGATCACATCAGGAATAGAACTTCTCTTCGGACAAGGCCTATTCCTGAAGAATACGAGGATCAAAGTTTTTAAAGGAAGCTTTCATAAGTCGGGACTATGAAAGCTTGAAAGGTGAAAAGATCCCGAATGTAAATATGTTTATATCAAGTTTTATAGCACTTTCTTCGACAAATTCATTTCAGTTTCGTGTTTTTTCTGAGTTAAAAAAGTGGGAAAAACAATACATAGTGGATCTTCAAAGAAATTTCCATGGATGTAGAGTACTTAACTTTGACGAGGAAATCTCTGGAGTCTTTGATGAGATATCCTTTGCAGACACATTGTTTGATCTGCAAGAGTTAGTTCAAGGAAAAAGGAATGATTATGTGATTCAAACGCACTCTATTTCCATGTATAAGGAAATAGCAAAGTTTGAGCAAGATGAAATAGGTAAAGAAGTCTTCGTTGAAACAAAATACAAAACAATTGATAAAAAGATAAAGCCAGTCGCAGTCCCACTTCCTGAAGATAGTAATAAACTTATGGATGATGTAAAAAATCAGCCACCTCTCAGAGATAAGAGAAAAATAGGCCATGAATTCACTAAAGAAACTCTCGAGCAAATTCAATTAGGGAAAGATGGTTTCCTCAGCGATAAAGAGAAGGATGTATTCTCTCGAATGTTATTTAAGCATGGAAAAGCTTTTTCTTTTAATGCACAAGAAATTGGATGTGTAGATCCATCTGTGGTGACACCTATGATAATTTTCACAATTCCACATGTACCTTGGAATCTCAGACCGATTCCAGTACCAAAAGCTGATATTTCAAAGCTAATTGATCTGTTGAATGACAAAATTAGAATGGGGATTCTTGAGCCATCAAGTGCTCCTTATTCTAACCGTTGGTTTACTGTACCAAAAAAGAATGGGTCATTAAGATTTATCCAAGATCTACAGCCAGTGAATAAAGTGACAATTAGAAATATGGGAACTGGGCCTATTGTAGACGATTATGCAGAAGCTTTTGCAGGAAGATCTATTTATTCAATGGGAGATTTGCACTCTGGATATGATCAATTCCAGCTAGCTCTCGAAAGCCGTGATTTGACGACCATGAGGACGCCACTTGGGCTTGTGCGCATGTGCACTTTGCCGCAAGGTGCCACGAACTCAGTGGCACACATGATGAATGGTATGCATAAAGTTCTTAGGGATTTTATTCCACATCTGACTATGCCATTCATTGATGATGTTCCTATTAAAGGCTGTGAAGAAAGAGATAGAGACGAGACTCTTGATGAGGATGGATGTAGGAATTTTGTTAAAAAGCACATAACTGATTGTGAATCCATTCTTAGTCGGCTGGAAGAGGTTCATTTGACATTGTCTGCTGAAAAATCAGTATTTGGAGTGCAAGAGGTTTTAATTGTAGGAAGTTTATGTGGACCTAAAGGAAGAAAGCCATGTCCAAAGAAAGTAGATGCCATCCGACACATGAAAGAGGTCTGCTCCTCGATCACTGAAGTGAGAAGATTTCTTGGGGCATGTGTTTTCTATGTTGTATGGATTCCCCATTTTGCCCATATTGCTGATCCACTTTATCAATTACTTAGAAAAGGGCAAAGATTTCAATGGAAAGATATCCATACTCAAGCAGTAAGAAAATTAAAGAAAGCACTTGCAGAAGCTCCATTGCTCAGGAAGGCTGATTATACTAATAATAAAGAAATTTATATCACCATAGATACAAGTCCGACAGGTATAGGTTGGGCGATTGGCCAAGAGGATGATGAAGGAAAAAGATATGCAATTCGTTTCGGGGCTAAAGTTCTAAATATTCGTCAGAGAGGTTACCCTCAAATTAAGCGAGAGCTTTGGGGGATAGTAACTGCACTTAAAAATGATAAAGAATATCTGATTGGGGCAAATGTGGTAGTAGAAACAGATTGTTTACCATTGTTGGGAATGATTGTGAATTGTTCCACTGCAGATATTGCCATGTTAAGATGGATAGCATATATTAAGTCGCTAAACCCTGAGTTTGTTCATATAGCTGGAAGGAATAATGTGGTGGCTGACATGCTATCACGAGCTATATATGAAAATGAAGATTTGATGACTTCTAATGATGAAGAGATAGGTCTAGACTTTTATGCTTCACATGTACATAATTTAAGCCTAAATGAAGCATCTACTGGTCTAAATAGAAATGAGCCTAAGCATCAAAATGAAAGGCTTGGAATTTGTACTGAGTCTTCAAAGGAAGTTCAAAATAGCTTAGGAAGAGGGAAAGATAACAGATGGATAGAAGAAGAACCTTACAAGATCCAAATAGGAATAACAGAAAGATTCAATGAAGACGAATATGAAAATGAGTGGAAGGAAATCGGGAGATATTTAAGTATGAAGTGTCCTGATTTTAGTTGGAGTAAAGAAAAATTTCGTACCATTCGAAGAAAGTCAAGCAATTATTTCCTGAAAGATGGATTACTCTGGAAGCGAAGGATTGGAATGGGAAAGATGCCCCAGCGAGTTGTAGGTTGTGAAGAATCGAGAGGAAGGATTATGCGTGAAATGCATAGCTCACTATGGGCCGGTCATAAAGGCTTTCAAGGAACTTATGAAAAGATAAGGGAAAGATACTGGTGGCCTGGAATGTATGTGGATACCCAAAACTACGTAGTCACTTGTAAACCTTGCCAGATGTACTCCAATGTTAGACACAGAGATGAATTACATCCAACATATCCTCTTAATATTCACTATAAGTGGGTTGTTGATTTAGTTACAATGCCATTAGGGGTGCATCAGATGAGGTATATTGTATTAGCAAGGGAAGACCTAACAAATCATGTTGAAGGAAGAGCTCTAAGGACGAAAACTACAAGCAATGTATGCAAATTTCTACTAGAAGATGTGTTTAGTAGATTTGGTTATGTGGAGAAAATAGTTGCCGATAGAGGTGAGCTTGATGCTCAGGAAGCTGAAGACTTCTTTAAAAAATACGGAATTCGTTTATCACTCACCACCGCTTACAATCCTGAAGCTAATGGAAAAATTGAACGTGGACATCCACCAATTATTAAAGCTTTAGCTAAGGCTTGTGAAGGGAAAATAAAGAATTGGCCAAATTACCTTCCATTTGCCCTTTGGGCAGATAGGATGACATATACTAGAACTACCGGATATATGCCAGCGGAATTGATGTATTGTCAGAAACCTATTTTGCCGACGGAGTCACATGCTTTAGCATGGACTTCCTTGCCTTGGGAAGATGAGGTGTCAAGAGAAGATCTTCTAGCAGTGCGGATTCTTCAACTAGAAAGAGGGAAAAATCTGGTAGAAGAAGCTGCATTTAAGCTTAGAGCTTCTAGAGAGAAAAATAAAATTGCATTTGACAAGTCCCACAGATTAAGGCCAAAAAGGTTGAAGGAAGGAGACTGGGTACTTGTTTATGATAGCTCATTGAATACTCAATATGAGGCTCGAAGAAAACTGGTTAAGAGATGGTTTGGTCCCTATGTGGTATGTAAAGTTTTTGATAATGGAACATACTCACTTAGAGAATTAGATGGGACTAAGTTAAAGGAATTAATTGCTGGGAAGAGAGTTAAGCTCTTTAAAAGAAGAGAGAATGAGAGTTACGAGACGGTAATAAATGAAGACGAAGAAGAGGAAAGTGAAGAGGAAGGATGTGAAGATGATAAAGATGAGGATATCAATAAGGAAAATGATTAAAATAAATTACACCGTAAGATGATGTATATATACATATAAAAACATATATACATACATGTAGGTATATAATAAAACTATATAGACAAATAACAAGATATGAATCCGTCTATATGTAATAAATAAGTAAAGCAGCAATTAAATTAAATGTATGTGCTTTACTTAGTCATAAATTTCTATTAATACTAATTTTTGTTTCTTTCAGGGTACTGACGGAGATTTGTGATCAGACCATTAATAGGAAGTTTTTTTTAGGTTTGATTGGACTGTTTGACTATCTTAGGATCTCGAATGGACAGTGAAGATTCCAATGATACATCCATTCCTGAGGGTAGCATTCCTGAAAGATTTAGAGAGACGTCAGGGAGTGTGCCTGAAAGGAGAACCTTAGATAGTTCTTTTATATCAACTTACTTGCTCCCTTCACCAGAAAATGAAGAAAGAATTTCTGTAGAAGAGTTTATTAAAGATCGTATCACTAGGGAGACCTTGATTCCATCATCAAATGAAAGAAGTATACTCAGGTATCGAAGGGCACGAACGTATGGAGAAGATGATACTTCGGATAACCGTGAGTCGTATATGGAAGTAGACCCAACAGCACTTCTTGTATATAGCCAAGACTTAGCAGAATATGCAGAACTTTTACAACAGCTTGCCTTGTTCCGTAGGGAACGTGAAGGGGGTGAGACGTCCTAAAGATAGATTAAAATGTTGTATTAAAGATATGTGTAAATAATGTCTATTTTGAATCAAGTTAGGTTTTTTTTTATGAAGAATAAAGTCAGGGAAGATCCTCGGAGATCGGCAAGAAAATAAATACCAATGTATATAAATAAAGCCAGGTAATACTTTCCTTCTTTTGAATAATTGTTTTTTATATAGATTCGTGTGAAATAAGGCTCTGATTTTTGCAGGATGACCAAGTTCAAGTTTTTTTTAAAGAAAGAATGATTAAAAGCGACAAGCCCGAGCGACTTCTGATTGTATACTGGTGAGATGTTATTGTTTGAATTTCTTTTCTTCTCATGTATGTATGTGTATATATCTATATATATATATATCTATATGAAAAGACTACATGGGTTGGGCATATGATATGTAAATAAATGCATAATTAAGGAAAATTAAGTAGAACAAAAATCTTGTGCCACTAATTAGATTACGTGTAATGTGTAAGGGCCATGATTATATGAGTAAGGTTAGAGGATGGACTAGAACTTTCGAGAGCAAGACCTAGGAAGGTGAAGGGAAGACCTAGACTAAGTATCTGTATATAGTAGTGTTTACAAATACTTGATGAGTGAGACACTTCGACTTCTACTCTTGATCTCTCATCTGACCTGATCTTCAGACAGATTATATCTTGAGAAAAGAATTCTTATACCAGCCAGCTTTCTATATGTATGTGTATGTGTTGTTGGGTGCTGCGATGAGCTAGTAGGCGGGTGGAACTACCCTGGTCGGGTGATCAGGGCCACGAGCTGACGCTAGTTGTGTCGTATGGCCTGACCTATATGTTGTTACGCGCTCATACGGGTTGATAGGCGGGTGGAGTCACTCTGACCAGGTGGTCAGAGCCACGAGCTGACGTTGATTTCGTATGAGGCTGACATTGTGCATCGTGCGCTATGTCGGGTCGGTAGATGGGTGGGCTAAACCTGGCCGGGTGGTCAGGTCCACGAATCGCATCCGATTTCGACATAGGCCGAAAAGTGTGGAAAAATAAATAAATAAAAATAAAAAGCAAAGATATAAAGGTTGAGCTGGATGAAGAATTAAAATAAAGAAAAACAGAATAAAAATATGAGAGAATAAGAAAAGGGTCTGAAGGGGTTTCAGATGATAGAAGATCAAGAGGGAAGCTAGAAGCGAGTTTCATAAATCGAGTTAGTGAAGACTGGTATATGCAAATGCTTCGGATAGGCTACTAGATCTGACCGGGTCAAGTTAACGAGAGAGCTAAGAAGTTTTCGATTTACTCATATGATTTCTAGTCTAAGTACATTAGTGTAATCTGATATATTGTATGAGGTGTTTTTTTCTACCTTCTTTTCTTAATTTATGCCAAGTTTAATGCATATTCAGATTTCATGCATCCAGTTGAAATTTCTTTAAGTAATGTTTATTTGCCATGACCACTTGATCCTCGCTTGTATTTAATGTTGTGTATGCAGGTTGGTGGTGCATCCGGAGGATGCACACGTTCAGAGGGGGTGGATGTGGTCGTGATACGACAACAAGCTTGAAGATTTGGAACGTAACATTCAACTCAAAAACTTAGTAGCATGAATGCAGATTGGTGATCTCTATCCCTCATTAACTTCTTCACCATGTTTTGATAACTTGCATAATTTGCTTGAGATAATGAATTATCGATGATATAGGTCATGTGGTACTTGCTCATATCATTCTCATGTATGGCTAAAAAGACTTGACAAATATTGTGTGCGGTTGTGTTATTAGGAGTGTAAGCATGTCATGAACACATGCATTTGTGTGATCATTTGTGCATAAGCATTTATATAAAGGCGTGCAAACTTTAATGTATATGTGCACTTTGTATGTGAATGAGAAAATGTGTGTGTCTGCATTTAATCATGTATTTATGTATGTATTTTGGTTAGTGTGTGTATTGATGAACGTAAAAATATGCATTTTTGTGTGTGTTTGCTTGAGAATATGTGTGTACATGAGTGCTTTTGTGTATGTGCATATATTGATGTATTCATAATGAGCGTTAATACGAACAATATGAACTAGGAGGACTCGTGGGTATTTTTCTCTTTTCATTTTTAATATAGAAACTCATAGACGTGGAGGTGACGGGTTTTTTCATTGGAGGAAAAGCATGTGAAGGAACATTGGGGTAGCCGCTCGGAGTGGAAAGGCTATCGAGGTCTTCTGGGCGCTTCAGCAACAGAGAAAGAAACCTACGCTTTGGGGGCGGCAGTCTTGAGGAGAGGAAGCTTTCTATGAAAACTCAACGTCTGTGTGCAGCTCTTTAGAATCATGACTCGGCTACACTCCATATGATATTGGGGGAAGGAGTGCAAACAAAAAGGGGAGAATCCATGGAAAACCTCACATTTCCATAGGCGGTGTGCAACGATCTTTAGCAAGTGGAGGGAGAGTTGTGAAAGGAAGCTGCCATCAGGAGGCTCTGGCTATAAGACATCGTGCTTAGTGAAGATTTCCACGACGTTTGGTGTGCAGATTGGAGAAGCAAACTGTTATAAAACAACGACGCACATCCGAAAGGCAAATTTTATTTATGAACCTGCTTTTGAAGAGTAAATTTTGTTCAGAGGTAAGCCTAAACGATAACCTGTGAGGTTCTTATGAAATGGTTCACAAGACAAATGGTTTATTTCCTTGTGCGTTCATTCTGATGGTGACCGCTTCTATTTTGACTTTCCATATTTCTGTCGCCTAGTTTCCTTCACCAGAAAAGGGTAGCGTTTGAGAGATTGTCTTTATGTAAAGATGTGCGAAGTTTGAACTTAGGATGTTATGGTGACCAAGCATGAGAATTGTTTCTTATCCTTTCGTGCAATTGCTCCAATGTGGCTGTCATCATCCAAACTGTTGTAGATTGGCTGCTCTATTTAAGCACAAGAAGGAACGCTGCTTCTAATTAAACCAATGGAAGGCTGGTGTATTTGTTGTTGGAAGTATGGCATCACTCTCTAGATACTATTTGACTCGAAGGAGAACGACTGTGCAGAGTTTTTTTTCTATTTGAAGAATCTGTATATACAATACAACAAATGTTTTAATGTAACAGCGTTGCATTTTGTGGGTTTTATTTTGTGTTGTCTTAAAAGCAATTGAATCCTGCTGTTTCTCTCCAAATGTTATATGAAATGTCTTCCTCGTGGGAAATTTCTGGCAATGTTTACTGTTGACTCTCCCTATGAAGAATTGAAAGAGTTAGGAGTGACTGAAGAACTATGGGTTATCTGACGTCTTTGGTTCTGGATGGGAAAGAGATGCGAAAGTCCTGAAGATGTGATGAGGTGATTGGTGGTTTGAAGTTTCTGCATATGTTTGCTTTATCTATTCTATCTGACAATGGTGCATTTGTGGATGAAGTTGTCCTCACATGAACATGAAGCTTGTAACAGATAATTAGTACGCAAATGTAGGAAAGAATGGTGTCATTCATAATGCAGACATTATGTCCCTCTTTTCCCCATAGATGCTTGCTCACATAGATTTTTTAGTGTGAGTAAATTCACGGTTGTCTTTATATCTAAACAGATATATGCATGCCTGTGTATATATAAATACATTTTTTTTTTAAAACACCAGTACTTCATGCATACTCAAACCTATGAAAATCTGGGTCTCTATTGACATGTGCATAGATAGACGGGTGAATACTTTCAAGATGCATGCACACATATACACGTGAGAATGTGGGTTCATATGGATACATGCATACATGTGACATGCACGAGGAGAGAGGAGGAGGTTACAGTTGAATTCATGAATCTATACAGGTGGTTATATAGACATACCTACAGGTTGTGGTTGATAGCTGCTGCATGGATGGGTGGTTTATCACTCACATTGCAAGCATGCATATTTTTATGCAAAGAGAGAAACTTAACGGCAATTTTTCTTGATTTTCATGGTTTATTACTGGTATTTTTTTTTGCTTAATTTTTGCGCTTCTTCAGTTTGTCTGTCAACTCAAACAATCCAGAGCAATTTGTATCGGCTCATGTGATAGAACAGCACAGCTTTGGGATTTACGTTGTCCTGGGAGAGCACAACAGATTTACTGGGGTCATGAGGCAGATGTGAATTCAGTGCAATTCTTTCTGGATGGTCCTCTATTTGGGACACGATCTGAAGATGGCACATGCAGAATTTTCGATACCCGCACTGGTCATGAGCTGCAGCAATACAAACATCCTGATCAGATTGTAGAAGCAAACTCAATAGCATTTTCGCATTCTGGTCGTCTACTTTTTTTTGCAGCATATTCGAATGCTGACTGTTATGTTTGGGACACATTAACAGCTAAGATAATTGCTAATATGAAGAACCTAACTCATGCTCATATACAACGCATAAGCTGCTTAGGATTTGCATCAGATGGAGCATTATGCACTGGAAGCTGGGATCAAACTCTAAAGATCTGGGCTAATGATCATCAGAAAAATGGAGTTTAATATGTGCTCTTTATAACGTGAGGATATTGTGGCATAGTTATAGAGATAAGCAACGTTCTGTATTGTATCAAGTTCTTTGACCCTATATTGTATCACTAATACCATTCAGTGAAATGAAAATTTCGCTGCATCTACAAGTGCAATGTTGCTTGTCCTTTTCTTCTTAGGATGTAAAATCCTTTTCCTTCAGAGTGCTGTTTAAGTTAGCTTCCTTTGGACTTGTGTGAATTCTCGACCCTCCTTTGGCGAACCCGACGACAACGCAGGAGTGTCTTGGGTACCCAAATGTGTAATTTTCCTTGTTGAGCTACAACTAATTTCTTAGGCACCCACATTTGTACGTTATATGGTCGACCTTCATCAATTGCTTCGGTACCCAAATTTGTCGAAGACCATAGGATTGAGCTGGTCCTCATTTCTTGGTGCTTCATTTAGCATGGTTTGCTTGCCTCAATGGAAATGGTTGTGGCAAAGCTGGTGGTTGTTCTCCTTTTCGTACCCAAATTTGTTTCATGCCCTGAGCTTCTTTCTTCTTACACTTGGTTTGTCTATTTGATGTAGCGGTGTGCATGTACTGTTTTACTTGCCTCTTTGGTTGAATTGGTGTGGCCACTGTAGTCTTTGAAAAAGAAGAAGAGGGGTTCTCTCTCCTTTGAGACCGTTCTCTCAAGACTGAGTCCTTCTGGATCGTAGCTTTCTTGACACATACAACATCTTCTTTGCTCAGATTGGGCCTAGAGGAACTAAGAGAATGCGTGCTACTTGGGTGTGTGCCCATGCAATTCTCTAATTCTAATGTGATGGATTGTTCATGTATTGAAACCTGAAGAAGTCACCTTTTAAGGTTTAAGTTGACGGCATGGTCGTAGATCTAGTCTTGACCCAAGACAAGTGGTTCTGTAAGGTCCTCATCATGACATACTAGCATTTTGACTTTCATTGGAACATCTTGAAGGTAGATGGGAATTTCCACCTCGCCCAAACAAGGGGTTTCCACACCTCCCAATCCTATGAGATATGTTTCAATGGAATTGATGTTCAATTGTAGATCTTGGCAGTATGAAAGTCTAACTGTACTAGTTGTTGCACCTGAGTCAATCAATGCTCTCACAGTCCTTACATTCTTCCCTTGTCCTACTACTATGTTCACAAAGGGACTTCGGTCAATTATTTGAGAAGCAATGGCTCTTAATATTTGACACATGGCCATGTGGTATCTTGGGGCCTCAAGATTGATATCTAGGCCTAGGCATCTTAACTTATTTCTCCTAATGCGTTCTCTAGCCTCTGCATGTGCTTCTTCTATAACCTGTAACTCTTCTTCTTTTTGCTTCTTAGTAGTGTTGAGTCTCTTTAGCATATCCTCTGTAAGAGGTCCTTGATACAGCTTGAATCGACAACCACTGATATAGTTTGGCAGGATATCACCTTCTAGTGTGGCCAATTGAACTGCACCACTAGTGGAAATTCTATTAATGATCATTGGTTCGTATCCTCTTTTTTTCCAATTTATGGGCATGTTGCTTTAGGGTATAAACCAACACTAGGTCTCCCTCTTTCAATCTGTTATCTTTGATATGTGTATCAAAGTATGCCTTTTGCCTTTTCTTTGCAGCATAGATGCCTGCCACAGCTCATAGCCTTGTCTCACCTAAGCATTCTAGATCAAAGATCCTAGAGGACAAGTCATGTCCATTCCACTCATGCTGTTGTGCGACTTTTAAAGTTGGGATTAGGAAGTCCAATGGTAGCACAACATTTTGTCTGAAGACCATCTGAAATGGGGTGGCATTGAGTACCGTTTTGTAGGCAACTCGGTAAGCCCAAACAACATGATGAAGCTATTTATCCCAATCAGAGCGCTTATTATTTACTAATTTTGTCAATACATTGCATAGGATCTTATTTGTGCTCTCGGCTTGTCCGTTAGCTTGTGGATGATAGGGGCAGACTTCTTATGCATCACCAAGAATTCTTGGAGAAGATTTTTGATGACTTCATTCAAGAAGTGTGTGCCTCTATCACTTACTAACTCTATTGGTAATCTGTATCTCGTGAACACATTCTCAAATAAGAACTTTGCTATTGTTTGAGCATCATTCTTCATTGTCACTTTTACTTCCACCCACTTTGTTAGGTAATCTGTGGCTACAATGATGTATTCAGCATGGGAGTTTCTAGCTGGGGGGTTGATAGGACCAACAAAGTCTATACCGCATTTCGAAAATGCATGTCCTCCTATCATTGGCCTCAAAGGCATCTCATCTTTTCTAATTGGGTACTGGGCACGTTGGCATGTGTCACATTTCTTCACATAGGTATGTGCATCCATATGAAGAGTGGGCCACCAAAGTCTTGAGAATAGAATAGTCTTAATTACTCGATCAGGACCAAAGTTTCCACCTACAACACTACTATGGGCCGTTTCTAAGATTTTCAAATAATTTGATTCATGGACGGACAATCTTAGGTAACCATATTTTTCTCTTCTACTACGGCATAGTCTTGAGCATCTTGCTCCATGCTTCATTTTCTTGCTAGACTAGCCTCGCTAGGTAGTGTTCCTGATCTCATAAATTCTACCAATGGATCACTCCAATCTGGAATTAACGACATGTGATAAAGGGTGGCGTGTTCCACTGGGGATCTCTCTTTGCATGTTGGACAATTCTTAATCCACTCATGTATTTCTTTGTCCATGCTTGGCCAATACGCTCCTAAACATTTTAGATTTTGCAATGTTCGTAGTTTAATATCTTGTTTGTACATGCTTCCTGCCAATATTTGATAGTTTTGTGATCGTACAATGTCATCCTTGTTCGTCTTCACATTCTTATTGGTAGGTCCAAAGGTTAGGATTGGTACCAACTTATTTGCCCATTTAGGAACAACTTCTAGATTGAACAGATAAGCGTCAGGCAATTCATCATACACTCCTTGCAGTGACTCTCCTGAAGTGATGCGAGAAAGGTGATCCGCTCTGAGGTGAGTCTTACCTTTCCTGACAACCACTTCAAAGTCATATTCCATTAGTAAGAGGAACCATCTTACTAATCGTTCGGTATTGCAAGGTTTATTGACCAAATATAATAAGGCTTGATGATCAGTGAAAAACTTAAACTTGTTGGCCAATAGATAGTGTCTAAACTTTTTTACAGCATAGACCATGCCTAAGCCTTCCCTCTGAGTTGTTGTATAGTTTCGTTCAGCTACATTTAGTTGTCTACTAGCGTATGCTATAGGCAAATCTAGATTTCCTTCTCCAGTGGGTTGTGCTAGCACACATCCTATTGCATGATTGGTTGCATCCACATGGACATGGAATGGTTTAGTCCAATCAGGAGTGGTCAATATTGGTGTTGTGCACAAGCGTCTCTTTGCTCATTGAAGGACTTCTCGCATTCAACATTCCACTCAAAATTTTTTAGCAAGGCATAAAGAGGTTTCAATATGATTGCATACATGTGGATAAACCTATGGTAATATCCACAATGGCCCATAAAGGCTTGGATCTGTTTAACATTCCTTGGCCTCGGTAACTCGGCTATGGTTCTTACTTTGTCCTCATCTGTCAATATTCCATTCTTAGACACAATATGACCTAAGATTTTACCTTGCTGCACCATGAACACACTTTTTTGGGTTTAGACACACTCGATAGACTCTACACTTGTTGAAGATCTATCTGATCTCAAGGATGTGGCATTTTCTTTGTTGGGAATGAGCACATAAATCATCCACATATACTTCTAAGCTCTTTCGCAAGAACTCTTTGAAGACATGACACATGAGCCTTTGGAATGTTGCAGGTGCACTGGTTGTTGGAGTTTATTGATCTCCAAAGTACAGCTAGAAGTAGGTGAAACCCAACAGGACCTAGTTGACTTTTTCACAAACTTGTATGCACATACCAATTTTCTTGCAGAGCAAATTTCTCTTTACTCACTTGGAATTTTCCAAAACTGTTTCACACACATAAACTAGACTCTAAGAGCTTTCAAAAAAGATATAGAACACATCAAATGGATAAATACACAATGAGCTATGACCTCTGCAATATACAGCTTTAATGCAGACCTTGAAACAGAGATGAACCTGAGGACACATATCACTTGCAGAGACTACTGCTCTTAACTCACAACTCCAATGACTTTGAGACTTTCCAGAATACAAGTAGACTTAAAGAGCTTTCTAACAAGCCAAAGAACACATGATTTGGATACATACACAAGGAGATATCACCTCTGCAAGTTTGAGGTTTAATGGAGACCTTCAGCAGGGATAAAAAATAGAGAACACACACTACTTGCAGAGAGTATTGCTCTCAGCTCACAAATCCAATGATTATGAAAATTTACAAGAAGAAAGTAGACAGTAAGAGCTTTCCAATGAGCTATCAAACATGTAATGTGGATATATAATGAGGGAGATACAAGCTCTGCAATCTCTGCATACAAAACTACAGCAGTGTAGAGATACACATATGACTCTCTTGGACATCCCACAAGATCACGACTTTTCTCCTCTTTTTATAGCATGGGAAACTAATCTAAAACCTTCCTAATACATCTTAATTCGTGGTAGACACTTGGATGGAGGTATTACATGACTCAAGTGCTCAAATAAGCAAAGTATTGATGGACTTTGAGAACTAGCCACATCGACCTTCCACTAGGACACCACTGAAGCTCCCTTGTGATTCACTAATTTGACTCACCATGTTCTAGAACTCACGTGGTATTTTTGCTACATTTTATGAATAATATGAGCCTTCTTGAAGTATTTGAAGACTTCCCAAAGGTAGTTCAATAATTTGAAACTTGTACCCTACATAAAACAAATGTTCGCAACATTCTCCCCCTCAAGTTTCAAAGGGTATTTCCTTCATGCCAAGAATATAGTTGAATCTTTGAAGCTTTGGTCCATCCAAGGATTTGGTGAAGATATCTGCAACTTGATCCTTTGTTCCAACAAAAGAAACCTGCACTTCATTGTTCATGGCCTTCTCTCGAACATAATGATAGTGAACCTCTATATGCTTTGTTCTAGCATGAAAAATAGGATTTGAGATCATATGAATGGTGCTCAAGTTATCCCCATATATCAGTGGTACATCAACCTGCACATTCAAGTCATGAAACAACTTTTTAAACCACATAACCTCAGTAGTAGCCAATGCTAAACCTCTATACTCAGCCTCTGTAGAAGATAAAGCAACTGTAGGCTGTTTCTTTGAACTCCATGTTAATGTCTTGTTTCCTGCTATTACCACATATCCACTTGTGGATCTTCTGTCATTTTTGCTTTCAGCCCAATCTGCATCACTAAAGACTTTAAGAGTTAGATCAGCATCATGACTATAAAATAATCCTTCGTTCATGGTACCTTTCAAATACCTAAGCACTCTTTTCGCTGCATGCATATGAGGTACTCTAGGTTCATGCATAAACTGTGACAATACTCCCACTGCATAACATATATCAGGTCTAGTTTTTGTTGCATAAATCAAAGATCCTACCATGGATCTATATACATTCATATCATGCAACTCATCACCTTCCTTTGCACTTAGCTTTACATTACATTCCATTGGAGTAGAAACAAATTTACATTCCTGCATACCAAACCTTTTCAGCATATCACATATATACTTTCTTTGTATCAACCACATACCTTCATCGCTATACACTATTTCAATCCCAAGAAAGTATCTGAGCAAACCAAGATCTGAAATTTTAAATTCCTTTCCCAAATTACCTTTTATCTCATCAATTGCTTTTGCATCATTCCCTGTAATCAACAAGTCATCCACATAAATGCATACATAGACACACATGCCATCTACATGTTTTACATAAAGTGAAGGATCAGCATGACTCGCTGTGTATCCTTGCAGCATAAGATACTTTACCAACCTTGCATTCCATGCCCTTGGTGCCTGCTTAAGACCATACAATGCCTTCTTTAACCTGCATACATGATTAGGACATTTTGCATCCACATAACCATCTGGTTGTGACATATACACTTCTTCATTTAACTCACCATTAAGAAAGGCATTCTTTATATCGAGTTGATATATATTCCACCTTTTACTTGCAGCGAAAGCCAACAAAGTTCTCACCGTTGCCATATTTGCTACTGGACTAAATGTTTCCTCATAGTCCACACCTTGAGTTTGATTATATCCCTTTGCTACAAGTCTAGCCTTATATCTAGACACACTACCATCACTATTTCTTTTAATCTTAAAAACCCACTTGCAACCAATTACCTTTTGCTTTGGTGTACTTGGAACTAAATTCCAAGTCTTGTTATCCTGTAGTGCTTCCATTTCTTCTCTCATTGCTTTCTCCCACTTTTCATCTCCTTTGGCCTCATCATAACATGTGGGTTCATTTTCCTGCTCAACTTTTGTCATAAAAGCATAATGAGTATTCATGAAAGATTCATAAGTATAACTTTGAGGTTGCTTACTTACTCTTGAAGTTCTTCTTACCTCCAATGTAGATGCTCTTCCTTTCTTATTAGGAACCTTTGATGATTCTCCATTCTCACATACATCACTAATTTCCTCTCCTTCATCATTAACTTCAACAAGTTTGAGTTTACCTTTACTTTTAACACTTGGAGGTGACTCTTGCCTTAATCTTCCATTGAAAGGTGATCCTCTTTCTTCATCTAAACCACTCCTTTTATCATTTAAACTTCCTGATGGCTGAACTATGCATTCATCTCCTTCAACCACACCTTCTTCATTTTCATCCATGACCTGCAAACAATTCTTATCTGCATACCATGAAAGTGATTCATCAAAGTTTACATCTCTTGACACAACAACCTTATTGGGATGAGGATTATAGCATCTATATCCTCTTTGAGTATCTGCATAACCAATAAATATACATTTTTCTGATTTCGCATCAAGTTTAGATCTCACCTCACTAGGTACATGTACATAACATACACAGCCAAATACTTTCAAATGACTTACACTTGGTTTCCTTCCATGCCATACCTCATATGGTGTCAAATGATGAACTCCAGCAGTCGGAACTCTATTCATAATGTAAACACTTGTGCTAACAGCTTCAGCCCAAAAATAATTAGGCAAACACATATCATTAAGCATGCTTCTAGATGCTTCTGCTATGATTCTGTTTCTTCTTTCTGCGACTCCATTTTGTTGTGGAGTATACCTGCATGTAACTTCTCTTTTGATACCTTCATCATACAAAAAATCAGTAAAAGCTTGAGATAAATACTCTCCTCCTCCATCGGATCTTAGCTTCTTAATATACCTTCCTGTTTGCTTTTCGACATATGATTTGAACTTCTTGAAACAATCAAAGACCTCACTCTTATGTTTAATAAAATACACAAATGTCATTCTACTATGATCGTCAATGAATGATACATAGTACTTATTACCAACCAAGGATGCCTCTTTAGTAGGTCCCCACACATCTGTGTGTATGAGATCTAGCAAACCATCACTTACATAGCTTGAATGCTTGAAAGGTTGTCTACTCTGCTTACCTATTTGACATGCTTCACAAAGATGCACCATATGTTGCTTAGTAAGATCAGGTAATCCTTCAACAATCCTCTTCTTTGATAGCTCCTTTAACCTGTGTACATTCATGTGTCCAATCCTTTTGTGCCATAAATCAAGCTCTGCTATTCGATGCATACCATAAGAGAAATAGTTTGTATGATTTGGGTTTACCTTGAATGTAAACAATCTACCTTGTTTTTTACCTCTAGCAATTAACCTCCTTTGCTTTGGATCCTCAATGAAGCAACCTGCATGATTAAATCTCACTTGTAGACCTTTTTCTACCATTTGACCAACCGACATCAAATTCTTAGTGATCGTTGGCACATAAAGTACATCCTTCAAGCAATTTGTCTTGCTCTTATCCTGCATAACAACATCTCCAACCTGCATAATCTTATGTGTTGTATCATCTCCTGTTTCAACATGACCTTTACATGACGGATTATGCATATTAGAAAACCATGAAGCATCATGAGACATGTGATTAGAACAACCACTATCTACATACCATACATCGCTATTGCAATTCATCTTAGTTTCTACATTCATCATAAGAAGAGAATCATAATCATCACTTTTACCTTCAACTGCATAATTTCCTTGTTGTTTACCTCTTCTTGAATAGCCTCCTCTTCGATTACCACCTTGATTATTTTCATTTTGATAACAATCTTTGGCATAGTGTCCATACCTTCCACATATATAGCAATTGTTCTTATTATCTTCACTCCTTTGTCTTTGGTTGTAGTTGTAGTAGCCTCTCGTACCTCTAGCGCTTGATCTTCCTCTTCCTCTTGTGTTGAAGAAGCCACTTGAAGTCCTTTGATCATCGCTCCTTCTTCCTCGACCTCTATTTGAACCTCTTCCACCTCTGTTTCCACCTCTTGATGATCCTACATAAAGAGCTTGTCCTTGAGATCCTTTTTGATTTGAAGTAGAACCATTTAGATTCATCTCCTCCGTGACCATGAGGGCAATAAGTTGATCAAAATCTGGTAATTCTCCTCTGACATAAACTGAAGTAATGAAGGGTTTCCATCTCTCATCATCTTTGAGTCCGTTGAGAGTATGTGCAACCAAGTCGTCGTCCTCCACATGAGCTTGAATTGATCCTAGTTGATCTGCAATCTCTTTAACTTTCAATATGTAATCATTGACCGATGTCCTTGTATCTTTCTTTATGTTATTCAACTCATTTTTGAGTTGAATCTTCCTTGCTCTTGTACCTGTAGCATACAACCTTTCCAATGCAAGCCAAACATCTCTACTTGTGTCTAGATCTTGTATGTGTCCTACCATTGAATCTTGAATATTTTGTGATAAAATGAATATAACCCTTTTGTCTCTCTCATTCCAAAGTCTAAACTCCCTCAATTGTTGCTGATTTGGGTCCTCTGGTAATGTGGGTTTGATATCTGTGCCGTCAATCAAACCATACAAGCCTCTACCTTGCAAGTATGCTGTGATTCTAAACTTCCATGCTTGATAATTGGTCTTATCAAGCTTCTCTATTTGTGCATGTTGGTCTCCCATAATACAAATGCTAAGCTTCCTCCTTTAAGCCTCCTTTCCAATGTGTGTGATGAGAAGAAATATAATATTTACCTTGTAAATGAGGTATGTGCACCTTTCTTTGCTTGGATGTTGCTTCAGATGCCTCCTTGCAATCTTCTTCTACCTTTGTGTAGTGTTGATGATGAACTGCTTCTTTGATAGCTTCAAATTCTTCGTCAAGGTATGATAACCTTCTCCAAGCCTCCAAGTACTTGCTCTGATACCAATGTTGGAGTTTATTGATCTCCAAAGTACAGCTAGAAGTAGGTGAAACCCAACAGGACCTAGTTGACTTTTTCACAAACTTGTATGCACAGACCAATTTTCTTGCAGAGCAAATTTCTCTTTACTCACTTAGAATTTTCCAAAACTGTTTCACATACATAAACTAGACTCTAAGAGCTTCCAAGAAGATATAGAACACCTCAAATGGATAAATACACAATGAGCTATGACCTCTGCAATATACAGCTTTAATGGAGACCTTGAAACAGAGATGAACCTGAGGACACATATCACTTGCAGAGACTACTGCTCTTAACTCACAACTCCAATGACTTTGAGACTTTCCAGAATACAAGTATACTTAAAGATCTTTCTAACAAGCCAAAGAACACATGATTTGGATACATACACAAGGAGATATGACCTCTACAAGTTTGAGGTTTAATGGAGACCTTCAGCAGGGATAAAAAACAGAGAACACACACTACTTGTAGAGAGTATTGCTCTCAACTCACAAATCCAATGATTATGAAAACTTACAAGACGAAAGTAGACAGTAAGGGCTTTTCAATGAGCTATCAAACATGTAATTTGGATATATAATGAGGGAGATACAAGCTCTGCAATCTCTGCATACAAAAATACAGCAGTGTAGAGATACACATATGACTCTCTTGGACATCCCACAAGATCACGACTTTTCTCCTCTTTTTATAGCATGGGAAACTAATCTAAAACCTTCCTAATACATCTTAATTCGTGGTAGACACTTGGATGGAGGTATTACATGACTCAAGTGCTCAAATAAGCAAAGTATTGATGGACTTTGAGAACTAGCCACATCGACCTTCCACTAGGACACCACTGAAGCTCCCTTGTGACTCACTAATTTGACTC
This sequence comes from Ceratopteris richardii, assembly GCA_020310875.1. Taxonomy (NCBI): domain Eukaryota; kingdom Viridiplantae; phylum Streptophyta; class Polypodiopsida; order Polypodiales; family Pteridaceae; genus Ceratopteris; species Ceratopteris richardii. The sequence continues at coordinate 40,343,111 of CM035406.1, read as the reverse complement.
ATCATGTTCTAGAACTCACGTGGTATTTTTGCTACATTTTATGAATAATATGAGCCTTCTTGAAGTATTTGAAGACTTCCCAAAGGTATTTACATAATTTGAAACTTGTACCCTACATAAAACAAATGTTCGCAACACTGGTGAGCCCAAATGGCATCACATGAAATGCAAAGACTCCCCACTCTGTGGGAAAGGCCGTTTTGTGTCGATCTTCTGGGGCAATGGCTACTTGGTTTTAACCTGAAAATCCATCAAGGAAGCTATAAACTTCCTTGCCTGCAACACGCTCCAATAAATGATCAGTGATTGGAAGCGGATAACTATCTCTTACTGTGGCAGCATTAACCTTTTTAAGGTTAATATAGACACGAAACTTTCCATTCTTCTTGGGTACCACTACAATGGGCGACACCCATTCCATATGCTCAACCTCATAGATAAATCCAACTTCAATCAACCTATCCATTTCGTCTTTAATTTTAGTTGTGTAAGTGTCATTATATGTGTAGGGCTTTTGTTTGGTGGGCTTAGCATCAGCAGTCATGGGGATAGTATGAGAGCAAATTTTTGGATCTACTCCCTTCAAGTCTCTATAGTGCCATGCAAACACATCTCTATATTCCCTTAACAAAGCTACCAACTTTGCTTCCTCTTCTTTACTTAGGTCATCTCCTATGTACGTACATCTCTCTTCATTCTCTTCAATGGTGACTACGATTTTTTTGGTCTTTTCTTTATTATCATATGCTTCTCCTGTGGTGGCCTCTCTCTTAGGCATTCGTACCAAAATTTTTCGGTCCTCAACTTCATATTTTTTGAAATTCTCTCGTACTTCAAACAATGGTCCCTCCTCTTCTTGTTTCACTAATGTTCTTTTCTTTTTCTTTTGATCACCCTCACTTGCATTATTTGGATTTACCGTTTTGATGCGTGTGAGAGGTTCTTCTTCATTTTGGGTAAATACTCCTATATCTTCTAGATAGTGCTTCTCTGAATTAAAGCAACTATCCATCACAATGGACTCTAGATCGTCATCGTTCTCTTCTTCTTCTATGAAGTCATTAGGGTCACATTCTTCTAGCAAGGGCTGACACATGAACACTGAAATATCATAACCCTCCTCATCACAATGAGGTGTCCATTGTTCTTCATTGACTGCAATGTCCATGGTAGCTAAGATTTTTGCCCAGCCATGAGGCTCAAATTCCTCATCTGGAAAGATTATCGGTGCATAGGCTGGGTCTTTAACTGGTCTATCTCCTTGAGAAGTTCCTTTTTCTCTTGCCTTTAAGCGTTTTTCCTCTTCCTTCGCGACCTTGCACATCCACAAATGAGTATCTTCATGCATCCAGGATGTGTTAGATGAACTTTTAGAATGCAGAGAGATTGAGTCTTCCTGCTCCTTGTGGATAGGATTCCACTGTAGGGGTGGTACATCTCTGAAGGTGTAATCCTTCAAGTTGACCTTGGTTGTGACCCCTAAGCATTGCAAGTACAAGGAATTGGCTCCCCAATCTTGCACAACTTGCAGTTGTTGTAGGAAGGGTCTTCCTACTAGATCATTTCGTAGGTATTAGTTTTACCAAAGTCACATATAGCAAAGGTGTGCTCAAACTCTACACCACAAGTGGTTAGAGTTATCCCTTCTAGCAATCCTAGAGGTCTTTCCACATGGCTGTCAGCCATCTGAAGCTTCATTCTAGTTGGTCTTAATGCGGTGTTACCCCATTGCTTCCACAAGGAGGTGGTTGCAATAGCAATACCAGCACCTGACTCTATGATCGCTTTGGTTGTGTAACCTTGGTAGGTGATCGGAAGATAAGTATTATCTTCTTCACCTTCGCTCATGTCCCCTATGTTATCTAGAGGTATCTCTGGTACTTTCTGTTTAGAGTCTGCTTTTGGCATTTTGGAATCAAGTTCTGGGACCTGATTCGCCACATGTTTCCATAACTCAGGTTTTACTTTGAGCAACTCTTCTACAGTGAGATGACATTGAACCTGTGTTCTTCACGACATCAGTGTTTCTTTGAAGCACTGAGTCTTCATTTCTGATCAATATCGTGGGAGCTCTGATTTGGAGAGATTCAGATTCCCATGGGCCTGTGAACTGTGGCAACTCTTCTAAGGATTTGGATTCAAATCCTGAACTTTTTTCCTCTTGTTGATCTACTTGGTCTCCATAAATAGATGGAATGTCTTGTGGAAATTGATCATGAAGGTCATCAATCTCAAGAATAGGAGGGGGATTATCCTTCTCCTTGGCCCATTTCTCTTCTTGTATTTCCCGCAAGAACTTTTGAGAGTGTTGTTGAATTGAAAGAGGTTCTCCGTCATCTATGGAGTCAGGAACATAGACTTTCTTTGGTGATGAGCTTTCTCTTTCAATAGTTGGTTGAGCCTGTGGAGGTAAAGAAACTTGTGGTTTATTTACCAACTGCTCTAATCTATCTATTAAGCCTTGGAAGTGCAAACCCGGTGTAATAGCATTCGTCCGATTGAACAATTGATTGGCCTCAAACATAGCTTGATCTAGTTCCACCATTTTTATGCACATTTTTGTCCGTTCAATCTCTAATTTTGCTCTAGGGTAGCTCTTGTCTAGGTTTGCAGGTGTTGGCCCTTCTTGAAGTCAAGCCTGGTATGCCTTGAACATCATGTCCAAGTCTTCTAGGGTTGGATCTGCAAGAACAGATCTTGATTGTGGTCTATTTACAATGGTTGGTGGGTGGGGGTGAGGTTGGGGAGGAGGTGGTGTGGATGGAGTTTCAACATGTGAGAGATCTTGAGAGGCAATATCTTCTATTTTTGTTTTTGCATCTTTCAGGCTTTCTTCCAGTTCGGATAACTTTTTGGTCCACTTACGATTGGCCTTCTCTCTAGTATCCTTCCATGTTCTTGTTTTTCTCTTACTAGGCATTCTTGACTCACTTGGTTCTGATTGCTCACCTAGTTTAGCTTTTTGTAAGGCATGTGCCCTAGTAACTACATGTATAGGAGCCACATTATTGCTACTAAAACTTGAATCCCCTACTAGGCCTACCACATTAATGGGTGTAACCTTTGGTGCACTAGAAGGATGTCCGGGACAATCTCTCAAGAGGTGTTCTTTGCCACACTCAAGACAAACGACTTGTATTGTGATGTTCTACCCTTGTGTCGGAGCTAGGGGGTGTGGTAGTTGTTGTCCTAGTAAGGTTGAGGTTGGCTATATCCTCCATGTTCATATGGTCTAGTTGCTCCTCCTGGTCCTGGACAAGGGTTATACCTATGAACTTCTCTGCCTTGTTCTCTTGGAGGGTACTCATATGGTCTACATTAGGGTGGTACAAATGGTCATGGCTGCCTATTCATTAGATAGTTTTCAGTGTTGTAGTTGATGTACTTCTGCTCACTATAAGAGTACATGGTAGGCTCGTGAGTTGGTTGTCCATCGTAAGGGTAAGGTTGTGACAACCCTAATCCTTCTCTGGTGCAGACATGAGATGGATGATCTCCACCGCAAAGTGTGCAACTTTCTAACATTGGCACTCTCAAGGAAGAGTTTTGGTAGTTCCTTTGTCCTTGTACCCCTAATTTCTTGGCCACTAATGCTGCCACTTCATCCTCATAACTCAAACTAGAGGTCTCATTGCTCCTTATATCCTCTGTTTTGGTAGGATTTTGGGTAATTTTAAGATCCTCAGCTAAGTTGTCTTCCAAATCTATGCACTCTTGAAGACACTTACGCAAAGTTTGCAACCATTTTATGTATACCAAGATTCTCAATGTTCTGTTGGTTAGACCTTCTAAAAATAGCGATATCATTTTCTATTGAGAAGGTCTCTCTGTCACAGGGCATCGAGTTACATATTGATTAAATCTTCGTGCTGCATTCTTTACTGTCTCATTAGGAGCTTGTTTGAAACTATTTAGTAAGGATGACGAATTGCGCTTGATCCCTCGCTTAGTGAATTCCCAAATAAATTCTTGGAAGAATTGTTCGATATTGCCAAAGGAATTTGGATCCAAGGATTGAAACCAAGTTAAGGTTATTCCCATGAGGGTTAGCCCAAAGGATTCATATTGCACAAAAAAGTCATCCACTTACTCCGCTCGCAACACCTACTTGAATTCTGCAATGTGTTCGTAGGGCTCTCGTGTGCCACTGTAACGACTTTGCATACATTTGGCCAATTGGATTGGTCTCACTATTCTATCGGGTTCTAGGGATTGAATTATGATGGGACTTGCGGGTTTTACGGAATGTATTCCAGTTCCTACACCTTGGGGTGGTTCTGCTGTAAGGATGGGTCTATTCATATTTCCCATTCCCTAGCTATTTTGGTTGTGGGAGTTAATTCTTGGCATGGTGGATTGTACATGTGACCTGTTGGGTATACTACATTGGCTCGTTTGTCCTAACATCAAATTTTTCGTTCTTTGCTGGGTCTGGAATGGATTTTGTGAGGTAGTTGCCAGAACAAACTACCTGAAGCCCTGAATAGATTTTGCTCTCATAGGTCCATTCACATCTGAATGAATAATCTGCAATTTCTTTGTAGGTGTAATATGACCATGTTTCTTGAAAGCTAGTTTATGTATCTTACCTTCAAGAAAATCTTCACATATTTCTGAATCATCTGGTAGCTTGAATGAGGATAAACTCTCAACCATACCTCTATCTTTGATACTTTTGAGAGCTCCAAAACTAATATGTCCAAATCTTTCATGCCATAACTTCATATCTTCCACCGGTTACGAAGATTTGATCGCATATGCCTGACTGATTTTTGACAAAACAAAGATCCCTCCTCTATGATCACCTTGCAAAATACACTTGTCTTCTTTGTGTGATAATATCTTACAAAGATCTTTCTCAAATACAACTTTTAAACCATCACATAAAAATGCAGATATAAATAGCAGATTCTTCTTCATTTCAGGTACATAAAGAACATATGAAATCTGAAAATTACCACCTTCTCTTGACTTTAGGGTTACTGTACCTATTCCCACAACATCCAAATCATTGCCATGTGCAATAGTAACTCTTCTACCTGTAGAATAAGAAAGAGAACAAAACACATCTCTGCAACCTGTCATATGATTTGTAGCTTGTTTTTGAAGTAGCTACTCTAATTGCCCATTTTCTATTAAAATATCCAACATGAAATGTAATAAGTGGAAATTGTTAATGCCTGTTACTAGACGTGCAAGAGATGTGAAGTCTCCTTCGGAAATGTACGTGTCGACCCGACTATCTGCAAATGATAAGAGCATGTCTATGTCATCAAGACATGCAAAAGAAATATAGAAATGATGGGCACGAATAAGAATTTCAACCTCATAGGAGTGAGCCCTTCATGCCCACTTATTGCGATATTTAATAAAGCATGTCCCATCTCAGGTTTAGACTAGCAAATCTCTACCCATTTCAAAAAATATGATGGCCTCAAAAGCAATGGAGATGGTCCTTCTTCTTGAAGAGAAGACTCCATAAAACCACCATAGTGTGCAACAAACAAACCATTGAAATATGATTCAACAAGAATTTTGGAAATACTTACAACTGGCATTGGGTGGGTCTCAACAAGGACCTTAGCCTCTACAATCTCTAGAAAATTCCATTGATGTAACAAAAATGATATCTGCATGCTTGACTCGCGATGATGCCATACGATTGTTACGACAAATCCTTGATGCTACAAGAATATGTCATTGTAAAACAAGGAATACAATGTATATTCATATGCAAGAACTTCCTGTGCTCTCCCAAAAATATTATATTTGGCATAATCTTCACAAGGTTCCACTTTTCTCATCCAAGTACTACTTGGAAAGATAGAGACAATATGGAATTAAGAGTTCAATTTTGATTTGATGTTTATAAATATAGAACATCATCATAGAATTCGATCAATTTTTTTTCAAATGTGTGATTGGGGTCTAGTTTCAAAAATATGAAGAGATGTTAATCTCTACGATAGCAACGATCAACTCTATTATAAGAAGACATCCATCACAATGAGGAGGAGACGAGAAGTTAGAGAGTTACCTTGTGACTCAGAGTGAGAATGTGATAGCTCAAGGGTGGTCGGGAGGTAGAGGTTTCATCAAGAAGCTATTTTCCAAAGTAATTATATAAATTGATTCATTTCTATAATATAAGGATTTCTCTTTCTTTGAATCATATCTTGTCTACTCTTTTGTGTCGAGTTTTCCCTTATCTTGTGCATGTTCCATTTTCTCTCTTCCTCCATTCTTGAGTGATCGAAAGCTTGTAATTGAGGATAGATTGTGATTGAGGAAACGCTACAAGTGGTATCATAATAGAATTGATCCTCAAGAATGATGGAAGGTTTGACCCAAAAGGTCCGTGAGCAAGAGGAGCTTATTCAAAAGCTTCTTCGACAATTACACAAAGAACGAGGTGGAAAGCAACAATAAGGCAAACAAATTTGTTTATGGAATTGAATGATGAAGTGGACGAATGTGTGGGATCATCTAGTGAGCCTAGAGGAAGATAGAAACAAAATTATGAAGATATGGAACCAAGTGAGTTTTCCCTTAACCAAGTGTTGGCAGTAGCCAAAGGCATAGACACAGAGGAAGCATGTAAAAGCGAACTACAAGGAGTCGTGGGGAGCCAGGAAGTCATTTTTTCCAAAGAAACATATTTGATAATTACTTTTTCAAAACCCCAAACAATGTTTTTTGTCACTTTTGTATCATAAAACAACCTCTTTTGTATTTACTAGCTCCATTTTGTGCAAGCCGAGGAGTCCTCAAGCTTGAGGAGCTTAGGTAGAATAAGCATACCAATTTTTCCCATTTTTAGATCTCCGTTAGACCTCCAAATAGCACCAAGAACCTATTTTTAACTATGTTGGACACTAGATGTGAAACCGATCAAAACTAGTCTAGAATCTATAAAAAGAGCTAGAGAGCTCATTTTTGAGGTTAGCTTGTATGAGTTGAGTAGAGATTGGAGCTAGATTGAGCTTGTAATAGTGATATTGAGCAATAGAGTTTACTTTCAACCTTCCATTGTGTCTTGCTTGTCTCTTTCTTGTGTGTGTATCCCCATGCTTCTCACCTTCACTCTCTCTACATCTTGTGTTCACAATCTTCATATCACTCCTATCTCTTTCGCGGATTGACATTAAGGAGGTGGATCTTCTTAACGTGGTGCTTACCATTGTGCTATAGCAACACCAAATTTGGTGCCATTGCCCGGGATCGAGCTCTAGGACGAATGTGTGATGGTAACAGTATAGCAAGAATTGACATTGGAACATAAAAGTTTTAGTTTTGTTGTTCTTTTTGAGTATTTTTTTATGTTTTTCATCTCCTCTACACTCCTCCATCACCTTACATCATCTTCTTCCACTCCAAAAAAAGAAAAAATCTCACCATATCCACCTATCCTCCTCATTCCCTCATTTGCGCATGCAAGAGAGAGAGAGAGAGAGAGATTTTGAGCTTCTTTTTGAGTTTTCTTGATGGTATACTACTCCAGAACAATAGGAGAGCTGAAAAAAGGTAAAAACTCAGACTTTCTGCCATATTTGCCATTGGAGTTGGACCATTGCGATGGTCTGACAAGGTTGGCTTTTTTGGTAAATGTCTACACCACATCATAGAGCACACTTGCACACATAGGAATCCACAGACACAGCAAAAAAAATTGCATTTTGGTGGACCATCGTGATGGGCTCACGCCATTGCGATTGGCTCACACCATCATGACGGCTCAGTCGGACCATCGCGATGGTCTCACACCATTGCAATGGTTTAGTTGGACCATCATGATCGTCACTGACCATTCTGACGATCCCGCTGGGCCCACGCCATTGCGATCGGCTCAAGCCATCGAGACGACCCACTTGCCATGTGTCCTTTAGACCATCGCGACGATACAGGTATGCCATCGTGATGCTTCAATTTTCAAACCATCATGATTGGCTCAAGCCATCGCGATGCCTCGTGACCATCGCAACGGGCTCATGCCATTGCAACGGTTCCGTTGATCGTGGACCATCACGATGGGTTGCTGGACCATCATGACTGCTCGATCAATTTGGACCATCACGATTGGTCACCCGACCATTGCGACACCTCGATAATTGCACACCATCACGATGGTTCCAGACCATCATGAAGATTCAATTGGACCATCGCAACGGTCCCAGACCATCACGATTACCTCAGACCATCACAATTGTCCGCCTAAAATGCCAAATTAGGATTTTTTTATTTTTTGCAAATCTAAGGCTTATTTTGAGTGAATTTGTGAGTGATTAGGCATATTGGAGACCCCTTTAGCTCATATTTGAAGAATCGCCAATCTACCTATTTTTGCCCCCAAGAGCCTAAACATCCATAACGTTTTCATTCGAAGTCCAGTTTTTGAGCTCCAAGGCTTGTTGGAAAGCTCGTTTCTAGTTCCACATGAGGTCAATTGTTTTATTTAGGAATAATGTGTTGATATTTAGGTAGGACAAATTGAGTTTGACCCATTTGTGGGACGAGGAAAGCAAGGGGCATTTGAGAAATTTAGCCAAAGGAAAAGGGACCCTTAAAGGTGCATATATCAAAGTGTCTGATCATCAATTTAAGAATTGTTCTAAACTTTGGATTTGTACAGGTCTAGCAAGATCTATCCAAGGGCAATCAAAGCAAGTCAGGTGGTGTATGCAAGGCTTGGGAAATGTGACTTCTGGGGCATCAGAGCTATCAAAGAAGCTAACTCGAGGTTTGAAGAATACTCAACCCCCTCAGTCATTTATTAGCTTAGGCTAAACGTCTAGCATTGTGGATTGATTTAGGACGACGATAGGAAGTGAGTAGAGAGGCAATCAGGGTATTTTTTGAGAGAGATGGTGATGAGAGATCATTCAGTTTAGAAGATCTTTCTATGGTTATGGGTAGAATGAGGCCAAGCCATTTTGTACACACACTTTTTAATAGAAAACACATGTTTGTATAGAAGGATTTGAGTCAATTCTCTTTGTGTGAAGAAATCTAAGTGATTTCATAACTGTATGAATGTTAGCAAGAAGTTACAAGTTTTCTAGCGCAGATTTCATTGATCTTCTAAGAGTCAGATATTAGAGTACAATCTAAAGTTTTTTATGAGTAAAGATGAAGGTAACTTTTAGATTTCAGACATAGTGTACACTCCCTAGATACAAGTCAATAGCATGATCAATCTACCTTGGTGGAGGTATACCAAGCAAGTCTTCTGGAAATACATCTGCATATTCTTTCAAAAGATTTTCTACATAATTTGGAAGATTTTCATCATTATCTTCCTCATGCATATTTTTCACATAGACTACAAATGTTCTACATCCATCACATATACCTCTAATTATCGACAAATTAGAAATGAGAATAAGCTTATGATTATGCGCATCACTAGAATGCGGATACATTCACCATCTAGCCCTTATGTGATTGTTCTTTGTTCGCAATCAATTGTTGTGGAATTCTGAACTAACCAATCCATGCATATGATTGCATCACTCTGTTTCATCTCAATCATATGAAAACTTCTAGAAAAACACCTATCAAAAAAAGAAAATTCAAGGTTTTCAATGTATCCTTTCATATAGTGTAGTCATCCATTGTCCATCTCTACAGGTCGTTATCGGCATATTTAGGGGTATACCCAAATTCTATACTAATTTGAAAGATAGAAAATGTGTACTATCATAATCGATAAAAAATTTGATTCTATGCGTAGAAATCATACCCAAAATCCTAATTATAGAAGCCTTTGGAAAATAACTAACCACCATGCAACATAAAGTAGAGTTAGGGCACTTAACCTTCCTTGATGATGTTTATTGCCTTGGATTTTGCAGGCCAAAAGATTGCCTTGTTTGGGCACTTGTATTTTTTATGCCCTCGCTCCCTACAACAAAAACAAAGACCTAGTCTTTTTGCATGCTCAATAAAATGAGGGTCTTGTTGCCAATGGATGGGTTGATGCCTCCTTTGATTTTACATATGAGTATGATTCTTTCCTTGGTTATTAGAAGATGGAGTCTTCTTTGAATTGTTCATGTTCATTGCAATAGGTCTCTGTGCCCTATGTCCCATTGTAATGAATCTGGTTCTATTCGCCTTGTGCAAATTGAACTTCTCCATCTTCTCAAAATTCTTGGCGATCGCAATAGCATCCAGAAAATCAAAACATCTAGATCCCTTGACTTGATAGCAAAGTTCCTCATAAAGTTCTTCAATAAACTTGCTCTTCACAGCATCACCACTAAGCTCCAATGCATATTTGTGAAGACGTGGGAACTTCTCTTTGTACTCATCAATAGATAAGCAATGCTTGTCACTTTTGTGTTGTCGAAAATTATAGAACTCCATCTTCTTCTCCATATGGTAGTGTGGAGAACAATAGCATTTTTGGCTTGCTCTCTAAGTTCCTTCCAAAGAATCGGACCAGAACACATCCAAGTCTACATATAGGACTTCCTCCATAGCTTTGTGATGCCATGCAGGTGTAGGCTCCAAAATTTCACTTTTGAATCCTCACTAAATTGTCAAAGATCAAAGAAATCTTTGAGCTTTTCAATCCATGCCTCCAAATAATTGCCACTCTTATTCTCACCATCAAAATCATTCAATGTTACCTTCTTGAAGACTTGGCTAAGGGCAAACTCACCTAGCTCCATATCTTCATAACTGCATTTTTGTCTTTCTCTAGGCACACTAGATGTTTCCGCACCTTCATCCACTTCATCATTCAGTTCCACAAACAAAGATGTTGCACCTTGTGGTTGTTTTCCACCTCATTCTTTGTGTAATTGTCCAAGAAGCTTCTAAATAAGCTCCTCTTTCTCGTAGACCTTTTGTTGGAGTTAGATGTCTATAGAAGCACATGAACAACACAAGGAAGAAGAAGAATCTTGGAGCACAACACACAATACTAAATATATTACCACTAGAATGTACAAAGATAAGTAACCGATTAGGGCTATAGGCGTATATACATGCCAGTGGAAAAACCTCCTACAGAGGGAAAAAAGTGACCCGATGGTCCTAGTGTGTTCACACACATCACTACCTAAATATATCAACAAATCCCCTTGGGAGTAATGCAGTGAACAAGGAGCTAGCACTCATATATAAGAAAATGCCAAGCTATGTGGGATCAATCCACAAAAGGAAGTAAGCCCAAAGCTTTGCCGAAAGCTTCAAACTTCTCCCGAGGCAGAGCCTTTGTGAAAAGGTCTACAATGTTCTCCTACATGGGCACATATGCCAAGTTGATCTCTCCAGCAGAGAACCTCTCCCTAACATAATGATAATGCACCTTAATGTGCTTAGTGCGAGCATGGAACACAGGGTTCCTCGCAGTTGCCAATGTGCTCTGAATGTTAATGAAGATGGTGGTGGAAGAAGACTGAGAAACACCCAAATCAGCCATAAGGCATCTGAGCCACACACACTTAAGAGTCGTTGTGAAAGCTGCCCTATGCTCAGCCTCACAACTAGAAGTGGCCATAGTAGGCTATTTCTTGTTCAACGAAGGTATGCATGAGCTACCAAGCATGAAGCAAAAACCATTAGTGGACACATGACTGTCATAGAACCGAGCCCAATTAGAGTCAGAAAAAGCATGCAAATCTAGAAGTAATGATCCCCCCTTGAGATAAAACAACCTAACTAACCCGGTACCACTCAAGTAGCGAAAGATGTGTTTATCCGCTGTTGTCAAGTTTCAGGGAAAGGAGGGAGAAAGAAAACACAGGTAATACGGTGCACACTCGGTGCTTGTTGGCAAACTCAAATGACAATGAAAACCTCAAGAGACAGAAACACTCAAGAACATGGATCAGATCACTAACAAAACCGTATAAGATTCTTCAAACAATTTGTCATATTGGTTCAAAGTTGCACTAAGAATATGTAGATGGTTAAATATGGTTCATCATGTCATAAGCACCAATATCATTTGTCTTTAGAAAGTTCGAATGAAACTCAAGGAACAAAAGAAGTTTTTATCAAAAGTCATATTTGCCGTTCATAAATGTTGTTTCTTATTGTGCTTTCATAATTGGATACCCAAGATCTCCTTTGTCTAGCGATATCCGTTGTAAAAAATTCACTCCTATTCTCTCAAATTAGCGTCAAAGGATCTGATCACCTCCTTTCTTTCTCACGCCTATAAGTATTGATGATTCTCCGCTACTACATCTCCATCCACCCTCGTCCCTCCTTGATTTGCGGTTGATTCCTTTAAGTCCAAAGAGTTCCTCGGTTGATTTCTTAAGTCTAAAGAGTTCCTACATAGAAGCACTACATCAAGCTTTGCTACCATGCTCTGTTTGCGTTCAAAATAGGTTCCTAGTATAACACTTGAAACTTCCATAAGAAATTCTTTAGTACTTACTGTGCAAACATGGCCATTCTTCAGATCGTGTTGCTTGTATTCTTCAGATCGTGTTGCATTCTTCAGATCGTGTTGCTTGTATTCACTTCCCTCCATAGATTCTACGATGATATATGCAGTGAATACCAGAGGACGACAACACCTCCTTTCTCCTTCGTTAATAAATCGTCGATTTTTGCTACTGTGTGATCATTGTGGTCCAAGGTACCAAATCTTTGCACGGCCATTAGGAGAGCTTTCTTCTCGCAAAGCACAGGGAATCAATTCTTTTTCCATTCCAATACACGCGCTGACAAGTTCAGAATCTTCCCTCTCCCTCTTCCAAGTCAGAATGATTATATTAGAGGATCAAAGAATGAAAAAAAAAAACTTGATCTGACAAAAACATAGAAATAAGCCCAATCTAGAGGCTTCTGCAAGTAAGTACTTGGCATTCGTTTCACAAGACTTGCTCAAACAACGAGCGACATATGCTACTGAGTGATACCAACCAGTATGCACGCAATAGCTGATTCATATGCTACTGAGTGTATTAAAAATTACAAGTTAATACCAACCAATATACGCACAATAGCCGACCCAGTAGCTGTTTTATCATCGTCGCTTAATTGCTCCAGATTGAATGTTTCTCCATTGGAAAGTTGTTTTTTAAAGCTCCATTTTGAGCGAAATCCATTGAGCCTGTATTTATTGGGAGGATCTGCCTCTCTGAGGACGCTCAAAAAAGATGCTGGATGATCAGGTCTCCCCTTCCCTCTGTGTGCTGTCCTCTCCTCCGTTCAGAGTCAATGCAACTGCAAGCTTTACTCCTTTGCAATTGATAATAGCTAACTATAACATACTCTGCTTCACTGCTCAAGGAAGGCTGGAAATAGTTCTTGATGCTCTGTATGCTGCCCCCCGATGATGAGAAGCCCTTTCTTCCATAGATTCCCCAAAAACTAGGAGGTCCATCACCTTCATCTTTGTCAAACATGCCAAAAATAGCACCTCCCAAATTCCCCTGTTATTTTCATGCAAAGAACACTACATGTAAATCAAGAAGTGCGGCAACAACTGATGCTCTTTGATCATGCATAACAGAAAACCCTCACTTCACCATGCTTTCATATAAGTAAATTCGCTGTTTAGATAGCTATTTCTTGAGTCGTTGCATTATGGGTTGGGTTGCCCTTTTTGTGTGTAGGTGCACAAATGCCACCAAGCACATCTTCTCATCAAGCCATAGAAGAACGAATGCATGACTCCACTCTATGTCAACATATATTCTTTGTCAACACATGAAGAACTTGCAATTCCTATACACTTTTCTCCAAAAACTTTCGATACTATGAGTGGAATCACCACAACACCGCCTGCCAATGCTTGACACCTGGGCAATGCATAAACCTGCTCATCTGTGAAACAGCAAACTGAATATCTGGCTAAGTAATGCATAAGTAAATCAAGCATCCAACAACCTACTGATAGAGAAGAGCATCAAATGCATCTCTAGCATCATGAAAACTCAATGGTAAACCTATCTCCATAGGAGTGGCAATAGGTTTACAGTATTCAAGGCAAAAATGCTGCAATATTGTGTCAATATATTTTGTTTGATACAAAGCCATTCCACCATCAATGTGCATAAACTAAATGCCCAAATAATGTGCAAATGCCCCAAATCAGACATCTCAAATGAGGCATGTAAATCAGCCTTAAAATCAGCAATATGCTTCTCATGAGGACGAGTGAGTAGCATGTCATCAACGTACACCACAATGATTAGAAGCACATCATTTGCATGCTTAACATATAAGGTGCTTTCAGTTGGACAGTTCTCAAAACCATGTGCAATCAGATAAGCATGTATCTTTTCATACCAAGCACGTGATGTTTGCTTTAAACCATATAATGCCTTCTTTAACATACACACCTAGTTTTCATGCCCCTTTCTGCACAAAGCCATGGGGCTGAAAAACATACACTTCTTCATGCAAGTCACCATTCAAAAATGTTGTTTTAATGTCCAACTGATGTACATTCCAACCATGATGAGCTGCAAGTGCACAGATGCTACGAACAGTAGTCATTCAGCGAGTAGGTGCAAAGGTTTCATCAAAATCAATGCCTCTTTCCTATGCATAACCCTTTACAACAAGCCTACTGCATCAGATTGAGATTGCATTGCAGCCATCCAATGTTAAGAATTAATTTGTGCTTCATCAAACAAAACAAGCTCAGTCTCATCAGAAAGACTAGAGGCAGCCATATCATAGCAATCTGATGCAAAAGAGGCACTATGAGAGCCTCAACAAGTATGGTATGATAGAGATGCATCTAATTTGCTATCATGCAAAGTCTGCACCAGCCATTTTGGCATAGTTTTTGCCTCCTCAATATCAGCTCTCTCATCAATAAGTGCATCATGTAAATATGCATCAGAAATAGAATGAATCTGCATCATAATGAAACTTATAAAGGCTGAGAAGTTGCCTCATTAGGACTAGCACTAGAATATCCACCCGTAAAAAGAGGCAGCAAAGTATCATACATGTCTTTGGAGCTAACAAATGTCTCTTTCGTACATGAAAGTAAAGGTTGAATAACATCTTCCACAAAAACAACATCATGGCTAACCAAAATGTGTTTATTCTATGGATGGTACAGACGATAGCCTTTTCTTTCAGAACTTTACCAAACAAAAATACATTTTACTGCTTTATCATCCAATTTTTTGTGATGTTGTTCAGGCACTAATGCATATGCCAGACAACCAAAAACACGCAGATGAGCAACAGATGGCTTGCAACCATGTCAAGCCTCATATGGAGTGATAGACTATAGTGCTTTAGTGGCACACCTGTTAAGTACATATGTTGCACACATTACAACCTCAAGCTAGAAACTATGTGGTAAAGCCTGACTTGATCATATACCTCACCATCTCCATGAGTGACCTATTCTTCCATTTAGCAACTCCATTTTTTTAATCCTATTCTTTCGTTTGATATGACTCATCTTAGATACACAAGTTTATCTTTAGCAAAGAAACACTTACTCTTCTTTCCATAGAATTTGTGTTCTCTAAGAGTTTGAGAAATTTTCTTGAGATGTACAACATGCTAAGGATCATCTTTAGAGTATAAAAATATATCATCAAGAAATTTTAAGATGAGTTCTTCTAGGTAATGATGAAAAACATTGTCCATATGTTATAGTTTATGGAATAATGGAATGTTCTATGGATTTTAATGTCTTGAGGGTTCTAATATGATTTATGTTTCGATTTAGCAGGTGAAAACTCATGAGGGTGTGAAAACATGTGGACTTATTCAGATATTTAGAAGAATATTTAGAAGATATTATTTTAGTTATTTTTTGTAAAAATTATAGATCATTTTAGAAAGCAATGTTTTTGTAAAAATAGTAGATCGCTTGAAAAGCAACGATTTTGTAAATAAAATGGATTTTTGTAAACGAACACTTTTCGAAGCACCACCCTCATGTATCTAGACTCCTCAATCAGAGTATGTGGGGGGAGATTGTACCCAATCTGGTGTTGGTTCTCTTGACTCTTTCTATTCTCTGAGTACTTTTGTGAGATTTCATTTTTGTACTATCCTCTACATACGTGCATCTGTGGGACTTGACCGACAATGGTATCATAGCCAAGGCATATCTATGGAGGTGGTTTCTTAGCATCCGATTGTGCTTCGCATCATTCGTTCGGTTCGTGATTCGGCATCCGTCTCAATCGTCCGGTCGAGGTTTTTGTTTATCAAGTTTGTTTGTTTTTGGGTCACTAGTTTGTTTTTATCATTTTTCTTGAATTTGGTACTGTGCACTGTACTCACTGTACCCCCTGCGCTCATTGTACGTGTTGTACCCCTGTTCTCACTATACTCACTGTACCCCCTGTGCTCACTTTGCTCACTATACTCACTGTACTCACTTTACCTATTGTACCCATTATACCCACAGTGATCATTGTACCCATTGTACCCTCTGCGCTCACTATGCTCATTGTACTCACTCTACTCATTGTACCCACTATACCCACTGTGCTCACTATGCTCATTATACCCACTATATCCACTGTGCTCATTGTGCACTGTTCACTGTTCGAGTTTGATTTGTTTATCAAATTCATTTATCAATTTGGTTATCATTCGGTTACTCCAAGGCATCGACTAAGGCATGGAACTATGGCATAACTTTGGCACTCATAGTTCTCTTGGTTCACTTGGGTTCCCTTTGGTTCCATTGGCAACTGTTTGCTATGCGCGAACCAATTCTAACTTATGAGTGACAATAAGTTCTTAGTTATTTCCCTAGTTAGCTTAACTATTTCTCTAGTTAGCCTACTTAGTTCCTTATTTAGCATGTAGGGGATTTGAACCTACAACCTCACACTTCAAAGAGATAAGCATTATCCACTAGCCTATTTTTACTTATTGATACCCCATTCCTTTAAATTAATATTTAACATAACTTTAAACAGTCGTTTATTTATTTATTTATTCAACATTCTCATTTATTTTATTTATTATTATTTATTTTATCTATTCATTCATTTATTATATATATATATATATATATATATCACTATTGTTAAATTTTCTTTTCACATGCTTAGTCCTAAGTTTTGGTTCTATATAAGGCCATGGACCCTATTATAGCACCAAAGATTTTGGTACATCACCCCTACCTGGGGTAACGCCTAAGCAATAGTTGGAACTTTTGAGGCAAGAACTCCAAAATGCTGAGAATGAACATGATGTTGCACTCCAGCAACTTCAAAGTGATGACAATAACCTATTTGGGTTGGTGAAGGCCATTATCACCGCTCAAGAACAAGGCATGCAGTCCAAGATTGGTGCGAAAAATTTCCAATTTTTGCAATGAGTCGATGGGCAAAAGGATGGCCAATTTTTTCTTTCATGGCTATCCCAATTTGACGATTTTTATTCTGATGAATCATATTTTGAAAGTGAGAAAGTGAAATTTGTTACTAACTATTTGGTGGGTAAGGCCCAATTATGGTGGAATGTTTTGCGGCATAACATCGACCACCCCACCACATGGACCACATTTCAAGAAAAGATCAAGGAATCCTTCCTTCCTCCTCAGTTTCACTTACATGCTCATCAATCATGGAAAACTTTTGGATGGAAAGATGGAGATACTGTGTCTACCTACACTGAATGCTTTTGGCAATGACTTCTTCTAATCCATTCACTTGAAACGATTCGTGAAGATACCTTGCAACAAAGTTATGAAGATGGTTTGGAGATGGGAATCCAAACTAAGCTCAACACACTACATCCTATGACCCTCTATGAAGCTATTTCTTTTGCACATGATGTTGAGAAGGAGTTTCAATCCATCACCAAGTCTATTCGCTTACAACAAACACGTCAATGACAACAACCAATCAAGCTCAATTTTCCTTTCAAGCATCCTTTTTCTACTTTTTCTTCTCCTACTTTTCACTACCCACCTACTTCTCAACAGCCACCTACTTTTTAGCACCAACCCCAATCCAATTTCTCTCCAGTACCCAAGACAACCCCCTTGCAAACTACCAAACCTCCAACCCTTCAAACTACAATGATGGATGCTCAATAAAAGAGGCCCCGTATCAGTTGTTGGCATTGTGGTAAGTTTGGTCATATTAAAGCTAAATGTAGGTTACGAACTAATGACATTAAGCCTATCGGAGCTCAAGTAAATAACAGGGAGGTGGTTTCTAAAGACATTCAACCTGATTGGACCGAAGAAACATTGGAAAAGGATCTAAGTACCTTGGGTAACACAATTTCTATTCATTCTTTACTTTGCATGCAAGGTACTATTAATGGAAAAGTTGTTAATATTTTACATGATGATGGTAGTTTGCATGATTTTATTTCTCATACACTAGTGCAAGATCTCCAATTAAACCCACTTACTTCTATGTATAAAGTCAAGGCTGCATTTCAAGGAAATGGATATAATGTTACAAGCGTAGTGTATAATGTTCAGATTTGTATACCTTCATACATAGATGAATGCACATTCTTAATTGCTCCTTTGCGGTCCTATGATGCTATACTTGGAATGGATTTTTGTCATCATTATAATCCATGCATTGATTATCATACACAAACAAGGAGTTTTAAGTTTAACAATCAAGATATTTCTTTGTCTGCAATGCATGAATTCCAACCATTTTACTCAAGTAAAACATGCATTAATATTTAGGAAAGACTATAAGTCATGTATTTTTTTGTCAATAACATAGTTGATTACATACATACACTTCCTAATGTGCATAAATCATTTATGAATTCTTATAAGGATTGTTTTATGGATGATTTTCCTTCTAAACTACCACCTTCTAGGGGATCTCTTGACCATAGTATAGACTTAATTCGTGGTAGTTCTCCTCCCCGTAAAGCACCTTATAGGCATGGACCTTTACATCAACAAGAAATAGCTAATAAAGTTAAGGATTCACTTCACAAAGGATTTATAAGACCTAATTCTTCTCCCTTTGGAGCCTCTTCTTTTACTAGAAAAAAAGAACAAGAATGATAGGATGTGCATTGACTATAGAGCACTCAATAAGAATCTCATTGGATTCATAAGACATCACTAACTCCACATTATGATCATTTGTTTTCTGCATATCATTCATAGTCACATTAAATTCCACATTTCCAATTCCATGCATGTGTTTTTACATGAATCATGTGATTGTTCAGTGATAGGACATGTGATTGGCCATCCATGTCAATTTTATTTTTTACTATCATGTGTGCACATGTCTTCATATACTTGGTATGTCTAATTCCACGGATTGATAATTAAACGTGTATTAATCCACCACTATATGCACTTGTGGGGCGATCAAGGTACAGTCTCATTGACACAAGTCGACTTCACGGCTTAGGTACAGGAAAGTCTTCTAGAAGATAAAGTAGCTTCTTCTCCGACTTGTCTTGGCCTTGAATAAGTGCCATTGACAATATTCCACAAGTCTTTTGATACTAACAAATCATCATCATAAACCTCCACATTGGATAATTAGTCACTCCCTCAAGCTTATCTTCATTCTCAAGTCTATAATCACTCATCTTTTTAAGGTTGTATATCAAATATGCTCTGATATGGAATGTTGGAAGTGGGGTGGTCCTCAATAACAACAATAATCAAAGGTTTACAGGATCTTCCAACAGATGAACCTTAGCATATACACCTTAATACTAAAAAAGAAGATGAGTGAGAGATAAAGAGACAATATACAAGATTTAAAAGTGTAACGGTAAGCTACAATGCTCACCTAAAATATCTTATATTCCAATGTCAAATTACAATGTGTGAATATGATACAAATTGACAATATCTGAATCTAGGCAAAAATAGGAACTATATACAAGAAATTGTGTGCAAAGTGCCTAGGAGGTATGAAGAGTGTGTGTGTGTGTGAGAGAGAGAGAGAGAGAGAATATGGAGAATATGAAAAGTTTGGAACTATTTTACAACAAACCCAAATTCCAATTAACCTAAATCAAAAATTGGTGAACAAAGAAGTAGGACAAAAATAGACTTGTTACTCATAGTAAATCAACAAGTGATGATGATGGTTGGCTGACACGAACTCCTCCAAAATACTCCAAGAGTAGAACACACCTCCTCCAAGTCACTCCTCCTTGTAGAGCACCTGCTTGGTCTTCTCCTTAGCTTGCTAGAGCTTGAGTTGTTGGACTCCTTGAGAAGATGATCAAACAATGAGCCTTGTCCTCTATTATATAGTTTTTGAGCCTTGTGAAAATCATGATCACCCACTATATGCTTTCCTCTATGATTCACGATGGCATATACTAAAAAGCTACTTCTGTGAAAAATAGTGATAGCTATTTTTCAATTTATGGCTTTTGCACAATGTTGTTCCCACCGGCAGTATCAAACCCAAGTAGATTGGATTTTCTTTTGAATCATTCGTTTTATCCAACTCTCCCAGTGTATTTTTGTTGGAGAATATTCTAAAAGAAAATTCTAAAGACTAAAACTAAACTTCTACAAGTTTTGAACTATGGACTATTTTGACATTATTTCCAATACAAGCCTCTTCCAAAATCCATACAAAAACGTATCCCCCTCTTAGCAATCTTCCCTCTCAAAAACATGCCCCTCTAGTCTTCCTCGTGGCTTCTATTCATGGCCCTATTGTATAAAATCTTTATTTTTGGCACATGTACCTTGTTGATATATTTAGGTAGTGATGTGTGTAAACACTCTAGGACCACCAGGGAACTTTTTTCCCTCTTTAGGAGGTTTTTTTCCGCCGGCTTGTATATACACATATTGTCCTAATGTGCTACTTATCTTTGTACATTCTAGTTGTAATACATTCAGTATTGTGTGTTGCACTCCAAGCTTCTTCTCCTTCCTTGTGCTCTTCACGTGCTTCCGCAGACGTCTAACTCCAACAATTGGTATGAGAGTAGGTCGCCGCTTCATCTAGGGCGTTGTCTACACCTCTCCCGTTGCAGTCTTAGAATCGCATGAAATTTGGTAAGCATACCCAAGGTGTTTTAGAGATCAAAACATCTTGGCTTGGCTTTGTGGTGCCGAAATCGCGATCTGAGCTTGTTACAATCTCCAAACACACTATCACAATGCTTCTCCAAGCTATTTCATTTTTTTGTGCTAAAGATATGTGAAGAAATGGATAGGTATGTGCTTGAAGATGAAGAGGTGTTGCAAAATCCTTGATCTACACCAGCCAAATGAGCTCAAGGAGTATGTGGTGGGCCCTTTTAGCTTTCCAATGGATGTATTAGACACCCTATGTACCTTGGAAGATCACTCTCAAAAAGATAAGTTGGAGTTAGCTCAGAGGTGAAGAACTTGCTATTTCGATTCATACACATGTCCAGTGTTTTGCATAATTCTCTGAGCACATCAGTAATTAGCTTAATTCCTTTTGGGGAAGTCTAGGTAATGTAAAGAGCTAAATTGCAAGAGTAATATCATAAAAAATAATGAACCACACAGTGAGAATGATGTTTAACAAGTGATGAGATCATCCCGATTTTCACAGGCTGCTATAGTAATGAGACCAGTGAGTAGAAAAATAAACATACCTCACGATTTAAGCAACCAATGATTATGAAAATTTGTATTCTTATACTAGACAGTATGCAGAATCCAATAAGCTTTAAATCATTGAATTTGGGTAAGTACACACTGAGAAATAGCTCTGACAAGACGAGTAAAAAAGTCGGGTACTTGACAGAGAAGTGAAAATGAACAGACAGGGTTGACTTCAACTGGACATAACTGAAGATTGAAACACCCAAAGGAATTGAAAATTTGTGAGCATATAGTAGACTTATAGAGATAGCGTTACCAAGTTTCATGGAAAATGATGCACCAAGCTCAAAGGAACCATCTCTGCAATCTGACTGAGAAAACTGAGAGATATGACAGTGAGTAGTACACTTCACAAGAACATGGAAATATGAACTCAAATGATCATGAAAATGAAAGTATATTGATTGTACAATACAATGGACTTACTGATACATATGTGTGCCTTGGAATCACACCTTGATATGGCATAAAGCTCAGCTCTTGGAGGTCTTCACATAACCACGACTAAGACTACCATGTATTAATAGTTGATCTTGGGTGGCTAACTCCCCTCAATCACTCTCCAATCAATTAGTGATTGATTTGATTCTCTATCTACCACAAATCACAAATTCGTGGCTCCTCTTTCCCTTTTTGATCAAGTGGACTCAACCACTTAAGATTCTTTCACTTTTACATTAAGTAAACTCTTCAAAAGTTACAAGAGGTAGTTCACAAGTGAACTTTACATTGTCTTCATTTTAAGGCTTCTTCTATGACTTTGTGGGACTCAAGCCAATACTTAGGCTTGTCATAGACTTGCTCCAATAGCTCCCCCTCAAGCCAACTATGCTTGAGGTCTTTAATCTTCCAAGATTACCTGCAAACCAATCATGGCTTTGAACTTGCAGAGCTTTGTACCATCCAATGCTTTGGTTAGAATATCTGCACATTGTTGATGAGTGGACACATATGATATTTGAATCTCTTTGCTTAGAACCTTCTCTCGTACATAGTGATAATGAACTTCAATATGTTTAGTCCTTGCATGAAAAATAGGATTAGCAGCCAACTGAATAGAACTCATATTGTCACCATAAATAGTTGGAGTTCCAAACTCCAATCCAAGATCTTTGAATAATGTCTTCATCCACATAGCTTCCTAGGTAGCTATGGCAAGACCTCTATATTCAGCTTCAGTAGAAGAGAGAGCAACTGTGGGTTGCTTCTTGGATGACCATGCAATAAGCTTTGAGCCTGCAAAAGTAAGATAACCTGAAGTGCTCCTTCTATCTTCTTTGGAGCTAGCCCAATCTGCATCAGAAAATAGCTTCAACCCTAAATCAGATACATAATGATAATAAAGTCCTTCATTTATGGTTCCTTTGAGATACTTGAGAAACCTTTTGGCAGCATCCATGTGTGGTTTCCTTGGTGTGTGCATAAATTGACTTAGCACACTCACACTTAACATATATCTACTATTGTCAATGTGGCATAGTTGAGACTACCCACTAGAATTTGATATGATGTGATGTCCTCTATGAGTTCACCTTCATGTGAGCTCAATTTGTGATTGACCTCCATTGGAGTACCTGCAATCTTACAATCTTGCATCTTGAATTTTGCCAACATGTCCTTAATGTACTTTCTTTCAGTGAGAAACAAACCATGATCTTTATAGACAACTTCCAAACCTAGGAAATAGGTAAGTGAACCTAAATCATTTATCTTGAACTCTTCTCTCATCTGATCTTTGATCTTCTTCATACCATCTGCATCATTTCCTGTCAATATAATATCATCTACATATACACATAGGTAGATGATCTCATAATTACTCTTTTTAATAAAGAGTGAAGGATCTACCTTGCTTGGTTGAAACCCTTTGTCTTGCAAGAATGAAACAAGCCTAAAATTCCAAGCTCTTGGAGCTTGCTTGAGACCATACAATGCTTTGTTAGGTTTACACACATAATCAGGATAAACTTGATTCTCAAAACCAGGTGGTTGTGCCATATATACCTCTTCTGTTATCCAACCATTCAAGAATGCATTCTTTACATCTAGTGTAAGTATCTTCCAATTCTTGGAAGAGGCAATACTAAGCAAAACCCTAATAGTAGGCATCTTTGCCACAGGAGAGAAGGTCTCCTCATAATCAATTCCCTGAGTTTGTGCAAAGCCTTTTGCTACAAGCCTTGTCTTATACATGTTAATGGAACCATCAAAATTCTTCTTGAGTTTATAGACCCATCTTGAGCCTATTACCTTTATGGATGAAGTCTTGGGCACCAAATCCCAAGTGTTGTTTTCCTCAAGTGCTTCAATCTCTTCCTTCATTGCATGCTTCCATTCTGATTTTGCTTTGGCCTCTTCAAAGGATGATGGCTCCTCTTGGTTTATGTCCTATGTTATGTAGATAGAATGTTTAGTTACTAATGAGGTGTCAAAACCATACCTTTCTAGTTTTCTCTTTTCCCTCATAGATCCTCTTAGGCCATGATGTGATGATTCTGCCTCATGTCCAAGTTCCTGCAATTTTGCTTTAGCTTTAGACTTCCATGCTTTGATCTTTTCCATCTGAGATTCTTCATCATCCTCTGAGGTGTCTTGTTCTTCAATCTTCGGTTGTTCTCTACCAAGCTTTGGAAAATCTTCTTCAAGATCATATGGTAAATTGACCTTCGTGCATGAATCTTCATACCATGAATTGTTTTCATCAAAAACTACATCTCTGCTTACCAAGAATCCTTTTTTGGTAGGGTTGTATAACCTGTAACCCTTTTGATTGTTGTCATATCCAATAAATACACACCTTTCTGCCTTTGGATCCATCTTGCCTCTAACCTGTGAAGGAACATGAACAAAAGCAAGACATCCAAAAGTTTTACAATGATCTAATCTTGGTCTTCTTCCATTCCAAGCCTCATATGGAGTCATCCCATCCAGGGATTTTGAAGGCAACCTGTTAATCAAGTAAGTGGCTGTAGATACAGCCTCAGCCCATAGATAATTAGGCAAATGCTTTTCATTTAACATGGACCTTGCAGCTTCAACAATTGTCCTATTCCTCCTTTCTGCTACTCCATTTTTCTCAGGAGTGTACCTTGTATTTACCTCTCTTTTGATTCCTCTTTCTTGAAGAAAAGAATCAAACTCATGGGAGAAGTATTCTCCCCCTCCATCTGACCTTAGGCTTTTTAGTGATTTACCTGTTTGATTCTCCACAAGAGCCAAATATCTTTTGAAACATGAAAAAACTTCATCTTTGTGTTTCATAAAGAATAGGATAGTCCATATGTTGCAATCATCAATAAAGGAGACATAATACCTTGATCCAGATATTGAAGCTTCCTTGTTAGGTCCCCATACATCTGTATGAACCAACTCCAAGAGATCTCCATGCATATAACCTTTCTTCATGAATGGTAACCTGTGAGACTTACCAAATTGACATGCACTACACTTATAAATGATATGTTGTTTTGACAAGTTAGGGAGTCCAAGTACACTTTGGTCCCTGCAAATTTGCTTTAATGACCTTTCACCAATATGTGCTAACCTTTTGTGTCGTACTTCCAATTCTGTGAGTGTCTGACTACCATAATTAAAGAGAGCAATGTTTCTAGTGTCTCGTAATTCAAATGTGAACAATCTACCTATCCTTTCACCTTTTGCAATTCTTCTGAATCCTTGACTTGGATCTTCAACAAATGCTCCTCCTTTTGTGAACCTGACTTGCAACCCTTTCTCTACTATCTGCCCAACACTTATCAAATTCTTTGTAATGGTAGGGACATAGAGTACCTTACTGAGTAGGTTGATGTTTCCAACAGGTGCTTTGACATTTCCTATTTTCTCCACAAGGTGTCTTGTATCATCTCCTATTTGTACCTCATGCTTGTTCCTTGGATCTTCTAAATATGATAGGAGTACCACATTTCCTGCCACATGATTTGAACAACCTGAATCTATGTAGAAAACATGTTCATCAGATTTACCTCCTTGATAGTTTGAATGATTGTAGTATTGTAGTTGCCATGATAATTGTTGATCCTTCCTCTTGAGTAGCCATAACTTCCTCTATTGTATCCTCTTCCTCTTTGATTCCTGGAATTCCTAAAGCAATTTTCAGCTGTATGATTAGTTAGTCCACAAATAGAACATGGGTTGGAGACTTGGGATCTCCCCCTGCCTTGTCTACCTCCTCTTCCTCTACCTCTGCCATGTCTTCCTCTACCTGCATAGTTAGCTTGATATGTACCTGCTTCATCATCCACTTTCTTTGCCTTTCCTTTGTTATCTTTTGACTTGCTTTTATCAGTGTATAAAGCTGAAGATTGATTACCTTTAGAGCTTTCTCCATTTTTTATAAGCTTTGCCTCTTGAGTAAATAGTTGTCCAATGAGTGTATTGAAATCAGGTACATGCATGTCCATGTACAAATCCATAGATGTGGTAAATGCTTCCCACTTGTCATCTGCCTTCAAGCCATTGATGACCTGCCTTACAATTTGCTCTTCATCTATTACCTCTCCAATGCTTCCCAACTGATCTGCTATGTCCTTGAGCTTTGTGACAAAATTAGTCACATTTTGTTTGAGAGCCTTCTTGAGAGTTGTGAAATCCAGCCATAGTTGATGCTTCCTAGCTTTGGTACTTGAAGAGAAGAAGGCTTCAAGTGCATCCCACACTTCCTGAGATGTCTTACAACTTCTAATGTGAGGCACCAAAAAATATGAGATAGATTTGAGGAGATAAGACCTTGCAAGTGCATCCTTGGAGCACCATGTGCTCAATCTTTCTTGCTCTTCTTGTGTTGGTTGACTTTTGTTCTTGAAACTTGGCATAACTTCGTCTCCAGCCACATAACCATATAAACTTCTACCTTGGAGATAAGCTTCCATTCTTAATGACCAAGCTGAGTAGTTACCTCTGTCCAATTTGTCAATTGATGAAGGAAATCCATCTAACATGTTGTCCAACCTTGCTTTGATACCACTATCAAGAGATGGATAGGTATGTGCTTGAAGATGAAGAGGTGTTGCAAAATCCTTGATCTACACCAGACAAATGAGCTCAAGGAGTATGTGGTGGGCCATTTTAACTTGCCAATGGATTTATTAGACACCCTATGTACCTTGGAAGATCACTCTCAAAAAGATAGATCAAAGCAGATAAGTTGGAGTTAGCTCAGAGGTGAAGAACTTGCTATTTTGGTTCATACACCTGTCCAATGTTTTGCATAATTCTCTGAGCACAACAGTAATTAGCTTAATTCCTTTTGGGTAACTCTAGCTAACTTAAAGAGCTAACTTTCAAGAGTAATCTCATAAAAAATAATGAACCACACACTGAGAATGATGTTTAACAAGTGATGACATCATCCCGATTTTCACGGGCTGCTATAGTAATGAGACCAGTGAGCAGACAAATGAACATAACTCAAGATTTAAGAATCCAAAAATTATGGAAACTGGTACGCTTATACTAAACACTAGGAAAAATTCAACAAGTTTTAAATCATTGAATTTGGGTAAGTACACACGGAGAAACGTCTCTGACAAGATGAGTAAAAAAGTCGGGTACCTGACAGAGAAGTGAAAATGAACAGACAGGGTTGACTTCAACTGAACATAACTGAAGATTGAAATAGCCAAACAAAAAGAAACTTGGTGAGCATATATTAGACTTATAGAGCTATTTTTACCAAGTTAAATTACGGAAACTGATGCACCAAGCTCAGAGAAACCATCTCTGCAATCTGACTAAGAAAACTGAGAGATATGGCACTGAGTAGTACACTTCACAAGAACATGGAAATATGAACTCAAATGATCATGAAAATGAAAGTATATTGATTGTACATTACAATGGACTTATTGATACATATGTGTGCCTTGGAATCACACCTTGATATGGCATAAAGCTCAGCTCTTGGAGGTCTTCACATAACCACGACTAAGATTACCATGTATTTATAGTTGATCTTGGGAGGCTAACTCCCCTCAATCACTCTCCAATCAATTAGTGATTGATTTGATTCTCTATCTACCAAAAATCATGAATTCATGGCTCCTCTTTCCCTTTTTGATCAAGTGGACTCAACCACTTAAGATTCTTTCACTTTTACATTAAGTAAACTCTTCAAAAGTTACAAGAGGTAGTTCACCAGTGAACTTTACATTGTCTTCATTTTAAGGCTTCTTCAATGACTTTGTGGGACTCAAGCCAATACTTAGGCTTGTCATAGACTTGCTCCAACAGGATATATACCAGTTTTGATTTGCCAGTATAAGCATCTTGAAGTCTGCTACAAGTCTAGTAGAACTCGTTTTGGTAGTTTTGTTTCAGATACAGTCATTTTTCTACATTAAGGTATTTTAGTCAATGGCCATGGGTGAAAGCAGTGATGTATTTCGTATGTTGGATATTGAGGATAAGTTCATTGGTACAAATTACACATTGTGGGCTTACATGATGCGTCATGTATTGGTCGCAAAAGGACTGTGGAATATTGTGCAAGGTGTTGAAAGACGTCTTGTTACACCTACGAATACAAGTACTGCAAATACAGGTCCTGGAGCTGATGAAGATGGTGTCGAAGATGATGATATTCTACATATTCATGTTCGTGCTATTGTTTCTGTTGCACCTACTATACAGCTAATTTATTGGGATGGCAAAGATGCTCAAGCACATGCATTGATAGTGTTGTCTCTCAAACGTGCCATTATTCCTCACATTCACTCTTGCAGAATAGCTAAGGATGCTTGGGATACACTTACCACGTCGTACCAAGATAGGAATGAGGCTTATGTTGCTTACCTCCGAAAACAATTGGAGAGTGGGCACATGAATGAAGGTGATTCTACGGACAGTTTTCTCACAAAGATCAAGGATTTAAAAGAACAATTGATTTCTACTGATGAAGTTATACCAGATAGGTCACTTTTATAGACCATTCTGAATGGTCTTCTTGACTCATATTATTGTTTTGCTTCTACTCTTCATTTGATGATGAAAGGCAATCCAAATGCCTTGTCATTTGAGGAGTTACTCTCTGTTCTCTTGTAGGAAGATCAGTCTAGGTAGAACAGGTCCATCATGCCTGTTGCAGATCAAGCTTTTTTGGCTAGTCAGAAGAGCAAAGGTAAATGGAGCTCTTCTACTAGTAAGCATAAATTTGCAAATGTTGCACATTCGAAGAAGGAAGACAAAGATGAGATGAAATAAAAAAAGCAAAAATTGTTTTGCAAATTTTGTAAAGCAAATGATCATGTCATTAAGAGCTGTCCAAAACTGGCAGCTAAAGAGGCAAAGAAGAAAGAGGCCAGAATGGTTGTTGTAGAGGACTCTACACTGAAAACAGATTCTTTTAATCTTGTGCAGGATGAAGAATGGGCGTTTACTAACGTTTGCAGTTTCGACCCATCTTCTCATTAGTAGTGCATGTGTGCAGTAGACTCATATGTTTGGTACTTTGATAGTGGGGCGATCAAACATATTACCTTGCAGTGCAATTTCTTCTCTTCACTCGAGCCTGCCCCTACAGGGAATACTGTTACATGTGCCAACAAATCCTCTTATCCTGTTATGGGAGTTGGTAAGATCATTTTGACTACTATTGATGGTAGTTGTTTCACTTTGGCAGATGCTTTATTTGTGCCATGGATCAAGAAAAATATGTTATCAGTTTGTGCATTAGTGAAGATTGGCTTGGTTGTGAAATTTGTTGATGATAATTGTACAGTTCATGATCTGTCAAATGGTGATATCATTATTTCTTCTGGCATTTTATGTCGTGGGCTGTATAAGTTCACAGACTATGAAAGATCTGTAAATGATTTGGCATGTGGAGTACATAATTCTCAGGCTATGTCAGATGCAAAGCTTTGGCGTGCATGCTTTGGTCATCTGAATTTTACTAGTTTGTTATGCTTACAGAAATTTGAAATGATTTCCTCTTTGCCCAAACTTGAGGCACCCGAAAAACACGTTTGTGAAGGCTATATTTTGGGCAAAATACAATGTTCCTCCTTTCCAAAAGATGGTTTAGTTCGGGCTACTTAGAAATTGCAGCTTGTACATATTGATGTTTGTGGTCCTATGCATACACCTTCTTTTGGGAACTATCTTTACTTCATGACTTTCATCGATGATTTTTCCAGGCATGCATGGGTATATCCATTGAAGGTTTCTAGCTTGAGGTTGTCATGTGTGCAGCATATGTACTTAACAGGTGTCCCACTAAAGTGCTACAATCTATTACTCCATACTTTGTGTAACAGCAAATTAGATGCACCTCTGTCATATCATACCCGTTCAGGCTCTCATAGTGCCTCTTTTACATCAGATTGCTATGCTATGGCTGCCTCTAGTCTCTGTGATGAGATTGAACCTATTTCCTTTGATGAAGCATAAAATTCAGAACATTGGATGGCACCAATGCAATCTGAATATAATGCTATAATGAAAAATGGTACATGGTCTTTATGTGACTTGCCTCCTGGCAAGAAGGCCATTCAGAGCTCATCATGGTTGTAATATACATCAGTTGGACATTAAAACAACATTTCTAAATGGTGACTTGCATGAAGAAGTGTATGTTTTCCAACCCCATGGCTTTGTGTAGAAAGGGCATGAAAACCAGGTGTGCAGGTCAAAGACGGCATTATATGGTTTAAGGCAAGCACCATGTGCTTGGTATGAAAAGATACATGCCTATCTAATTGCACATGGTTTTGAGAATAATCCAACTAAAAGCACCTTATATGTTAAGCATGCTAATGATGTGCTTCTGATCATTGTGGTATATGTTGATAACATGCTGCTCACTGGTCCTCACGACACACATATTGCTGATTTTAAGGCTGGCTTGCATGCCTCATTTGAGATGTCTGATTTGGGGCATTTGCATCATTATTTGGGCATTCAGTTTATTCAAGTTGATGGTGGAAGGGCTTTGTGTCAAACAAAATATATTGACACATTATTGCAGTGTTTTGGCCTTGAAGACTGTAAGCCTATTGCCACTCCTATGGAGATAGGTTTACAATTGAGTCTTCATGACGCTGGAGATGCATTTGATGTTGTTCTCTATCAGCAGGTGGTTGGATGCTTGATTTGCTTATGCCTTACTAGGTCAGACATTTAGTTTGTTGTCTCACAAATGAGCAGGTTTATGCATTGCCTAGGTGTCAAGCATTGACAGGCGGTTAAGCGCTTCTCATAATGATTGGGCTGGTTGCTATGACACTCATGTGTCCACCAGTGGATTTTTCTTCATGCTTGGTAGCTCATGTATATCTTGATTGAGCAAGAAGCACCCTACTGTGGCCACTTTTAGTTGTGAGGCTAAGTATAGGGAAGCTTTCACAACGGCTATCGAGTGCGTGTGGCTCAAACACCTTATGGCTGATTTGGGTGTTGGTTGTTGGTGCAAGTCAAGCCTTCACAATTTGGCTTGGAACCCTTGAAGGATATCTCTACATGAAGCAAGGGTCATAGGAACTTATGTTTATGACTTCTTACCATTTTATCTCTTGTAAAAGTCTAAATGACTTGGCATGTAAATGATCACACCTACTTGATTGGATTTGTGGAAATTAGAATGTATAAGTGGAGAGAATATCTCCCTACTTTTAGATGAGTGATTATAGGGAGCCTTAGATTTGAATTTGAAATTCAAACTTACTTCCTACACATATAAAACTCAAGACAAAACTCGCGGGTTGTGTGTCATCTCCCGAGTTCATTTCTTTTGTATCTGAGTGTGTGAGTGTACTACATCTTAGACCTCACCTCTCCAACTCATTAGGCTATACCTATAATGCCAATGAGAGTGTACATTCATGTGAATTAATAAAAAGATTTACATTCATTATCTCTGTGATTCTCTGAGTATACACTCCAAGTCTGTCAACTTCTACAAGCCATATCTTGGTGATCTCTCAACCAAATCAAGTGATTCAAGGCTTGTTGGAACCAGCTCAAAGCACTCTACAAGACTACAAAGTTTGAAGAAGTTTGGATCAGTCATCTAGGAGAAAGCTTGCTCGAAGTCGTCTCTGGTATTTGTCTGCAGATTTCCTAAAAAGTCGGGGGTACATATAATTTTGCTAAACTTATTTCTCAGAGTATAGTTTATCATTTCTTCTCATTCCACTTGCAAATGGTAGCTTGTAAAGCTAATTTAATATGTCCAGAAGGAATTTGATCAATTGTAAGTGTGCTGGTCATACTGAGTGAAAGACTGAGCAGGTGTCAATACCAAAATAGCAAGTTTTCTTGGATTTTTGAAGTCTCAAGTAGTCTGTTTTGATTTGATCATTACACATATCATTTGCAAAGTACATATATGCTTTCTTGGTATCATTTGGAAGCTAAGCAAGTGTATTAATCATTGCTGGAGTCAAAGGAGGGCTGGTGTGAAGCAGGATTAGCAGCACCTACTCAATCTCTGAGTGTATCCAACCATCCTCTCCAACAGTGGTATCAGAGCAAATAAGGTAACATGGGAGATGGTTTCCCTTCATTCATTGACAAATTGGACAGGAACAATTACCAAGCTTGGTCTCTAAGGATGAAGACCTATCTACAAGGAAGAAGCTTATTTGGATTCATCTCAGGAGATGAGGAATTGCCCTCATTCAAAGCAAGAGGACTACCCACCAAGGATGAACAAGAGAGACTCAACACATGGTGTGCAAAAGATGCATTGGCAAGGTCTTATCTTCTTAACTCTATATCTGATTTTCTTTTACCTCACATAAGGAATTTCAAGACTTCCCAAGAAACTTGGGAAACCTTGTCAACATATTTTTCATCAAGTACAAGGGCCAGAAAGAATCAACTATGGATTGAATTCACTACTCTTAGGAAGCAATCAAAGCAATCAGTTTCAGACTTTGTCACTAGGGTCAAAGACATTGCAGACCAGCTTGCAAGTATTGGAGAGGAGATTGAAGAGGAACAAATAGTAAGGCAGGTAATCAATGGACTAAAGGCTGATGACAAATGGGAAAGCTTTACCACAGCAATGGACCTATACATGGACATACATGCTCCTGATCTAACAACTCTGATTGGTCAACTCTTCGCACATGAAGCAAAGCTTACAAGGAATGGAGAGCAATCAAAAGGTAACAACCCCTCTGCTTTATATACTGATAAGAAGGTTAAGGATAAAGGTAAAGGGAAGAAGCAAGAAGAAGAAGGCTCTACCTCCCAAGCAAACTATGCAGGGAGAGGTAGATCTTCAAGAGGTAGAGGCAGAGGAGGAAAGCAAGGTAGGGGGAGACCCTACAACTCATCACCATGCAACATTTGTGGATTGTCTAACCATACCACAGATGAGTGCTACAGAAATTATAAGAATCAAAGAGGAAGAGGCTATCAAAGAGGTGGATACTCTCAAGGTAGAGGCAGATTCAACCAACACCAAGGCTACAATGGATACAACAATCAGTACAACAACAATTACAACCACAACCACAATGGTAACTACCAAGGTGGATTCAGACATAGAAAGGACTACAACAACTATACAGAGGAGCAAGATGACTCCCTATTGATCATGAATATGACTTCTAAGTCAGGTATCAATGATAATCACTTATTCTATATTGATCCAGGATGTTCTAATCATGTAGCTGGCAATGTGGCACTACTTTCTGATTTGGAAGAACCCAAGGGCAAACATCAGGTACAGACAGGTGATGATACTAAACATTCTATCATAAAGATTGGTAATGTAAAGACTAGTGATGGTAATCAGAACTTATTGAGCAGAGTACTTTATGTCCCAACTATCACCAAAAACTTAATGAGTGAGGTCAAATTGTGGAGAAAGGTTTACAGGTCAGATTCAATCAACATGGAGCATATGTGGAGGACCCAAGACATGGATTCAGAAGGATAGCCAAGGGAGAAAAATCAGGTAGATTATTTACCTTTGAACTAGAAGACACAAAAAATATTGCTTTATACAGTTACAAGGATCAAACACTTTCAGAATTAGAAATATGGCACAAGAGGTTAGGTCACATTGGTGAAAGGATCTTAAAGCAAATGTGCAGGGATCAATGTGTGCTTGGGATACCCAATGTATCCAAGCAACACATGATTTACAAGTGTGGTGCTTGTCAATTTGGTAAGTCTCACAGGTTACCTTATACAAGGAAAGGTTTTATGCATGAAGACTACCTAGACTTGGTGCACACAGATGTTTGGGGACCTAGCAAGGACCCTTCCATTTCACGATCAAGGTATTCTGTGTCCTTCATTGATGATTATAGCAGATGGACTGTGTTATACTTTATGAAGCATAAGGATGAAGTATTTAATTGTTTCAAAAGATATCTTGCACTAGTTGAAAATCAAACAGGTAGAAACTTCAAAAGACTAAGGTCAGATGGAGGAGGTGAATACTTCTCCAATGAATTTGAAGACTTCTTGCATGAAAGAGGCATCAAGAGGGAGATAACCACAAGGTACTCACCTGAACAAAATGGGGTAGCTGAAAGAAGGAATAGACTCATTGTTGAAACAGCTAGGTCTATGCTTAATGAAAAGAAATTGCCAAATTATCTTTGGGCAGAGAGTGTATCTACTGCCACATATCTCATTAACAGGTTGCCATCAAAGTCACTTGATGGAATGACACCTTATGAGGCTTGGCATGGTAAGAGACCATCATTGGATCATTGCAAAATCTTTGGTTGTGTTGCATATGTGCATATTCCCTCACAGGTAAGGGGAAAGCTAGACCCTAAAGTTGAAAAATGTATCTTCATTGGTTATGACATGAACCAGAAAGGGTACAGATTCTACAACCCCTCAAACAAAGGTTTCAAGGTAAGCAGAGATGTCATCTTTGATGAGAATGACTCATGGTATGAGAATGAATGCAGGAAGGTTAGTCTACCTTATGACATGGAAGAAGACTTCCCAAAGCTCACCAAGGAAGAACCAATCCAGAAAGAAGACTCAAGCTCAGATGATGATGACACAATTAACCTTGAGGAATTCAAGGCATGGAAGTCCAAAGGGAAGATGAAAATGAAGAAGCTAGAGGATATACCAGAATCCTCAACTCAAGCTATGAGGAGATCTCAGAGAGAAAGTAAGAAGGCTATCAGATATGGGTATGACACTTCTCTTGTAACTAAGCATTCTGTATATCTTGCAAAGGATCTGTTGAATGAAGAACCAGGTTCATATGAGGAGGCAATCACCAAACCAGAATGGAAAGAAGCTATGGATGAAGAAATAGAGGCTCTCAAGGAGAGTGACACATGGGACTTAGTACCCAAGAAGGACTCTATGAAGGTGATAGGATCCAGATGGATCTACAAACTCAAGAGGAACTCTGATGGTACAATCAACAGGTATAAAGCTAGGTTGGCAGCCAAGGGCTTTGCACAAACCCAAGGCATTGATTATGAGGAGACATTTTCTCCTGTGGCTAAGATGCCAACAATCAGAATATTGGTGAGTATAGCTGCATCCAAGAATTGGAACATGTACCAATTAGATGTCAAGAATGCTTTCTTGAATGGATGGATATCTGAAGAAGTCTACATGTCACAACCACCTGGCTATGAAGATCCCAACAAGGTAAATTATGTTTGTAAATTGAAGAAGGCTCTATATGGTTTGAAGCAGGCACCTAGAGCATGGAATTACAGGTTGACAACATATCTCCAAGACCAAGGATTTGTGATGAGTAAAGCAGACACTTCTCTATTCATAAAGAGGAGTAGTACAGAGGTAATCTACTTGTGTGTTTATGTTGATGACATCATCATTACAGGCAATGATGTCAATGGGATTAGAAGCATCAAAGGACAGATGATGAAAGAGTTCAAGATCAATGATCTTGGATTATTGAAATACTTCTTAGGTCTTGAGTTAGTCTACACTAATTCAGGTATATATATCACTCAAAAGAAGTATGTACAGGACATTGTGAAGAAGTTTAATTTGCAGGATGCGAAAGTCTCAAGCACTCCAATGGAGATCAACCTAAAGCTTAGTGCTCATGAAGGTGATGAAGTCCAAGACATTATAGGATACCAAAGTATGGTAGGTAGTTTGAATTATGCTACCTTGACTAGAATTGACATAGCATATGGAGTTAGTGTGCTAAGTCAATTCATGCACAAACCAAGGGTACCTCACCTAGAGGCTGCAAAGAAAATCTTGAAGTATCTCAAAGGAACTCAGAACCATGGTTTGTACTTTCCTTATACATCAGATATTGACATTAAAGTATATTCAGATGTAGATTGGGCAGGATGCAAGGATGATAGGAGAAGCACATCAGGATACATATGTTTTGCAGGTGATAAACCTATTTCTTGGTCAGCCAAGAAACAACCTACAGTAGCTTTGTCATCTACTGAAGCAGAGTATAGAGGGCTAGCCAATGCTACTCAAGAAGCTATCTGGTTGAAGCTTTTGTATACAGAGTTAGGCCTATACACAAGGCCACCAATCATCTTTGGTGACAACACAAGTTCTCTTCACCTTGCAGCTAATCCAATATATCATGCTAGAACCAAACACATAGAGGTTCATTACCACTATGTGAGAGAAAAGTTGCTAAGCAAAGACATTCAATTGACTTATGTGTCCACTAATATGCAATGTGCAGATTTACTCACTAAAGCTTTGGATGGAAACAAGTTATGCAGATTCAAATCCATGATTGGATTGCAGGATGTGATTGAAGAATGAAGCTGAAGACTTGAGCCAAAATGTTTGGCTTGAGGGGGAGCTGTTGGTGCAAGTCAAGCCTTCACAATTTGGCTTGGAACCCTTGAAGGATATCTCTACATGAAGCAAGGGTCATAGGAACTTATGCTTATGACTTCTTACCATTTTATCTCTTGTAAAAGTCTAAATGACTTGGCATGTAAATGATCACACCTACTTGATTGGATTCATGGAAATTATAATGTATAAGTGGAGAGAATATCTCCCTACTTTTAGATGAGTGATTATAGGGAGCCTTAGATTTGAATTTGAAATTCAAACTTACTTCCTACACATATAAAACTCAAGACAAAACTCGCGGGTTGTGTGTCATCTCCCGAGTTCATTTCTTTTGTATCTGAGTGTGTGAGTGTACTACATCTTAGACCTCACCTCTCCAACTCATTAGGCTATACCTATAATGCCAATGAGAGTGTACATTCATGTGAATTAATAGAAAGATTTACATTCATTATCTCTGTGATTCTCTGAGTATACACTCCAAGTCTGTCAACTTCTACAAGCCATATCTTGGTGATCTCTCAACCAAATCAAGTGATTCAAGGCTTTTTGGAACCAGCTCAAAGCACTCTACAAGACTACAAATTTTGAAGAAGTTTGGATCAGTCATCTCGGAGAAATCTCGCTCGAAGTCGTCTCTAGTATTTGTCTGCAGATTTCCTAAAAAGTCGGGGGTACATATAATTTTGCTAAACTTATTTCTCAGAGTATAGTTTATCATTTCTTCTCATTCCACTTGCAAATGGTAGCTTGTAAAGCTAATTTAATATGTCCAAAAGGAATTTGATCAATTGTAAGTGTGCTGGTCATACTGAGTGAAAGACTGAGCAGGTGTCAATACCAAAATAGCAAGTTTTCTTGGATTTTTGAAGTCTCAAGTAATCTGTTTTGATTTGATCATTACACATATCATTTGCAAAGTACATATATGCTTTCTTGGTATCATTTGGAAGCTAAGAAAGTGTATTAATCATTCCTGGAGTCAAAGGAGGGCTAGTGTGAAACAGGATTAGCAGCACCTACTCAATCTCTGAGTGTATCCAACCATCCTCTCCCAACATTGGTCAGTCTTCTGCCACCACCATCTTCACTAATAATCAGAGCGCATTGGAAATTGTGAGGAATCCTGTGCTCCATGCTCGCACTAAGCACATTCAAGTGCATTATCATTATGTCAGGGAGAGGTTCTCTGTTAAGGGAATCAGTTTGGCATATGTGCCCATGCAGGAGAACATTGGAGACCTTTTTACGAAGGCTCTGCCTAGGGAGAAGTTTGAAGCTTTCTACAAAGCTTTGGGCTTATCTTTCTACCTTTACATGTGTAAAGATCAAGGCTTTTACAATGGTAAATGAACCATCAAAAATCTCTCAAAAAAATACAATAAATGAGCATAAGAAAAAGAACTCTCCAACAGATATTCTTTCGACGCGATAGCCTTTGATGTAGATCAAATCCACCTCAAGCATAGTGTAAGCTTGATGTTCCAGTGATGAATAATGGCAAGTTTGATAGAAAAGGTTATCAATGCATGTGCCTAACCATCTTTGCTATCCCAAAAAATTTTCTCTATAGTAGGTGCATCAAAAACCACAACACGAATAGGAATCTATAGAATATCATCATCTTCGATGCCATCTGCATCAGCTCTAGCACCTGTATTTCAACAACCTGCACAATATTCCATAGTCCTTTTGTGACCAATACATGACGCATCATATAAGCCCATAATGGGTAATTAATACCATCCAACTTATCCTCAATAGCCAACATACAAAATGCATCACTGCTTTTAGCCATGGCCACTCACTAAAATATCCCGGTGTAGAAAATTGACTATATCTCAAAAAGTTGAATAGAACTACCTTGTCGAGTTCTGCTAAACCTATAGCAGACTTCGAGATGCTTATACTGATGAACTAAAACTTGTGCATATATTTGGCACAAAAAGATGAAATAGCCTAAACAATCACTATGATAGTGTGTTCGAAGGCCAAAACAAGCTCAGATCGCGATTTTGGCACCACAAAGCAAAGTAGTTTTAATCTCCTAATCACCTTGAGTATGTTCACCAAATCGTGATCCGAGGGGTGTCAACGATGCCCTAGATGAAGTGGCGACCTACTCTAATAGCAATTGTTGGAGTTCAAGGTCTGCAAAAGCACACGAATAGCACAAGGAAGAAGAAGAAGCTTGGAGACAAGATACAACACTAAATGTATCATCACTAGAATGTACAAAGATTAGTAACCCGTTAGGGAAATAGGCATATATACAAACCAAGGGGAAAAAACCTCCTCAAGAGGGAAAAAAGTGCCCCGAAAATCCTAGTGTGTTCACATACATCACTACCTAAATATATCAACAGTATGAGTGTTGGTAGATTGAAGGATATTGCAAAGAACTCATTGGTTGAAGGTCTACCACAACTACTAAACAAAGATTTGGATTATATTTGTGAGGCATGTCAGTTTAGAAAATAGATAAGAATTCTTTTTCAAAAGCAAGATTGCAAAGCAGAGGTCTTTTGGACTTGATTCATATTGATATATGGGGTCCATCTCAAGAAGATTCAATGGTAGGTAGCAAGTACTTTGTAATGTTTATTGATGACTTCTCAAAGTTTACGTTCATTTTTTTTCATGAAATACAAATCAAAAGTGCTTGATATGTTCAAGAAGCTTAAATAATTGGTGGAAAAGAAAATAGGTAAAAGCATAAGAAGGTTGAGATCAGATGGAGGATGTGAGTATTTTTCTCATCAGTTTCTTGCATATTTGAAGGAAGAAGGAATTAAGAAGGAGTCTACAAACAGATACACATCTCAATAAAATGGTGTGGCCAAAAAAAGAAACACATCTATCATGGAGATGGGTAGGTGCATGTTAAATGAGAAGGACTTACCACTTACTTTTTGGGTTGAAGCATGCAATATGGAAATTTATGTGATAAATACGATTCCACCTACTCAAAATCATGTACAAAAAGCAACTTATGAAGTGTTTTATGGATCAAAACCAGATATTTCTAATTGTAGAATTGTTGGATGCATTTGATTTGTTCATGCTCCACAACAATTAAGGTCAAAGCTTATGCTAGAAGGCCAAATAGGATATAGATGTGTCAACCTAGATATCGAAGTGGTAATTGTTTTGAGAGATGTTGCTTTTCATGAAGATAAATCTTGGTATAAGCATGAAGTGCAGGTAGATAAAGAAGAAAATACAAGAAATCATGAAGAAGATCCAAGTTCTCCAAGCTCACCAAAACTTCAAATTACACATGAAGAGGTAACTCCCTGCAATCAAAAAGAAGAAAAATCTAGATTTACTTTCAAAGGAAATTTAGTATTAGGAAGAAGAAAGTGAAGGTTCTATATCAAGAAGAACCCAATCTGGAAGGCAACAAAAGCATGGTAGGACAAGAAGTCGATTTGAAGGTATCCAGTAAGACAAAGAAGGCACCCACAAAGGTTTTCTCATGAAGCTTATATGGAAAAATGTTAAAAGTCAAGCTTCAAGCTAAAAATTCGTGGGGAATCTTTTATGGACATGTGGAGCAATCAAAGGAAGCCAAAAGCCACGAGATTCCATCAAGAAAAGTCACTCAACCACTCCCCAAGTCATCTCAACTAATTCCTCCAAGTTAGGAGGCTGATTTGGAAAGATAGTTCCTAGATTTTAGGGGCACACCTCTCACTATAAAAGGAGCATGTATCCCGACTTCTTTTGGGCCATCTTCTTGGAGTTTTAGCTCATGTAAAGTGAGCACTAAGTGCTGGAGTTGTGATAAGCAAGCCCCTTGCTTAAGCAACCCCCTTGCTTGCTTGTTTGTTTTCTTTTAGTAGGCATATCTATGTGTGTGCGCAGGCAGTGTTGCAACTCTCTACCCCTGAGTTGTTAGCATTGGTTCTCCCTCATATGGTATCCATTTGATGTAATTCTTGTCTCATTGGATAGCTATAAGAGTCTATTTTATGCTTACCAATTCTCTGGAGCATTCTCTGAGTAAGCTGGGAGCAACATGCATTTTAGTGAAGTTGTGTGATTGATATCTCTCTCTTTGTGTAGGCTCTGTTGGAAATATTTTGCTCTCTGTTGTAAGGGCTGGTTCTCCTTCTCTATGTATCAATTTGCTATGATTTTGGTGTCATTGGGTAGCTATTAGAGTCCTCTAAAGTTGACTTAAGTTTGAGATTCATTCTCTGTATAATCTCTGAGAAAAGTTTGCTGGAGTGAAGTGAGGTCTCTGCTTGACTAGCAGTTGTGAGCATTCTACTAGCTCATGTTGTAGACATTGTTTCTCTTTGTGTAAGCATCCATTTCAAGTGAAATTTGTTTTGTTGGAAAGCCCTTGGTGTCTACTACAGGTCTACAAAAGCTCACTGGAGTTCTCTGCATAAGCTCTGAGTAAGAGCATTTTTGGTGTGCAGAGGTCAAAGAAGGATACCTGTGGAGGTCATTCGCGCTTCATCGTTGCTTAGGGGTTGAGATACTTCCCCCATCAGTGGTATCAGAGCATTTGGGCATCTTGGAGGTATCACATACAAGCAAGAAGACATCTTGGAGTTGGTGGTTGAAGAGTTGCATCAACAAAATCTTCTTGGAGGTAGCTCACATCAAGGGGGAGCTATTCTACTCAAATTTGCAAGAGCACAAGGTGTCCATCTAAGGAAAGCTTTGGATTGAGGTAACCTCAGAGCCTCATTTTCATTTTACACACATTGGAGCATTAGCCAAGGGCTAGGTCAAGTATCAAAGACTAGATATGGGAGACTTCAACACTCAAATTGAAAAGCTAGACAAAGGTAACTATCAACCATGGAGATTTAGGGTCTCCAACTATCTTATGGGCAAGGGCCTTTGGGGGTTGATTAGTGGAAGTGAACCAAGACCTAGGTTGGATGAGAATCCAACCAATGACCAGAGAAGGGCCTTTAGGGAATGGAATGAAAGAGACAAGAGGGTTATCTTTATTCTTTCCCAACACATTAGCAATAGCATGATCGGCCATATCCAAGACCTGGATTCAAGCATGAAGGTATGGGAGACACTTGAAAGGCTTTATTCAACAAGCACCAAAGCAAGGAAGATCCAACTCAAGAATGAGCTCAACAACCTTAGGAAGAGCTCAGGGAGTAGCATAAATGACTACATACTTAAGGTCAAGGAGTTATCAGATGCATTGGGATCCATTGGAAGCCACGTAGACGATGACGATCTTGTGGCTTATACTCTCAATGGTTTGAGAGATGATGAGAAGTGGAAACCCTTTACCACTTCAGTTTATGTAAGGGATAATCTTCCCGATTTTGAGCAATTGGTTGCTCTCATGGTCACCGAAGAAATGAACATAGGTGGAAGTTCAACTAAAAGCAAAGATGCACAAGTTTTCTATGCAGGTAATCAAAGGGGCAAAGGAAGACAAGGACAAGGAAGGGGCAAAGGAAGGTTTGGAGGAAGGCAAGGCCACTCAAGAAATCAAGGACATGACCAAGGCACCTCATCACAAAGAGGGAGAGGAAGATCAAGAGGAAGAGGAGGACGACATCAACAAAACAGGAATCAAGATGGCGAAGGATGTTACATATGTGGCAAGTTTGGCCACTATGCTAGAGATTGCTACCAAGGAGGAAACCAAAGGAACTATAATCAAGGTTCTTCATACAAAGGCC
This sequence comes from Ceratopteris richardii, assembly GCA_020310875.1. NCBI lineage: Eukaryota > Viridiplantae > Streptophyta > Polypodiopsida > Polypodiales > Pteridaceae > Ceratopteris > Ceratopteris richardii. The sequence goes on along the minus strand of CM035406.1, from coordinate 40,301,159 downwards.
AAGGTAATTATGCTTCTACAAGTTCAGAAAATGACAATCTCTTGATGATGCACATGAATGGGAATTCAAGCAAAGTAGATAACACTTGGTATATTGATAGTGGATGTAGCAACCATATGAGTTGCAATGCTTCTTGGTTTACTAATCTACATGCTCCTAAAGGTAAAGGACATGTAGAAACAGGTGATGATACAGCCCATGAGATCTCCCATGTTGGAGATGTAGCTTTGGATGACAAGGAGGAAGGAAGATGTCTCAAGGATGTCTTGCATGTACCTACCATCACAAAGAACTTGGTGTCCGTTGGGCAAATGGTTGAAAGAGGCTATCAAGTAAGGTTCAACAAAGGTGGATGCTTTGTGGAGAACCCTAAGCAAGGTTACAAGGTCATAGCAAGAGGAAAGAAGCAAGGGAGACTCTTCACTTTGGAGGTAAATTCTCATTCTACTCAACATGTCTACTTCACATATGGAAACAAGAGGATTTCGGAGTTGGACTTGTGGCACAAGAGGATAGGTCACATCAACATACAAAGAATGAAGGAAATGCAATTCAAGAGGCTGGTTGAAGGTCTTCCAAACTTCCAAGGACAAGGTATGAAGCATTTATGTGAATCTTGTCAACTAGGGAAGCAAGCGAGACTTCCATTCAAGAAGAGTGGCTACATAAGCCAACATCCATTGGAGTTGATACATACAGATGTGTGGGGGCCAACGAAAGAGCAATCCATTGGAGGTAACAAGTACTTTGTCACTTTTATAGATGATTGCACAAGGATGGTTTGGGTTTATTTCATAAAAAACAAATCAGATGTGTTTACATGTTTCAAAGCATTCAAGGCAATGGTAGAGAAGGAAACAGGTACATATATCAAGAAGCTAAGGTCCGATGGAGGGGGAGAATATTTCTCAAATGAGTTTTCTGATTTTTTAATGGATCAAGGCATCAAGAGGCAAGTAACATGCAGGTACACACCCCAACAAAATGGAGTAGCAGAGAGAAAGAATAGATACATTGCCGAGATCGCTAGAGCAATGCTTAATGAGATGAATGTACCTAACATGTTTTGGAGTGATGCAGCAAATACCGCCGTGTATCTAATGAATAGGGCTCCTACCTCAGGGATCCATGGCTTGACACCATATCAAGCCTATTATGGTAAGAAACCTGATCTTTCCCACTTGAAGATATTTGGATGTACTTGTTATGTACATGTGCCAAGTGAATTGAGGCACAAGCTACAACCAAAGGCAGAAAAGTGTGTGTTTCTAGGATATTCAAATGATCATAAAGGTTACAGGTGCTTCAACCCAAATACAAAGGACTTGAGGATATCAAGGGATGTAGCATTTGATGAGCTACTCCCTTGGTATAAGAAGTATGATTGTATGCAGGACTATGAAGAAGAAAAGCATGGACATGATGAAGAACAAATCGACCTAGAGCTAAGCGGCCCAAGGTGTTCCATCAATGAAGATAGTTCAAGCATGAACTCACCATGGAGGGGGAGATCTTCATCAAGCTATGAAGCACAATCAATCAACAAAGGCAAAGCAACATTGGTGGAGTTGGATGAAGAAGGTAATGAAGTTGAAGATGATGAAGGACACATGATGGAGAAAGAAGCCACATCAAAGAAAGAGATCAAGTTCCCAAGGCAAAGGAGGTTTATTCCTCCAAAAGGTGAAGAAAGGAAGTCTTCTAGAGTTAAGTATCCAACTCAAAGGTTTACTTATGATTCATACATGGCAACACATTATGCATATATGAACAAAGTAGTAGAAGATCATGAGCCCGATTGCTATGAAGATGCAAGCAGGTACACCGAATGGAAAGAGGCAATGCAAGAAGAGATCGACGCACTTGAGGAAAATCAAACATGGACTCTAGTGCCCAAGAAGGAGAACATGAAGGTAATAGGTAATAAGTGGGTGTATAAAGTAAAGAGGAATTCAGATGGATCTATTTCTAGGTTCAAAGCAAGATTGGTGGCCAAGGGTTTTGCACAAACCTATGGAGTGGACTTTGAAGAGACATTCAGCCCCGTGGCAAAGATGAGCACCATTAGGACACTCATTGCAATGGCTGCTAGCAAAGGATGGAAGCTCTTCCAATTGGATATCAAGAATGCCTTTCTCAATGGAGACTTGGAAGAAGAGGTATACATGGAGCAACCACTAGGTTTTGTTCATAAAGAGTTTCCACATCATGTTTGTAGGTTGAAGAAGGCACTTTATGGCCTAAAGCAAGCTCCAAGGGCTTGGAACCAAAGATTGGTGGACTATTTGATCAAATGTGGTTACAATCAATGCAAGGCGGATCCATCTCTCTTCATCAAACAAAGAGGAGAACTTGTGGTCTACATGTGTGTGTATGTAGATGATCTTATCATTACAGGTAATGATACAAAGGGCATTGAGGAGATCAAGGCAAAGCTTGGAAAGGAGTTTAGGATCTCTGATCTTGGAGATCTTAGGTATTTTCTTGGCATTGAAGTTGTATACAAAGAAGAAGGTATTATGCTCATACAAAGGAAGTATATTCTAGACCTACTTGAGAGGTTTGGGATGCTACATTGCAAGCCTATTTCAAATCCCATGGAAGTTAATGTAAAGCTAAGCTCCATTGATGGAGAGCCATTAGAGGATGTAACTTTGTATCGATCTATTGTAGGCTCTTTCAATTATGCCACAATAACCAGGCCTGACATAGCATATGGAGTTGGAGTGTTATCACAATTTATGCATAGTCCAAGGACTACACACTTGCAAGCTGCAAGAAGAATGTTGCGATATCTCAAAGCAACTATAAATGAAGGATTGTTCTACTCATTTGATGATGATATGCAGGTCAAAGCTTATTCCGATGCCGATTGGGCCGGTTCGAAGGAAGATAGAAGGAGTACAAGTGGTTACCTAGTCATGCTAGGTAGCAAGATCATCTCATGGATTTCAAAGAAGCAACCCACGGTGGCATTATCTTCCACCGAGGCTGAGTATAGAGCTTTGGCTCAAGTCACATGTGAGCTAATGTGGATTAAGAAGTTATTTATGGAGCTTAATTTGCAGGTTGACACATATCCAATTTTTTGTGACAACATGAGTAGCATTCATCTAGCATCGAACCCTGTCTATCATGCTAGAACCAAGCATATTGAAGTGCACTATCACTTCATAAGGGAAAAGGTGATATCCAAGGAAGTTTCAGTACATCATATTGGTACTAAGGACCAAGTTGCGGACATGTTTACAAAGGCTTTGGATGGGATGAAGATTTCAAAATTCAAGCAATGCATCAACATGAAGGAGCTTGGATGAGGATGAAGAATTGAAGCTTGAGGGGGAGTGTTAAAAGTCAAGCTTCAAGCTAAAAATTCGTGGGGAATCTTTTATGGACATGTGGAGCAATCAAAGGAAGCCAAAAGCCACGAGATTCCATCAAGAAAAGTCACTCAACCACTCCCCAAGTCATCTCAACTAATTCCTCCAAGTTAGGAGGCTGATTTGGAAAGATAGTTCCTAGATTTTAGGGGCACACCTCTCACTATAAAAGGAGCATGTATCCCGACTTCTTTTGGGCCATCTTCTTGGAGTTTTAGCTCATGTAAAGTGAGCACTAAGTGCTGGAGTTGTGATAAGCAAGCCCCTTGCTTAAGCAACCCCCTTGCTTGCTTGTTTGTTTTCTTTTAGTAGGCATATCTATGTGTGTGCGCAGGCAGTGTTGCAACTCTCTACCCCTGAGTTGTTAGCATTGGTTCTCCCTCATATGGTATCCATTTGATGTAATTCTTGTCTCATTGGATAGCTATAAGAGTCTATTTTATGCTTACCAATTCTCTGGAGCATTCTCTGAGTAAGCTGGGAGCAACATGCATTTTAGTGAAGTTGTGTGATTGATATCTCTCTCTTTGTGTAGGCTCTGTTGGAAATATTTTGCTCTCTGTTGTAAGGGCTGGTTCTCCTTCTCTATGTATCAATTTGCTATGATTTTGGTGTCATTGGGTAGCTATTAGAGTCCTCTAAAGTTGACTTAAGTTTGAGATTCATTCTCTGTATAATCTCTGAGAAAAGTTTGCTGGAGTGAAGTGAGGTCTCTGCTTGACTAGCAGTTGTGAGCATTCTACTAGCTCATGTTGTAGACATTGTTTCTCTTTGTGTAAGCATCCATTTCAAGTGAAATTTGTTTTGTTGGAAAGCCCTTGGTGTCTACTACAGGTCTACAAAAGCTCACTGGAGTTCTCTGCATAAGCTCTGAGTAAGAGCATTTTTGGTGTGCAGAGGTCAAAGAAGGATACCTGTGGAGGTCATTCGCGCTTCATCGTTGCTTAGGGGTTGAGATACTTCCCCCATCAAAAAACATCTTGAAGAGCAGGAACCAAAGAAGCATCAAAGGTAAAGAAATGGGTTAAGGAAATGGATGAAGAAATGGCATCTTTATATGAGAACCAAATATAGAATTTAGTTCCAAGGCAACCTAACATGAAGGTATTCAATAAAAAATGGGTGTATGATATCAAGAGAAATAGTGATCGTTTAGTAAGTAGATATAAACCAAGGCTTGTTAGTAAAGGTTATGCACAAAGTTATGGCATCAATTATGAGAAGACGTTTTCTCTCGTTGCCAAAATATCAACAATACGAACATTAATAAGTGTTGTCACAAGCAAGGTATGGAATCTCTATTAATTAGATATCAAAAATGCATTTCTCAATGGTGGAACCATAAGCTCCATGCAAAAGGCTCACATGCTAAGCATGTTATAGTGGTAGTTCAGTAATTAACAAAGTGGTTTGAAGTTAGAGCCCCAAGAAGATGTGATGCACAAACTACTATCGTTATCTCTATAGAATCCCTATAGAAATCATAAGTGATAGGAGAACATACTTCATTAATGGAGTGATTGAATGCCTATTAGAAGATTTTCCAATATTTCACAAGAAACTAAGCCCTAATCACCCACATGAAAATTTCACAAGAAACTAAGCCCTAATCACCCTAATCAAACTAAGAGTACCAACAAAATTGCATAGTGCCAACCAAACTAGTCAATAATAAATGCTTTGACTCAAACAAATAGTTACATCATGTTGTTTGGACCTATTGGGTTGCTTATAAAATAGTGCTAGGAATGATACCATTCAATTTGGTGTATGGATAAAATGAAAATTTTTTAAATAAAATTCTTAATTCCACTAAGTTGCAAAATCCTACGATTGGAAATGACAAGGGCTATCAAATTACATTGAGATTTTAGAGATTACAAGAACCTATAATTGAGGACATATGAAGCATATATGCTACTAAAAGATGTAAGAAAACCTATCATGATGCTCATATCAAAGATAAAGGTTTGTAGGAAGGTGAACTAGTTTCAATTTACACACTAAAACAACATTCCAACAAGCTTCAAAAATGAGTCCATGGACCATTTGTCATTAGCAAGATCTCCACAAGGGGATTGGTTCAATTAGCAACCCTAGAGGGTAAAATCTTGCTCAACTATATTAGTAGATGTTGTGTAAAAAGGCATAAAATGTTGTAGTTTGAGGTTTGTGGGAGCATGTGAACAGCAAAAGGAAGAAGAAGAAGTTTGGATCACAACACACAATACTAAATGTATTACCAAGTGAATGTACAAAGATAAGTAACCCATTAGTTTTATAGGCTTATATACAAGCTAGGAAAAAGACCTCCTAAAGAGGGGAAAACGTGCCTCGACAATCCTAAGTGTATCTGCACACATCACCACCAAAATATATCAACAAATCCTCCCTTAAGAGTGATGCCGTGAACAAGGAGCTGGCACACATGTATAAGGAAGTGCCAAGCTATGTGGAAAGAGATCAATCCAAAAAAGCAAGTAAGCCCAAAGCTTTGCAAAAAAACTCCTCCTAAGGGAGAGCCTTTGTGAAAAGATATGCAATGTTATCCTATGTGGGCACATATGCCAAACTGATCTCTCCAGCAAAGAACTTCTCCCTGACATAATGATAATGCTTTGGTAGAGATTTAGTCAAAGCATCTGCAACATTATCTCAAGTATGAACCTTCTCAAGAATAAGGTGCTCATTGGCTAAGCAATCTCTAATGAATTGATACCTCACTTCAATGTGCTTGTTCTTTGCATGATAGAGTCTTAGCCAAAGCAATGGCACTATGACTATCACTAAGCAAACAAGGTACATGCTGAGGTAGACCCATATCACAAGCAAGACGAGAAAGCCACAATTTTTCCTTACATGCCTCACTTGCTACAAGATAGTTTGATTCTCTCATGGAAATAGTTGTACATTCTTGAAAATGAGATCTCCAAGAGATACCACCCCCAACAAAATGAAAAATGTACCTTGATGTAGACTTACAATTGTCTACACAACCAGAATCATCAAAATCTATGTAACCAATAATGGATCCTTTCCCTCTACCTAAGCATAGAGACTTGTCCTTAGTGCCACTCAAATATCTTAAAATCAACTTGACCACATCCCAATGCTTCTTGCCAATATTATATGTATATCTGCTCACAACTCCCACTACAAATACAATGTGTGGTCTCGTACCTACCATAGCATACATGAGACTACTAGCACAAGATTGACAAGGAGTTTTGGTCATGAATTCCTTTTCCTCATCTAATTTGGGGCAATCATCCTTGCTCAATTTCACCTATGTGGGTAAAGGTGAACTGAATGCCTTTCCACCCTGCATATTGAGGACTTCCCAACAATCAACATATCATGGACATAAAGTATCAAGCATATCAAGCTGCCATCTTAGCATCTCTTTGTGTAGAGAAAATGATTCTCATTGCTTTGAGAATAGCCTAGAGACTTCATAAAAGCATCAAACTTTTGGTACCATTTTACAGGGGAATGTTTAAGTCCATATAAGCTCTTTTTGATCTTACAAACTAGACTTTCTTTACTAGGAACTACATAACCCTCTGGTTGTTCTATATATCTCGTCTGTAAGATCTCCATCCAAGAAAATAATTTTCACATCCATTTGAATGAGCTCTAAGTCCTTCAATGCAATGAATCCAAGCAACATGCACATGGTATTCATCTTGACCACTAGAGAGAAGATTTCCATGAAATAGACACCATGTTGTTGCTTAAAACCCTTTGCAACAAGTTGTGCTTTATACTTTGAAGAAGCACTATCTGGTGTGAATTTCAGCTTATATACCCATTTACATGGTAAAGTTTTCTTTCCCTTTGGCAAAGGTACTAAATCCCAAGTACCATTCTTGTGAATAAAATCCAATGCACTCTTCATGGCACACTCCTAATTCACATGATCCTTTGTCTAGATAGCCTATTTGTAGCAAGAAGGCTCACCAACATCTGTTAACATAACAAAATCCAAACCTAGAACATATATATCAGGTGGATGTGAGACACGTGCAGAGCATCTCAATGGTTGTTGACCAGGAACATTTACAAACTGCTCTGATTGGACATCCCTATGTGCAGCATTTTTACGCATGCTTACTAGAGGACTAGTATCCTCAAACACCATTGTTCTCACTTCAGGCTCCTTAATGGGTTATTTATGCATGCTTCTACATAGACCAACAAAAGAAGTCTACACAAGTGAACTGTCTCACAAGACTTCATCAGCAAAAATCAATTGCTCCTTCAAATCTTTGATCTTTGTCAAAAAATTATCCGTAGAATCTCCTTCATTCATATGTTCACTCTCCAACTATTTTTAGAGGTAAGCAACACTAGCCTCATTTCTTGCATGTTACAAGTGGTAAGTGTATCCTAAGCATCCTTTGTTGTTTTCCAAGAGTGAATATGACATATAATGGCATGTTTGATAGACAAGGCTACCCATGCATGTGCATGAGAATCTCTAACATCCCAATGAAGTTTGTCTATAGTAGGTGTAGCAAGAACCACAACACGAACAAGAAATTGAAGATCATCATCTTCAACACCATCTACATCACTTTCAATAACTGTATTTGTAGGTGTAGTAGGTCATTTTACCAAACCTCATTGCCTAAATTCTTAGCACTCAAACCTTATCACCTAAATCCTCATCGCCTAAATTCTCATTCCTCCAAACTCATTGCCTAAATCCTCCTCCCTTAAACTTCATTGCATAAATCACCATCACTCAAAGTTCATGGTATAAGTCCTTATCCTGATTCGATACTACCACATCATCAATCCACCTATCATCACGCCTTCCTCTTTTTGCACTCTTTCCTTTGATCAACCACGTCATCAATCGACCTTGTGATGACAAGTCAATGTTTTTCTCATGCTTGAGCTAGAAAGCTCAGATTGACGCATTGGGAAGGTATTACAACTTTGTAGAATGGTAAAAGCTAATTCAAAGCTTTAATATGCCAAAAATTTCAAAATTGTACCTTCCAATCACTCATAGATAGGAAGTTAGTGTTTTTCTCATAACTTAAACTAGAAAATTTAGATTGAGATTACGCATAGTGTTGTGTGTAGCTTAAAAAAAGATCTAAAAATTTGTAAAAGGGCATAGAAGTTGATTTGGAACTTCAATGTGCTGAAAATTCAAAAAATATATTATCATGGGTACCATCACATGCTTATCCGCATCATTCATTTCTCATCACTCCATTCTCACTTAGCCTAGTCACTTATGCATCCCACACCCTTGTTCAATCTTCTGCATCTCATCACAAGTTACACCCTCAACCCTCTCACCACCAATCAAACTTTGACACGTCCAATCATTCTCCATTATAATATTCAAACCCACATAATCCTAAAATAATGATGATTTCATGTTAACACATTTGTATATGCACTTAGAGTCAGGTAGGACATTACGAAAAAGGAATTCATTGAAAAAACATATTTTTTCAGCTGAAAGTATTAACACATGCCCAATTGACTTATGGGTGATGTTATCTAGTAGAGATTCAGAAGGTAAATGTCTACATGTGAAGACATACATAGTGTTCCATTAAACCTAGATCAAGTTGGTCCCTCTGGTCAAAATTATTGCACGATTTTGCAGTTTTACTATTATAATTCCCAATGCATCATTGTCTATCTGGATGCCCTAAATCAACAAGTGATGAACGTTTCAAACTTTAGCTGCTTGACCATCATCAACTTATGAGTGAAAAAATATTGTGATGACCACTGTGAGGATCAAGAGGGAATAGTTTACATGTTTTCTCTATACTTGGAACATAGAAATGACAAGGGGGATGCAGTGAGGGAATTAAATTTGAGTGATGACGAGGGAAAACTCAAGGAAATGCACCCATGGCTAGACACACTTACGAACATTATCCGACTCAAGGTGCTTCTAGTCAAATCCACTTAGAAAGCAATATACATAGAAAATCTCACACATGAAATTTTAGACAAATAATGCAAGGGATTCATCTTCTACAAGTTTCACAACTCTTCTCTTCAAAGAACGTCTCTCAAATACATTTATAAAGTAGGAAATACATATTGGGAAACATAGAAGCTTGAAAAAACAAATCCATATGTGAAGTCCCAACAATCAGGTGGTAGTGCTCAAGATAACTCGGGAAACTTTTTAGAAGGAAATCTAGGAAAGTCAATTGAAACCTCTACCCCACTTGTGAATCAAAGTGGAAATCCTCAAGCTAACCCAGTAAGGAGGGCATGTCTAGATTTCAACAAGCCTTGCCACCCATTAGAGGCAAACCAATGGCTCTACATGGTGAGCATGGCTCAAACAATGAGCATAGGTCAATAGTATTAGGACCCAAAAGATGCCTTTGACCATCACAAGTGCCAAAGTGCATGAAAAATTGTTATGATAGATTCCAATAGACCTTGCCACCTATTAGAGTCAAACCAATGGCTCTACATGGTGATCATGGCTCAAACAATTAACATAGGTCAATAGGATTAGGACCCATGTAGACGCCTTCGATCATCACAAATGCCAAAGTGCATGAAAACTTGTTATCATGGGTCTACATATCCATATGACCATGTAGCTGAACTCTAATAGATCACTAATTTTTTTACTCAATACTAAACATTTGGCTTAACCCTATTGGGACCTTCACTCACATTGTTTTGACCTTTGACCATTGCTTCATCCAAAAATATTGGTGGTCTTATGGAGGAATTGATAGGAAAATTCTCTAAACGAGGATTCATACATGATTCCACCTCTTTAATTTATAGTTTTAAACAAGCTCGTCAAGAATTGTTTTGAGTTGTAACTAGAAGATTCAGATAGTATGTGGATAGATTCCCTGTTTTAGAGAGACCATATGAAAAGAAATTGATTTCTCTCTTTTTAAAGGTTCTTACCAATAGGCTTACATGCCCATTTGTTACATCCAAAGGCTAGCCACCTTGAATGAGTGCATCAAAAATATGGTAACCTTGAAGATAACCTAGTTGTATATCTCAGGATCCCCTCCGATAGATATAAAAAGTGATGCTTCAGCGTCTTCTAGTGCTTCAAGGACTTTGGTATAACATATTGTTGAATTAGTTAGAAAGAAATTGCGAATGGAACAAGCCAAGAATAATTGGATACTCCTTATGTTCAAAGACCCCAACTAGTAATGAGATGCCAAAATTGCAATGGTGATTGCCATATGTCCACATGCAATAGATTGCCTCGATATAAACTTGCGGATAGCAGAGCCATGCAATCTTTTGAAATCAAACACAAAATAACCTGACACTCAGCAAAATAGTGCTATTACAAAGACAACCACAATGGACACCTTAATACCAGCCCATGAAAATATACCCACCCAAGGATACATATGGAAACCCACAAAAAGGACAATAACCTTCTAGAGAATCATATTACAATTCATCTAGAGACAACCAAGGTAATCAAGAACCACCAAGACCTAGATTGGATCATCAATCTCCACCTCCAAAAAAATGTATTCCTAGTAAAATATGTAGAAGAGAATACTAAGAGAGTGATAGTTCCAGTGGAACAATCTAAGGTAGAAACCAATTAAAGTTACTCAAAGTGATACCTTGAGGACAAAAGCGAATACTCTAAAGATAGTTATAATGAAGGATGATGGTATTAAGAAGAGGCATTTTACCCTATGAAAACATGTGATAATTCAAATCTGATTAATAAATCAAGTGCAAGAATATATTATGTAGATAAAGGAGCAATGGCATAACAATGATGTGTGAGAAATGCACCAACTCCTAAGGGTCCATGCTACTGATGTGGTAATGAGTATTTCCTAAAGCATTTTCCAAATCCATAGAGGACATTCATTTGGGGGTCCATTTTGAGAATTGTAGGAAGCAACATATTATCAACGATCACCCTCAAACTCCACAAAATGCATCACATAATCTAGTCAAAATGGTGTAAATCATTGGCAAGTAGTGATTCTAAAGGGCAATGCCTCTTCATGCTTACACATGCTCAAGCAAAAAATCTTTAGCTTGAGTAATTCAATGAGGAAGAACGAAACCCACCATCCTAATCCTTAGAATAGGAGCTATCAAGAGATATGAAGAAGAAGAAAAGAAGCTTGACTTGGCAACAAAGACAAGAGGAAATTAGTGAAAAGTGGAAGACGAAGATGGGTGGCCTTGAAAAAGAGATATAGGATGCATTCGTCTCACTCTCCAATTCTTTTCAAAGGTAAGTAACATGAGCCTAATTCCTAGCCTGGTACTGTGGTAAGTGTATCCCAAACATCCTTAACTATTCTACAAGACCAAATGTGAGGAATAATGGCATGTTTGACAGACAAGGCTATCAATGCATGTGTCTAAGAATCTCTGCCATCCCAACGAATTTGTTCTATACTAGGTGCAACAGAAACCGCAGCATGAATAGGAATCTGTAGAATATCACCATCTTTGATGCCATCTAAATAAGCTTCAGTACCTATATTTGCAGGTGTAATAGGATTTTTTTCAACACCATGCACAATATTCCACAGTCATTTTGCGACCAATACATGATGCATCATATAAGCCCTTAATGGGTAATTAGTACCAACCAACTTATCCTCAACAACCAACATACAGAATACATCATTGCTTTTAGCCATGGCCATTGAGTAAAATACCTTGATGCAAAAAATTGACTATATCTCAAAAAGTTGAACAAAACTACCCTATCAAGTTCTGCCAAACCTGTAGCAGACTTTGAGATGCTTATACTAGCGAACCAAAATCTATGTATATCTTTGGCACAAAAATACAAAATACAAAGTTGTTTTAATCTCATAATCACCCTGAGTATGCTCACCAAATTTTGTGCGATTATGAGGTTGTGATGAGAGGGGTGTCAACGATGCCCTAGATGAAGCAGTGACCTACTCTCATACCAATTTTTGGACTTCAAGGTTATTGGAAGCACGCGAACAGCACAAAGAAGAAGAAGAAGAAGAAGAAGCTTGGAGCACAAAACACAATACTGAATGTATTACCACTAGAATGTACAAAGATAAGTAACCCATTAGGGCAATAGGCATATATACATGCTAGGGGAAAAAATCCTCCTAAAGAGGGAAAAAAGTGCCCCAATGGTCCTAGTGTGTTCACACACATCACTACCTAAATATATCAACACACTCTTCTTCTTCTTCTTCTTCTTCTTCTTCTTCTTCTTCTTCTTCTTCTTCTTCTTCTTCTTCTTCTTCTTCTTCTTCTTCTTCTTCTTCTTCTTCTTCTTCTTTCCTTTTGATGATGATAATATAGCTTATCATTCTCTTCCATACCCTTTGTTGATCTTCATCTTGAAGTAACAAGAATTGTAGCTCTTCAAATGAAAGTTCTCTATCTCTTGTAGAGAGAGAGATAAAGAGGTAACAAAAGGACGATATGTAGATGGAAGTGAATTTAGAGGTTTGTTTACCATCTCGTCATCTAAAATGTTGACTCCAACATTGAGTAACTGATCTCGTAAATCTTTGAGCTTCAAAATATGTCTCTAAAGTGATTCACCAACTTTCATCCTTGTGTTGGCTAGTTGTCTCAACTCTCCTTAGATGAGCTTTCCTAGTAGGGTTTCTACTCTGACATAGATTCTCTAACTCCAACCAAGCCTGACAAGAGGTTCTGCAAGACCTGCTCTGTGGTATAATATGCCTCTTGACTCCCATAGCAATATATGAAATTGCTAGTGCATCCCTTGAATCCCGTCTAGATTGCTCTTCTGTAGGAAGTAGTCTCGTAGTAGTACAAACTCCTGATGATGAAATAGTTTCTTCTTCTTCACTAACCTCATGTTGAGCAGAAATAGGAACAGAAACTCTTTTAAGAGATGAAGTAGGCTCTTCTCTAACTTGTCTTGGCCTTGGATAAGTGCCATTGACAATATTCCATAAGTCCTTTGATACTAATAGATTCATCGTCATAAAACCCCACATTGGATAGTTAGACATGCCCTCAAGCTTGTCTTCATTCTCAAGTCTATAGTCACTCATCTTCTTAAGGGTGTATGTCAACTATGCTCTGATAACAAATGTTGGAAGTGGGGTGGGCCACAATAACAATAGTCACAGGTTTACAGGATGTTCCAACACATGAACCTTAGCATACACACCTTAAGACTCAAAAAGAGATGAGTGAGAGATAGAGAGAATAGAAAGGTTTCTCAAAGTGTACGGTAAGCTAGAGTGCTCACCTACACTATGTATATTCCAATGTCAAATTACAATGTGTGAATATGATACAAACTGACAATATCTGAATCTAGGCAAAAATAGGAACTAGATACAAGAGATTGTGTGCCTTAGAGGTATGAAGAGAGTGTGTGTGTGTGTGTATGAATATGGAGAATATGAATAGTTTAGAACCGTTCTATACCAAACCCAAATTCTGATCAACCTAAATGAAAAATGAGTGACCTAACAAGTAAGAACGGAAATAGACTTGCTATGCATAGTAAATCAACAATGTATGTTGATGGTAAGCTGGAAAAATCTCCTCCAGATAATCACCAAGATGTAGACCACAACTCCTCGAAGAGTGTGAGAACTCCTCCTCCAATATGGCCTCCAGAGAACTTCTCCAAGGTCATGATCACCTCCTTCTCCTTGAAGCTTGAGCACTTCAAAGAGATCTTTGAGTGATTGCTTGAGAAGATATTGAATAATAGGCCAAACGTTCTTTCAAAAGAAATACTAAAAGCAAGCTTAATAAAGCAAAAAACTATTCTTCTTCGTCTATTACATAAAAGGAATGTACAAGAATGACTTAAAACAATAATACAAGAAGTGCAATATATAAAGAATAGTACATAAGGAAAATCATAATGTCCATGAATGAGTGAGCTAGCAAGAAACAAATGTGCCATCACTCTCAGTAGATAAATCTAGTAAAGCTCAATGAAGTATCTCTGACATGTACCGACATGACCACTATACATGTCAGAGAAATGAAAAATTGATATGTGTCATCCTGGATCATCACATGTTGAGCTTGATTTCTCAACACATTGAGTATATGTGGGCTTGTTAGTTAGAATAGAAAGCATTCAGTGGAATGCATGATACATGAAAGAATAGGAAAGCACTCAATGGAATGCATGATACATGACATTCTTCGGGGTTGTCAATTATTCAAGTAAAACAGTTAAATTAGTGGGTCTTTACGTTGATTGTATGAGCACCCTTTAGGGCTTTTGCAATGATGTTGTAAGGCAAAATGAGAACTAGCCACTATCAAGAAGCTTCTTGAATATGTTTTTGGTGATGTATCACTTCAGAAAAGAAAGCTCCAAACATTGTCCAGACAGGTCATGCATATGCAGTGGACAATTTGGGCAACTCAAAGTTCCTCTAGCTCCTCAATCAGACATAGGCCAAGTCCTCTAGTAGCCAGCGTGTCTTTAGGCTTTGTGTCTTTTTGATAGTGTGGCTTAGGCAAGTGTGATACATGTTCTATCCTTGTTCTATTAGATGTGGGGGTTATCATGGGATTTTCACAATTTTTCACTTAGCCTCAAATGTTTTAGTCTCTTGCTTGTAGTTAGCCTCAAGAGCGTATGAATCTTTGAGCTCATATGATTTCTATTATTTGAAAATAGAGCAATAAGGTTATGAACAACAAGCTAATATGAGTACACCATGAAGTTTTAACTATTTTCGTTAAAGTTTTTTTATTAGCTTTTGAGTGTAAAAACCTAATTACCTTGCTTTTGCCCTTGTGTAGCTTTTCTTAGGAGAAACATGATGATGTGAGACTTCATAAGAAGTCCTTGAAACAACTGTTTTTCGATTCAATTCAAGAACAAATTATTGATCTTAAGAAGTTCACCACCTATTGCTCTACATGAACAAACCTTCAACTTTATTTCTTATCGATATTGAAAATATACATATATTCAAGGTAACTTAATTCAACATATCAAGCGTATGATGTGATTTTTCCCATTCTCTTATATTGATAGCTAATCTCAAAAGCTCAATTTGTGTAATTTGAATTTTGTGTATGTTGGTATTACACGTGGAAAATTTATATTTTATTTTCTCTCTCATGTATCGATCTTTGTTGATGTGAATAAAATTGGATGAAAACAATCCAACATTGGATATTAGTGTAGGAGGGAGAGAGATGAGATTCATCAAAGCATTTTTGCACATCATATGTATCGAACATTATTTCATCTTACAATTATTTTGAGTTACTAGAGAGATTGTCGAGTTATGGATACTTCTAGATTAATTTCTACTTCATGCATAACAATTAATAGGTGATCTCTATAATATCTAGTTTTTTCAAAGATATAAATTATATTTGTTTCTTTTTAGTAAATAGTGATCACCCATGGTTTTCGGAGCTTTTTTAATAAGATTTTTTTGGGGAAAACATTTATTTTTAATTGTTTTTTTCTCTTGCATGTAGATTTGATGATAAAAAGCATGATGCTTTGAGGATTGTCTTAGAAAAAAAATGAGATAACCGCTCATAAGAGGTTTAATTTTTGTTGCCTTACATCAACATATATGATATATCAAGTTTTTACTGTCGAGACTTAAAATCTGCTTGAACTCAATCATACAACTTACTAATATAAAAAATAATAAAGTGATATCATAAAAAATTTATGTACTTATGGAGAGTCATATTTGAGTTTGAGCATCATCAATTTGTTGTATTTTTACATACTCAAATATTCAAATTGTATCATGTGTTAGTTTGGTGTACGTTGATGTCATAATTGATTAAATCATATGTCATACCATCACATGCATGTATATCTATTTTTGTAGGTAAGATCTTGGTTGAATAGGATGCAATGGTAGCATATCTCAATCATGTGTGCATCCACTCATGACATCAAATATCTTCTCGAAGAGAATGGAGGCATGAGTTATGTTATAGGGCTTAAATGTATTCTATAAACGATCTACATCCTTTGTTTGTATGCTTATCAAAAATATGCCATCTTCCTCTTTGATTACATTGTGTAGAGATTCATATGGTAGTCCAAATTATAATCATTGGATTGCTAAGTTCCCATGCCATCTAAGTTCGCATATCATCAGTCAGGTTTGGGAAATTGAAATTTTTCTTAGGAGGGGAAAATAAGTTGCCAAAAAGACATCACTTTAAATGCATATATGTCCCACTCAATTGTTGGAACAAATGGCAATCCTCAAATTTATCTTACATTATATGTTTTAGGTTCATAGGAAAATATGTTGGAGTTTATTGACCTCCAGAATATAGCAAGAAGTAGGTGGAACCCCCTAGGAACAAGTTGACCTTCTCACAAACTTCATCACAGAAAACCAGTCATGCTTGCAGAGCTTACTATTCTCTAATGCATTAGAATTTTCTAAAACTGTTTTAACCACACATACTAGACATCAAGCGCTTTCCAATGAGCCAAATAACATGCAAATTAGATAAATACACAAGGAGATATGACCTCTGCAAGTTTGAGGTTTAATGGAGACCTTCAGCAGAGGTGAAACCAGAGAACACACACTACTTGCAGAGAGTACTTCTCTCAGCTCACAAATCCAATGATTATCCAAATTTAGAGGAAGAAAGTAGACAGTATGAGCTTTCAAATGAGCTATCAAACATGTAATTTGGATATATAATGAGGGAGATACAAGCTCTGCAATCTCTGCATACAAAACTACAGCAGCATAGAGATACACATATGCCTCTCTTGGACTTCCCACAAGATCACGACTTTTGTCCTCTTTTTATAGCATGCAAAACTAATCTAAAACCTTCCTAATACATCTAAATTCTTGGTAGACACTTAGGTGGAGGTATTACATGACTCAAGTGCTCAAATAAGCAAAGTATTGATGGACTTTGAGAACTAGCCACATCGACCTTCCACTAGGACACCACTGCAGCTCCCTTGTGACTCACTAATTTGACTCACCGTGTTCTAGAACTCACGTGGTTTTTTTGCTATCTTTTATGAATAATATGAGCCTTCTTGAAGTATTTGAAGACATCCCAAAGGTATTTACATAATTTGAAACTTGTACCCTACATAAAACAAATGTTCGCAACATTCTCCCCCTCAAGTTTCAAAGGGTATTTCCTTCATGCCAAGAATATAGTTGAATCTTTGAAGCTTCGGTCCATCCAAGGATTTGGTGAAGATATCTGCAACTTGATCCTTTGTTCCCACATAAGAAACTTGTACCTCATTGTTTATGGCCTTCTCTCGAACATAATGATAGTGAACCTCTATATGCTTTGTTCTAGCATGAAAGATAGGATTTGAGGTCATATGAATGCTGCTCAAGTTATCCCCATATATCAGTGGTACATCAACCTGCACATTCAAGTCATGAAACAACTTTTTAAACCACATAACTTCAGTAGTAGCCAATGCTAAACTTCTATACTCAGCCTCTGTAGAAGATAAAGCAACTGTAGGTTGTTTCTTTGAACTCCATGTTAATGTCTTGTTTCCTGCTATTACCACATATCCACTTGTGGATCTTCTGTCATCTTTGCTTCCAGCCCAATCTGCATCACTAAAGACTTTAAGAGTTAGATCAGCATCATGACTATAAAATAATCCTTCGTTCATGGTACCTTTCAAATACCTAAGCACTCTTTTCGCTGCATGCATATGAGGTACTCTAGGTTCATGCATAAACTGTGAAAATACTCCCATTGCATAGCATATATCATGTCTAGTTTTTGTTGCATAAATCAAAGATCCTACCATGGATCTATACACATTCATATCATGCAACTCATCACCTTCCTTTGCACTCAACTTTACATTACATTCCATTGGAGTAGAAAAAAATTTACATTCCTGCATATCAAACCTTTTCAACATATCACATATATACTTTCTCTGTATCAACCACATACCTTCATCGCCATACACAATTTCAATCCCAAGAAAGTATCTAAGCAAACCAGGATTTGAAATTTTAAATTCCTTTCCCAAATTACCTTTTATCTCATCAATTGCTTTTGCATCATTCCCTGTAATCAACAATTCATCCACATAAATGCATACATAGACACACATGCCATCTACATGTTTTACATAAAGTGAAGGATCAGCATGACTCGCTGTGTATCCTTGCAGCATAAGATACTTTACCAACCTTGCATTCCATGCCCTTGGTGCCTGCTTAAGACCATACAATGCCTTCTTTAACCTGCATACATGATTAGGACATTTTGCATCCACATAACCATCTGGTTGTGACATATACACTTCTTCATTTAACTCACCATTAAGAAAGACATTCTTTATATCAAGTTGATATATATTCCACCTTTTACTTGCAGCTAAAGCCAACAAAGTTCTCACCGTTGCCATGTTTGCTACTGGACTAAATGTCTCCTCATAGTCCAATCCTTGAGTTTGATTATATCCTTTTGCTACAAGTCTAGCCTTATATCTTGACACACTACCATCACTATTTCTTTTAATCTTAAAAACCCACTTGCAACCAATTACCTTTTGCTTTGGTGTCTTTGGAACTAAATTCCAAGTCTTGTTATCCTGTAGTGCTTCCATTTCTTCTCTCATTGCTTTCTCCCACTTTTCATCTCCTTTTGCCTCATCATAACATGTGGGTTCATTTTCCTGCTCAACTTTTGTCATAAAAGCATAATGAGTATTCATGAAAGATTCATAAGTATACCTTTGAGGTTGCGTACTCACTCTTGAAGTTCTTCTTACCTCCAACGTAGATGCTCTTCCTTTCTTATTAGGAACCTTTGATTATTCTCCATAGTCACATACAACACTAATTTCCTCTCCTTCATCATTAACTTCAACAAGTTTGAGTCTACCTTTACTTTTAACACTAGGAGGTGACTCTTGCCTTAATCTTCCATTGAAAGGTAGCTCTCTTTCTTCATCCAAACCACTTTTCTCATCACTTAAACTTCTTGTGGGTTGAGGTAAGCACTCATCTCCTTCACCTGTATCTTCTTCATCTCCATTTATGACCTGCAAACTTTTCTTATCTACATACCATGAAAGTGATTCATCAAAATTTACATCTCTAGAAACAACCACCTTATTGGTATGAGGATTATAACATCTACATCCTCTTTGAGTATCTGCATAACCAATAAATATACATTTTTCTGATTTCACATCAAGTTTTGATCTCACTTCACTAGGTACATGTACATAACATACACAACCAAATACTTTCAACTGACTTACACTTGGTTTCCTTCCATGCCATACCTCATATGGTGTCAAATGATGAACTCCAGCAGTAGGTACTCTATTCATAATGTACACACTTATGCTAACAGCTTCAGCCCAAAAAGAATTAGGCAAACACATATCATTTAACATGCTTCTAGATGCTTCTGCTATGATTGTGTTTCTTCTTTCTGCGACTCCATTTTGTTGTGGAGTATACCTGCATGTAACTTCTCTTTTGATACCTTCATCATACAAAAAATCAATAAAAGCTTGAGAGAAATACTCTCCTCCTCCATGAGATCTTAGCTTCTTAACATATCTTCCTGTTTGCTTCTCGACAAATGATTTAAAATTTTTGAAACAATCAAAGACTTCACTCTTATGTTTAATGAAATACACAAATGTCATTCTACTATAATCATCAATGAATGATACATAGTACTTATTACCAGCCAAGGATGCCTCTTTAGTAGGACCCCATACGTCCGTGTGTATAAGATCTAGCAATCCACTGCTTACATAGCTTGAATGCTTGAAAGGTTGTCTACTCTGCTTACACATTTGGCATGCTTCACATAGATGCACCATATGTTGCTTAGGAAGATCAGGTAATCCCTCAACAATCCTCTTCTTTGATAGCTCCTTTAACCTGTGTACATTCATGTGTCCAATCCTTTTGTGCCATAGATCCAGCTCTGCTATTCGATGCATACCATAAGAGAAATAGTTTGTATGATTTGGGTTTACCTTGAATGTAAATAATCTACCTTGTTTTTGACCCCTAGCAATTAACCTCCTTTGCTTTGGATCCTCAATGAAGCAACCTCCATGATTAAACTTTTTTCTACCATTTGACCAACTGACATCAAATTCTTAGTGATCATTGGCACATAAAGTACATCCTTCAAGCAATTTTTCTTGCTCTTATCTTGCATAACAACATCTCCAACCTGCATAATCTTATGGGTTGTATCATCTCCTGTTTCAACATGACCTTTACATGAAGGATTATGCATATTAGAAAACCATGAAGCATCATGTGACATATGGTTAGAGCAACCACTATCTACATACCATACATCACTATTGCAATTCATCTTAGTTTCTACATTCATCATAAGAAGAGAATCAAAATCATCACTTTTACCTTCAACTGCATAATTTCCTTGTTGTTTACCTCTTCTTGAATAGCCTCCTCTTCGATTACCACCTTGATTATTTTCATTTTGATAACAATCTTTGGCATAGTGTCCATACCTTCCACATATATAGCAATTGTTGTTATCTTCACTCCTTTGTCTTTGATTGTAGTTGTAGTTGCCTCTCGTACCTCTGGCGCTTGATCTTCCTCTTCCTCTTGTGTTGAAGAAGCCACTTGAAGTCCCTTGATCATCGTTCCTTCTTCCTCGACCTCTATTTGAACCTCTTCTTCCTCTATTTCCACCTCTTGATGATCCTACATAAAGAGCTTGTCCTTGAGATCCTTTTTGATTTGAAGTAGAGCCATTTAGATTCATCTCCTCCGTGACCATAAGAGCAACAAGTTGATCAAAGTCTGGTAATTCTCCTCTAACATAAACTGAAGTAATGAATGGTTTCCATCTCTCATCATCCTTGAGTCCGTTGAGAGTATGTGCAACCAAGTCATCATCCTCCACATGAGCTTGAATTGATCCTAGTTGATCTGCAATCTCTTTAACCTTCAACAAGTAATCATTGACCGATGTCCTTGTATCTTTCTTTATGTTATTCAACTCATTTTTGAGTTGAATCTTCCTTGCTCTTGTACCTGTAGCATACAACCTTTCCAATGCAAGCCAAACATCTCTACTCGTGTCTAGATCTTGTATGTGTCCTACCATTGAATCTTGAATATTTTGTGATAAAATGAATATAACCCTTTTGTCTCTTTCATTCCAAAGTCTAAACTCCCTCAATTGTTGTTGATTTGGATCCTCTGGTAATATAGGTTTGATATCCTTTCCATCAATCAAACCATACAAGCCTCTACCTTGCAAGTATGATGTGATTCTAAATCGCCATGCTTGATAGTTGTTCTTATCAAGCTTCTCTATTTGTGCATGTTGATCGCCCATTGTGTAAATACTAAACTTCCTCCTTTAACCCTCCTTTTGCATCTGTGTGATAAGAATAAGTATGAGATTTACCTTTGTTATAAAGTTTATGCACCTTTCTTTGCTTGGATGTTGCTTGAGAGGCTTCCTTGTTATCTCCTTCTACCTTTGTGTAGTGTCGATGATGAACCTCTTCTCCAATAGCTTCAAATTCTTCATCAAGGTATTATAACCTTCTCCAAGCTTCAATTCCTTGCTCTGATACCAATGTTGGAGTTTATTGACCTCCAAAATATAGCAAGAAGTAGGTGGAACCCCCTAGGAACAAGTTGACCTTCTCACAAACTTCATCACAGAAAACCAGTCATGCTTGCAGAGCTTACTATTCTCTAATGGATTAGAATTTTCTAAAACTTTTTTAACGACATATACTAGACACCAAGAGCTTTCCAATGAGCCAAAGAACATTCAATTTGGATAAATACACAAGGAGATATGACCTCTGCAAGTTTGAGGTTTAATGGAACCTTCGGCAGAGGTGAAACCAGAGAACGCACACTACTTGCAGAGAGTACTGCTCTCAGCTCACAAATCCAATGATTATGAAAATTTACAGGAAGAAAGTAAACAGTAAGAGCTTTCAAATGAGCTATCAAACATGTAATTTGGATATATAATGAGGGAGCTACAAGCTCGGAAATCTCTGTATACAAAACTACAACAGCATAGAGATACACATATGCCTCTCTTGGACTTCCCACAAGATCACGACTTTTCTCCTCTTTTTATAGCACGAGAAACTAAGCTAAAACCTTCCTAATACATCTAAATTCGTGGTAGACACTTGGGTGGAGGTATTACATGACTCAAGTGCTCAAATAAGCAAAGTATTGATGGACTTTGAGAACCAACCACATCGACCTTCCACTAGGACACCACTGTAGCTCCCTTGTGACTCACTAATTTGACTCACCATGTTCTAGAACTCACGTGGTATTTTTGCTATCTTTTATGAATAATATGAGCCTTCTTGAAGTATTTGAAGACTTCCCAAAGGTATTTACATAATTTGAAACGTGTACCCTACATAAAACAAATGTTCGTAACAAAATAGACACGTATTCTCCATATGATACTACCCTTAAAACCTCTTCTTTTCAAATAATATGTGACTCATGGTTTGTAAGAGAAAAGTAGCAAAAAATCTATGAAATAAATTTCCTAAGATAAAGGGCAACTTCTATGATATTTCCTTGAATCAAGGAAATCAGCCGTTTGGGAGCTCTCTCTCCTTGAATCAAGGATATTAGACTTTTACTCTTTTTGGAAAAAAAGCATGAGCCTGGAAAATCTGTCGTTGCTCAATCACATGTATATAAACCCCATACTTATGAGAAAAATCTGAGGCAACCAGTTACTTAGTATGCATGTGTCTATGTCGACCTCCTGTTGTTCTTCTCTCATCTCTTGCTATCCATTAACATGATGTTGCTCTTATGTTTTCTTAGATCAGTGAGTACTGCTACTCGTCCTATCTCATGGAGAGTGTGCATGTGTACTTGATCAAGTGATCTCCACAAGTGTATATGATTGTCTGCTCTTGAGTTCAACATTCGGCTTTAGTACTTTGTATCTATACATGATTTGAAACATTACGAGATAATTATGTATGCGCAAATTCACTAGATGCATTGGGCATTAATATATCATGCCATGATCTCATGTTTGTACAAGTATTCCTTAGTATTGCACCTGTGCTATATATTCATATGAGAAATATGATCCATGCAAATCTTGGAGGTTACTTTGATTGGATAGTTCTCACTATAGTCATCGTTTAGTAACAATCATATATTGGTGCAGCTTAACGCAAAGCTCATTTAGTTTTATGTCTATGTCAAGTAATGCCATCGAATATTTCTTGCCACTGCATATATTGCAGAAGCTATAAACATCTTGTCTATTCCCGTATATGGCAATCCAAAAGCATACAAAATAATCAAACATGAACGATGCTTTTGTTGCAGCTATATTCTGTTCACAGGATCATATCTCTGTGAAGTTCATTTCGATACTCTTGAACTCTTATGTTCAATCGTAGGTCAAAGTTAACTTCAGCTAGATTGCACTTATGCAATCATATACAGAAACATGTCTAATTATGATGACAGGATCACTTTGAAGTTGGGCAGAACATTTCTAATGATCCATGTATGCAAAAGATCTTACTTCAAAGCAATACTATGTTGTTACATATTGAAGAAGATGGCATACATCGTAAATCTATTATATGCAAGTTGCATATAGTGGCTTGGTTTCTTAGACGTCTGATTATTATATTGTGTGCAAGTTGCACATTGAACATCATGTTCATTTTTTTCACAGGATAACATGTTAAGTTAAAGTTCATGATATCAACATGATCACATGGAGTTTCATCTACCGAGGAATGTAATATACTGAACATGTTTACAGTACAGATCACATGACATCATATTCATTTGTGAGGTCTATATGTCTTCTATCTCAAGTGAAATTATTGACCCAATTCAAATAGGACCTAGCTTCAACTTATGTGCAATATTTGAAACATCTACTTAATTCATTTCTGTATATACCCGCATGTACTCTCTTCACACAATGGTATCCAAGTCATTCATGAATCTCATTTAGAGATGTGTTCGCACATACAAAGAGAAACCCTGAAGATGATCACATGTTATTATCTTATGTGTAGATCTTGAAGTTATACTTTGCTTCTCCATTCATGTTTTCACACAAGTTTCTTATACTTATAGTGGTACGAGAGCCATCAAGAGCCATTTACAAGCCTTCGTTAAATCCTCATCGACATTTTTCTCACTTGTAATTATCATTGAAGCAGGAGGATGAAATCGCATTGAAATGTGTAGCTCAGTGATGAGTAGCACCTCCTTTAATGTCAATCCAGGAAGACATGAGGATGGTATGAAGACCTCGAGCAAGTGAAGGCACAAATGTGTGAGTGAGAAGCACACCAACATGCACACACATACACACACACGCGCACACACGGCAAGAACAAAGAGAGCAAGACAATGGAATCACTTCTATTGCAACAAAGTTCTCATACAAATTCAAAACTACAAGAAGCTAGCCCCAAAAAATGAGCTCTCTAGCTCTATTTATAGTTTTTGACTAGTTTTGGCCCTGTTCAGACCTAGTGTTCGGCCTAGTTAAAAATTAGGTTCCAGGGCTTATTTGAGGGCTCAAACGAGGTCTAAAAAATATGAAAATTGGTAGGCAATTACTTCTAAGGCTCCTCAAGCTCGAGGACTCCTCGGCTTGTACAAAATGGAGCTACAAAAAGGTGAAACGGTATTTATAAGGGTTTCTAGTGATGAGAATCACTTTTAAAATGATGTAAGGTTCGGGTTGCCTCAGTGCTAGATCTGCATGTATGCCCGTACCTGCTTCTTCCCGTATGATGCCAACACTCTCCCCCTCCTAGCGTCTGTTGTCTCTGACAGGCCTTTGCTCCGTGGTCTAATCAATGTAGTGCTGCAGTATGTCGGTTGCCAATTCTTGTTCTTTGATCAATAGTCCCCTGACCAAGTCTCTTTGAAGGGCATCCCAATTAATTGTGCCAGGCATGTCAGGTTGTGGCGTGGTGTAGAGCTCTGAATGCATTGTTTGTTCGCACGCGAATAAGTGTAGCAGATGAGTTGGGCGTGGCGCGAACACTTCTGAGTGTGATTCCCAGAACCCCGTGGTGAACATGTCATCAAATGTTTGCTTGTAGCAAGAAGGGAGATATCTTATTCATGCATGCCACGCATAAGCCACTCAGATACTCGGGGTCGTTCTCATATCATGAACTAAGTCATAATTACCATTTATGAAGCCCGGAATTGGTGGCTGGATGTGATGTACATTGCGGAAAGTCTTTAACACTACTTCTGATGATAGCCATCATGTAAGCTACAGAAGGTGTGCCGGTTGGGGGTGCAATGGCGGGGTAATTGAGCCATTCTTTGCAATTGGCATTGTTCTTAACGTTTATGGCAAATGCCTTCCATGATCTTCGGTGTTGCACTGGCCCGAAGCAATTATTATACTTCAAGTGCATGGGCACGTGATCCCATGTTCGTAGCATCTCCAGATAGGTCTCCAGTAACTTTTGCCTCCAAGTGGGTTGGTATATGTTCCCTTTGTGGGTGTCCTCTGGAATGTCCTCGGGTTCAAATTGGGTAGCGAAAGTAGGGTACTTGTTGGTTTTGTGTTTGATCTCAACGTTGTAGTCTGCCAACAGTACAAAGTATGGCTTATACTGTAACTCTGAACTGGTTATCAATCGCCTAGGAGCCAAGTGCTTGAAATATTCCGATTGAAGTATGGTCTCCTCGATAGTTTTCATGGCCACCATTTGAGTTGAGATACACTCCTCGTGAGTCACCCCCATCTCTTCTACCTGTTTCATCCATGCTGGAGGGGGTTCCTCGTATGTGTCCTATCCCTCGTCAGTGGTTGTGCCTCCTGGAAAAGGTTGAGGCTCATAAGTGTCTTCAAATGTTTCCTCCACTGGAATGGTGATGGCCTCCTCTTCTGTTGGTTGATCGGGTGGAGAGGGGAGTCGTTCATATTGTAACAACTTAATCTTTAATTCTGCAACTTGTTGGCGTAGCTCAAGTACCTCATTGGCCGTCGAAGATTCAGGCTCTGGTGAAGTAACAGCATTGACCATCTCTTTAAGTTCTACCATATTGGGGCGGGCATCGGTTGCCTCTGTAGCTCCTTCACTTGGTCGGCCAACTGATCATGTGCTTCTAAGAGATTTGCATAGTTTTACAATATTTATTGGATACATTCCGAGGGGATAGCTAGAAATTTGGCAGGATCGATAGGTGCCCCTGGGGTGTTCTCAATGGCTGCTTCTAAATTCTCTTGATTCTGTTGTTGTAATCTTCTGTTCTCTTCTTAAGCAGCTGCTAAATGGTGGCGAAGTAAGGCCATGTTTCTTTGTAGTCTAGCACTGCGGGCCAGCTGATCTCTGAGTTGTTCTTCAGTTGCCTTTCCCTTCTCTGTATATTTAGTTTCGAGCTCCACATGAGCTTGTTGGAGAGCGGTAACCTCATGTTGCAATGCAGTGTTACTCAACTCCAAGGCATTGACACGTGCCTGAAGGTGAGCAGACAAATTGCAAAGCTCCTTGTTATTCTCTTCCAATAATCTATACTCCTGCTTAAGTTGTGTGGTAGCTTCGAACATGGTGTCTAGTGCATGACTAAATGAGGTGGATGCAGGGGTAGAGGTGGAAGATGCAAGGGTTCTGGAAATGGGGAAGGGAAAAGTGGATGTTGTGCCTACAATGATTGGAAATGGTGACGTGAGTGAAGTGAAATGTGATGATGTTGGAACAAACGTGGGGGTGGGTGGTCCAGTGGATGGTGAAATGTCCATGGGATCGGACGTGATTGTGTGTGAAGTGTGAAGCGTGAATACGGGAATGGTGGGTGGTGTGTTAGTGGTGGGCGTGAATGTGGGTGAGGTGTGATGGGAAAGGGAATTTCTATTATATTCATCAAGTTGTTGCATCATATTTACAAGGTTTGCCAAAAATGGAGGTAGGATGGCTTGAGTTGGTTCTGAGGAGGTTAAGAGAGGTTCAATGGTTTGGGGGTGGGAAAGAGTAAATGTAGTGGTGAAGGGAAATGGGTGTGTTAATGTTTGGGTAGGGAGATGTGGCTGTCCAAGAGCTGGTTGATAAGATGGGTGACCTAATATGGTTTGATGGGTGGCGGGATGACCCATATGAGGTTTGGAAAATGGGCAAGCAACGATAGAGGTAGGGATAGGTGAGGAGGGCAAAATGGTGGTGTGCCACATAGGTTCCATAAGGATGGTTGTGGGTTGTTCAGTGATGCTAGAGGCGAGTGGTTCGGTGGGTGGAGTGGGCGGTGATGGTGGAGAGGGTATCTGTGTGCTGTCCTCATGTGCATCAGTGTCATTGGGGCTGTTCATGTGCACATCTTCCTGAGTGGTAGTAGGGAGTGAGGTAGAGACTTCCATCTGAATCATTTTTCCCCTCCGTGGTCGCGTATCCAGCCTTCATTGATCGTATTGAGGAGGGTTGTGATGTAGCATGATCCGCATAGCTTCTATAATCACATATGTCTCAACTAAAAGGTTCAATGATTCAGCAAAGTGGGGGTCCGCGTTCTCTGCTTGAAGCATTTGATTCACCATCCCTCTATTTGCCTCTTCTGATAGCTTATGCCTCTTTTGTACCTGCTTGATCGTTTTGTAGAGCCGTTTGAGTTGTGCAGTGTAAGCCGGGGCTTCCTCCTCACTCTCCTCTGCTTCATTTCCCTGTGCCTCTTCTTGACCATGTGTGCCTCCAGCATGAGTATGTTGTGCCTCATCTTCCCAATGTACTCTTCGTGCATCAATATGTGGCCGTCCTCTCTGGGATGATGATCCGGGGCCGTCAATGTCTGAGAAGAACTCACTCTCAGATAAGTGGGTTGTTTGCAAGAAGCTTTCAAAGTCAAAAGATGTATCCTCTGCCAAAGTAGCCATGGAGGCAAACTCAGCGTCCGTGGGTAGTGGAGGGGCTGATGGAGTGGGTTGTGCCATGCCCCCTGATTGTGGTCCCTGGAGATGGATCGTGAAAGGGGCTACTTGTTCTTCTTCTCTACAGGAGGCTTCAGTGGTGACTTCGCGAGGAATTAGAACCTGTGAAAGTGATCCCCGCATTCGTTTAGTGGTTTGAACCCCTGATTTCCGCCCCTGGAAGAATTGCAACTGTGAGTACTTAAGGGCCCATGCGATTGGCACATCATAAGCGAGGCATCTGTAGATTATTCTTGTAATGGCGCAGTAGCCATTCAAAGTAGGCTTCCTCACTCCTCGTTTGCCTGCTTCATATAACTGGTCAAGGATCCACACTGGCATTTTAATAGGTAAGCTCCCAGTCTCCACTAGGTATAACCCATACCAGATCTTCTTATGAGGCTGTGTGAATCGTTCTTGCACCGGAAATGCAAAATGTTGAAGACACGTTCGCAATGGTATAGCAATGTTCGGGGTGAGGGCACACATTTCTTTCAATTTCTTGAGTTTATTGTTCTTCATAGACTCCGATATCAAAGGATCTCGATCGGAGGGTACATGGGTGCCATACATCTGAAGGGCCTCCCTGATTAAAGTGATGTTCAACTCAAACTTTTTCATTTCCTCCTGGTTTGATAGAGAGGGCACCAAGAATGTGCTTGAATGATCTTTATCTCCTGTCACCTTCAGAGTTGCAATCAAGTAATAGCACCTAAGGAAATCAGGTTTAGGCAGAGATGCACTAAAATAATCCTGCAATCCCGCTTTCTGCCAAATATCTTGAAGAGGAGCTACATTTTGCAATGCTTCAAATTCTCGTGAGAAGAACTGAAAGGTCCACCAAACTCCTCCAAATTCCAACTTGGATTCCCAAATATGATTAGTATCTCCCAAATCTCCTGGCATCTCATTGAACCAATGAGAATGTCTTTTCACTCTTTCTGTTAGGCCACTCGATGGATCCGAGATGGGAATTCTTCGCACATTGAGGAACTCTTCAAGCCTCACTGTCAATGGAGCCTCCACAGGCATGGTATCCCAATCGCTTTGAGTACTAGTGCCCGCCTGGGAGCTTGTTCATGCTACTGCTACCATGAGACTCCTTGCAGCAGTTGATGTTTATCTGCTAGAAGAAGAGAGGCACATTAGTGTTGCATAGGAAACAGGTCGTAATGTTGTTCCCTCCACAATACTAACATGACAATCCAAATGGTTAGTGGTTAGTGGTTAGAGGTGAAGTGTTTGTGATAGATGTGAGTGGTGGTTAGTAGTTAGTGTCGCCCAAAAACTAGCCAATAACACCTGCAAGTGTCTATCAACTTTGATGTTTTAGGCTTTAAAAACCTGCATAAATTTGCAGCGACTACTCCCACCAAAACTGAAAACCCCTCGAGAAACCTGTAGTTTTACGAGTGTGGCTGAGAATACAGCCCCAAAGGTTGATATTTATTGTCTGAAAAGTACAAGGAACACTCTTCTTGATGTTCTTGGACCTGTGTGAAGAGAAGCATGTGCGAAAGTACTCCGAAATGGCTCCAAAAACACCCCAAAATTGCTTCAAAAATAGGCTTTGAAAGCAAAAATGAAGCTTTGAGGGACCAAAACTTGTTCAAGGTAATGTCAACCTTAGTTCTTCCCCTTCTTCAAACACCACAAGAGTGTAGCTTAGTGGCAAGAGATTGCCACGGTTAAGCGAGCTCTGGGGGGAAGAGTACTGGGATGGGTGATCTCCCGGGAAGTACCAGGAACCTCTATATTCCTTGATCGTTGAGGTCCTCCCTCGCACAGAGCCAACGGTGCCAACCGTGACTTCGGTGACTCGGATGACAAGGTATGCCAAGGATGTTTATTTCCCTACTGTGGTTAAATAGATTTTCTTTATAATGTAATAATTCTCACCCCAGATTTTATAAATATATTTGTTATTATGAATGCAAATGATATGCATAAATAAAACCATAAAGAATTTAGAACATAGAAAAATACAACCTGAAATTAACTTCTTCTTCAAGCTTCTCATCTTCAACTTTATCATAAAACAATCTTTAATTTATTTGCTCAAAAAACATCTTCAACTCCTGCTCACAATCAACAACATCTAGACTCACAAGTAAAATTAGTTTTCATAAATAAACTTTTTTCTTCATACATGTAAAAGAAAAAATGCATTTAAAAGAAAATTCATTCATCATTTCTATTAATTAAAAATTCATTCTTCATCATACAATAAGTCATAATTTTCTTCATTTCTTTGTTTGAATAATTTAACTCTTTTACTTGCAATTAAATTCTTAAGAGGTATTCCATCTAATTCTCGTAAGGCATACGTTCCATTATCATAAACTTTGATCACCACATTAGGTCCAAACCAACGCTTTTTTAATATCCTACGAGCATCATACTGAGAATCAAATGTACTATCATAAATTAAAACCCAATCATTAATTTGTATTGGCTT
This sequence comes from Ceratopteris richardii, assembly GCA_020310875.1. Taxonomy (NCBI): domain Eukaryota; kingdom Viridiplantae; phylum Streptophyta; class Polypodiopsida; order Polypodiales; family Pteridaceae; genus Ceratopteris; species Ceratopteris richardii. The sequence goes on along the minus strand of CM035406.1, from coordinate 40,270,424 downwards.
TGACCTTAACCTATGTGACTTATTTTGATTTTTTATTCTTTATTCGAGATTCTTTCAATTTATCTGTAGCTTCCTCTAATCTTTCATTCCCTTGTTCAAGTTATTGAATTCTTAGAGCTAATAAATCTTCAATAGACAGATTATCTTCCCATAGAAGAGTAGCCCAAGTAAGGATTTGAGTATGCACAGAAAAAATAGGTTTCTGGTAGTACATTGATTTTGTTGGCATATACCCCATTGTTCTAGTGCAGGTCATTCTATCAGCCCACAATGCAAATGGTAGAAATTTCAGCCAATTTTTCAGTTCTCCATTGCAAGCTTTAGAAATCACCTTAATAATAGGAGAATGCCCTCTTTCTATTTTCCTGTTAGCCTCAGGGTTATAAGCAGTCGTAAGAGGTAAACGAATTCCATGCTTAGCAAAGAAATCTCTAGCTTCCTGTGCATCTAATTCTCCCCTATCAGCTACTACCTTTTCAATATAACCAAATCTTGAAATTACATCTTCAAGAAGAAATTTGCATACATTTAATGTTTTTTTAGATCTTAGGGCTCGGCCTTCTACATGGTTTGTAGGGTCTTCTCGTGCAAGAACTATATATCTCATCCTATCTATACCTTTGGGCATGGTCACTAGGTCAACTACCCACTTATAATTTATGCATGGTGGATAGGTAGGATGCAACGGATCCCTATGCTTAACTGACGAAATGTAATTGACATATATCACAAGAATTTACATAGTGCTTTACATTAACATAGATGCTTGGCCACCTCTAGCTCAGTGATGAGTAGCACCTCCTTTAATGTCAATCCGGGAAGATGTGAGGATGGTATGATGACCTCAAGCAAGTGAAGGCACAAGTGCGTGAGTGAGAAGCACACCAACATGCACACACATACACACACACACGCACACACGGCAAGACAAAGAGAAAGACAATGGAGTTCTTTTAGATTACTTCCAAAATGCTCATACAAGTTCAAATCTATTACAAGCTAACCTCAAAAATGAGCTCTCTAGCTCTATTTATAGTTTTTGACTAGCTTTTGGCCCTGTCCAGACCTAGTGTCTGGCCTAGTTAAAAATTAGGTTCTAGGGCCTATTTGGAGGCTCAAATGGAGTCTAAAAATCATAAAAACTGGTACGATGATACTTCTAATACTCCTCAAGCTCAAGAACTCCTTGGCTTGCACAAAATGGAGCTACAAAAATGTGAAATGGTATTTACAATGATGCAGAGTGACTAAATTCACTATTTAGGAAGTATTACTTCATGGAAAAATTTGGACGGCCTACTTGCCAGATCTTCGTTGACTACTTTATCTACTGGTGCTTTCTCTTCGCTCTGAATCCCTTCTTTGACTTCCTTGTCTTGTGAGTCCTTGGGTACCTTGACTACTGCCAACACCCCCCCCCCTCTCTCGCGTTTGTCGTCTCTGACAGACCCTTGTTGTGTGGACCGTTGGATGTAGTAATTCACAACATTGGTCGCCAAGTGATGTTCTGATAATCGCAGTCCTTTTTCCAAATCGGTGAGTAGTGCATCCCAGTCTACTGGCCCAGGAACTTCCGGATGTGGCATACGTAACTTTTTTGAATGTAGAGCCTGTTCCACAGCAAATAATTGTAATAAATGAGATGGTCTGGGAATGAATATCTCTGAATGATATTTCCAGAACCCAGTGATAAACATTTCCTCAAATGTTTGCTTGAAGCAGGCTGGTAGATACTTGATACGAGCATGCCATGCATAGACAACATTGATAGATGGTGTGGTGCTCATATCATAAACAAGGTCTTGATTTCCTGCATTAAATTCGAGAGCCGAAAGATGAGGTTCCTTGACATTCTTAAAGGTCCTGAATGTCACCAGCATTAGCTCAAAGATTTTGAGGCACATCTGTGCCATGATATCTAGTATATTCTTGAATCTGATTGCCCAGTGTTGGATGGTTGAAATCATGTAGTTGACTGTGGGTTGGCCATGAGGGGGTGCTAGGTACACATAATTTAGCCACTTTTCACATCCTTTAATCGTCAAAACTGTTTTGGTGTACTCTGGCCAAGACCTTCTTCGAAAGACAGGGCAGTAGCATGGATTATACTTGATGTATAATGGCATGTTATTCCAAGTGCATACCATCTCAGGGTATGTTTCAAGCATACGGATCCTCCAGGTAGGTTGAAATATATTCCCATGTGTGGCACTTGCAGGGATGTCTTCTGGTGCAAATTGTGTCACCGAGCTGGGTTCTTTTGTTGTTCGCTGCTTGATTTCAGCATTATAATCTGCCATTAAGACACAGAATGGAACATACAAATCATCGGACGTGTCAATCCACCTATGATGGGAGAGGTTTCTCAAGTAATCGGATTTGATGAAGATTTCTTCCAATTGGGACATTGATTGTATCTATACTGCCACCCTCTCATCGTGGGTTGTAGCCACCTTCTCTAACCTTTGCATCCATTCAGGAGCTTCGATCTCAATTGTGTCCATTCCTTCTTCTGTTTGCTTACCCCTTGGTGCAGGCATCGGTACGTATGGGTCTTCAAAGATCTCCTCAACTTCAATTGGAACTAAGTCTTCAGGTTCCGGTTCCACGAGGGGAGAGGGTTGACACTCATATTGAAGAACTTTCTTTTGTAGTTCTGCCAGTTGTGCTCTGAGTTCTGCGACTTCTTCAGATGTGTGGGTTGTGGCTGTAACTTCTTTTGGTGAATCTTGCTGGGCTGCCAGTTGCTTTAGTAGGTCATCCTGCTCTCTTTCTAAGGCAGCATGTGCTTCCAAGAGATCGGCGTGTGTTTCCAATATGATTTGCATATTTGCCGATGGGATGGCCTTGAAATTCTCTGGGTCAATTTCTTGCGGTAAACCCTCCATTGCTGCTTCCAGGCTCTCTTCGTTCTATTTTTGTAGTAATTTATTTTCTTCAAGTGCTGCAGACATGTGCTTTTGTAGTAATGCGAGGTTACGTTGAAGCTTGAGATTGTCCGTTATCTGAGCGTGTAACAGATCATCAAGTTGTTGTTTTTCTTCAGTATCTATCTGGGGTGGATTGGCGATTAACTGATCATGTTGTGCTTGCAATGTACTATACTGCTATTGTAACTGCCTCTTCTCCTTCTCTAAATTAATGAATCTCTCCTATAGCGTTTCATGATTTCTGAACAAGCTCGTATGTTGGGCATCTAGATGCTGGTAATGCTGTTGTAGTTGAGTCATACATTGGTACATATTATTAAATACATTATTAACAGGAGTGGATGCGGGAAAGGTGTTGAATGCAGAGGGGTAGGGAAAAGGGAATGGGAGTGTGTATGTTGTGCTTGAAAAGGGTGAAGTGGGTGGTGGGGGAATGGGAGATTGTGGAAATATGGGAGGAGGGAGAGGTGCGGAAGTACGTGATATGTCCATGACGTCATATGTGGATGTAGTCGCGGGAGTGATTGTGAACATGGGAATTGTCGGTGTAGTGATGGTTGTGAAGGTGTAAAGTGGTGTGTGTAGTTGTGAATATGGATCGCCAGGGAGCGTGATCAGAGGAATGGGAATTTCAGCGGCTACAGTTAGAATTATCGTGTCAGTGGTAGTATTTACAATAGGGGTGGTGATAGGTTGTGCAGATTGTGAGGGTTGAATCACAGTTTGTGCTTCGGTATGGGAAGTGGACTCTGAGGCTGTGATGGTGGTGGTGACACTGGTAGTGGGAGGTGAAGGTGGTGGAGTTGGAGGTAGGGGTGGTAAAGGGGGTGACGGGGGTGCACTTGAGGTATGGGCTTCCTCAATGTCATTAATGGTTTGAGCCATGCTCGTGGTCGTGGATGTGGTGCCTTGTGGTTCTGATACCAATACATTCATTTGTTTCCCTGATCGAGGGGGGCGTCTGCCGTATCTTCTCTCTGATCTTTGTGAGTGTGCAAGAGCGATATGCACCGTCTTAGGTACCCCTAATGCATCAGTGATCATGTCAAGGGTTGCTCTATATTGCTCATCCACCCCTTCCTCTTCAAGGATTTGGTTCATGAGGGCTTTTCCTGCTGCCAGGGACAGTTTGTGTTGTTCTTGACCTCATTTGATGGTATCATACGGCTTTTTCAGTTGCTTCGTATAAGCAAGGGCTCCTTCAAGTTCCTGTATGAATTCTTGCTCATATTCATGCTCTTCTTCGTCGGACAGTCCTTCTTCTTCATCATCTTGCTCCTCTTTTGTGGTCTCCTCTTCATCATCATCCACTTCGACTACTTCTGGTTGGACTGGATGGGGTTGGTCTGTGACTGTCTGTTGCCCGCTTTCCTGCTCTGCCTCAACTTCTAAATTAGTAGCATTAATTATTCTGGCTACTCCTCATCAGTTAGATCTTCCAGTGTGAAGCCATGAGGGAACTCTAGGTCGGTGGGTATAGGTGGAAACACCAGATTCGGTCCTTCTGTGCTATGCCTTGGTAATCTGATAGTGAAGGGTTGCACTTGCCTTTGGAGTCGGGGAGTTGTCTCTGGTGTCAATGTAGCATCGCGGGCTTGTGCACAGGGCATCTGAACTGCTCCCCTCATTTTCTTGGATGGAGACCCAGCGGTTGATAGTCTACGTTGGAATTCTTGCACCCTGGTCCAAACAAGTGCCCTTTGAATTGGCACATCATATGCCAAGCATCTGTAAACAATCCTTGTGAGAGCACAACATCCATAAAGTACTGACTTTTGCTTCTTATACCACTGTTGATGTGCCAAGTGTATTTGGTCAATAATCCAATGAGGCATGTTGATTGTCAAAAAGAAGGCATCTGCTAAATAGAGACTGAACCAGATCTTCTTGGGTGGCAACGTGAACCTCTCTTGAGCAGGGAACGTGAAATGTTGCATGCACATTCCGAGGTGAATGGCAATAGTTGGAGTCATTGCCACCATGTCCTTCAGTTTGGTCAGGTTCCTGTTCTTCATATTGTCTGGGACCATTGACTCTTTCTCTGTGGGGATGCGCATACCCTTCATATCTAGAGCTTCCCTTACCAAATCGTTCGTCAATTTGAAACGCTTCAGTTCATTACCTCGTGTAAGAGACGGTAGTACGAAGGTGCTGTAGCCCTTTTTCTCTTTACTGGGAGTGAGGGTGCTAATCAAGTATGAGCATCGTAGAAAGTCTGGCTTGGGTAACTGTGCTTTGAAGTAATCATATAGGCCAACCTTCTTCCATATTGGTTTCAACCCTTCATTATTTTGAAGCCTCTCAAACTCTCTGGTAAAGAAATGATACCGACCCCAGCATCCGTTGAACTCTATTTTTGCCTCCCACAAATAAGTGCCGTCTCCAAGAGGTCCTGCCACATCACTGAACCAATGCAATTTTTTGCTTACTGGTGATGTGTGCCCCTGGGGAGGATTCTGAATAGGTAGGGCATGCAAAGCTCTCAATGCCAGTGGTCTTTCCTTCAACTCTTCCTCAATGGGGAGGCTTTCAATGTCCACAATCTGAGGGCTGGTGCCTGCCTGGGAGCTAGTTCCTGCAGCCTCGGCCATATTGAAGGGACTGGTCACCGGTTCTGTGAGAATATACAATTGAATGTTAACATTGCAAATGGACACCCAGTGGTCATGTGTCCCCGTTACAACATTAACATGAGATTTTAGTGATAAGTTAGTTAGTCAGTGAGTGCTCGGTGATTGTGGGTGTAATTAGTGGATGAATTGTCCTAAGAGCTAAATGGAAAGATGCAGCGTGAGAATGATGCAGTTAGTAGGTGGAGGTGAATTTACAGATGGGGTTCAAGGGGTTTATTACAAGCTTTGGGCTGCCAATGATAGTGAATGGTTTTTGGTTTTGGTTTGGTGGAGACTTTTGAGGGCTTTGTGAGAGTATCTGCTTGGAAATGAGGCTTTTTAGGGACCCATTTACAAGTGACTCTACTCATGCTCATGGGTGAATATGTGTTCTTGCATGATGTATAAGAGTGGATATAAGTTGTTCGAGTGAGTGAACCATGTTGCACAGGGTGTGGTCTTTGTGTATCTATTTGAGCCCGCAAGCAAGCCTTTGGCACCCAAATTTGTCTTGATTGTGGGTCAACCTTCATCGACTTCTTGGGTACCTAGATAGATTTTACTTTCAAAGAAGATTCTTCGGAAGACTTCTTATTAGTGTCGTGTCATTGATCACTAATAGGAAGTTGAGCCAGTTGTTGTGTCTTGACCGCAATAAGATGCTCGCCTTTCCGCACCCACATTTGTTTTGGTGGATGGGACACCTTGCTTCGTACTTTCTTTTGGCCTCGAGCATAGGTAGTCTGCTTCTTCTGCCTCTGGTTGCTGTATCCCGATGGCCTTTGGAAAAGAAGGGAGTTCCATTGTATCCTTGACTTCTTTGTTTAGATAATCATCCCTCTGCATCACATAGTTTTGGACAAGAATAGCATGGTCATCTTCATGTGTACTCCTGGAAGGACCAGGAGTGTGTGCCTTTCCTAGTTCCTTGAGTGCTCCATTATCTAACTCAACTGTAATTCGACTCTGATTTACCCATAGCTGAAGAAGTCCACTTCTTAGGTTTAGGTTGACTGCATGATCATAGATCTAGTCTTGACCCAAGAAAAGGGGTTCAGTGAGATCCTCATCTTGACACACTAGTACTTTAACTATCAGTAAAACAGCACTAGAAGGCATACAAAGCAAGGGCATTCCGCAAGCTTGAGAACGGGGTTCTTGAGCACCAAAGAGCAAGGGATCTGCAAGTGAGGTTGGAATAATCTCAACTCCCTTTGCCGATTCCTAGCTTAAGCTACACATGAATAGTGCTAGAAGTAAGTCAGGGCAATGATAGGCATAAGACAAGTCAAAGACTATCTAAGAAATCAAGTCCAAGTCAAGAGATAACCTGTGTGTGACCGATAACTTTAAAGGAAAAGAACCTAATGTGGAACGATCAACTTAAAGTGCGGAAATTAACTCAAGCATTCCTGACGACGTGATATCAGACAAGATAATAAACATGATAATCAACTAAAAAGAACCAAGTGACTGATACAAATTGATCGGCAACGAGGCTGTACCTTGGGTAAAAATTGGGATTGCTCAGTTAGGCATATGAACCTTAGATCAGGACGACACCTAGGGAGAGATAGATAGAGTCTTAGGTCTTCAGAGGCTAGTGTCAATCATACTGCTAGGTCTTGGGCCCAACAGTTGAGCCATCATTCATACTACCCTAGCTCTGAGACTAGTGAGTCAGAGATGTCTTAAGGTATGGAGAGACCCACAGGAAGTTCAGGTGTGCCATACTTACATAGGGTAGAAGGCCCCTATAAGATGCAGCTGGAATACCTTAGGACCAACCGATTAGGTGCTAGCATCTATGAGGACGGCCTAGGAAGATTTGTGGTCCAGATCAAAAACCCAGATCAACCCATTGGACTAGAACGTCCAACAGTCAAGTTTGAAAATGGAACATACTTGGACAAAAAAGGAACCATATATGTAGTCACTAGTCACCCAGATAGGACAGATGAATTCGGAAATGTGATCCCCGAAACGGACTTAGGTGACCTAGAGCAAGGAAACTTAGGTGGAGAACCTAAAACCCCTCGAGGCAAATCTGTTCTTACTAGAATTATTACACCAGAGTGGATTCCCTAGGACAACAAGAGCATAGATCTACTCTTGAATCGAGAGACTGATGAAGCCTTTTGGAGGTATAAGCCTGACCAGTCTAATGAGACAGGAACGATCACGATCTATGAATTCAAAGATCCTGATAGCCCAGGCAAAGTGACCTATTTAGAAAACACTTCAGAGAGAATATTTGTGGTCACAGAGCACGGTAGGCATGCCTACACTTGGAAGGGAGAATTTATTTTTCCCCAACCAAGATCTAATGTCTTTTTTGGCCACCAAGGAGCGGGAACATCCCAAGCTCACGGAGCTCAAAGGGACAAAAGTAGAGATAGACCTGACGTAAGCTTTGCCAACCCAATAGGAAGAGAACGAACGCGAGTAGAGATGGATAGAGAAGAAACAGAGAGAACTAGAGTTCCAAGGAACCTAAGAAATGCTGATGATTTTCCTTTGCCAAGGCCGAGGGAACACACCAGAACCTTGAGACCTACACAGTTGGTTAAGTCCATGAAGAATTACTTCGATGGAACTGGAGACCCATACGATCATGTGGCCGAATTTAGGCAAGTCTTGAGAGCTGAACAAGTGGAGGACTTATTCACGCAGTACAATGCCTTTGGTCTAACCCTTAGGAACACCACTCTCACATGGTTTCAACCACTAAATGAGAGACACTTCAGGAGCATAGACCAACTTCTAGAGGCATTCATTGTGGAATTCTCTAAGAGTGGCATAAGGCATAATACTTCCTCACTGATTCATAGCTTCAAGCAAACTCCTCAAGAGATGGTCCGACTTGCAGGAAGAAGATTTAGGCAATATCTAGAGAGATGTCCAAGTCCTGAGCTACCCACTCCAGCCAAGCAAGTGGCCTTATTCTTAGATGGATTGCTAAGTACCAAATTGAGATCATATGTGTATTTGAAAGACCCTAGGACCATAGAAGAATGTGTACACATGTGCATCGACATCGAGGATAACCTAGGGGAGGAATTAGAGCTTTCAAAAATCTACAAAGATTCAGATAGTTCTTCTAGCCTCTCTTCCTCGCAGTCCACATCTATTGAGGAACTCGCCAAGAAAATAGCTCAGAAGCTAGGAGTCTCTAGCAAACAAATCCCAAGATTTGCCCCAGTAAAGAGGTGCTACACTTGCAGTGGTGACCACATGGCGAATGTCTGCCCCATCATGGCTCAACCCCAAGTGAATCCTAGTAGCCAGTACTGCACCATAGAACGGAGGTACACCAATCACACCGCACAAGATTGCCCCTACAATAAGCAAGCAGTTAGGCAAACCTACCCTCAGCCCTATCCACAACAAGGAAGATACCAGAACCAATACCCACCACAACAATATGGCAGACCACAACAGCCCTATCAGCAACCCTACCAAAATCAGCAAAGGCCTCAGCCTGTGTTAGCCCAACAACCTCCAGCTCCAGCCAATGTGATCCCACTAAAGTATGCAGCTGCAGAAGAGAACCTGAGCAGAGCCATAGTGCGAGTAACACCATTACTTTCAGAAAGTGACCCCAGTGACCATAGCTTTGATTCTACTCATATAGATAGCCCCCAGGCCTACTACATGCAGTCACCTGAGCATAACAAGTCATATTACTCTGAAGAGCCAAGTGAACCTAGTTGGGAACCAGAGTATGCAAATGTCATGTACGCAAACCCCAACTCTAGACCTCAACCTAGGCTGGTAAGACCCCCATTCCCTAGAGGGCCATGCTACAGATGTCAGGGAGATCACCTCATTCGTGATTGCCCCATGCCTGCACCCACACAACGCCAGTCAGTAACAATACAAGGCTTTTGTCAAGATTGCGGCAAAGAGCATCTCTTACGAGATTGCCCAAAGAATCCCAACAATATGCCAAAAATCATTCCTATTAACGTTATTGGGTTAGTAGTAGACTCTACAGGAAGTGTGACTTCCACTGCACCAATACAGGTAGTCACTAGAGCTTAAGCTTTGCAGCATAACCAAGGTGTAGGCCAAGAAAAGAGTGCAGAGGTTAGTGAAACTGAGAGCATAACCAAGAAACGGACTAGAGCTTGGAGAGATAGCCGAGAAAGAATGGAAAGACAATGGGCAAAGAAGATGAGTGAACTCGAGGAAAGCCTAAGAGAAACGAGGGCCAAGATAATTGAACTTACATCTCAACCTCCCTCTCACACTACCTCACCACCACCATTCCCATCTCCATCCGATCCACCACCTTCTAACCCGCCTCATGCAACCCCACCACCCCCTAGAGTAGGATCAGTCCTAGCAGATCCCACTCCCGAGGACCTTAACATGATGCTTAAGGCATATCAGGCCAGAATCCAAGAAGGGCCAAACGTAACCGATCATGAAAAGTGTTACCCTAAAGCAGAACTAGAGCTTAATTTGTGCTAAGATGGTGGAATTGGCTCAAACCATGTTTGAAGCCAGTCGCCTCTTTAACATCTCTAGTTCAGCTAGGACGCAATTGCACTTTGATGGAATGCTAGAAAGATTGGAGAGGCTAATTGCACAATCAGAAAAGGAACCTGCCTCTCAAAATAAGGACAAGCCAAGTGAAAGAATAAGCATTCCCCCCCAGGAAACTTATGTGCCTAATTCCATGGAACCAGACACCTCTTCTTCTATGAATCGGTACACACCAGAGTTTTTGCGAGAGATTCAAGAAGAGAAATGGGCAAAAGAGAGTGAAGTCCCTCCTCCCTTTGAACTTGTGGATGACGCACATGATCAATTCCCACAAGATATTCCCTCCATTTATGGAGAGTAGGAGAGTGCACAATCTCAAGAGAGATTAGACTTCGTGTCTAATTCTTTACACGAATTACCCCACTTCACAGGCCCATGGGAAGCAAAGTCTACTTGCATGAGAGCACCCACGGTCATGGTACAAAATGAAGACTCAGTCATACCTAGGAACACGGAGGTAGTAAAGAACACTAAAATGCAGTGCAATCTCACTTTAGAAGAGCTACTCTAGGTTAAGCCAGAACTGTGGAAACATGTAGCTGAACAAATGCCAGAGGTAGCTAAACCGCGTTCCCACGTAGGTTCTCATAGAACAGTGCCAGAAATTCCTCTAGAAAAGATAGGAGATATGAGTGAGGGAGAAGAAGGAAACACCTATCTTCCCATCACCCATCAAGGATACACAACCAAGGCAATTCTGGACTCAGGTGTAGGAGTTGCAATTGCTACCACTTCCCTATGGAAGCAATGGGGCAAGCCAGCACTCAGGCCCATGAGGATGAAATTGCAGATGGCCGATGGTCACATTTAGAGACCCTTAGGACTGCTTGAAGGAATAACTCTCACCACTTGTGGTGTAGAGTTTGAGCATACATTTGCTATTTGTGACTTTAGCAAGAACCATGCCTATGAGATGATTTTGGGAAGACCATTTATGCGACAGTTGCAAGTGGTATGGGATTGGGGAACCAATTCCTTGTATTTCCAACACTTAGGTGTTACGACCAAAGTGAATCTCAAAGATTACTCTCATAGAGATGTCCCTCCTATCCAATGGAATCCCATCCATAAAGCTAAAGATGATACCGAGTCAGTGCATTCCATAGGATCAGGATCCTCATGGATGCATAAGGACACTCACTTGTGGATGTGTAAAGTAGCAGTAGAAGAAGAGAAGAGAGAAAAATCCAGAGAGGTAGGTGCGAAAGAGATACATAGATCAATTCAAGACCCAGCCTATGCACCTGTAGTATTTCTTGACGAAGAATTTGAACCTCACGGCTGGGCAGAAATTTTAGCAACAATGGATGTAGCCATCAATGAAGAACAATGGACACCCCACTGTGACGAGGATGGCTATGACATTTCAGTCTTCTCAATAGAGCCAATCATAGGAGATTCGGTTTTAGAAGAATGTGAACCTAGCCCTGATGCATTTGAAGATGCAAGTGACTCCGATCTAGAGTCGATCATTATGGACCCACCATTTGCATCTGATGAAGAATACTTCTATGAAGTAGAAGCTCATCCTCAGAGACATGGAGAGCTTACAAATGATGTGAGATTAACCACACAAGTGACTGCCAAGAGTGATGGCAAGAAGAGGAAGAAGAGAGAAGTCACACGAGAAGAGGAAGAATCCTTGTTTGAGGTCCCTAAGAATTTCAAAAAGTATGAGATAGACGATAGGAGAGTCATGGTAAGAATGCCTAAACGCGATGCACAAGCAGGAGAGGCCTATGATAACAAAGAAACCAGCAAGAAAGTAGTTGTAGCCATAGAAGAGGGAGAAGAAAGATGCACGTACATAGGCCATGACCTGACAGAGGAAGAAGAGCATGATCTAATAGCCTTGCTGAGAGAATACAGAGATGTATTCACTTGGAGTTACAAGGATTTAAAAGGTGTCGACCCTGACATATGCTCACACACTATCCCCATGACCTCAGATGTCAAACCCTCTAAGCAAAAGCCTTACACATACAATGATAATTATGCTGCCAAGATCAAAGAAGAGATAGACCGTCTGGTGGAAGCTGGATTTATTTATGAAATTGAGCACACTGAGTGGGTATCCCCCATTGTAGTGGTGCCCAAAAAGAATGGAAAATTATGTGTGTGCATTAACTTGAAGAAGGTTAATGCAGCCAACTTTAGAGATAATTATCCGCTTCCCATCACTGAGCATCTACTAGAGAGAGTAGCGGGCAAGGAAGTGTACAGCTTCCTTGATGGGTTGTCTGGCTACAATCAGGTAGCCATTGCTCCAGAAGATCAACATAAAACGGCTTTTGCCACAGAGTGGGGCATATTTGTTTTTCGGGTAATGCCATTCGGGCTTACCAATGCTCCTGCAACCTTCCAAAGATTGATGTGCCACGTGTTTAAAGAGTTCTTGAGGAAGAATTTGGAAGTCTATGTTGATGACCTCTGTGCTCATTCCAACATTAGACAAACACATATACCTGAACTCAGCCAAACCTTTGACAAATGTAGAGAATATCAAGTCTGCATGAACCCAGAAAAGTGTGTTTTCATGGTCAGGCAAGGCAAGATTCTAGGACACATAGTGTCAAAGAACGGCATATCCACTGATGAAGAGAAAGTAAGAGCCATCGCAGAGCTACTTAGGCCAAAGAATGTCAAGGAAGTACAAGCTTTCATGGGGCATTGTGGTTATTATCGACGCTTTATACACATGTACGCCATCATTGCCAAGCCTCTGTACGGACTTTTGACTAACTTTGAGTGGACTGACGAATGTGAAAACTCTTTCAACGAGCTCAAAAGAAGATTGTGTTCAACACCAATCTTGACCACACCAGATTGGAATAAGCCCTTTCATGTTCATGTAGATGCATCCAATTATGCTATTGGATGTGTACTCGCACAACCTACTGGTGAAGGTAATATGGATCTTCCAATTGCCTATGCTAGTAGACAGTTGAATGCAGCTGAACGAAACTATACCACCACTGAACGAGAAGGATTAGGCATGGTATATGCAATTAAAAAGTTTAGACACTATTTGCTTGCAAACAAGTTTAAATTTTTTACTGATCATCAAGCACTGTTATACTTGGTAAACAAGCCATGCAATACAGGCAGATTAGTAAGATGGTTCCTCTTACTAATGGAGTATGACTTTGAAGTTGTGGTGAGGAAAGGTAAGACTCATTTGAGAGCGGACCACCTCTCAAGACTCACATCAGGAGAGGCTCCACAAGGAGTACCGGATGATCTTCCTGATGCATACTTGTTTAATTTGGAAGTCGTACCTCAGTGGGCTAAGCCATTAGTGCCAGTATTGACATACGGGCCTAACCACCCAATCATAAACACTCAAGATAGGGAGATAGTAAAAGCCCAGGAGTACCAGATCATGGCAGGAAGTATAGACAAGCATACAGATCAAGGGATCCTAGCTTGTTGTGTGGAAGAGGATGAGTACGCTAAATGGTTTCAATTAGCACATGTAGGTGCATTAGAGCAACACTACTCAAAGCAATGAACCCTACAGACATTAAGGAGACTCGGAGTACATTGGCCGACTATGGAAGCTGATGTCCATAAATTGTGCAAGGAATGTCCAATCTGTTGCACTAAACCACCCGTGGAACATGCCACTCTTTATCAAGTGTCCATAGTGCCAAATTGGAGTGAACCATTAGTAGCCTTCTTGAGGATGAGAACATTCCCTCAAGATATGACATTAGCCAGACAAAGAAGTTTGGAACAAGAAGCCCTAGACTACTCACTTATTGGTCATAATTTATACAAGCGTGGTAAAGATGGTTACCTAAGATTGTGTGTCCATGAGAGTGAATACCTTAAGATCTTGGAAACGGCTCATCAGGGTGTAGCAGGAGGACATTTTGTTCCAGATCGGGTGATCAAGGCTATACTATTTGCAGGTCTTTGGTGGCCGACCCTTCACATGGATGCACATACCTATGTGAAGCGGTGTGATGTCTGTCAGCAAACTCAGTATCCTATACACAAAGATGAGATGCCTTTGAAACCTATGATGGGTGGACGGGCATTCTCTAAGTGGGGAATAGATTTTGTCGGTCCTATTAATCCCCCGGCTAAGGGTTCACATGCTGAATATATCATCATGGCCACAGACTATCTAACCAAGTGGGTGGAGGTAAAAGCCACCACGAAGAACGATGCTCAAACGACAGCTAAGTTCTTATTTGAGAATGTGTTCACAAGATACGGGCTACCTATTGAGCTAGTAAGTGATAGAGGGACTCACTTCTTGAATGAAGTTATTGAAAATCTGCTCCAAGAGTTCTTGGTAGTACACAAGAAGTCTGCCCCCTATCACCCACAAGCTAATGGGCAAGCCGAAAGCACAAATAAGATTTTATGCAATGTGCTGACTAAATTGGTAAATACTAAACGCTCTGATTGGGACAAACAGCTACACCATGATGTTTGGGCATACCGAGTAGCCTATAAAACGGTAGTCCAAGCCACTCCTTTTTAGATGGTGTTTGGCCAAAATGCAGTGCTACCATTGGACTTCTTGATCCCTACACTAAAGGTAGCACAGGAGCATGAGTGGATGGGTCACGAACTCTCTTCGAGGATTTTTTATCTCGAACGACTAGGTGAGACACGACTAAGAGCTGCAGCAGGTATATATGCTGCTAAGAAAAGACAGAAGGCGTACTTTGATGCCCATGTTAAGGATAAAGGCTTGAAGGTTGGAGACTTAGTTTTGGTGTATACCCTGAAACAACATGCGAGAAAGCTAGAAAAGCATGGTTATGGACCTATGATCATCAATAGGATTTCAACTAGTGGAGTAGTACAACTAGCCACTTTAGAAGGTGATGTTCTCCCTAATCACATAAGTGGATGCAGAGTCAAGTTATATCAAGAACCCCTGACTGAAGAGATGCTAAATAGACTCAACACTACCAAGAAACGCAAGGAAGAAGAAAAACGAATTCGAGAAGAAGCACAGGCAGAAGCTTTGGAATGCATCCAAAGAATGAAGTTGAGAAGTTAGGGTAGAGATCAGCCTAAGATAGATGACTATGCAGATCCAGGGTATCATATGGCTATGTGTGAAGTTTCAAGTAATAGTTCTCATCGAATAATTGATCGACGTCCTTTTGTAACTTTAGAGATAGGACAAGGAAAGAGTGCAAGGACAATAAGGGCATTGATTGGCTCAGGTGCAGCCACTAGTGCGGTTAAATTTTCTTACTGTCAAAAGTTGAACTTAAGTATCAATCCCATTGAAGCATATCTCATAGGATTGGGAGGCGTGGAGACCCCTTGCATGGGCGAGGTGGAACTTCCCTTCTATATTCAAGAACCTGTAAAAGTCCCAAAGTTAGCTCAAGACTTAGATTCCAATGACTTAACAAATCACTTCCATTCATGCAATTTAGATATCAGTCTGCCCTCTATCTTTATGGCAAACAATTCTAGGGATCCCTTGGTGTTGTTCCCCCTGGATATGGTCAACTTCAAAATAATATATCTAATAATCTTGATATTAATTTTACCATAACTAGTGGAAGTTTTGGTTGTACTCCCCACGAGCTTTCCAACAAAACAAAAATCACAGCAAACGGATTACGTATGAGAAAGTTATGACTGTTCAGGGTTCTAGGGTTAAAACAGGGTTCAAACAGGCTGACAGTTCACAGGATTTTCCTCAAAACACACGTGTAGGAGCCTCACAAAATGCTAATTTATAGACAAATATGCCCAAAATTATCCCCAAATCTTGGAATAACAAAACCCTATAATTTAGCTGAAAAAGCCTGTCAATCGCGATTGGCAGAGGTGTACGTCATGGCTGTTAGTCGCGATCGACACATCAGTCACGATTGATAGTGTCAATCACGATCGACAGAGTCGGTCGTGAGTCCTGTCAATCCCGATCGACAATTTTCGCGAGAATTCCAGCAAAATTTCAGTCAATCGTGGGCCTATCCATCGCGATGGACACGTGTACATGCAAATTCTAGTGTCAATCGTCAAATTTCAATCGATCGCGATCGACGGTGTCGATCGCGATTGACTGAATCCTACGTGGCAGTCGGTCGATCGTGGGGCCTATCGGTCGCGATCGACAGGGCTGTTGATCGCGATTGACAGAGGCTGTCGGTCGCGATTGACAGAGGAACTCAGAATTTTTTTACTATGTTTGGTGATTTAGAGTGTGCTCATCTTGTGTGTCATTGTGGTGTACTTTGTTTTACCAAATAAGCAATTTTTTTGTCGAGCGCGATCGATAGGGGTCTGCGACACAGAGACAGGGCCAAGCTTTTCCGTACCTGCACAGCCTGCTGGAGATGGTGGGATAGCCAGATCCTGCAAGAAAACTCAAGAAACATGCCAAAAAGAGTGCACACAAATCGCTCTCTCGCTCTCTCTCACAAGTGAAATAAGGGAAATGGGAGGGAGAAGGTGATATGATCAAAAAACTAAAATTTTCGCGATGATGGAGATGGAGATCCGATATGGTGAGGATGATGATGGTGATGATGATGGTGAAGTAAGAAAGAGAAAAGTAAGAAAAAATAAAGAAATTACCTACAACACCAACGTCACCACTCTACGTCTTACCATCACATGCTCGTCCTCAAAGCTCGATCCCCGACAACGGTGCCAAAATTTGGTGTAGCTCAGTGATGAGTAGCACCTCCTTTAATGTCAATCCGGGAAGACATGAGGATGGTATGATGACCTCGAGCAAGTGAAGGCACAAGTGCGTGAGTGAGAAGCACACCAACATGCACACACATACACACACGCGCACACACGACAAGACAAAGAGAAAGACAATGGAGTTCTTTTAGATTACTTCCAAAATGCTCATACAAGCTTAAATCTATTACAAGCTAACCTCAAAAATGAGCTCTCTAGCTCTATTTATAGTTTTTAACTAGCTTTTGGCCATGTCCAGACCTAGTGTCCGGCCTAGTTAAAAATTAGGTTCTAGGGCCTATTTGGAGGCTCAAACGGAGTCTAAAAATCATGAAAATTGGTATGATGATACTTCTAATACTCCTCAAGCTCAAGGACTCCTTGGCTTGCATAAAATGGAGCTACAAAAATGTGAAATGGTATTTACAATGATATAGAGTGACTAAATTCACTATTTAGGAAGTATTACTTCATGGAAAAATTTGGACGGCCTACTTGCCAGATCTTCGTTGACTACTTTTTTTGCTGGTGCTTTCTCTTTCCTCTGAATCCCTTCTTTGACTTCCTTGTCTTGTGAGTCCTTGGGTAGCTTGACTACTGCCAACACCACCAATAACCTTCTCTACTTTTTTTCATAAGTAGCTACAAATCCCTTATGTCCAACCCATAAAGTATCATGCATATTTTTCATGACTTGCATTTGAAGATGCCTAGTTCATAGTACCCTTTGTGGAAATTTAATCTTCCCCCTTGCATGTCTCCAAATTAGTCCATCTTTTAAGAAAAAATTAAAAGCTCTTTTTCTAATATTTCTAAATCTATTTGAAGACCATGAAGGTGATCTAATCAAAGTACTAAGATACCTCCCAATGTCTTGCCGCTCTCCTTCATATTCATCAATATTAAATTGTTCATACACATATGCTTGAAAATCATAATTAACTGCATTAGTATCTAATTTGGCTTCATCATCCTCATCATACCTAGCTCTAGAAAGCATATCAGCAATAGAATTAGATTTTCCTACAATATGAATGAAAACCGGATTTATAAATTTAATATAAGAAATCCATCTAAGCATAGAAATATCTCTATCTTTTAATTTGTGGATAATTTCTTTGAGTGCTATGTAATATTTTAGCCCCAAATCTAACAGCATATCTTCTACCCTCTTCATTGTCCTGACTTATGACCCAGCCTATCCCGATAGGGCTAGTATCAACAGTCAATATAATAGGCTTATTGTCCGTATAATCTACTCGCTTAAGGATTGGAGCTTCTTGCAATAACTTCTTTAACCTACGCATCGCATAAGATGTTTTTCAGTCCATAAAAGTTTTCTTTTCTTCCTTAATAAGTCATAGAGACAATCAGCTACATGTGCAAAATGTGGTATCCATATAACATAAAAGATGCAATCACCTAAGAATCTACGAACCTCACTCATATTTTGACATGTCTCTGAAATCTTACTGATGGCATCAATTTTATGAGGGTATGGCTTCCGTCCATAATGGCCACAAAGATGACCTACAATAGGGACCTCATTAACACCAAAAATAGATTTCTCTATAGACAATGTTAAGCCAACTTGAATAAATCGCTGAAAGATCTTTTGGCAATCAAGGATATGAGCTTTAACAAATCTACGAAAACCATCATCATCCAGAGTGCTATCTTTCTCTTCTTCCAAGAAACCCTTAATGGGAATATCATCTATAAAGGGCATAGTAATGTGTGGAATGAAATCGTGCAAAACCAAATTCATTGCACTCATCATGTGTGCTACTGAATTGGTCGCACCTTGAGGTAACGTACAGATCCTAACTAATACCAGAGGTGTTTGCATGGTAGTAATATCTCTACTTTCTAGTGCCAATTGAAATTGATCATACCCAGAGTAGAGATCGCCCATTGAATAAATAGAATTTCCTGAAAAAGCTTCTGCAAATTCATCCATAATTTGCCCTGTACCACATTTCTAATGGTCACTTTATTAACTGGCTGAAGATCTTGGATAAACCGAAGTTTTCCATTCTTCTTGTGCATAGTAAACCAATGGTTTGAATAGGGAGCTGAAGAGGATTCTAAAATATGCATATGAATTTTTTCTTTAAGTAATCTAATCAGCTCTGGAAGATGAGCTTTAGGTACTGGAATAGGGCGCAAATTCCAAGGAACATGGGGAATAGTAAATATAATCATCGGAGAAACTATCCTAGGATCTGCACATCCTATCTCTAAAAGCTTAAGAGAAAATGCTCTTCCATGTTGCTCAATAATCTTCAAAAAAAAATTCTTTTTTTGTTGGAAGAAGGAAACCACTAGCATCTAACTTAATTTGTTTTAAGGATTCTTTAGTAAATAAATGGCCAATACTTGTCGGATCTCTAAGGATTGGCTCATTACTTACATTCTATATAATATCATTACTAAATTTAGGTAGTGGTTGTGCTACAGGTTTAACCTTCTTACTAACAGTTTTATATTTGGTCTCCACTAAGGCATCATATTCTTTATCAATATTAGAAGCATATTCTTGAATTAATGCATACACATCAAGTGAAGACACGAGAATATGGGAATTAGACTTATTTTGATAACAAATTTCTAGTTCTTCTAATGTTGAGAAACAATGTGTAGTTTCGATAACATGTTCAATATTTTCATCCATTAATAGATATCCTTTGTTTCTTAAATGTTTTTCATATGTTTTTATAATTTTTCTAGGAATTTGTTTGAAATGCAAAATATTTAAAGTAGCAGATGGAAAATAAACAGTCATCTTATCTAAATTATGTACAATATTTTGCGAGATATCGAACCAAAGTCCACCGTCATCTCGCTCAACAGTGTCATTTACTCGAAATCCTGATCTAAATGCGTTAAATGAGTTTTTCTTAAGGACCTATGATTACGAGGACAATTAATACAAAGCATCATAAATTGAACAGGTTTTAAGCCATCATGAGAACGAATTCTAGCAAAAGCACTACCATCGTCAAGTACTTTGGTCTCCATTCTCTGCTCACAAATGAATGGCTGCCCCAAAATAATTGGGCATGAACAAAGAAATTATGTTCCTCTCTAACATCTCCAATAGTGATCAGAACATTTGCACATGCTCCAAGTAAATATCCAGATGCATTATTAGCTTCTTTCATTTTCCACCCATGGTCTCTATCTATAGGTCATTTTCCCTCATTATACAACTCCCTTGAGACTACATTAATTTCATATCCTGAATCTATTAAGGCTATTTGCAGTTTATTATTATTTCCTATCTTAACCATAGTTTCAGTAGTTCTCCTAGCCCAATGTTTTTAAGTATAATGACTATTTGGGTCTCCATTTCCTTTCTCTAAATGTCCAACTATGGGGCCCAAATAATTTATATGTTCAGAAGATTCATGATATTCAGATTCATTAATTTTAACAATACTAACATTACGTTCATCATGTTCTTGCCTTTCTTCCATTTCTATATCCTCAGTTTTATATTCTATATGTTCTCTTCGTCTTTTTATAATACTCACTAATGTCATGGTTACCTCTGCTTTCATAATTTTCTCATCCATAACCTTCCGAATGTCTATTTGTTTCTCTATTTGAGAGATCAATCGGAAAGTAGGCGGTTTCTTTTTGGCTTTTTCTTCCTTAACACCTTCTTCACGTATGGGTTGAGTTTCATTGGCTTTATCCTGACTTCTATCTTCATTTGTTGTTTTCTTTTCTAAATTTGCTACCACTTTCTTTACTTTTTCCTTATTATGAGGTTTCTTATCTTGTTCCTGTTGTTTAGTTTCTTGAGTAGGCTCCATTCTAGGTGGTTCATTAATTGACTCAGTAGTCTCACTCTCTTTTCTAGCCCTAGTTGTTCGTTTGGACTGCCCCTCCTCATCACGGTTCCTTTTCTCATCTACATTAATTTCATGAGCATAGACAGAGAACATATCTACTGGCTCATTCCAACATGTCTTTGCTCTGATATCAGAGCTCCTAGATATAAGGTGTCAATTGTTAATTTCCCCTACTAGCAATATCATAAACTTAAATCCAAAAGTCACAATTAGAGTCATCACTTTCAAGCCTACAAGCATATGTATTTTGACTTGTAGAGGCTTCAAAGAAACTCTTCATACCCCCTTTCCCATAATTTGATGCCAAAGGCCTTTTTGTCACATAGTCACAGATCTTTTGATCAACCTCCGTGACCCAATTCCTATCCTTGGCCTCTTCAAATAGGTTACATGTCTAGTGTGGGTGGTCTAGATCATCACACTAGAGACATCTGCGGGCTTGGTTAAATGTTCTCCTAGTTAGCATTTGAGTCCTAGGATTTTGCTCTAGCTCTCTCGCTTTCTCCTGATCTCTTAATCTAATTTCTTGCATACTTTTTGTGGTTGCCTTTTCAGTTGCCAAAGTCTCCATATGTTTGGCCATTGATTCTACTATAGTTTCCAACATAGTAATTTTTTATTCATCCTTACCAGGGTTATGAGAAGTGTGATCATTTTCTATCTTGACTAGCGTATCTCTATCATTTATCCTAGGGGTTTGCATTTGATTGCCTTCATATCTTTGAGCTAGCCTATGAACAGTCGCTCGTACATTCTCCCAATTTCCAATTAAGCCACTAGCAGTAGCTCCGTCCTCAAGCATAGGTTCAAGCTCACGTCTAAGAGAGGGGTCTAACATGCTTAGAAAACTCCGTAATTTATCCGGCTCTAAAGCTGTTCGGTCTACTTGAGGCATTTGGTTAAATTTAACATCAAATTCAGTTAATCCTTGAGTTATATGTTGATCAAGTTTAGTAGTTCCTACCCATCTCATAAATGTAGACCTATTATTCTTACTATAATCCTCATATGAAAATTCAGTAAGAAGTTGGGTTTTAAAGTTTGCCCAAGTCATATTAGGTTGGACTACTCTAAATTAAATTCTTTCTCTAGTAAAACTGTGAGAAATACGTATAAACGTCTCCTTTTTATGATCCTCAGGTAGCCCATATTGTTCAGTAAGTTGTTCATAATACCTAAGGTATGCAGTAGCATTTGTCCCATTAAATTCACCCCTATCCATTTTGATTGAATCAATTATTTTCCAAATATGTTGTTCTTCAAATTGATTCGCCATATTGTATAAATCTAACTTTACTGATAGAAATGAAATATATGTATGTAGTTCACGTAGTAGTACATCTATTTCTTGTTCTTATTGCGACATTGTGGTAAAAGATACTTTGCAAACAGAAGTAAAGAAATATACCTAATTAAACTCGTTGAAGAGGTTCTTTGTAATCGTGTTTTGTGCAAATTCTTTACATTTTGGTTGATCAAATTAATCTATTACATCAATTCTAGTTATGCATGTGCAATCGTTGCTTTCACAAAAGTTGAGGGACAAAGATAGTGTGACGAGGATCCTTCTACTTGTCAATCTCTATGGAGGCTCAGGTCACAATGACCAGCCCTCAACAGCTAGAAGATTACAAGGTTTGAGAGTCAGCTTCAACTACCAGGGATGTCGATGCTTTTGCTTCAACTGCCAATTTTCATACATGCATATGCAAAACATAAATAAAAATATACCTTTATACCTGAGATGTCATGCCCCGTTTTCACGTCGGGTTCACCAAATGCCGGGAAGAATCGGATGCTCGGATGATGGATCAGGTCATCCACCAATTTGATCGGCACACGCTAGGTGTTTGAGACAACTTCAGGTAAATTAAGTATACTTTACGACTAGGGTAAATAAAGGTTCAAATAATTCTAACTACTTCACGTATGAAAGATCTAATAAATCTCTAAATTTAATCGATCTGAAAAGCTTAATACTCTATCCTTTTATGGATCGTATGGCTGAGCTGCCCTATACCTAGTAATAGCCTCTTGATATGAAAGTAAAATCAATGATTCCTCAGTTATGTGTTCTTTAATAATCTCTTCTTCTTGGTTTTCAATATGCTATGATTGAGTAAGTCTAATTAGAGGTGGTGGAAATAAATCTTCACTATCCTGAGGTTCGGGAGATGCAATGGAAAATAAAGTTAAAAACCTAGTAAGACAACGATCATAAGATACAGAGATTAAAGATTCTTGCATGATTTTGTCCATAATGATTTCTACTTCTTCTACTTCTATGGTTGCATTACTTTTAGATTCAACTAAATGCTCTGTGGACATCCGCAATGAAGATCAATGGAAATAGGAAATAAATTAATGAAAATAACAAGAAAAGGTTTTAAGAATGCTAAAGATAAATCTTTCTAAATGATAAAATTTAGCTAAAATGATGATAAATTCTAGTGAATCCTATACAAAGAATGTGGTAAATAGCTTGATCAAAGGTAAACTTAATGGGTTTTCATAAGATAGATGGATCTCTGGATCATATAACTGTCAAATTCTTCACACTTTGGCAATGCTCTTTGGACACTTCTTTTTCTTCAATGTCTGCAAAGAAACATTCAAAATATAAGTAAAGTTACAAGAAATCATTAAGAAACATAAATAAAACTTCAAGATATAATTCACATGTATATATAACATTTTCATACACATGCATATGTTTTATGCATACATTAAAACATTTATATGCAATCTATTGCATACTTATGCTAATACATTCACATGCTAACTTGCTAAAACTTATTACCTCCCTTTTCCCTATTCATTCTCATTTAGGTCCATGGCAGACTAATCATGCTCACACTAATACATATGTTCATATATGCTAATATGAATATTATCTAATTTGCACATGCATTCATTCTCATGCTCATACACCTATACTCATGTTAATTTATATCAATTCTCATGCTAGCATATATTCTAACGCAAATGCAAACATATATGCTCATGCATGCTAGCATTACACACATACTTTTAAATTTATGCTAATGCACTTAACATGCATAGTTACCATGCAGTTAAGCACATTAAACACATTCTCATATAGATGCATTGAATATACAAACATGTTAACATATAATCAAGCATATGCTTACATTCAGCCTTATGTATATTAGCATAACAATGCATACATTAACACTTATGCTCATCTATTTACTTACATACATATAAGCACTTTCATAAACTAACACACAACTATTTGTATCCTAGTTATATGTATTAATCATGCTTACTTATTCCTTCATTCATATCCATGTATATTGTTCCATGCATATGCACATTCTTATATGTACTCACATATACTAAAAATCTAACTAAACTCTAGAAGTACTTATCTAATTATACCAAAATCTTATTATAACGAATTGACAATATATTAATATATACCTAACTAAATGAATAAATTAGTTAGTTATATCTAGATAATTAACCTAACATAACATTATCTCTACCTCTTTCTCTCTCTCTCTTTTCTTATCGTTTTCTCCTATAATACACAGACAAACAACCATCAGCCTGTCTCAATCTCTCTTCTGCCACTCTACGCATCTGCAACTGTCAGCCAGGTGGAGTGAGAAAAATAGAATTGAAATCTCTTTCTCTCCTTTCTCTGAAGCCTTCCAGGCTTCGAGCATGCATAGCTACTGTAAACAGTGCCCAAAAAATGATGTTATCTTTATTCTCTCACTTCATGCATTTAAAATATTCTCTCTCTACAGGCTCTCACTCTATCTTTTGCACAGAATGTTTTTCAACTCTTGCAGTAGCCGTCTTTTTCTCACTCTAAATGTGCGCCTTCTTTCTCTCTTTCTCCCCATCTTTCTCTCAATCTAATTTTAGCATGCGCTTGTCAGTAGAAGCTGGAAGGAAAGAAGTATTTTATCAGAAACTCCGTCAGACTCTAAAGCCTTCAGCGTAACTGACTGCCAAGGACTTCTCTCTCTCTAACTCTCTCTCTCTCTTTCTCTCTCTCTCTCTCTCTCTCTCTCTCTCTCTCTCTCTCTCTCTCTCTCTCTCTCTCTCTCTCTCTCTCTCTCTCTCTCTCTCTCTCTCTCCGTATGAGAAAGTTATGACTGTCCAGGGTTATAGGGTTAAAACAGGGTTCAAACAAGCTGACAGTTCACAAGATTTTCCTCAAAACACACGTGTAGGGGCCTCACAAAATGCTAATTTATAGACAAATATGCCCAAAATTATCCCCAAATCTTGTAATAACAAAACCCTATAATTTAGCCGAAAAAGCCTGTCAATCGTGATCGACAAGTCTGTCAATCGCGATTGACAAAGGTGTCCGTCATGGCTATCAGTCGCGATCGACACGTCAGTCGCGATCGACACGTCAGTCGCGATTGAAAGTGTCAATCACGATCGATAGAGTCGGTCATGAGTCCTGTCAATCCCGATCGATGGTGTCAATCGCGATCGACAATTTTTGCGAGGACTCCAGCAAAATTTCAGTCAATCGTGGGTCTATCCATCGCGATGGACACCTGTACACGCAAATTCTAGTGTCAATCATCAAATTTCAATCGGTCGTGATCGACAGTGTCGATCGCTATTGACTGAATCCTACATGGCAGTCGGTCGGTCGTGGGGCCTGTCGATCGCGATTGACAGGGCTGTTGATCGCGATTGACAAAGACTGTCGGTCGCGATTGATAGAGGAACTCAAAATTTTTTTACTATGTTTGGTGATTTAGAGTGTGCTCATCTTGTGTGTCATTGTGGTGTACTTTGTTTTACCAAATAAGCAATTTTTCTGTCGAGCGCGATCGACAGGGGTCTGCGACACAGAGACAGGGCCGAGCTTTTCCGTACCTGCACAGCCTGCTGGAGATGGTGGGATAGCCAGATCCTGCAAGAAAACTCAAGAAACATGCCAAAAAGAGTGCACGCAAATCGCTCTCTCGCTCTCTCTCACAAGTGAAATGAGTAAAATGGGAGGGAGAAGGTGATATGATCAAAAAACTAAAATTTTTGCGATGATGGAGATGGAGATCGGATATGGTGAGGATGGTGATGGTGATGATGATGGTGAAGTAAGAAAGAGAAAAGTAAGAAAAAATAAAGAAATTACCTACAACACCAACGTCACCACTCTACGTCTTACCATCACACGCTCGTCCTCAAAGCTCGATCCCCGACAATGGCGCCAAAATTTGGTGTAGCTCGGTGATGAGTAGCACCTCCTTTAATGTGAATCTGGAAAGACATGAGGATGGTATGATGACCTCGAGCAAGTGAAGGCACAAGTGCGTGAGTGAGAAGCACACCAACATGCACACACATACACACACACGCGCACACACGAAAAGACAAAGAGAAAGACAATGGAGTTGTTTTAGATTACTTCCAAAATGCTCATACAAGCTCAAATCTATTACAAGCTAACCTTAAAAATGAGCTCTCTAGCTCTATTTATAGTTTTTTACTAGCTTTTGGCCCTGTCAAGACCTAGTGTCTGGCGTAGTTAAAAATTAGGTTCTAGGGCCTATTTGGAGGCTCAAACAGAGTCTAAAAATCATTTACCAAAGTTTTCCATTCTTCTTGGGCATAGTAAACCAACAGTTTGAATAGGGAGCTGAAGAGGATTCTAAAATATGCATATGAATTTTTTCTTTAAGTAATCTAATCAGTTGTGGAAGATGAGCTTTAGGTACTGGAATAGGGCGCAAATTCCAAGGAACATGGGGAATAGTAAATATAATCATCAGAGAAACTATCCTAGGATCTGCACATCCTATCTCTGAAGGCTTAAGAGAAAATGCTCTTCCATGTTGCTCAATAATCTTCAAAAGGAAACTCTTTTTTTGTTGGAAGAAGGAAACCACTAGCATCTAACTTAATTTGTTTTAAGGATTCTTTAGTAAATACATGGCCAATATTTGTCGGATCTCTAAGGATTGGCTCATTACTTACATTCTATATAATATCATTACTAAATTTAGGTAGTGGTTGTGCTACAGGTTTAACCTTCTTACTAATAGTTTTATAATTGGTCTCCACTAAGGCATCATATTCTTTATCAATATTAGAAGCATATTCTTGAATTAATGCATACACATCAAGTGAAGACAAGAGAATATGGGAATTAGACTTATTTTGATAACAAATTTCTAGTTCTTCTAATGTTGAGAAACAATGTGTAGTTTCGATAACATGTTCAATATTTTCATCCATTAATAGATATCCTTTGTTTTTTAAATGTTTTTCATATGTTTTTATAATTTTTCTAGGAATTTGTTTGAAATGCAAAATATTTAAAGTAGCAGATGGAAAATAAACAGTCATCTTATCTAAATTATGTACAATATTTGCGAGATATCGAACCAAAGTCCACCGTCATCTCGCTCAACAGTGGCATTTACTCGAAATCCTGATCTAAATGCGTTAAATGAGTTTTTCTTAAGGACCTATGATTACGAGGACGATTAATACAAAGCATCATAAATTGAACAGATTTTAAGCCATCACGAGAACGAATTCTAGCAAAAGCAGTACCATCGTCAAGTACTTTGGTCTCCATTCTCTCCTCACAGATGAATGGCTGCCCCAAAATAATTGGGTATGAGCAATCATCATGAACAAAGAAATTATGTTCCTCTCTAACATCTCCAATAGTGATCAGAACATTTGCACATGCTCCAAGTAAATATCCAGATGCATTATTAGCTTCTTTCATTTTCCACCCATGGTCTCTATCTATAGGTCATTTTCCCTCATTATACAACTCCCTTGAGACTACATTAATTTCATATCCTGAATCTATTAAGGCTATTTGCAGTTTATTATTATTTCCTATCTTAACCATAGTTTCAGTAGTTCTCCTAGCCCAATGTTTTTGAGTATAATGACTATTTGGGTCTCCATTTCCTTTCTCTAAATGTCCAATTATGGGGCCCAAATAATTTATATGTTTAGAAGATTCATGATATTCAGATTCATTAATTTTAACAATACTAACTTTAGGTTCATCACCTTCTTGCCTTTCTTCCATTTCTATATCCTCAGTTTTATATTCTATAGGTTCTCTTCGCCTTTTTATAATACTCATAAAATCTTCTTTAACATCCGTTCATGAAAATGCTAACCATTCTTCTAATGTCATGGTTACCTCTGCTTTCATAATTTTATCATCCATAACCTTCCGAATGTCTATTTGTTTCTCTATTTGAGAGATCAATCGGAAAGTAGGCGGTTTCTTTTTGGCTTTTTCTTCCTTAACACCTTCTTCACGTATGGGTTGAGTTTCATTGGCTTTATCCTAACTTCTATCTTCATTTGTTGTTTTCTTTTCTAAATTTGCTACCACTTTCTTTACTTTTTCCTTATTATGAGGTTTCTTATCTTGTTCCTGTTGTTTAGTTTCTTGAGTAGGCTCCATTCTAGGTGGTTCATTAATTGACTCAGTAGTCTCACTCTCTTTTCTAGCCCTAGTTGTTCGTTTGGACTGCTCCTCTTCATCACGGTTCCTTTTCTCATCTACATTAATTTCATGAGCATAGACAGAGAACATATCTACTGGCTCATTCCAACATGTCTTTGCTCTGATATCAGAGCTCCTAGCATATAAGGTCTCAACTGTTAATTTCCCCTACTAGCAATATCATAAACTTGATTCCAAAAGTCACAATTAGAGTCATCACTTCCAAGCCTACAAGCATATGTATTTTGACTTGTAGAGGCTTCAAAGAAACTCTTCATACCCCCTTTCCCATAATTTGATGCCAAAGGCCTTTTTGTCACATAGTCATAGATCTTTTGATCAACCTCCGTGACCCAATTCCTATCCTTGGCCTCTTCAAATAGGTTACATGTCTAGTGTGGATGGTACATCACACTACAGACATCTGCGGGCTTGGTTAAATGTTCTCCTAGTTAGCATTTGAGTCCTAGGATTTTGCTCTAGCTCTCTCGGTTTCCCATGATCTCTTAATCTAATTTCTTGCATACTTTTTGTGGTTGCCATTTCAGTTGCCAAAGTCTCCATATGTTTGGCCATTGATTCTACTATAGTTTCCAACATAGTAATTCTTTATTCATCCTTACCAGGGTTATGAGAAGTGTGATCATTTTCTATCTTGACTAGCGTATCTCTATCATTTATCCTAGGGGTTTGCATTTGATTGCCTTCATATCTTTGAGCTAGCCTATGAACAGTCGCTCGTACATTCTCCCAATTTCCAATTAAGCCACTAGCAGTCGCTCCATCCTCAAGCATAGGTTCAAGCTCGCGTCTAAGAGAGGGGTCTAACATGCTTAGAAAACTTTGTAATTTATCCGGCTCTAAAGCTGTTCGGTCTACTTGAGGCATTTGGTTAAATTTAACATCAAATTCAGTTAATCCTTGAGTTATATGCTGATCAAGTTTAGTAGTTCCTACCCATCTCATAAATGTAGTCCTATTATTCTTACTATAATCCTCATATGAAAATTCAGTAAGAAGTTGGGTTTTAAAGTTTGCCCAAGTCATATTAGGTTGGACTACTCTAAGTTGAATTCTTTCTCTAGTAAAACTGTGAGAAATACGTATAAACATCTCCTTTTTATGATCCTCAGGTAGCCCATATTGTTCAGTAAGTTGTTCATAATACCTAAGGTATGCAGTAGCATTTGTCCCATTAAATTCACCCCTATCAATTTTGATTGAATCAATTATTTTCCAAATATGTTGTTCTTCAAATTGATTCGCCATATTGTATAAATCTAACTTTACTGATAGAAATGAAATATATGTATGTAGTTCACGTAGTAGTAGTACATCTATTTCTTGTTCTTATTGTGACATCGTGGTAAAAGATACTTTGCAAACATAAGTAAAGAAATATACCTAATTAAACTCGTTGAAGAGGCTCTTTGTGATCGTGTTTTGTGCAAATTCTTTACATTTCGGTTGATCAAATTAATCTATTACATCAATTCTAGTTATGCATGTGCAATCGTTTCTTTCACAAAAGTTGAGGGACAAAGATAGTGTGACGAGGATCCTTCTACTTGTCAATCTCTATGGAGGCTCACGTCACAATGACCAGCCCTCAACAGCCAGAAGATTACAAGGTTTGAGAGCCAGCTTCAACTACCAGGGATGTCGACGCTTTTGCTTCAATTGCCAATTTTCATACATGCATATGCAGAACATAAATAAAAATATACCTTTATACCTGAGATGTCATGCCCCGTTTTCACGTCGGGTTCACCAAATGCCGGGAAGAATCGGATGCTCGGATGATGGATCAGGTCATCCACCAATTCAATCGGCACACGCTGGGTGTTTGAGACAACTTCAGGTAAATTAAGTATACTTTACGACTAGGGTAAATAAAGGTTCAAATAATTCTAACTACTTCACGTATGAAAGATCTAATAAATCTCTAAATTTAATTCATCTAAAAAAGCTTAATACTCTATCCTTTTATGGACCGTATGGTTGAGCTGCCCTATACCTAGTAATAACCTCTTGATATGAAAGTAAAATCAATGATTCCTCAGTTATGTGTTCTTTAATAATCTCTTCTTCTTGGTTTTCAATATGCTATGGTTGAGTAAGTCTAATTAGAGGTGGCGGAAATAAATCTTCACTATCCTGAGGTTCGGGAGATGCAATGGAAAATAAAGTTAAAAACCTAGTAAGACAACGATCATAAGATACGGAGATTAAAGATTCTTGCATGATTTTGTCCATAATGATTTCTGCTTCTTCTACTTCTATGGTTGCATTACTTTTAGATTCAACTAAATGCTCTGTGGACATCGGCAATGAAGATCAATGGAAATAGGAAATGAATTAATGAAAATAACAAGAAAAGGTTTTAAGAATGCTAAAGATAAATCTTTCTAAATGATAAAATTTAGCTAAAATGATGATAAATTCTAGTGAATCCTATACAAAGAATGTGGTAAATAGCTTGATCAAAACTTAATGGGTTTTCATAAGATAGATGGATCTCTAGATCATATAACTGTCAAATTCTTCACACTTTGGCAATGCTCTTTGGACACTTCTTTTTCTTCAATGTCTGCAAAGAAACATTCAGAATATAAGTAAAGTTACAAGAAATCATTAAGAAACATAAATAAAACTTCAAGATATAATTCACATGTATATATAACATTTTCATACACATGCATATGTTTTATGCATACATTAAAACATTTATATGCAATCTATTGCATACTTATGCTAATACATTCACATGCTAACTTGCTAAAACTTATTACCTCCCTTTTCCCTATTCATTCTCATTTAGGTCCATGGCAGACTAATCATGCTCACACTAATACATATGTTCATATATGCTAATATGAATATTATCTAATTTGCACATGCATTCATTCTCATGCTCATACACCTATACTCATGTTAATTTATATCAATTCTCATGCTAGCATATATTCTAACGCAAATGCAAACACATATACTCATGCATGCTAGCATTACACACATACTTTTAAATTTATGCTAATGCACTTAACATGCATAGTTACCATGCAGTTAAGCACATTAAACACATTCTCATATAGATGCATTGAATATACAAACATGTTAACATATAATCAAGCATATGCTTACATTCAGCCTTATGTATATTAGCATAACAATTCATACATTAACACTTATGCTCATCTATTTACTTACATACATATATGCACTTTCATAAACTAACACACAACTATTTGTATCCTAGTTATATGTATTAATCATGCTTACTTATTCCTTCATTCATACCCATGTATATTGTTCCATGCATATGCACATTCTTATATGTACTCACATATACTAAAAATCTAACTAAACTCTAGAAGTACTTATCTAATTATACCAAAATCTTATTATAACGAATTGAAACAATATATTAATATATACCTAACTAAATGAATAAATTAGTTAGTTATATCTATATAATTAACCTAACATAACATTATATCTACCTCTCTCTCTCTCTTTTCTTATCGTTTTCTCCTATAATACACAGACAAACAACCATCAGTCTGTCTCAATCTCTCTTCTGCCACTCTACGCATCTGCAGCTATCAGCCAGGTGGAGTGAGAAAAATAGAACTGAAATCTCTTTCTCTCTATTCTTTGAAGCCTTCCAGGCTTCGAGCATGCATAGCTACTGTAAACAGTGCCCAAAAAATGATGTTATCTTTATTCTCTCACTTCATGCATGTGCAGTTGGAAAATATTCTCTCTCTACAGGCTCTCACTCTATCTTTTGCACAGAATGTTTTTCAACTCTTGCAATAGCCGTCTTTTTCTCACTCTAAATGCACGCCTTCTTTCTCTCTTTCTCCCCATCTTTCTCTCAATCTAATTTTAGCATGCGCTCTTCTGTAGAAGCTGGAAGGAAAGAAGTATTTTATCAGAAACTCCGTCAGACTCTAAAGCCTTCAACGTAACTAACTGCCAAGGACTTCTCTCTCTATCTCTCTCTCTCTCTCTCTCTCTCTCTCTCTCTCTCTCTCTCTCTCTCTCTCTCTCTCTCTCTCTCTCTCTCTCTCTCTCTCTCTCTCTCTCTCTCTCTCTCTCTCTCTCTCTCTCTCTCTCTCTCTCTCTCTCTCTCTCTCTCTCTCTCTCTCTCTCTCTCTCTCTCTCTCTCTCTCTCTCTCTCTCTCTCTCTCTCTCTCTCTCTCTCTCTCTCTCTCTCTCTCTCTCTCTCTCTCTCTCTCTCTCTCTCTCTCTCTCTCTCTCTCTCTCTCTCTCTCTCTCTCTCTCTCTCTCTCTCTCTCTCTCTCTCTCTCTCTCTCTCTCTCTCTCTCTCTCTCTCTCTCTCTCTCTCTCTCTCTCTCTCTCTCTCTCTCTCTCTCTCTCTCTCTCTCTCTCTCTCTCTCTCTCTCTCTCTCTCTCTCTCTCTCTCTCTCTCTCTCTCTCTCTCTCTCTCTCTCTCTCTCTCTCTCTCTCTCTCTCTCTCTCTCTCTCTCTCTCTCTCTCTCTCTCTCTCTCTCTCTCTCTCTCTCTCTCTCTCTGTGTGCGGCGTTGTCGCACGCAGCGTCTGTAGCTGAGAGGGAAAAGGAGGGAGAAAAAAACAAAATTAAATTTTATATATATATATATATATATATATATATATATATATATATATATATATATATAATACTCTCTCTCTATGCGACGATGCATGCTGCAGAGCTATCTGTCTCTTTCTATCTTGCACTCAACACCGATCTGTGTGTTGTCAGAGAAACCAATGGGGAAAAAGAAAGAAAATAATTCTCTTTTCTCTCTAATTTTTTTTTCCCCTGTGCACCAGCTGTGGCCATCAAGGTCTGAGGTTTCTCTCTCCCTGATTGTTGTGCGAGCATAGTCATCGGAGCCAATCAAGACAGTCGCCAAAAGGGGTCATTACTCTATCTCTCTCCTTAATAAGTTCTCTCTCTAAGAGAAGCAACATTTTATCTATCTATCTGCATGCCTAGCTAATAGAAGAAGTAACACTATCAATGATCTCTCTCTCTATAGAAGAGAGGAGGAAAAACATAACTCTCACTAGTTAAAAGAAGAAGGTAAAGAGGAGGAGAGATTACCTGCAAAGAAACATTAAGAAATCTGGAGCACAACACACATATATATACACACACAGAGTCTTCTCTATACCACTCTTTTTGAATCTTGCTTTAATCCTCAATCACACTTTTGCCCATTTATTCTCACCACACTTTTAATTCTACTTTAACTACTTTAACCACACAACTTACTCACATCACTCCTTCATCCACTTTCCACACATAGTTCTCATTTTAAATTTGACTTTAACCTCCTTTAAGTGCATCATTCATCCAGACCACTCCTTAAAACACTTTAAATACACATCTTTTGTGAACCATTCTTTAAATATATACTCCTACACACCACTCATTATTTATCCATATTAATTATCTTTTTAATTCAATTATCCTAAATTTCCTAATTAAATAATTCATTTAATTTAAGCTTACATTAAGAGTTTAATAATTAAATACCTTAGTATTTATATTTACACACACTATTAAATTAGCTAATTAAATCATAATTTAATTTATAATAAATAAATGCCTAATTTATAGATTATTTTAATTGAATATCAAATATTGTTACCCTTAAAACAGACTAAAACCCTTGGAAACCTCCTTGAAACTCATCGGAACCCATTGGAAACCTAGTTTAACCCTAGTATTAACCCATTGGAATCTTTTTAAACCCTATCACTAACCTAGAATTAACATTCTAACTTAAATATACATAAATTAATGTAATCCTAGGGATTTATACCCATTTTTCAATGTTTAAATGGCTCAAACACACATTAAATGAACTGTTTAGGGTAAACCCTAATATGAGCACATGTTTTTTCCATCAATTTGTACATGCAAACACTTCATGAGAGATTAGTTCTAAGCAAAACATTTAATCAATAGTGTAATAGAGGGATTAGAGTTAACCAATAAACATGTTTTAATTTTCTTAGACGTCAACTGGAAGGTGGAAAACTTTTCGACATCGTGATTTGTAAGAGAAAACTAGAAAAAAAACTACGAAATAAATTTCCTAAGATAAAGGGCAACTTGTATGATATTTCCTTGAATCAAGGAAATCAGTCGTTTGGGACCTCTCTCTCCTTGAATCAAGGAGATTAGACTTTTACTCTTTTTAGAAAGAAAGCATGAGCGTGGAAAATCTACCTCTGCTCAATCACATGTATATAAACCCCATACATATGAGAAAAATCTGAGGTGACTTAGTGCGCATGTGTCTATGTCGACCTCCTCTTGTTCTTCTCTTATCTCTTGTTGTCCATTAGCATGATGTTGCTCTTATGTTTTTTTAGATCAGTGAGTACTGCTACTCGTCCTATCTCATGGAGAGTGTGCATGTGTACTTGATCAAGTGATCTCCACAAGTGTATATGATTGTCTGCTCTTGAGTTCAACATTCGAACGCTTTAGTACTTTATATTTTGTACATGATTTGCAACATTACGAGATAATTATGTATGCGCAAATTCACTAGATGCATTGGGCAATAATATATCATGTCATGATCTTATGCTTGTACAAGTATTCCTTCGTATTGCACCTGAGCTATATATTCATATGAGAAATATGATCCATGCAAATCTTGGAGGTTACTTTGATTGGATAGTTCTCACTACAGTCATCGTTTAATAACAATCATATATTGGTGCAGCTGAACATAAAGCTCATTTAGTTTTATGTCTATGTCAAGTACTACCATCCAATATTTCTTGTCACTGCATATATTGCAGAAGCTATAAACATCTTGTCTATTCTCGCATATGGCAATGCAAAACCATACAAAACAATCAAACATGAATGATGCTTTTGTTGCTGCTATATTTTGTTTATTTTGTTTACAGGATCATATCTCTGTGAAGTTCATTTTGATACTCTTCAAGTCTTATGTTGAATCGCATGTCAAATTTAACTTCAGCTAGATTGCACTTATGCAATCATATAGAGCAACACGTCTAATTATGATGACAAGATGACTTTGAAGCTCGGCAGAACATTTTTGATGATCCGCGTATGCAGAAGGTCTTACTTCAAAGCAATACTATGTTGTTACATATTGAAGAAGATGGCGTACACCGTAAATCTATTATATGCACGTTTCATATAATGGCTTGGTTTCTTAAATGTCTGATTATTATATTGTGTGCAAGTTGCACATTGAACATCAGGTTCATTTTTCTCACATGATAACATTTTAACTTAAAGTTGATGATATCAACATGGTCACATGGAGTTTCGTCTATCGATGAATGTAATATACTGAACATGTTTACAGTACAGATCACATGACATCATATTCATTTGTGAGGTCTATATGTCTTCTATCTCAAGTGAAATTATTGATCCAATTCAAGTAGGACCTAGCTTCAACTTATGTGCAATATTTGAAACTTCTACTTAATTCATTTTTGTATATACCTGCATGTGCTCTCTTCTCACAATGGTATCCAAGTCATTCATGAGTCTCATTTAGAGATGTGTTCGCACATAGAGAGAGAAACCCCGAAGATGATCACATGCTATTATCTTATGTGTAGGTCTTGAAGTTATAGTTTTCTTCTCCATCCATGTTTCCGCACAAGTTTCGTATACTCACATCAATAGCGAAAGCAGTGTTATGTTGATCCTTTGGGACATCTACTAGGTTTGTGGTATCTCATAAATAAAAATTGCCTCTAAGAGCTTATCAATTTCCTCTTTAATTTTGACTAAATATACATCATTGTATGTGTATTTTGTTTGCATAGAGGGTTTAGCATCAAGTACCATGGGATTCCAATGGGTATAAACATGAGGTTCAACACCCTTTAAGACTTTATAGGACCAAGGTAAAACATTTCCATAATGTTGACACAAATGTTTCAACCAAGTCTCTTCCATTTTGGACACTTCACTAGAATATAAGTGCATTTTCCTTTGTCTTCTTTGATAGCCACTACGAATTTCTTCATCACCTCTTGATTATCATAGCCCAACTCATTAGTTGGTAGTATATTTCCAGCTTGCTCCACTATTTGATCCTCGAACCAGTCCTCTTGCAATGCAATTAATTCATCTCTTAATCTAGAATGTCTATTCGAAAATCCTAGTTATCGCTTCTCTCTTTGGAATTTATGCTATGATCTCTGAAATTTCCACCTCATACTTCCTAAAATTCTTTGGAGGTTCAAAGTCATCAAATTTCTAGTCACGTGAGGTAATAGTAGCTTCTTTAGGCAGTTCCTCTAATTTGTATAAAGAATATGTGTGCATTCTAGGGTCTCTTATACAATCACTTGCAACCGTTCTAGAAACTCACCTTTTGTAAATTCTAGTGTCATGACGATGTCATCTTAGTCTTCTTCCACTCCTTGAATTTGATCTTCTTCTTTAATTTCTTCAAGAATTGAAACCATGAATAATGTCTTAATGTAGTAGCCATCTTATTTGTAAATGTTCCATCCTAGTGGCTTCATTATTTGATATGTCCATGGTAGCTAAAATTTGCATCCAACTATGTGGCTCAAATTCTTCGACTTAGAATTGTTGAGAAATGTAAACTAGATTATTTATAAATCTATCCTAAACTGTAAGATTTGTGAGATTTGTGCATCTAATTCTTCACTCTTCATTTTGAGCTTCTTGATGAACCCATAATTTAACATCCTCTTCCATCCAAGGTTCATAATTTGATGAATTATCAAAGCAAAAATCATATGCACCTTGAATCTGTACATACTATATTCCATTGGAGAGAAGGGATGTCTAGTGGAGTTTGATTCTAGTTGTGCTACCTAAGTGCTGCAGGTAAAGAGCATTAGTGACCCACTTTTGCAATACTTCCATTTGGTTCATGAATGGTCTTCTTAGAATCATCTCATAGTTGATAGCTTGACTAAATTGAAGATTACCACAACATGGTCAAACTGAACTCTGCATGTACTTAATTTCACTCCCTCTTACATCTTTATTGATAAGATAATATGTGCATATGCCAATTGCAATTTTAGGCGAGAAGGTGTAACACATATTTTCCCCACTTTCCCCATTTGGGTTTAGTGGCTATTGCTGATCTTGCCCCACTATCTCGAATAGCCTTTGTTGTGTGCCCATTGAACAAGATAGGTAGACATGTGTTGGGTTCATCTCCTTTGCTTTATTCCCCTACCTTGTCCATTGACATCCGCTTCATAATAAAGTTAATTATATATTGTTTGCTCTCCAAAGTTTTTGTCTTCACTAGTGTTTGGGTTCAAAAACTTATCCATTTGTTATCATAAATGTTGATATATTTAGGTAGTGATGTGTGTGAACACTCTAGGACCGCCGGGGCACTTTTTTCCCTCTTTAGGAGGTTTTTTTCCCCCGGCTTGTATATACGCCTATTGCCCTAATGGGCTACTTATCTTTGTACATTCTCTAGTAATACATTTAGTATTGTGTGTTTGTGCTCCAAGCTTCTTCTTCTTCCTTGTGCTGTTCGCGTGCTTCCACAGACGTCTATCTCCAACAATTGGTATCAGAGCAGGTCGTAGCTTCTTCTAGGGTGCCGTCGACACTCCTCCGTTTGCAGTCTCAGATTCGCATGAAATTTGGTGAGCATACTCAGGGTGTTTCGGCTCTGAGCGATCTGAGCTCGTTTCGGCCTCCGAACGCACTATCACAGTGCCAATGCAGGCTATTTCGTCCTTTTGTGCCAAAGGTATATACCAGTTTCTGTTCGCCAGTTTAAGAGTCTCGAAGTCTGCTACAGGTCTAGCAGAACTCGTCTGGGCAGTTCTGTTCAACTTTTTGAGATACAGTCAATTTTCTGCATCAAGGTATTTTAGTCACCGGCCATGGGTGAAAGCAGTGATGTATTCCGTATGTTGGCTGTTGAGGATAAGTTGGATGGTACCAACTACCCATTATGGGCTTATATGATGCGACATGTACTGGTTGCAAAAGGATTGTGGAATATTGTGCAGGGTGTTGAAAGACGTCCTGTTACACCTGTAACGACAGGTACTGCAAATATAGGTGTTGGAGCTGATGAAGATGGTGTCGAAGATGATATTCCGCAGATTCTTGTTCGTGTTGCTGTTTCTGTTGCACCTACTGCAGAGCAGATTCGTTGGGATGGCAGAGATACCCAGGCACATGCATTGATAGCTTTGTCTGTCAAACGTGCCATTATTCCTCACATTCGCTCTTGCAGAACAGCAAAGGATGCTTGGGATACACTTACCACTTTGTACCAGGCTAGGAATGAGGCTCGTGTTGCTTACCTCCGAAAATAGTTGGAGAGTGAGCACATGAATGAAGGTGATTCTATGGACAGTTTTCTTACAAAGATCAAAGACCTGAAGGAACAATTGATTTCTGCTGATGAGGTTATACCAGATAGCTCACTTGTGCAGACCGTTTTGAATGGTCTTCCTGATTCATATCAGAGTTTTGCCTCTACTCTTCGGTTGATGATGAAAGGCAATCCAAATGCCTTATCATTTGAGGAATTAGTCTCTGTTCTGTTGCAGGAAGATCAGTCCAGGCAGAACAGATCCATTCTGCGTGTTACAGATCAAGCTTTCCTGGCTAGTCAGAAGGGCAAAGGAAAATGGAGCTCTTCTACTAGTAAGCAGAAATCTGCAAATGCTGCACAATCGAAGAACCAGGATAAAGATGAGAAGAAATCAGAAAAGCAAAAATTGTTCTGCAAGTACTGTAAAGGAAATGATCATATTATAAAGAACTGTCCAAAACTGGCTGCTAAAGAGGCAAAGAAGAAAGAGGCTGGAATGGTTGTTGCAGAGGCCTCTACACCAAAAACAGAGTCTGCAAATCTTGTGCAGGAAGAAGAATGGGCATTTACTATTGTCTGCAGTTTTGGATGTCTGCAGTAGACTCAAATGTTTGGTACTTTGACAGTGGGGCGACCAAACATATTACCTCGCAGCGCAGTTTCTTCTCTTCACTCGAGCCTGCCCCTACAGGGAATACTGTCACATGCGCCAATAACTCCTCTTATCCTGTTATGGGAGTTGGTAAGATCATTCTGACTACTACTGATGGTAGTTCTTTCACTTTGTCAGATGCTTTATTTGTGCCAGGGATCAAAAAGAACCTGTTATTAGTTTCTGCATTAGCCAAGATTGGCTTGGTTGTGAAATTGGTTGATGACAGGTGTACAGTCCATGATCTCTCAAAGGCGATGTGATTATTGCTTCTGGCATTTTATGTCGTGGGTTGTATAAGCTCATAGACTATGAAAGATCTGTGAATGATTCGGCATGTGCAGTTCATGATTCTCAGGCTATGTCAGATGCAAAGCTTTGGCATGCACGCTTTGGTCATCTGAATTTTGCTACTTTGTTACGCCTGCAGAAATCTGAAATGGTGTCCTCTTTGTCCAAACTTGAGGCACCTGGAAAACATGTTTGTGAAGGCTATATTTTGGGCAAAATGCAGCGTTCTTGCTTTCCAAAAGATGGCTCAGTTCGGGCTACGCAGAAATTGCAGCTTGTACATAGTGATGTCTGTGGTCCTATGTAGACACCCTCTTTTGGAAATTACCTTTACTTCGTGACTTTCATTGATGATTTTTCCAGGCATGCATGGGTATATCCACTCAAAGCAAAGTCTGAAGTGTTCATGTGCTTCAAACAGTTTTTGGTTTTGGCTGAAAATCTGTCAGCATGTAAAATGGGCACCCTCCGTTCTGATCGAGGGGGGGAATATATGTCTTCAGATTTTAATGCATTTCTGGCTGAACGTGGGATAAAACACCAGTGTACAGTGCCGTATACACCTCAACAGAATGGAGTTGCTGAATGAAAGAACAGGTCACTCATGGAAATGGCGAGGTGCATGGTCAAAAGTCAGGCTTTACCACATAGTTTCTGGCTTGAGGCTGTCATGTGTGCAGCATATGTACTGAATAGGTGTCCCACTAAAGCATTGCAGTCTATCACTCCAAATGAGGCTTGGCATGACCGCAAGCCATCTGTTGCTCATCTGCGTGTTTTTGGTTGTTTGGCATATGCATTAGTGCCTGAACAACATCGCAGAAAATTGGATGATAAGGCAGTAAAATGTATTTTTGTTGGGTACAGTTCTGAAAGTAAAGGCTATCATCTGTATCATCCACAGACTAAACGCATTCTGGTTAGCCGTGATGTTGTCTTTGTGGAAGATGCTATTCAGCCATTGCTTTCATGTACTAAGGAGACATATGTTAGCTCCAAACACATGTATGATACTTTGATGCCTCTTTTTACAGGTGGACAGGCTAGTGCTGGTCCTAATGAGGCAATTTCTTAGCCTTTGCAGGTTTCATATGATGATGCAGATCATTCCATTTCTGATGCAAATTTACATGATGCACTTGTTGATGAGAGAGCTGATATTGAGCAGGCAAAAACTATGCCAAAATGGCTGGTGCAGACTTTGCGTGACAGCAAATTAGATGAACCTTTTTCATATCGTACTCGTTCAGGCTCTCATAGTGCCTCCTTTGCATCAGATTGCTATGCTATGGCTGCATCTAGTCTCTATGATGAGAATGAGTCTGTTTCTTTTGATGAAGCACAAAATTCAGAAAATTGGATGGCTGCTATGCAATCTGAATATGATGCTATAATGAAGAATGGTACATGGTCTTTATGTGACTTGCCTCCTGGCAAGAAGGCCATTGGCACTAAGTGGGTATACAAGCTGAAGCGTAAACCTGATGGTACAGTTGACAGGTATAAGCCTAGGCTTGTTGCAAAGGGTTATGCACAGGAAAGAGGCATTGATTTTGATGAGACCTTTGCACCTACATGCCGTATGACTACTGTTCGGAGCATTTGTGCACTTACAGCCCATCATGGTTGGAATGTACATCAGTTGGACATTAAAACAGCATTTCTGAATGGTGACTTGCATGAAGAAGTGTATGTTTTTTAGCCCCGTGGCTTTGTGCAGAAAGGGCATGAAAACCAGGTTTGCAGGTTAAAGAAGGCATTATATGATTTAAAACAAGCACCACGTGGTTGGTATGAGAAGATACATGCCTATCTGATTGCACATGGTTTTGAGAACAGTCCAACTGAAAGCACCTTATATGTTAAACGTGCTAATGATGTGCTTCTGATCATTGTTGTCTATGTTGATGACATGCTGCTCACTAGTCCTATTGAGACACATATTGTTGATTTTAAGGCTGATTTGCATGCCTCATTTGAGATGTCTGATTTGGGGCATTTGCATCACTATTTGGGCATTCAGTTTATGCACGTTGATGGTGGAATGGCTTTGTGTCAAACGAAATATATTGACACATTATTGCAGTGTTTTGGCCTTGAAGACTTTAAGCCTATTGCCACTCCTATGGAGACAGGTTTACGATTGAGTCTTCATGATGCTAGAGATGCATTTGATGTTGTTCTCTATCAGCAGGCTGTTGGATGTTTGATTTACTTATGCATTACTCAGCCAGATATTCAGTTTGCTGTCTCACAGATGAGCAGGTTTATGCATTGCCCAGGAGACACGCATTGGAAAGCGGTTAAGCGCATCTTTCGCTACTTGAGTGGTACTCGGCTACTTGGGTTGTTTTATCCCAAGGGGGGATCACTACCGCCAGATTTGCATGCTTTTTCTGACTCAGATTGGGCTAGTTTCTATGACACTCGTGTGTCCACCAGTGGTTTTTGCTTCATGCTTGGTAGCTCATGTATATCTTGGTTGAGCAAGAAGCAGCCTACTGTGGCCACTTCCAGTTGTGAGGCTGAGTATAGGGCAACTTTCACAGCGACTGTTGAGTGTGTGTGGCTCAGACGCCTTATGGCTGATTTGGGTGTTGGCCAGTCTTCTGCCACCACTATCTTCACTGACAGTCAGAGCGCATTGGCAGTTGCGAGGAACCCTGTGTTCCATGCTCGCACTAAGCACATTGAGGTGCATTATCACTATGTCAGGGAGAGGTTCTATGCTGGGGAGATCAGCTTGGCATATGTGCCCACGCAGGAGAACATTGCAGACCTTTTCACGAAGGCTCTGCCTAGGGAGAAGTTTGAAGCTTTCCGCAAAGCTTTGGGCTTACTTCCTTTTGTGGAGTGATTTCCACATAGCTTGGCACTTCCTTATACATGTGTTCGAGCTCCTTGTTCACCGCATCACTCCCAGGGGGGATTTGTTGATATATTTAGGTAGTGATGTGTGTGAACACTCTAGGACCGCCGGGGCACTTTTTTCCCTCTTTAGGAGGTTTTTTTCCCCCGTCTTGTATATACGCCTATTGCCCTAATGGGCTACTTATCTTTGTACATTCTCTAGTAATACATTTAGTATTGTGTGTTTGTGCTCCAAGCTTCTTCTTCTTCCTTGTGCTGTTCGCGTGCTTCCGCAGATGTCTATCTCCAACAATAAATGTATCTTTGTTTCTAGAAGTTTTTGGGTCAAGGTGCATTTCACATGGGTATTCGTTACGAGCTCTTTGTTGGATATATTAGTTTGCATTTTGGCCATTAATAATGTTATCAATGTTGCCTTTCGGATATAAAATGAATTTCATATATTACATTGTGTTTTTGCCATTGAGAATCTTACTGATGTTTCTGTTTGGATAATATATTAGCTTTCATATACATCTGTGTATTGAGGAAACTCATATAAAGTTTCATCCATGATCAGATAAATCGTCCAAGGTGCACTCGTTTACAAGGATTCCACAAATTATATTTCTCCATTATCTTGAATTTCTTGACTTCATTATATTTTTGTTCTTTTTTCTAGTATTTTGTACTTGTTTCCACATATATTCATGCCGATTATCTTCCACTTTGGGGATTACCTAGCTTATTTCTAACTCTTCATCAACCACATTAACTATAGGTTCCTTTTCCAAAGTCTTAGCTTTATCGAGAAAATCTAGTGCCTCTTGATTCTTAACAAGTTCTTTCAATGGTGCACTCTTTTTAGTAGGTTTTGACTAATGAAGTTGCAATTCTTGGTCCATTAACTGAACGATTAATGGATTTAGAATCACAACTTTTTGTGATTGCTTCCTAAGTAGGCTAGCTTCTTTTAGGCTTTTCTAAGAGAATTCTATCAATTTTTTGCAATTCTAAGCCTTTCCTTTCCCAATTGAGTGTCAAGTAATAATGGTGGTGGTGCGTCTCCACATTTGGGCCACTTTTTATAGGAGTCTTATAAGATTTGAATAACATTTTTAAATCATGAGGGAGAGGGTTTGATGATACATAGTGAACATTATGTTTCCTTGATGTGTTTTTAGTCTCTAAAGCTAAAAGGTTTTCTTTGTGAAGGTGATTCTAAGGATAGTTTTCTAACAAAGATCAAAGATTTAAAGGAACAGTTAATTTCTTTTGATGAAGTCTTGTCTGACATTTCACTTGTGCAGACTGTTCTGAATGGTCTTCCTGACTCATACCAGAGTTTTGTTTCTACTCTTCATTAGATGATGAAAGACAATCCAAATGCCTAGCATTTGAGAAGTTAGTCTCTGTTCTGTGGTAGGAAGATTAGTCTAGGTAGAACAGGTCCATTATGCGTGTTGCAGATCAAGCTTTCCTGGCTAGTCAAAAGGGCAAAGGTAAATGGAGCTCTTCTACTAGTAAGCAGAAATCTACTAATTCTGCACAATCAAAGAAGGATGATAGAGACGACAAGAAAACAGAAAAGCAGAAATTGTTTTGCAAGTACTATAAAGCAAATGATCATTTCACAAAGAATTGTCCAAAACTGGCTGCAAAAGAAGCGAAGAAA
Organism: Ceratopteris richardii; assembly: GCA_020310875.1. Classification (NCBI taxonomy): domain Eukaryota; kingdom Viridiplantae; phylum Streptophyta; class Polypodiopsida; order Polypodiales; family Pteridaceae; genus Ceratopteris; species Ceratopteris richardii. Next base: position 40,226,498 of record CM035406.1, on the reverse strand, counting down.
AAAGAGGCTAGAATGGTAGTTCTAGAGGCCTCTACACCAAAAACAGAGTCTACTAATCTAGTGCAGAATGAAGAATGGGTGTTTACTACCGTTTGCAGTTTTGACCCATCTTCTCTTGAACATTGTATGTCTGTAGTAGACTCAGATGTTTGGTACTTTGATAGTGTGGCAACCAAACATATTACCTTGTAGTGCAGTTCTTCACTTCACTCAAGCCTGCCCCTACAGGGAATATTGTCACATGCACATCCAACTTCTCTTATCTTGTCATGGGAGTTGGTAAGATGCTTTATTGATGGTAGTTCTTTTACATTATCAGATGCTTTATTTGTGCTAGGGATCAAGAAGAATATGTTATCAATTTTAGCTTTAGCCAAGATTGGCTTGGTTGTGAAATTTATTGATGATAGATGTACAGTTCACTATCTGTCAAATGGTGACGTGATTATTGCTTCTGGCATTTTATGTCATGGGTTGTATAAGCTCATAGACTATGAAAAATGTGTAAACGATTCCGCATGTGCAGTACATGATTCTCAAGCTATGTCACATGCAAAGCTTTGGCATGCACGCTTTGGTTATCTAAATTCTACGAGTTTGCTATGCCTACAGAAATCTGAAATGGTGTCCTCTTTGCCCAAACTTGAGGCACCTAGTAAACATGTATGTCAAGGCTGTATTTTGGGCAAAATGCAGTATTCCTCATTCCTAAAATATGGTTTAGTTTGAGCTACTTAGAAATTGCAGCTTGTTCACACTGATGTCTATGGTCCTATGCAGACACCCTCTTTTGAGAAGTATCTTTACTTCGTGACTTTCATTCATGATTATTCCAAGCATGCATGGGTATATCCATTGAAAGAAAAGTCTGAAGCGTTTATGTGCTTCAAACAGTTTTTAGTTTTGGCTGAAAATATGTTAGAATGTAAAATGGGTACCCTTCATTCTAATTGAGGAGGGAAATATATATCTTCTAACTTTAATGCATTTTCGGCTGAACATGGGATAAAACATTAGTGTATAGTGCCGTATACACCTCAACAAAATGAAGTTGTTGAACGGAAGAACAGGTCACTTATAGAGATGGCAAGATGTATGGTCAAGAATCAGGCTTTACCACATAGTTTTTCGCTTGAGGTTGTTACGTGTGCAACATATGTACTTAACAAGTGTCCCACTAAAGCATTGCAGTCTATCAGTCCATATGAGGCTCCGTATGGTCACAAGCCATATGTTGCTCATTTGCATGTTTTTGGTTGTTCAGCATATGCATTAGTGTCTGACCAATAACGTAGAAAATTGGATGATAAAGCAATGAAATGTATTTTTGTTGGATACAGTGCTGAAAGCAAAGGCTATTGTGTGTATCATCCACAAAATAAACACATTTTGGTTAGCCGTGATGTTTTTTTTGTGGAAGATGCTATTCAGCCACTACTTTCATGTACTAAGAAGATATTTGTTAGCTCCAAAGACGTATGATATTTTGCTGCCTCTTTTTACAGGTGAACAGTCTAGTGATGGTGCAAATGAGGCAGCTTCTCAACCTTTACAAGTTTCATGTGATAGATCATTCCATTTCTGATGCAGATTTGCATGATGCACTTGTTGATGAGAGAGTTGATATTGAGGAGGCAAAAACTATGCCAAAATGGCTACTGCAAACTTCGTGTGATAGTAACTTAGATGGACCTCTATCATATCATACTCATTCAGGCTCTCATAATGCCTCTTTTGCATCAGATTGCTATGCTATGGCTGCCTCTAGTCTTTGTGATGAGAATGAGTCTGTTTTGTTTGATGAGGCACAAAATTCAAAAAATTGGATGTCTACTATGGAATCTGAATATGATGCTATAATGAAGAATGGTACCTGGTCTTTGTGTGACTTGCCTCTTGGTAAGAAGGCAATTGGCACTAAGTGGGTATACAAGCTGAAGTGTAAGCCTGATGGAATATTTGACAGGTAGAAGGCTAGGCTTGTTGCAAAGGGCTATGCTCAGGAAAGACGAATTGATTTTGATGAGACCTTTGCTCCTACTTGTTGAATGACTACTATTCGTAGCGTTTGAGCACTTGCATCTCATCATGGTTGGAATGTACAGTAGTTGGACATTAAAACAGCACTTTTGAATGGTGACTTACATGAAGAAGTGTATGTTTTTCAACTATGTGGCTTTGTGCAAAAAGGGAATGAAAACCAAGGTCCTGAAGCACAAGGGGACTTCACGCGTTGGTGCCAATTAGGGGGTTTATGGACTTTTGTTGCTCTTCACGGTTCCAAGTTAAAGAAGGCATTATATGGTCTAAAGCAAGCACCACATGCTTGGTATGAAAAGATACATGCCTATCTAATTGCATATGGTTTTGAGAAAATTCCAACTGAAAGCACCTTATATGTTAAGTGTGTTAATGATGTGCTTCTGATCATTGTTGTGGATGTTGATTACATGCTGCTCATTGGTACCTCTTGAAGTTTCAACTCAAGAATTTGGAGAAGGTTCCAAAGTTCCAAAAGAGAGAGATACTGAAGAACCACAAAGGATACCACCACTTTTCAAGAATACGCCAAAGTGGTTATATCAAACTTGGAAGAACAATGGTACAAAGGAACACACTGGAAAAACTAGAAGTCAAACAAGGAGGCAACAAGAAGACCAGGTAAATTATGCAGAACATTTTGAAATTCATAATGTTTTAACTCTTACTTTAGTTGAGAATGAACCAGCTAGTGTTCAAGATGCACTACATAGTCCAGTATGGAAGAAAGTTGTGGAAGAAGAGATTGATTCTATTCATAAGAATCAAACATGAAAGCTTTGTGAGTTACCAAAAGGTAAGAAAGTTATTGGTGTTAAGTGGATCTTCAAAATCAAAACAAAAGCAGATGGTATCATAGATAGGTATAAAGCAAGATTAGTTGTCAAAAGTTATGCACAAAAGAAAAGTATTGACTATGATGAGACTTTTGTACCTACATCTTGGATGATAGTAGTCACAACAATACTTTCTTTAGCTGCATTCTTTAGTTGGAAAGTATACCAATTAGATATCAAAACTACATTTTTTAATGATGATCTACATGAAGATGTTTATGTTCAGCAACCAGAAGGTTTTGAAGAAACATGTAAAGAGCATTTAATGTGCAACCTTATCAAAACTTTGTATGAACTAAACGAAGCTACCAAGAGCTTGATATAAGATCTATTGGTTTTGAAAACTCGGATGCAGCTCCCACTCTTTATGTTATAGTTGAAAAGGATGATTTGATTATTATTATTATATATGTTGATATGATCATGACAACTCCCAAGGATTCAGATCTTCAATTGTTTAAAGAACAACTTAAGCATACATTTGATGTAAATGACTTAGGGATTTTACATTATTATTTAGGGATTGAATTCAAGTACAAAGATGAATGTATCTACATGACACAACAGAAGTACATTGAGAAATTATTAGAAAGGTTTGAGATGATAAATTCTAAACCTATGCAAACACCTATGGATATCAATATGTTATTACAATCAGAAGCAAATTCTGAACCATTTGATGTTACACTATATAGTCAAGCACTTGGTTATTTGATATATCTATGTAATATACATTCGAAAATTTACTTTGCAATTTCTCAAGTATCCTGGTTTATGCACAATCCACAAAAAAATCATTGGAAAGCAATTAAGCAAATTTTCAAATATTTGAAGGGAACTTCCACTTACGCTATCGTATTTCATAAGTCTTCAATTTAAGATTCTCAATTATCTGATGTTCATGTTTATCTTCCATTTAGATATTTTCAGACAGTCAGAGTTCTATTGCTATTGCAAAGAACCCTATTCATCATGCTAGGACAAAGCATATAGAGGTTCATTACCATTATATTCGAGAACAGATATCTAAGAAGCACATTGAGCTAGTCTACATACCTGCAAGTGAGAATGTTGCGGATATTTTTACCAAAGCATTAACCAAGGAGTCAAAGGAAGTTTTGTAGGTTATTGAACCTAGTACCATTGTGACATTGAATGGGGGATTGTTGGAGACAATGTATCATGGTCAAAGTGACCAAAAATTCTCAGAACAACTATAATAATTTTATTTTGTAGACTATTCGCAAGAATTATGCACGCCTACTTGGTCTATCTCAAAAAAGTTAAAAGCAAAAGCAACCCGCCCGAGTTTGAATCCCGGCAAGTACAGCAACGTGAGATATTTTATGAGTGAGTTTTTGTTTTACATTAGCAATGATATTCAAAAACGGCAAAGTTTTTTGCTTTATTAAACTTGCTTTTAGTATTGCTTTTCAAAGAACCTCAATACTATGAAAGAAGGGCTTTGGCCAATTGTTCAATATCTTCTCAAGCAATCACTCAAGGATCTCTCTCAAGTGCTCAAGCTTCAAGGAGGAGGAGATGATCAAGATCTTGGAGAAGATCTTTGGAAGCCATCTTGAAGGAGTTCACACTCTTGGAGGAGTTGTGGTCTACGACTTGGTGACTATCTCAAGGAGATTTTATCAGCTTACCATCAACATACATTGTTGTTTTACTATGAGTAGCAAGTCTATTTCCATTCCCACTTGCTAGGTCACTCGTTTACGATTCAGGTTGATCAGAATTTGGGTTTGTTGTAGAACAATTCTAAATTGTTCATATTCTCCATATTCTCACACTCTCTTCGTACCTCTTAGGCACACAATCTCTTGTATCTAGTTCCTAATTTTGCCTAGATTCAGATATTGTCACTTTGTATCATATTCACATATTGTAATTTAAAATTGTAATATAAATAGTGTAGGTGAGCACTCTAGCTTACCGTACACTTTGAAAAACTTATCTATTCTCTCTCTATCTCACTCATCTCTTTTTTAGTCTTAAGGTGTGTATGCTAAGGTTCATGTGTTGGAAGATCCTATAAACCTATGATTATTGCGATTGTGGCCCACCCCACTTCCAACATTTTTTTCATTCGTTTTTGTCAAATTTTTGTTTTGGAGCCATCTCGATCTCTATTTTGAGCCTGCAAAGTGGGGCCCATAGAAAAACCAAGTCAGTTTGCAAAATTATAGCTTGCATCCTATTTGGCAACACTCATACATTCTAGATCCAAGATTTCAAGCGATTTCATGTACTATGATACACAAAAATTGTGTCTTTCTTACATCAAACTATCACGTCATAGTGTGATAGCATTCAAGCAGAACAACTTCTTGTAGTTTCTTTGCGATGTGATTTGCTATAGAAATGGCAAACGCAAATGGAATGAGTCAACTTATGAGCGATAAGCTAAAGAAGATTAACTTCCATGCTTGGAGATTCAGAATGACTGATTTCCTGATGGGAAAGGCTACTAGAAGTACATCGAAGGATAGAACAAAAATGCTCTGCAGATACCAGAGAGGAATCCGACAACGGACCAATTAAGAGCATATGAGGAATGGAATCAAGGAGCATGAAAGGCAATGTATTGGCTATCTGTTAACATACAAGATAGCATGATTAGGCACATACAAGATTAGCATGATTAGGCACATACAAGATGCCAAGACTCCCGAAAGAGGCTTGGAACAGTTTGGTCAAATTGTATGAGACCACTACAAAGGAACGAAAATTGCAACTCGAGAACAAATTGCATACACTGGAGAAAAAGGGTATGTCAATAATGTTCGAGGCGTGTACAAGTGCGAGACACACGAGAAGCACACAAGGAGCACAAACGCAACAAGACACACCGAGAAGACGGATGGCTGGAATAGCTCTCTCTATTGATGATGAACTGAATTGAAGTAAGGTCTGGATAATACACCTAAATAAAAAGTACAACCACATATGAATGAATCATGTATGTGGTAACATGGGAAAAAACCTCTAGCCAGCATTGAGTAAAAAGTGCCCATGTATAGGGAAAAGGGTCTCTCTCTCTCTCTCTCTCTCTCTCTCTCTCTCTCTCTCTCTCTCTCTCTCTCTCTCTCTCTCTCTCTCTCTCTCTCTCTCTCTCTCTCTCTCTCTCTCTCTCTCTCTCTCTCTCTCTCTCTCTCTCTCTCTCTCTCTCTCTCTCTCTCTCTCTCAGAGATTGGCATCTTTCGAGCACAAAAGAGGAGTGAATCTATAAACCAAAGTGCACAACCTAGCATATGAATGTGCATTCAAGTGCTGAAGCTTTCCCACTTGTAGTTCAAAGAGGTTCGCAGATAATCTCTGTCAAGGTTTGTCTGTACTCTCCTAAGTCACCCATCATCACACAGGGAGAGATGAATCTTCTTGTTGATAGTCACAGCCACAACTGATGTTTGGATTGCTCTCGAGCTTCCTTTAGCTTCTCTGTTATATCGCACACAGAGGTAGGTCCATTCGAATGACAGAAACTCGAGTCAAGGATGTATTATAGCGCTATCCAATGGTGGCTCAGGACGAAGTCAGTGGTAGATATTGTCGAAGATAAAGCCTTAATGACAATGGCAAGTGTAGAACTGGGTTATTGCACTTACTTTACATCTAATTGCAACTTCTCTCGAACACTTGTTGGTGCCTATATTGCACAAGGTGCTGCTTTTGATTGCAAAAGATGACAGCTTTTGTGCTGGTGCTATGTTCAAGAGCTGGGTATATGCCCAGCAAACAAAAGTGAGATTGTCCAGCATTTTGCTAGTTTAAACGGTTAATCATTGGCCTCCCTTCGGGGAAAGAAAAGGGGGGGGGGGGGGGGGGGGGGGGGGGGGGGGGGGGGGGGGGGGGGGGGGGGGGGGGGGGGGGGGGGGCATGGGTTTAAAAACCTGTTGACTGCACTGGCAGAACACTCATCATGCTATGATGAGATGTTAAAACCAGCTCTCTTAAGGGAACTGTTGGCCTTTGGGCACTCTAGTTGGACTGTCTGCAGTGGCAAGGACCATGTTCATTCCTAGTAGCGCTAGGTGTTCTACCCCTGCTTGTGTGGGACTGGAGGGGTCCCATGGGGACTATGCCCTTCACATTGTAGTTTCCATTAATTCAAACTATCAAGGAAGAGTAGATTGCAGGATCAAATTTCCTTTCCTAAAACAATAGTGAGATTTGAGTGCACACTAATATGTACATTTCAAAATTCAACAGCTTCATGGGGAGATCAGTGATGGAGAGACTTGCATATAGATACACATGCTGAGAGGAAAGACTTAGACACTAAAGCTCAAATTCTGCTGTTACTATGTGGTGAGGAACATGGTAACACGATATTTCAGAAACCTGTGGAGAATCCTCATCTTTGATGCACATGCAGTGTACCATATACCCCAGCAGCCATTCCCTCTGAGTTCCTCAACTCATCCTATTGTAGGATCCTTTTCCATTGAGAAGATATTTTCTCAAGCAATCTAAAGATCACATAATAGGAGACTAGTAAGCCACATAAAGTTGTAAGTTGAGCATATAATATATGCAAAAACAACTCTTAGCTGAGGTATGAAATGCCCAAGCTGTGGAGAGAGAAAACAGTCAGAATTGTATATTGGTCTTATGGGCTTTAAGCTTGTGTTAAAGCTTCAAGAAAATGCGCCCTCACTATGATGATGAGTGCAACTGATTACCAACAAGCCAGAATAAAAGAATTGCTAGCTATTTAAAGCTTTTCGGGCACTTGAATCTTTTAATTTTCATTTCATATATGCCATCACAAAAGAATCACAAGGAAAAGAGAAGACGAGAAGCCCAGCACAGAGGTGTTTTGTTGTTTTTTTTGGGGGGGGGAGGGGGGGGGGGGGGTTGTATATTGTCACCATTACTCTCGAATTCCTGTTTTGATTTTCTTTACTAGGTTCTTATTATACAACATCAAGAAAACTCTATATAAGAATTCTTTTACTTTAGGTCTAAATATTATAAGAATGCCACATGACACAACGTAAATGGCCAATATCAGGTAGCAATATCATAGGCATAACTGAATACACTGCTTCTAGTTCATTGCATGAAAGCAAAGCTATATACATAAAGTATCCTATCTAAGCACTACAATGCTGACAGTGTCCCATGCATGCAACAGCTAGGAGGGACATTCACAGACTTTACTCTGAAATATTCATGACAAAACTTCTGTCAATGCACACGTGCACACAAGATCACAAAAATTGGACAACTCCATTTTTTAAGCAAATTACACTTTAAGACCACAATAATTGTGTATCCTTCAAATTGTGTATCCTTCAACGGAACTCAACTTTTCTCGGGTATCATGCGGTACCTGCTGCAGAGAGACTCCATCACTATGAGTTGGAAATGTGTAGGCTAGATTTATCAGTAGCTGTTTCAAATAAAAGACAAACTGGTTCAGTTGTCGAACATGGAAGTTTTGAGCTTCTGAATGGCATCAGCAACCACTTTCAAGGAAGAATGCTATAAAAATCTGATCAACTTCCACCATGGCTATATTACAACCCTTAACCACATAAAGCCATCAAGAAGTTATAAAAGGAGAACCACAGATTTTCTATACCTCAAAAGCTGTAATCAAGAAGGCAAGCCCTCACACAGCAAAAAAAAAAAACATGAAGATACCATAAACTCAAAAGGTAAATTTATATAGGTTGCAATAGACTTTCCTCTATTTACTGTAGATACCATAATTAAAAGAAATGACTGAAACCTGAATCTACAACTACAGTATGCTAAGAATCTGCAGAAGCAATTCTGACCATGACAGCTATATACCGCAAGTAATTGCAGCAAATAGAGAAGTTATTAGCATATACGACACTAAGGTAATAGATGCAGATAGAGAGAAGCATAGAACAAATATAGATTATATGCAGACTTCAACTGTCCTCCCTGAGTACCAAATAAGAGAGAAGAACAATCAGCTCCCCTCTAGCAACATGAAGACATAACACTGCTCACAGAATATTTTTTAAGGTTCACATCCAAAGATTTGACTCAACTTTGGTTTGCACTCTGCAGCATCCAAAGCACATTGAAAAAAAGGTCAAAAATATGAATACTTTCTGGATCCTGAACAATGTGCTCTTAACTGTCTCTTCTTCAAGCATTACCATTTTCCTCCTCTATTGTGCAGGATACCAGGATATGATCTTGATGATTATGCTCTTTCAAAGCTCAACACAGAATAGCTCTTAAAATTTAAACGGTGGCTTACTAAAAAAAGAACATTTATTCAGAGGCTGCAAGCTGACAGGTGTAACATGAATAGATTCTAGAGTGCAATCAAAGGAGGATTGCATAGGTCGCTCCACATTTAGCGTTTGGCACACTTTTATGAAGTAACTGTTACAAGAGACTTACAAAGAAAAATCCTACTATCTTTAAAAAATTGTGCCCATGTCAGTGATGTGCCTTTGCCGCTGCCTTCTGCTCAGCTTTTGACACAGCCTGAGAGCATTCCAAAGTTTCACATCTGTTTACAATACATTCTTCAAGTAACAAAGAAAAATGTTGAAAAAAACCAATATTACCTTCAAATATCGCAGTTTGATTGCACCATAGGTGAAACCTAGAACAGCAGCTGATACTCTAGCAACCTGAATGAGCATCACCAAAGTCCATTTCAATGTAGCGATTGTCAACATAAAGGACAAAGAGCAAAGAAAACTCAAAATATCAGAAATGTCAAAAATCAACCATAAATGGCATTATCCAAATATAATGCCACCAACACAGACATAATATGTCAAACAGTAAACCGCATGCTAATGGTGAACCAAAAGAACTAGCTTTTCAAAATGACAGGTAATGAAACCTATCTATGCTGACCATAGGTTACACACAAAATGTGTCAGCACACACATCAAAGCAAAAACCAAGCACTGAACCCAATCTCAAAAGACCCGAATGAACAAAGTAACATTAAATCACCACATGAAGCTGGTAAAAGCATCTACCTTGGATAACATTTCATGTGAGAACATAAACGAGCTAAAATAGGGCTTGCTTCCTAGCCACAAAACCAAGCCCAAGCCTAGCAGCATGCACCTATACAGGTGGCCATCACCACAAGGACTGATGTCCCATATCAATGCACCCATACCATACAAGTTGGCAAGGCAGTCCAGTGTGTTCGGTGCGTTCAATTCGGTGCGCATAAGGTGCGAGGACCGAATGGTATCCCAAGGTAAGGTGCGTAAGGTGTGTCGTTACAAATACACTAATACCCAAAAGTTGTAGTATATGCATATATTATGACATTTATACCACAAATAAAGAAAACACATATTATAGTTCACTATTAACTAATAAACTCTCTCTCAATGTCTCTCTCTCTCTCTCTCTCTCTCTCTCTCTCTCTCTCTCTCTCTCTCTCTCTCTCTCTCTCTCTCTCTCTCTCTCTCTCTCTCTCTCTCTCTCTCTCTCTCTCTCTCTCTCTCTCTCTCTCTCTCTCTCTCTCTCTCTCTCTCTCTCTCTCTCTCTCTCTCTCTCTCTCTCTCTCTCTCTCTCTCCTCGCTGAATGTATGTGTGGATATTGGCTATTGGCTAATAATCTTTTTGTGTGTGTGGGGAATCTCTTGCTCTCTCACAAGATTCAAGTCCAAATCAAAGGTTAAGGCTCACGACTAGTTATAGTTAAGGATTGATCAAGGCTATGCTCATCTGCTGATGGGTTCAAGTTCACTAAGGTCACAAAGTGGAGGAGGAATATCCGTCGCAGTAGACATCGTTTTTTTTCGTAATATTTTTTAAAAATATGTAACGACGAATTTTTGGCACCGGATGGCACCGGAAGCACCGCACCGGATGAACGCAAAAAAGTTTAGGTGCGTAGCACCAGATCTTCCCTGCAAGTTGGCGGGTGACTCCACCAAGGGCCAAAGGCCTGCGAGGTGCACACTAATATTGAAAAATAAACGAGCCTTGAGTCCTATCTATAGGACTTGGTTAAAAAAGATGGCTGGCTCACATTGGCCAGACACTTTACACTTGACCAAACAAAAACGAAGGCACTCGTCCAAGTGTGCTTTGGTGTTGAGCCAAGCCCAAGCCTTGGTGTTGAACAAATCCCAAGCCTAGAAGCATGCAGCTATATAGGTGGCCATCACCGTAAGAGCCAATATCCCATATCAACACACCCATACCATACAAGTGCACAAGTGACTTCACAAAGGACCAAGAATTCTGTTATATTCTATTTACACCTACATGGTCTACCATTGACCTACCTGCATTGGTCAAGAACCCTACACATGGGTCTCAATGTCTCTCTCTCTCTCTCTCTCTCTCTCTCTCTCTCTCTCTCTCTCTCTCTCTCTCTCTCTCTCTCTCTCTCTCTCTCTCTCTCTCTCTCTCTCTCTCTCTCTCTCTCTCTCTCTCTCTCTCTCTCTCTCTCTCTCTCTCTCTCTCTCTCTCTCTCCTCGCTGAATGTATGTGTGGATATTGGCTATTGGCTAATAATCTTTTTGTGTGTGTGGGGAATCTCTTGCTCTCTCACAAGATTCAAGTCCAAATCAAAGGTTAAGGCTCACGACTAGTTATAGTTAAGGATTGATCAAGGCTATGCTCATCTGCTGATGGGTTCAAGTTCACTAAGGTCACAAAGTGGAGGAGGAATATCCGTCGCAGTAGACATCGTTTTTTTTCGTAATATTTTTTAAAAATATGTGACGACGAATTTTTGGCACCGGATGGCACCGGAAGCACCGCACCGGATGAACGCAAAAAAGTTAAGGTGCGTAGCACCAGATCTTCCCTGCAAGTTGGCGGGTGACTCCACCAAGGGCCAAAGGCCTGTGAGGTGCACACTAATATTGAAAAATAAACGAGCCTTGAGTCCTATCTATAGGACTTGGTTAAAAAAGATGGCTGGCTCACATTGGCCAGACACTTTACACTTGACCAAACAAAAACGCAGGCTCTCGTCCAAGTGTGCTTTGGTGTTGAGCCAAGCCCAAGCCTTGGTGTTGAACAAATCCCAAGCCTAGAAGCATGCAGCTATATAGGTGGCCATCACCGTAAGAGCCAATATCCCATATCAACACACCCATACCATCCAAGTGCACAAGTGACTTCACAAAGGACCAAGAATTCTGTTATATTCTATTTACACCTACATGGTCTACCATTGACCTACATGCATTGGTCAAGAACCCTACACATGGGTCTCTCTCTCTCTCTCTCTCTCTCTCTCTCTCTCTCTCTCTCTCTCTCTCTCTCTCTCTCTCTCTCTCTCTCTCTCTCTCTCTCTCTCTCTCTCTCTCTCTCTCTCTCTCTCTCTCTCTCTCTCTCTCTCTCTCTCTCTCTCTCTCTCTCTCTCTCTCTCTCTCTCTCTCTCTCTCTCTCTCTCTCTCTCTCTCTCTCTCTCTCTCTCCCCCTCCCCCCTCCTCGCTGAATGTATGTGTGGATATTGGCTATTGGCTAATAATCTTATTGTGTGTGTGGGGAATCTCTTGCTCTCTCACAAGATTCAAGTCCAAATCAAAGGTTAAGGCTCACGACTAGTTATAGTTAAGGATTGATCAAGGCTATGCTCATCTGCTGATGGGTTCAAGTTCACTAAGGTCACAAAGTGGAGGAGGAATATCCGTCGCAGTAGACATCGTTTTTTTTCGTAATATTTTTTAAAAATATGTAACGACGAATTTTTGGCACTGGATGGCACCGGAAGCACCGCACCGGATGAACGCAAAAAAGTTTAAGTGCGTAGCACCAGATCTTCCCTGCAAGTTGGCGGGTGACTCCACCAAGGGCCAAAGGCCTGCGAGGTGCACACTAATATTGAAAAATAAACGAGCCTTGAGTCCTATCTATAGGACTTGGTTAAAAAAGATGGCTGGCTCACATTGGCCAGACACTTTACACTTGACCAAACAAAAAACGCAGGCACTCGTCCAAGTGTGCTTTGGTGTTGAGCCAAGCCCAAGCCTTGGTGTTGAACAAATCCCAAGCCTAGAAGCATGAAGCTATATAGGTGGCCATCACCGTAAGAGCCAATATCCCATATCAACACACCCATACCATACAAGTGCACAAGTGACTTCACAAAGGACCAAGAATTCTGTTATATTCTATTTACACCTACATGGTCTACCATTGACCTACCTGCATTGGTCAAGAACCCTACACATGGGTCAAGGACAAGAGCTCGAGAGAGCTAAGGCTCTAGCACGAGTCCATTTATTTATTGAGGTTATTCCATCTCCTCACAATGTCCATATGGGGAGCGTTAGGACTATAGAGGACTCTAGATGCGCATGAGGGAAAGGGCAATTTAAGGTTAGGAGGGGAGTGGTAGGTACCTAATTGAGATCTCACATCTGACATCAAAGCCTGCGAAAGAGAGGGAAAGTCCTCAATTTTTTGGGAAAGTAGTTTTGTAAAGAGCCACTTAATCTTCATCCCAAAATCTTCATAGAGTTTGCAACATGGATCTTCTAAGAAAAAAAGGGGAGAATTTGTCATCTTCTTCATCAGGCATCGAGTTGTGTGCAAAGAAACTCTAGGAGCATAAGATTTGTTCTTTGGCCCATCAACATCGCAAAAACAAGCTTCAATTACAGGTAACTTTCTCCTCCTTGCTAAGTTCACACATAAATGATCATGTGCGCCCGTCAACCGTCACAATGGGTGCCATCGATTGCATTGGCCAAGGGCATGGGAAGAGGGAGTTTTCTCTCTCTCCCCTCAAGACAACTAAAATATGCTCATGCAATGCCTTATATGGACTAAACCAAGTCCACACCTCCCTCCCTCGCAAATTTTGAGTGAAGAAGCCTTCCCACACTCTTCCTTCCTCACAAATTCGTTTCTCCTTCCATCCTTTTCAATAGAGAACTATGAAGAGAGGGAAAGCCTAGTTGTTGTACTCTTGAGAGGAGATTGAAGGATGATACTAGGCTTGGATGATGATACATGAGAGAGAATAAAAGAGTTTACTTTCATGCTATACAATAGACAATCCTGAAGAACTATTCTTTTTTGGTGAAAGAAAAGAAAGATTGAATGCATATACTTATATACATACTTGAAATTTCGTTTTTGTTTTTTCCAAGGGGCATGAGGAAAGTGAGCTCTAGCTTTTTCTTACACTTCTTTTTATAGTTTCCATGGAGGAGGTGGAAAAAAATACAAATAGAAAATGTGAAAAGAACACATATGCATAGATTGATACATACATACATTGCACGCATGCGCACACACACGCACAAACACACACACACACACATATATATATATATATATATATATATATATATATATATATATATATATATATATATATATATATATATATATATATACATATATATATATATACGTGTGTGTGAGTATGAGATTGAAAGGAAGATAAGGCATTATCTATTATTATAAACTTATTTCATGCATGGAAGCCAAAGTGATAAGGTTCGGTAAGCATTCGGTTGGAGGGAAGAACCTTACCTCGGAGGTAAGACTCGTAAGGTTTGTCCATTTATATATATATATATATATATATATATATATATATATATATATATATATATATATATATATATATATATATATATATATATATATATATATATATATATATATAGAGAGAGAGAGAGAGAGAGATAGATAGATAGATAGATAGATAAATACATACATACATACATCAAAGAGGGATTTGATTGATACCTTGCTTATTGTGAATGATGCTTTGTCACAAACATGGATGCTTTGTCACAAACATGGATTATGGATTCAAGTGCATCGTTCCATGTTTCTTCTATTAAGGATTGTTTTACTACCTTTCATGCAAGAAGCCGCAGACATGTATATCTTGAAAATAACCATGCTTGTTCTTTTTTTAGTTTTTTTTTTTAAATCAAGATATATCGAAGAAAAACCAAGCTATCAATTTTCATTCATGACGTGTCAATAAACTTTAAAGGCTAATCAAGAATCTAGATTCACAAATTACAATGTCACATCATACACCATCATCAATGATCAATCATCATAGTATATACATCCAAATTCCAACTTCAAGTCACATCAAACGTGATTATTGTTGGAAATTAAGTAGGCCCATAACTAATTCCACATGTCCCACAGGTTTCTAGGAATCTTCCAAAATTGACAATCATGAACATATTTCACTTAATCATACGAATGATGAGACAAAGATAGAGAGAGATTAGACAACATGTTCAAAGTGTTACGTAAGCCACTGCTTACTCACACCATCATATATACAAATGTCAATTTACAATGTGGGAGTCAAAATTTCAACCACTCTATGTGAACCGAAATAGATGGAAGAGTGTATGTACAGAATTTACAAGAATATTCAGATGCGGGGACAGAAATCTGAATATGTATGAGATGTATGACCTGATAGGTTGTAGAAGAGTGAATATGAGTGACAGAAAGAGGAAAGATCAGTTTGAAACTGATATTCAGCAAACCCTAATCTGAATTTAGGCTATGGAAGACCCTAAATCAAATGTGTGTGAAAGATCACATACTTACAGAATTAGCATAGAATGCTAACATGTTGCGAACAGAAATCCTCATACTCATGTGGAAACACCTTCTCTAACACCTCATCTGATGCATGTAGCATGCATGTACTGATTCTCCTTTATATATGCCGAATAGGACTCCTCCAGATATGGATGCCATCACCTCCATAAGCTCTAAGTAGTACTTGTGTGCATAAAGAGAATATGTACCTAAATAGTTAACATAAGATGCAAATCTTATGTTAAGCTCCATCCAATGTCTTTGAAGTACTCCATAATCTTCATGTAGAAATCAATCTTCAAATACATCATGTAGATGGCTGATCCAAACCACCAAGTTGTTGATAGATAAGTCTTCTCCATAAGCAAGAGTGTGAGCACACTCTTTTCCAAGAAGAACTCCATAGTTGCTCCTCAACATGCTCCTAGAGTGCACCATGGCTTCCCCATGAGTGCTAGAGCACATCCATCGCCAAAAATCTGCCCCAACGATGGTCTTAGACAACCTAACAAGTGACCAAGCACTCTAATTTATAGCCCACAAGTGTTCTTTCGATCTCATGCTAAAAAGCTTCCTAAAAGCTGCTCATCATAAAAAAATAAAGCTAATCGTCTTATTTATGTGTAATCCTTGAGTTTTAAAGTTGCTTTTGCTTTATTCACTTTTAATCGCTAAAAGTGCTTCTTGACCTCCTTTTTCCACTATCTAACCACCTGATGAATGATCTGACAACATTTTTATGATCTCCAAGCTGAGAGCTATCAAATGAGATAAAAACCTCAAATTTTGTGCCAAAAATGACTAAGTACCAAAATTAGGGTTTTTGCCCTAAATGGATTGTGGACTGATGTGACATTGTTTTCCAACAATCCCCCTTGCAATGTCATATTGGTACAAACTGAACTAGATATGTAACTTCATTTATCTGCAAGCTGACATAAGCTTCAAACTTGTCCTTCAAGATTGACCTTCAAACTTTATCTTCAAAAGTCTTCTTCAAAACTGAATTTGAACTTCTTCAAACTTCAAAAATCTGAATTTGCTGAATATGAACCATAATATCTGAGAAAATATACAAACTAGATATCCAATAGTGTTAGCATACATCAAGCAATCATTGCTTGACAACATATGTAACATGTATTGACTTTGAATCTGCTATATACTGTCTTCTTAAACTTGTAAGCATACACTAGGATTCACATATTTGCATTTACCTTAAGAAAGGTTTCTCAACGTACTTCTGTTGTGTTATGTAGATACACTAAACAAAATCAGAAATTGAATCCATCCTGGGACTTGTGACTGACAACTCACAACTTAGTGTATTATGAACACTAGCTAGTTCATCTATGACTGTACTCAACTGAACTCATGAGAGTCTCACCAAAATTTCATAGTTATGATGTCATCATGTCTTCATCCTTGTTCTATCTGTAAGTCCTTCATACATGTTTCCTTCGGAGTCTGGTATAATCATATATGTGTGCACCTCATAAGTAACATACCCCTCTGAAATATCAAGCTTCTCTTCAATAGAACTCTGGAACTTTCTCCCGAACAGGAACACCTAAAAAAAACTTTCTCCAGACATTCTCCTTCTTCTTTCTTCTTTCAAAGCTAGAATATAAAGAGAAACCGACAAAGGAAATGTAGGAATACCTGTAGGTATGATTCTACATCCTTTGACATATGGCTGAAAATAAGTCTTCATGTTTCATCACTCCCTTTGATGATTTAACACTAGTATTCAGAATTCTTCAAAGTATATCAGATTTTATGAAATCTAGAACGTCTTCCTTCTTTCAATAAATCTGATCTTCAATGATTTAGTATTGCTTTCATAACATTAATACCTGTGTCTGAAATAAAATATATGAACCCTTTTATTAGCACTGTACACATGCCAATAGCTTTCCCTTCCATTCCTAAGCTTTCCAAAATCTAGAATAAGGTTAGCTCATCCTATCATAACAAAAACCTATCTAAAAGAATTCTAGGATTCATAATCTTCTACAACATAACAAGTATCTTCTTCTATTTCTCTGCAACACTAATCTGATAGAATCTAAATCTTTGACTTACTTCTTCCAATGTTAAGAATTTTACAAACAAAGGATAGACGTCTGACTCAAAAATACTCAAGATATTCAAGATCATACAAGATCTATCAAAATCTTAAAAGATCTCTCCAACAAAATACCTGTGTAGAATATGCTCTCATCAAACCTTCATGACTGAATGTTTGATTTGCAACCTGAATGTCTCTAAGTATCCATGCTTCTTACATAAAGTTGTAAAACTTTTCTTCAACTAGATCCTTCCCAAGAATCTACAACTCCTACTTGAAACATAAGTGGACAAACTCTCACCTTGAGAACTCCAAAAGCTGCAAGTTGATGCTTCATATTTTCATATTCTTCTCGGGTGAAATGTGAGTGTCTGCTTGACTTTCTTTTGGCTAACTCCACTTCTCAATCAAGTGATAGGATCTGATGGAACATCTTTTTGAATACAAGCATGTATCCAAAAGGACAATCAAAGAAAGTAGATTCTCCATCTGGCTGGTGCATCACAAAATCTGAATTTTTTTGAATTTTCCTGAAAATACTGAATTTTCTGAATTTTTTGAAAATACTGAAATTCTAATTTTTTCCTGAAAATACTGAATTTTCTGAATTTTAATGCTGAAAAACTCTGAATTTTCTGAGTATAATGAATATGAGGTAACTTTTCCAAACTCAAAAAACCTCACTCCAAGTCTCCAACATCTGCTACAAATACTCTTTTACCTCAAGAGTTAGATAAAGAAGAAATATACTTCTCTGTCATATACCAAGTAGTTCTGAATTGACACTCCAAGAATTCTTTGAGGGAACATATAAGCTGCCTCAAAATCTTCAACTTATACATAACTCATACTCATATGAGTCAAAATATATAAGCTGTCTTAGATATCTGCTGCCTTACTTTCTCTCAATGCAATTCTTCGTCAAACCTACTAAAACATGACCAAGTAAAATGTAAAACAAGAAACTGCTTCTTCTTTAAACTATCTTCTTCACACAAGATGTTCTTGTAGACTTGTCTTTGGATGTAGAGGATAAAGTAGGAAAAGTATTTGGAAAATATAAGAAAACAAAGAAGTTTTACTTTCCCTTTGGAATTGTTGGACCTTCTTCTTTTGCACCTTTCTTCCACATGATGATGTCAACATCTTCAAACGTCTCTTTCATACCTTTTGTTCTCTTCATTTTGAAGTAGCAAGCACTCTTAACTTCTTCAAATGAATTTTTCTCTTCCTCTAGTGCTAAGAGTAAGAGACAAAACAAACATGATCTATAAATGGAAGTGAACATAGAAGATAAAACATGCTTCTATCATCTCAGCTCCATCTCCTCATATGCTGAATACTGAATTACCTCTTTAGGTACAAACTTTGATCAACAAAACTTTCAACCCTATGTTGGTTGAAAACAAAACTGATATGATCTCCAAATTTGTCTTCTTAGATGAGCTTTCTTGCCATGAAAGAGATCTATCAAAATTGTCGAGAAACAACCTCTAGATACCTGTGATTTGATGTTGATCTGGTTCCTTCGTCTTCTCCAAACCATTGTTTTTCCTTGAATTTGAAGTAGCCTTCTCTTCATCAAGTCTTGGTCTTCAAGCAATACTTTTGTAAAGTATCTTTACTCTTCCAAAAGTATTTGGCTGCTAACAGATCATCAACTTCATACTCCACACTGATAAACATACATCTGACTAAATTATCTAATTCTCAAATCTCTACTCATCTAGATTTAGTGTGTATGTCATATGTCAAATGTTAGAAGATGCTTTGAAACCATATGTTGGTAGTTTGGAAGCTCTGACACCAAATTTTGGAAATTAGGTGGGCCCATAACTAATTCCATAAGTCCCACAGGTTTCCAGATCTACAACACAGATTCCAGTATCTTCCAAAATTGACAATCATGAACATACTTCACTTAATCATACAAATGATGAGACAAAGATAGAGAGAGATTAGACAACATGTTCAAGTGTTACGTAAGCCACTACTTACTCACACCATCATATATACAAATGTCAATTTACAATGTGGGAGTCAAAATCTCAACCACTCTATGTGAACAGAAATAGATGGAAGCGTGTATGTACAGAATTTACAAGAATATTCAGATGTAGGGACAGAAATCTGAATATGTATGAGATGTATGACCTTATAGGTTGTAGAAGAGCGAATATGAGTGACAGAAAGAGGAAAGATCAGTTTGAAACTGATATTCAGCAAACCCTAATCTGAATTTAGGCTATGGAAGACCCTAAATCAGATGTGTGTGTGAAAGATCACATATTTACAGAATTAGCATAGAATGCTAATATGTTGCTGACAGAAATCCTCGTACTCATGTGGAAACACCTTCTCTAACACCTCATCTGATGCATGTAGCATGCATGTACTGATTCTCCTTTATATATGCCGAATAGGACGACTCCATATATGGATGCAACTGCCTCCATAAGCTCCAAGTAGTACTTGTGTGCATAAAGAGAATATGTACATGAATAGTTAACATAAGATGCAAATCTTATGTTAAGCTCCATCCAATGTCTTTGAAGTACTCCATAATCTTCATGTAGAAGACAATCTTCAAATACATCATGTAGATGGCTGATCCAAACCACCAAGCTGCTGATAGGTAAGTCTTCTCCATAAGCAAAAGTGTGAGCACACTCTTTTCCAAGAAGAACTCCATACCTTCTCCTCAACATGCTCCTAGAGTGCACCATGGCTGCCCCATAAGTGCTAGAGCACATCCATCGCCAAAAATCAGCCCCAACAATGGTCTTGGACAACCTAACAAGTGACCAAGCACTCTAATTTATAGCCCACAAGTGTTCTTGTGGTCTCATGCGAAAAAGCTTTCTAAAAGCAGCTCATCGTAAAAAAATAAAGCTAATTGCTTTATTTATGTGTAATCCTTGAGTTTTAAAGTTGCTTTTGCTTTATTCACTTTTAATCGCTAAAAGTGCTTCTTGACCTCCTGTTTCCATTATCTGACCACCTGATGAATGATCTGACAACATTTTTATGATCTCCAAGCTGAGAGCTATCCAATGAGGTATAAACCCAAAATTTTGTGCCAAAAATGACTAAGTACCAAAATTAGGGTTTCTGCCCTAAATGGATTTTGGACTGATGTGACATTGTTTTCCAACAATTATCATGATTCATGAATCATCACCAAGTGTACATACATAAATGATAAATAATAAATTATAAATGAGAAGATGTTAAGTCATAAGTCCATAGTGGTAAATACTAAAAGCCAATGAAAAGCAGTTGTTATGTGTGCAGCAAATGTACTTAACAAGTGTCCCACTAAAGCATTGCAGTCTATCACTCCATATGAAGCTTGGCATGGCCGCAAGCCATTTGTTGCTCATTTACGTGTTTTTGGTTGTTTGGCATATGCATTAGTGCCTGAACAACAACGCGGAAAATTGGATAATAAGGGAGTGAAATGTATTTTTGTTGGGTACAGTTCTGAAAGCAGAGACTATCATCTGTATCATCAAGAGACTAAACGCATTTTGGTTAGTGGTGGTGATGTTTTTGTGGAGGATTCTATTCAGCCATTACTTTAATGTACTAGGGAGACACTTGTTAGCTCCAAAGACATGTATGATACTTTGCTACCTCTTTTTAGAGGTGGAAAGTCTTGTGCTTGTCCTAATGAGGTAACTTCTCAACCTTTACAAGTTTCATGTGATGATGTGGATCATTCCATTTCTAATGCAAGTTTGCATGATGCACTTGTTGATGAGAGAGCAGATATTAAGGAGGCAAAAACTATGCCAAAATGGATGGTGCAAACTTTGCATGACAACAAATTAGATGCACGTTTGTCCTATCATACTTGATCAAGATCTCATAGTGCCTCTTTTGCATTCGATTGCTATGCTATGGCTACCTCTAGCCTCTGTGATGAGGATGAGCTTGTTTCGCTCGATGAAGCACAAGATTTTGAGAATTGTATGCCTGCTATGCAATCAGGATATGATGCTATCATGAAAAATGGTACCTAGTCTTTATGTGACTTGCCTTCTGGCAAGAAGGCCATTGGCACAAAGTGGGTATACACGCTCAAGCATAAGCTTGATGGAACAATTGACAAGTATAAGGGTAGGCTTGTTGCAAAGGGTTATGCGCAAGAAAGGCATAGATTATGATGAAACCTTTGCACCTACATGCCGAATGACTATTGTTCGTAGCATTTGTGCACTTGCAGCTCATCATGGTTAAAATGTACATCAGTTGGACATTAAAACAACATTTCTGAGTGGTGACTTGCATGAAGAAGTGTATGTTTTTCAGCCTCGTGGCTTTGTGTAGAAAGGGCATGAAAACCAGGTGTGCAGGTTAAAGAAGGCATTATATGGTTTAAAGCAAGCACCACGTGCTTGGTATGAAAAGATACATGCCTATCTAATTGCACATGGTTTTGAGAACAATCCAACTAAAAGCACCTTATATGTTAAGCATGCAAATGATGTGCTTCTAATCATTGTTGTGTACATTGATGACATGCTACTCACTGGTCCTCATGAGAAGCATATTGCTGATTTTAAGGCTGATTTGCATGCCTCATTTGAGGTGTCTGACTTGGGGCATTTGCATCATTATTTGGGCATTCAGTTTATGCAAGTTGATGGAAGAATAGCTTTGTGTCAAACGAAATATATTTACACATTGTTGAAGCATTTTGGCCTTGAAGACTGTAAACTTATTACTGCTCCTATGGAGACAGGTTTACGATTGAGTCATGACGTTGGAGATTCATTTGTTGGTGTTCTCTATCAACAAGCTATTGTATGTTTGATTTACTTATGCATTACTCGGCCATATATTCAGTTTGCTATCTCACAGATCAGCAAGTTTATGCATTGCCTAGGAGTCAAGCATTAGCACGCAGTTAAGCGCATCTTTCGATACTTGAGTGGTACCAAGCTACTTGGATTGTTTTATCCCAAGGGGGGATCACTACCACCACATTTACATGCTTTTTCTGACTTTGAGTAGGCTGGTTGCAAGGACACTCGTTTGTCCACTAGTGGTTTTTGCTTCATGCTTGGTAGCTCATGCATATCTTGGTTGAGCAAGATGCAGCCTATTGTGGCCACTTCTAGTTGTGAGGCTGAATATAGGGCATCTTTCATAGTGACTGTTGAGTGTGTGTGGCTCAGATGCCTTATGGATGATTTTTGTGTTGGTTAGTCTTCTGCCACCACCATCTTCACTGATAGTCACAATGCATTAGAAGTTGTGAAGAACCCTATGTTCCATGCTCGCACTAAGCACATTCAAGTGCATTATCATTATGTGAGGGAGAGGTTCTCTGCTGGAGAGATGAGCTTGGCATATGTGCCCACGCAAGAGGACATTGTAGACCTTTTAACCAAGGCTCTGCCTAAGGAGAAGTTTGAAGCTTTGGGCTTACTTCCTTTTGTGGATTGATTCCACATAGTTTGGAACTTCCTTATACATGACTGCAAGCTCCTTGTTCACCGCATCACTCCCAAGGGAAATTTGTTGATATATTTAGGTAGTGATATGTGTGAATACACTAGGATTGACATGGCACTTTTTCCCCTCTTTAGGAGGTTTTTTCCCCTCGGCTTGTATATATGCATATAGCACTAATGGGTTACTTATCTTTATACATTCTAGTGGTTCTACATCCAGTACTGTGTGTTGCGCTCAAGCTTCTTCTTCTTCTTCCTTGTGTTGTTTGTGTGCTTCTGCAGACCTGGAACTCGAACATGTATCACCCAATATTTCCATATAGATGAAAGTCCACAAGAGGTATGGTTTGGGAAACCACCAAAACATGATCACCTTTTAGTGTTTGGATATTTGTGTTGCGCTCAAGCTTCTTCTTCTTCCTTGTGTTGTTTGTGTGCTTCTGCAGACCTGGAACTCGAACATGTATCACCCAATATTTCCATATAGATGAAAGTCCACAAGAGGTATGGTTTGGGAAACCACCAAAACATGATCACCTTTTAGTGTTTGGATGTGATGCAAATGTTCATATTGTGATGTATCTTACACAAAAATTTGATCCAAATTCTAGAAAATACTTTTTTCTTGGATATGTCACTTATATGATCCTCACACATAATCCTTGTTAAGAAGAAACATTGAAAGAAATCAAGATGTATGAATAGACCATACATAAATTCAAAGTGAAAAAAAGTGGCTTTTCAAGATGTTCGTCCTCCTATTAGCATGAAAAGAATCCTATACCAAGAGATATTAATGAAAATATTGCACAAGAATAGCTTGATAGTGTACTTGATCAACAATTGTCTTAACTGCTCATTGAGAACTTTTAAAGGATAGGTAGGCATGATATGCATAATCATCAATTTATAAGCAAGGAAGAAAAATCAAAATTGGAGAAGCCATCTTCTTGTTCAATGCTGGAGCCTGGGTTCCAATGTGTGAATGTCCATTTAGTCTTCCTTTGAGGTGATTGTTTTGAAAATGGTTTGGTATTTTTGGTTGCATGGTGGTTACTTGGACTTCATCTTGTAAAGCACAACCAGGTAGTTCCATTGAACTATACAAAAAGGCATTGGAGAGACACCATTGGCCTTAGTTCTACAAAATGGCATTTCTTGGTCTCTATATCTATGTCTTTGGCAATTTTTGGAATAGACTCTAACATTTGTGTTGAACCACACCTCCAAACACAAAACAAATTAATGATTCATTGATTTCAAGTCTCTTGGATGAAACATCGTAATGTTAATATGAGTAGTGACCTAACCAAGTGCATGTATACATGCTTTCATCTCCTGAGAGTGGTCATATGAGAAGTGTCATGGACCCTTCTAGAGGACTCTAGATGTGCATGAGGGCAAGGGATAATTAAGTTTGGAAGAAGAATGAGGTACTTAATTGGGATCTCACATTGTGTATCAAAGCTTGTGTGTGGGAGAGAGAGAGAGAGCTTTAGTATAAACTATATATTCTTGAAATTCAGAAGACATAATTTCATCATATGCATTATTTTATTTAGCATGACAACTGTAAGACCATTATCATGTCTTGTATATTTAATTTGGTAATACATTCTATTGATACATTTTGGTAGTGATCTCTATGAACACACTTACAACAATTGGGGAACGTTTTTCCCTCTTTAGGAGGTTTTTACCCTTGGTTTGTATATATGCATATAAACCTAATGGATCACTTATCTTCTCAAAAGTGTTGTTTTTACACTTTTGCAAACTTTGAACTCCAACATTTGTATCAAAGCATATCAACGTTCATCTAGGGTGTTGTTGACACCCCCACAGTCAATCTTAGAATTGCATGCAAATTGGTGAGCATACTCGGGTGGATTAAGAGTTCAAAATTTCTTAGCCTTGTTGCATCGAATTTTTTATGTGAGCTCATTTCAACCTCTGAATGCATTGTCACAGTGATTATGCAAGCAATTTTGTGCTTTTGTGCTAAACATATATATAGGTTTTGGTTCACCAATACAAGTAGCTCAAAGCCTGCTATAGGTTTAGTAGAGCTTGATAGGGTGTTTCTATTCAACGTTTTGAGATACGGTCATTCTTTTGCATCAAGGTGTTTAGTCACTAGCCAAGGCTCAAAGCAATGGTGAATTCCATATCTTGGCTATAAGGATAGGTTAGATGGTACTAACTACCAATTGTGGGCATATATGATGTGCCATGTATTGGTAGCCATTATGGCTACATGACTATGATAATATAAGATGCAAAACCTTCTTGTTTTGAACATGCAATTAGAAATGCAGATTGGGAGAAAGCTATGGATGAGGAGATGGCTACACTTTATAAAAATAAAAAATGGAAGCTAGATCCATTTTCGCATGGAAAGAAATCCATAGACTGCAAGTGGGTTTATAGGGTAAAGCATAGTCCGATAACTCCTCGATGACAACACTAGAGGCCACATTGGCCTTCTCTTTGTCCTTGTCCTTTGAGCTGTCATGTGCTTCATTCTTGGTGTCCTTTTTCTTCTTATCACTTGTGTTCTTCTTTCTTTCTAGTTCAGCTTCGTAGCATCTTTGTAGTATCTGCAATGAGGCTTCTTGATATCTTACCTACCACATTGGTAACAAGTCACTTTAGTCTTGCCTTTGCTTTTACTCCTATTCCTCTATACATTTCCACTTTTCTTTTCCGTTCTTCCTCTCGCCACATTGCCTTAACCACTTCCCTCTCCACTCGCTTTCCTCATGATTTCCTCATTGAAAATAGAACCCCTTACACCATCAAAGGTAAGATTGGGGTTATTCGTAAGTGAAACAACCAATGTTTCCCATGAATCAGGTAAGGTCATCAACAAGAAGATGGCCTTAAGCTTATCGTCAAATGAAAGTAATTTGGAGTCTTGCAATTGCAAGAGAGCACCTGTAAAAGAAGAAAAGTGCTCAACTGCACTTTTTGACTCATCAAGCTGCATACACACTAGCTTACGCATAAGATGCACTTGATTTACAGGCGTGGTATTTTCATAAGTGGCCTTCAACTTCTCCCATGAAAGTAATCTGGAGTCTTGCAATTGCAAGAGAGTACCTGTAAAAGAAGAAAAGTGCTCAACTACACTTTTTGACTCATCAAGCTGCATACACACTAGCTTACGCATAAGATGCACTTGATTTACAGGCGTGGTATTTTCATAAGTGGCCTTCAGCTTCTCCCATACCTCAAAAGCACTTGTAAGGCCCTTCAGATCCACCAAGATTTCATACGATACAACCATCTTGATATAAGTGATGGACTTCTTGTTTACGTTCGTCCATGCTGTATCTATCATATCTTCAAGCTTGACTTCCTCAAGAGCCCCTTCGCAATCTTTAAGAAAGAGAATGCCCAACATTCTCTCTTTCCACAAATCAAAACCACTACCTTCAAATCTCTTGATCTAAAACAAGTTTTTGACATCAAAGGAGGTAGAAGCCATGTTTAAACTTTGCACACTAAGAGTTTCAAAATTTCACCAAAAAGGTAAAATTCACTTTTTGTCCTGTGCGCAATCACTTGATGAGACTATATAGCTAAGAAATAAACCTCTTCAAAACTTGAAGAAACCAATTTTTGAAATTTGTTGCAAAAAAAAACAAAAAATCCAACAAGCTATAATTGCATTAAAAAGAACAAATTTGTTGTTTTTCAGCCACGAAAGGCATACATAGATGTAAAACAAAGTCAATGGGTGCTTGTTTTCACAAAAGCCTCGATTTTTGGGGCAATATGATCTGTAAAATCAAAGAAATGACCTATTGTAATAAGTTTCAAGCAAGTATGTACTTCCTCAATCCTTAAACATGTACTCCCACTTGAAAAATGAGAGAATTTTTGCTACAAAAGACCTATAAATGAAAAACAAACATTGTGGATGCTGAGAATGACCTCTGAGAATACAAAAACAATGGAAAAGGTTCTCTACGATGAAAGTCTCTGAAAAACTCAAAATTTCCTTCAACTTTGTTATGGACTGAAGTAATCCTCCAAAAACAACAGTTTTATCGCGAAAAAATGAAGGTTTTTCGCAATAAAATTCTCTCAAATGCAAGAAAAAGCCTTCGGCCTAGCATAGGCTAAGTAGAAGAGCATTTGGAGCAACCTTGTCACAATGGAACAGCTCAAAGCTCTAATACCAATTGAAAGAGGACATACGCGGTGGTATGTTCGGTTGCTCCAAACACAAAGGGAGTGAGCTGCTGCGTGAGGAGAGAGAAAGTAGAGAGAGAAACTTGAGCAACAATGTGGAGAAGAAGATGGAGAAGCTAGAAGCTAAAGTTGAAGAAGTCTAAGTCAAGTTATGAGAGATTTGAGAAGACCAAGTCTTATTTATAAGTGATTGTTAGGTCATTTGGGCATGTTCACACATGGCCAGTGACCAAAAGTCATAAAAAAAACATAAATGCCTATAACTCCCCAACTTGAGGTCCAAAAAATATAACAAAAATATATCTAGAAAGCTCTTGAAGCGAGCTTTCACATGGAAGAGTCAAAACATACAAAAGGAGAGTCCTTGGTTCCTTTATCCCCAAGTTCCAACAATGCACACCTATGATCAAACTGCAATATTCATCAAGCTCTTGTTGACCAAAAGAGCTATCCCATCTTTGGGAAATAAAAAACATTGCATTTTACCCAAAATACAACCCTCACAAACATGCTTAGAAGGTGCCTCAAATTTGAGTAAAACGAAAATTTCAGATTTCTGTAAGTGGAGCAAACTAGTAAAATTTAGATGACCGAGATGTGCATGCCAAAGTTTTGCATTTGAAATAGCCCTAGAATCTTGAATTGCACATGCAAAATCATCCATAGACTTGCCATGAGTTGTGAGCTTATACAAGCCATGACATAGCATTCAAGATGCAATGATCTTATTGCCATCAGAGTGATCCTGAACTTTAAATCTTTCATTCATAAATTTCGCTACTAAGCCAATTTTTGCTAATGTTGATATTGGCAACAGATTCCTTTTGATACTTGATACATATAAAGCATCAAATAAAGTGAAAGTGCTTCCATTTGCGAAAGTAAGAATAATCTTCCGAAATTCCATAACAAGATACAAGGAGTTTTTAACACACGTGACAATATTCCTTGTAGGAGGAGTTTTTAACACGTGACAACATTCTTTGTAGGAGTTTTTAACACGTGACAATATTCCTTGTAGGAGGAGGCTCAAGTGAAGTGAAAAATTGTGCTACGAGGTAATGTTTGGTTGCACAAATATCAAAATACCAAACATCTGAATTCACTGCATACATAAAATTTTCATGAGAAGATGGATCATAACTAAAATGAGTGGTATATGCCCTTTCTTTATTCTACAAAAGATTAGCAAACTCAATTCTAGGAGTAGAGGCCTCTACAATACCCATTCAAGCCGCCTCCTCTGCCTCTTTTGCAGCTAGTTTAGGACAACTCTTAATGAAGTTAATATATAGAATGAATCCAAGCAAATCCCAAATTCACCCTGAAATGGATGTGCAATTTTTGGCTCATAATAGTCAGCCAAAAGACTACATAGCATATCCGCTCCATTATGCACAATGTCTACTAAATACTAGATGAAAAATCATTTTATCTATTTCTAGTGATAATATTTGACTAGGTGAGGATGATCTAGTTATTGGCATTCAAGATTAGAAGTAAGGGTAATGGATTTTTATTTTTTTAGTTGGAAGTGATAAGGATAAATAAGAGCAATAATCTCTTTTTTGGTGTTTAGTCATGAGGACGATGACCTAGCATCATCTAAGACAAAATTGGTATTTATGGATTATTTGCATCTTATAAAGGAATATTTCTTTTATTCATATAGCAAACTTAAGGGGAAGAGAAAAGATTAGAGTTTACACTAGACCTTAGTCCAATTCATGGATGATAAACCAAGGATTTATAAACTAGAATGATGGATTTGCATATGACACGAGGATAGTTTAAGATAAAACTATTTCTTGTAAGTACACTCAAGATTAGAATACCTAAATGAGATGAGGGCGAATCTATCACATTAGTTCTAGAAGGGCCTGAAATTACTTTTATTATGGGAATTTGTTCAATTTTATATTGTTTATTATCTCCATAGAGTTTCACACTTGTCTTTTAACATTATTACTACACCAGAGATACATAATATGGACTGATGTCATTTGAATGATGTTGATTTTATGGGAGCAATAGTTTGGGTGCTAGGTGTTTATGATAGGAGATAGTCGGCATTTCTAAAGATGGTTTTCCACTTTTACTTTGACTTCCGAAGAGTTTTTCTTAAGGGGAGCATATGGGAAAATAACACACATAGATGATTGATTGCATTATACAGAGGCGAAGAGGAGAAACCATCATAGCATCCTTTCCCTATGCCTTCCAATGCTAATTTGAAAATAAAATGGAACTCTAAGGGGAAGGAAATGCTAAAAATAAGGTTTTGAGCCTTAATGTGTAAATGAAAGACTAGGGAGCCTTGTGATATAGACCACACTTTATGTGGTCAAAGTTGATAGGGAAAGGATGGTGGAGAGGGTTCCCTCCACATGTATATTAAGGGGGTTGTGGTTGAGCAGAGGCCCCTTCATCATTTTGTGTGTCTCTATGTTCTCCCTCCATAGCGGATCTCATGCACAAGCACTCCACCTTCATCTTGCTACCACTTTTGCAAAGAAGATGAAGCCACGTGCATGGAAGAGCCTACGAATACGAGAATATAGACATATCGGATAACTATAGAGTCACCTCCCCACCATAGCAACCTACAAAATATATATGTGAATATACTTCTCTCCACCACCCATTTCTACTTTACCCACTAAAGGTGTGGCCTCCAGACCAAGGCTTCCCAAACTCACCTTTAGTATTAATTTTATGGAGATTTTTTGGAGTTTACCGACATGCAATAAAGAAACGCCTTAATATTGTAATAAACAAATGCACTTTCAAAGTATGAAAAGTTTCAAAGAGTTCCAAAAGAGGAGCAAGTTTTTTACATCAATCCAAAAATAGATGCATGTTTTTGAAGAGTCCAAAACAAGTATAACTTATTAAAGAGCTATAAGCCCTATGGGCCAAGACCAAGCTTAATTAAGCATAAAACATCTATCTATAACACAACTATTACCATCGCAAGAAAAATAGAGTTAACATGAAGTAGACATACTTGACCAAGGTGGATGTACCATATCAAATACGATAAGAGATGAAGAGAATTATGTGTCTTATTAACAAAAACTCAAAATCTTTCACTCTTCTTAAAAAGTAAATCTACATGAGTTGTAAACTGAATATTCTGAGCTAACAAAATTGCTAACCATGATACTTTTCATATGTTCATGCTTGTTTCTTCAGTCAACTTACAATAAATTTTATGAACTACACATATATTTAAAGCATACAAATTGACCAACAACTACAAAAGCAAAAGTCAAGAGAAGCACAAACTTAAGCCACCAAAATGGCTAACCATGATATTTTTCATATAAAGATAGATAAATTCAGATTGAGTGAAAGATAATCAAAAAACTTCAATGACCTAGGCATACACAAACAAGTAAAGTTGATACCTATGACTCATGAAGCAAATAATATAAAACTAAAGCAACCAAAAAAAAACATCTCTCCACAACATGAAAGGTTAAAGATAAAATAAAGCCGGACAATAAATTTTTATTCCTTCATCTTTTCATAAATAATGTTTTCTATCTACAAAAATTAAAAATAAATAGCAACTAGCCTAAAGCCATGCTCGTTGGAAATGAACCTTTCACAAAAGAATTAACATATTTTTGCAGATTTTTCAAGGGCAAAGGCTGGTCAATAGAGGGTCAGCTTTGGTATCTAATGATATATCATATGCTAAATTTGGAGCAAATTTGCTTCGTCAAAATTCAAACCCTAATTTCAAGTCAAATTATGACTTTCATCAATTTTAGAACCAAGGTCCAAGATTTAAATCATAAAAAGAAGAGAATCTAATGGTTGAAAAATAATCGATCGAAAGCAACACAAAAAGCAACTTTGATGCGAAAATCAAAGAAAAACAAAATCCCGGAATTTATTGTGCAATTTGTTTTTTAGTTTGCTTTTTGTCTAGCTTTTAAAGGGGTAAATAGGAGAGATCAAAGAAACTCTCAATCATCTTCTATAATAGCACCTTCCAAGCTCTTCTATCCTAGAAGCATCTTTGTAAGTATCTTTTGTATTCTAAAGTTTATTTTCGGAGCTCTTTGCTCCTTTGCCAATCTCTTGTATACATTGTCTCTATTGTTTCTCTATCTTATCTCACTATACTCTCTCATCTATATTTCTCATCTATATTGATTGTGGGCCTCAAAAACCAACAATTGGTGTCAAAGAAGATGTGTTTGAGAGTTTTTCAAGAGACTATACTTGAGCACATAAATTTGCTTAAGTTAGGGATATACCAATGAATGGCATGGTCGCGATAGATAAGTATTTCTTGTTTTCAAAATAGATATGGATAAGGACATATGATCTTGATTAGAAAGGCCTAATCAACCTTGATAGTTGCGAAACTATGTTTGAACTTTAAGTCTATATTTTATCTTTGTTTTATTTCTCTATATTTGTTTCCATCCTTCCAAGTAGATCTTGGTTGAGAAGAGTATGGGAAAATTTTATGAGTTCGCCTTTTATTTGTGGTATGGAGTGCTCTTCATGCAAAAAGTCTTGTTGTACTTTTATGCACATTGAGCATACCTACAAGAACATTTCTAATGGTCTTTTGTCAGCTCGCAATATATACCTATCCTCGCATATTCCCCTTGTGTCAAGTTAGGAGTGGGATTGTAAGGGATTGCTGGAAATGAACCTTCCACAAAAGGGTTTACATACTTTTGTAGATTTTTCTAGGTCAAAGATGGGTCAACAACATATCAACTTTGCTCAAAATATACAAATTTTTTTATTTGGAAAGAGCTACTCAAGAGCTATCCAGAGATATATCATATGCTAAATTTGGAGCAAATTTGTTAAGTCAAAGGCAAACCCTAATTTTAAGTCAAGTTATGCTTTTCATCAATTTTAGAACTAAGGGCCAAGAATCAAGATTTAACTCATTAAATGCAAATGATCCAATGGTTGAGAAATAATAGACCAAAAGCAACACAAAAAGCAATTTTTTAATGCAAAAATCAAAGAAAAATTCAAAATCCCAGATTTTGAAGCACAATTCAAGCAAATTGCTTTTCGGACCTTTTTAATTTGTTTTTCGACTAACTTTTGGAGGGGTGCTTAGATCTATAAATAGGAGAGATCAAAGACACTCAATCATATTGTATCATAGCACCTCCCAAGCTCTTCTTAGGGTTTGTGAGGAGCATCTTTGTTAGTATTTTGTGTATTCTAGAGTTTATTTTGAGAGCTCTTTTCGCCTTTGCCAATCTCATGTTCATTGTCTCTATTGTCACTCTATCTTCTCTCTATGTTGATACTGGGGCTTAAAAACAAACAATGCCATGGATAAATCATGCAACCAAACTTTACTACAACATTTAGGGTCAAAAACAAAACCAAAAGGAACATTGTAAAACTTAAATTTCTATATTTATCTCAACAAAAATCACCATCACATCATCAACACCCTATGCAACTGCATTCAAAGACGAGCACACTAAACTACGATAAATCCATCACACCGCTCAAAGATTGTTTGATTAGTATGAACAATGAGGATTCTATAATAAAATATCACATGCAAAACACCATCCAAAGAATGTGCAATCAAAATCCAATTATGCTCTTGACCTCCACTGAACTTCACCCATTCAAAAAGGGATTCATAGAAATACTTCAAAAGAGTATATTTTAATGTCATTCAATATGTTATCCATGTCAAGAACATCCTACGAGTACATCTCTTCTTCCATTGCACTCACAGTTGAATAATGTTTGCAAATCCCTGTAATGAAAAAATCATTCTACAAGAAAAATAATCATATGGTCGACATGAAATGTATATATTTGCATGTCGTAACACCAGAATATACAGCATGTGCTTTTTCCAAGTCATTTTCAAATCCAACGGCTGCTAAAGCAATGTATTGCAAAAGAGAACATCCAATGTGCATCACATATACAAAATACAACATGAATACGTGTTTCTATTCAACAAGATTAGTTGGAACAACCCAATAATTACTTCAATTTAGCCAAAGATGTGCTTTTTTGGTCCTTTAACCTTTGACGAGACCAACGCTGCCCAAATGCTCAGGACATTCAATTTATTCTGTTAAGAGAAGCTTCTTTCATCATATGAATGCAACCCACATGACTCAAAATAAGAAGACTAAACACAAATATTAAAAACAAGCAAAGCAAACAAGAAATGCAAATAATAAGCCATTTTGAATTCACCTGACAATGTTTTGACAAATACAACAATGAAAATATGGAAACTCAAAGTATGACTCTTTGAAAATGGGATCGCAAAAAATGAAAGATCCATCTCAATGAGGAAAACCCCTGAATACTAAAAACTAAACTACACCAGCCACGACATATAGTTTATAATTTTGCTTCCATGTACCTCCCTATGATTGTATTTGTAAATAAAACTACAATATACAATCTTATCCCATCGATGTTTTCAGAGACAGCCCCCCTAAGAGCTTCTAAAGGTTAAGAAACCCTCAGAATCAAAACTGAGGTTCTTTGAAGTGAACACAGACAGAGATCAGAAAAATGTCGATAAAAAGGAACTCCATACCCTCAAATAAATTATGATGAGGAGTGGCATTCCCGCTTTACGCTTAATGTCCGATCCCAGATTACATTCAAAGATAATTCCATTCTATCTCAAATCTCCCCGAAAATTTAGCATGTCGCAAGAAACATGGAATCGTGATATTAGTTTTCAAGTGATTACCCTCGATCTGAATGTAGTTTCTAAAAATGGAAGGAATGCACACTAATCCAGAGCATCTGGGATCTTGGAGACAAGCATCAGATAAGTTTCGTAATTCTACGTGGGAATCGGCACTACGTCGATCGGGAAAAAAAAAGCCAAAAATAGAGAGCAGAAACATTGGCACGAACATGTAGTAGAGGGAAAAGGCTAGATTTACCTGCGCAAAGGTGCTTTTGCCCGAATAAAGACCAGGATACGCCATAGCTACCAGACGCTTACGCGTGAGCTTCCTGCCTGAGGCAGAAGAAACCTAAAGAACCCTCGAGGCTCGGGCACCACGTTTCTGGCTTTGGACTTCGGTGTTGAGCCAACCTCACACGTGAGCCGCGCTATTACATTCCATTAAACACGTATATAAGACATTATAGTGTTTGATTTTCAACATTCTTATCGAGGCATGTTCAGCAGTTCCCCTCGCTTCCGTTCATATATTCATATAAAAGGGCTTTTGTTTTTTTTCTCATAAAGGAAGTTATGCCTTAGTTTACTCTCCCGGATTTTAATTAAATAAAAAAAAGAATAAGTTAGAAGTGAATGGGACTAGTGCCCTTGGGAGCCCTCCAATCCCACAAAACAGGGGTAGAGCTACGGGTCTATAGAGCGTCACGAAGGAGGTTAACAACCCTCTTGTCCCTCTCATGTGGGGCCCACTTGGGTTTAAGCTTATTGTTCTCGATGAGAAACACTTTATGATGCTTAAAAGGTGGGGACCTCTTACAATTGGAGATTCTTTTGCCAAGGAGGATAAGAGACTTCTCAATCGACCACTCTTTACGAGGATGCCCAAAATTGCTAGCACATCGCTCCCTCCAAATCTTCGAGAGGGTCTCCCCTCTTATCGCATTCCAGAGTGGTGCCGAGCAGCCGATCGCTTTGCCAAGCAACGCTTGCTTCTAGGTGATTTGTGCTTGCATCCTCAGAATATTCCCTAAGGTCCACCACAGCATGAAAGACTTGGGGCAAGCGAAGAATATGTGGCTCAAATCTTCAGTACTGCAGTGGCATCGTTTGCACCATGGCAAAGCTCCACAAATTTTGTTTGCCTTTAAGTTGGTCCTGATACCATGGTGGAGAATTTGCCACATGAGAACAGATTTTTTGATCTTGATGAGAGGATGCCAGATAGATATGAACTTCAAATCCCAGCACAGCCTAGTCCAAGTCAGGCACCATTTTTTGTTAAGCGTGATATGGTAGTCCATGTTTGCCTTGGTACTATGAATTTTGGACAAGCAATTACCATTGTGCCACATAAGCCCCTCATGGCAAGACGAATCTTTCCCGATGAGAAGATGGGTTTTTGAACATTCCCAAGCGATGCATTTGCTCTAAAGGAGAGTCCATTCTTCGTAGTTGACTCTTATTTCAGGATCTATGTCCTCAAAACTGATCCACTGACCAATTGCTTGTTTACAGAGGTGTTTCCAATGTTTGAAACCCTTGTTCCAGAGCCCCTTAGCAATTCGAAGATTCCAGGAGGTCACCCCCTGATGCCCAAGATCGAAAACCATATTGAGTCATTTTGTCTGATACTAGCTACCCATTTCCAATCTTCTCTGACTCTGACAACTTGTTTGAACTTGTTCCAACTCCTCCACAAGGAGCACATGAGTATCGAGCCTTTAGGGGAAGCCGGAATCGGGGAGAATAAAAGGGTAAGAAGATCCATGCCCTTCCAACTAAGG
This sequence comes from Ceratopteris richardii, assembly GCA_020310875.1. Classification (NCBI taxonomy): domain Eukaryota; kingdom Viridiplantae; phylum Streptophyta; class Polypodiopsida; order Polypodiales; family Pteridaceae; genus Ceratopteris; species Ceratopteris richardii. Next base: position 40,190,895 of record CM035406.1, on the reverse strand, counting down.
AGGCCCACCAACGTAATCATGTTCTTGTTCCTGAAAATGAGCTTGGCCCAAGAGGTCTCATGGGTTGCACTAAGCCTTGATTATCCATTTTGCTACCAACTTGTCCGCCATGCCTTCAATATCCATAATGCTCAGTCCCCCTTAATCCTTTTAGTTGATGTAGGTAGACCATTTAACTTTGGGAACCCCTCTTCTGTTGTGATCCCCCGTCCAAAGAAAGTTTCTGTAGATCATTTCCAGTTTGTGAAGTTCTTGGTCTTTCAGTCTCCAGCAAGAGAGAAAGTAAATGGTTGGATGAGAAGGTGTTAATTACCATGGCACAGCCCGCGAGGTTGATTTGCATTCCCTTCCAAAATGTTAACTTGTTGTCTAGTTTGGAAAGGACCCTATTCTAATGTTGCTCCATCAACACGCAAAAGCCCATTAGAATACCGAGTAGGCAAAAGATCTAGCCCCAAGGGATAATTTGGCAACCATTGTCAATCAGCATTTGGGGTGGCGGTCCGATGATGGCCCAAATAGCGATTTTGGAGTGGTTGATTTTGGAACCAAAAGCCTCACAGAAACTTTGAAGGCACCCCCAAAAGGCTTCAATGCTAGTCAAATCATTATGCACAAATGTGTTTATGTCGTCTGCAGAAAGTCTCATGATCAACTGACATGGTTGAGAGGTAAAAAGAGACCTTTAATATGGCCCATTTCCATGTGGTGTTGCATAAGACGGCTGAGCCCTTCCATGGAAATAGCGAAGAGAAGAAGGGGCCAATGGGCATCCTTGCCTAATAGGTCATTTTAATTTGATAGCGTTCGATAACTGGCCATTGATATTTATTTGTGTCGTTGCATTCTCGATCAAGGTAGCGATCATCTTAGTGAATTTCTGGTTACCGCCAAGGTCTTTAAGAGATTGAAGAACAAAGTCCCATTCCAGCATGTCATAGGCTTTGTCGAAGTCAATTTTAATGAATACTACATCTTGCTCGGACTCTTCAACAAAAACAAGACCTTCCCAGATATCGATGATGGCTTCTAGTATCGATCTATCCTTGATGAATCCTTTTTGGTCCTCGCTAAGCCACCAGTTCAAGTGATAAGACATTCTGTTGGCAATTACTTTCGCAAGTATCTTGTACCCTATTTGAAGCATCATGATTGGGTGCCAATTTTCAATCCTATTCTTGTTACCTTTTTTATGGATCGGCTTGATGATACCATTGTTTAGGCATTCGGGGAGGATGCTGAACGCTAAAACCTCTTGCCAAACCAAGTGCAGCGTGTGGCCACCACCTGTCTGAAAGACTTAAAAAATTCATTTGTGAGGCCATCAGGACCCGAGCTTTTCCCATTGGGGAGCATATCGATAACTTCGAGAATCTCATTATCTGAAATGGGTGTGTCAAGAAGGGGCTTCAAGTTATATGGTATTCTCGAGGGATAGACTATCGAGATGGTCTCCATGCAATCCCTCCTATGGGGAGACAGAGACGTCGAAACACCCAAGAGTTGAGTAAAGTGATCGACAATAATCGCACTATTTTTCTTCTTCTGTTTTGCATTCAACCGCACTGCATCCAACCAAGAAGGGAATAGATTCCCTAGTTTGCTTGCTCTTGAGGATGCCACACATCTCTTTAGTTGGCTTGTCAGCCTTGCCCGCCCACCAATCTTTAAAATATACTTGTAGGTTTTTCCTTTGAAGTTCTTTCTCGTATCTCAACATGCCTCTAATTTTCCATAGTCCCATCTGGTATTGGTAGTTCCCTTTGTTCACTTCCTCCTCAAGGCACCAGAGCCTTCGATAGAGCTTCTCTCTTTGCCTCCACTGGACATTGCAAAGCATCTTGTGGATCTTGACCAGAATTTGACGGGTCTTCTCAACCATGGCCCTCCAACATTTGGTTCATGAGGCACCATTGGCAAAAGCCACATTCCATACTAAGGTAATTTCTTGATGGATAGAGGGAAAGGAGAAAGATGTTTGGCAGGCATGAAACCAAGTCGCTTTTTTGAATTTGGAATTTGGCTTGAAAGTGAGAGTAATAGGGTAGTGGTCTGATATGGCGAGGTCCATGTGTTGCGAGATGTTGGGCAAACCCCACTGACGGATAATGTTCTGTATGATGTAGCTTCTATCAAGTCATGCTTTCCTCAAGTTATTTCCAGATTGGAGGTTCAACCAAGAGAATCCATTCATATCTTTGATCTTTTCTAGGTCTAGGTGTAGCTTGATTTTGTCCCAGATATCTTTCTCCTGACCATCTATGGTAATCCCCCTATTGTCCCACCGATCTGAAGGGTCTTTTGCCACGTTGAAGTCCCCATAGAGCATCACTTTGTGCGAAAGCGAGTCTAATGAGGCCCAAGTGTCCATCCACTCTGCCTCCCTGTTTGGGGCATCCATGGAGACCACCGTGAACTGGAAGGGGCCTCCGAAGGAGGCAGCTATCCAATGGTGTTTCTGATCTTTGCAGTGGTTGACAAGTCTGTCAATGTAGAATTTATTTATTCCAATAGTTGTGACACCTGCCCCCCTGGGGTGAGAGGTTGTAACTCATCCAATAGTTATGCCACCAGCTTTTGTTGGACATCCATCTTGGGTAGATATGTCCAACGAGGATTTGAGCTTAGAACTTCTAAGATGGGCGCCTCTACCTTACAAGGTCCGGTGTGTGTATCTTTCCAATTCATTGTACTCTAAAAAAAGAGCCTTTTTCTAATGGACTTAGAAGAGGGGTGCCATAAGTCCACTCTGTAAGTAAGAGCCATTGCCAATGGTCTCCTTAGAGGAAGTCAAAACACACTATGATGAAGTATTTCTCTTCATAATAGCATCAAATTTAATTGCATAGCAATCATCCAATTGTTTCTTTTACTCATGTGCTTCATCAAACATGTTCATTCTCATCATAAAAAACAATGATAGTTATTACATGATGATGTGATGCAAAAGAGGTATCGTGCAAGCTTGAGAGAATAAGGTAAGACAAAGTTACATCTTATTTGTTGTTTCTCAAGTCTATACTAACCATTTTGGCATAGTTTTTGCCCCTTCATTGCATTCTCCCTCATCAACGATCCATCATGTACATCTATATCACAAATGGAATTATTTATGTTCTCATTCGAAACCTATTTAGGTTGAGAAATCAATCATGATGATTGTGTAGGCAATTTTATCCTTTTCTATCAAAGATATATATAGTTTTTGGCTCACCAATACAAGTGCCTCAAAATTTATTACATGTTTGGTAGACCTTGATTGGATATTTCTCTTGGATTTTTTTTTGATATACAAACAATTTTCTACATCAAGATATTCATTCACTCGCCATGGCTAAAAGCAATGATGTAACTCGTTTGTTGGGTATCAAGAATAAGTTGGATGGTTGTAATTACCCACTATGGGTATATCTGATGCGTCGTGTATTGGTAGCAAAAGACTTGTGGAATATTGTGCAAGATGTTGAAATACACCCTTCCACACGTGCAAATACAATGATTATAGGTGATAGAGGTGGTGTTGAAGATGATGATCTTCATTTTCTTGTTCATATTGCGGTTCCTATTACACCTATTATAGAGAAACTTTATTGTGATGGTAGAGATGCAGAGGCACATGCTTTGATAGCTTTATCTATCAAATTCCATTAACCCTCACCTTCACTCTTGTGAAATAGCGAAAGAAGCTTGGGATGCTCTTACAAGACTATACCAAGCAAGAAATGAGGCTTGTATTGCTTACCTTCGAAAACAGTAGGAGAGTGACCATATGGATGAAGGAGATTCAATGGACAACTTTTTGTACAAAGATCAAGGATTTGAAAGAGAAGTTGATTTCTAATCATGAAATCTTTCCAAATAGTTCATTTGTGCACACTGTTCTTAATGGTATGCCAGATCTTTATCATACTTTTTCTTCTCCTCTTTGGTTGATGATTAAAGGAGATCCAAATGCCTTAACCTTTGAGGAGTTAGTCTTTGATTTGCTACAAGAAAGTCGGTCTAGGCAGAATAGGTCAATTACCTGTGTTGCCGATCAAGCTTTCTTAGCTCATAAGAAGGGCAAAGGTAAATGGAGCTCATCTTACCAATAAGAAATTTGTGAATGTTGCGAATTCAAAGAAGGAAGACAAAGATGTCAAGAAAATAGAAAACCAGAAACAGTTTTGCAAGTATTGTAAGGCAAATGATCATGTCATTAAGAGTTCTGCTAAATGATTGAAAAAGAGGCAAAGAAGAAAGAGGCTAGAATGGTTGTAGCAGAGGCCTCTACACCTAAAATGGAGTATGCTAACCTTGTTTAGAATGAAGAATGGGTGTTTATTACTCATTGCAACTATGACCTTTCTTCTCATGAGCATTGTATGTCTGATAGGCTTATATGTTTGGTACTTTGATCGTGGTGCAACCAAATATATTACCTTGAAACATAGTTTCTTCACTTCACTTGAGCCTCCCCCTATAGGGAATACTATCACATGTGCTAATAAATCCTCTTATCATGTCATGGGAGTTGGAAAGATCATTATTACTACTATTGATGGTAGTTATTTCATATTTTTAGATGCCTTATATGTGCCATGGAAGTTTCAACACTAACTAAAATTGGTTGGTTGTTAATTTGTTGATGATAGATGTACATTTCATGATCTCTTGAATAGTGATTGCTTCTAATATTTTATGTCATGGCTTGTAAAGCTCATAAACTACACAAAATCTGAGAATGATTCAACATGTACAATTCATGATTCTTAGGCTATTTCAGATGCAAAACTTTGGCGTGCCTGCTTTGGTCATTTGAAATCTAAAATGGTGTCTTCTCTCCCCAAACTTGAGGAAGCTTCTAAGCATGTTAGTGCAAACTGTATTTTGGGTAAAATGAAGCATTCCTCGTTCCCAAAGATGGTTCAGTTAGAGATGCACATAAGTTGCAACTTGTTTATAGTTATGTTTGTGTTCCTATACAAACACCTTCATTTGGACATTGCTTATATTTTGTGACTTTCATTGATTGTTTTTTAATGGATGTGGGAGTATATGTCTTGTGAGTTTAATGCATTTCTGATTGAGTGTGGGATAAAACATCAATGTAGAGTTCCATATACACCTCAATAAAATGGAGTTTTTGAGAGGAAGATTGGGTATCTCATGGAAATGGCAAGGTGTATGGTCATAATTAAGGCTTTACCACAGCTTGTGGCTTGAGGTATTATGTATGCAACATATGTACTTGATAGGTATCTCACCAAAGCATTACAGTCTATCACTACATATGAGGCTTGGGATGGTCGCAAGCCATATGTTGCTCATTTTCATGTTTTTGGTTGTCTAGCATATGAATTAGTATAGGAACAACAACAAAAGAAATTGGATGATAAGGTAGTGAAATGTACTTTGTTGGGTACAATTATGAAAGTAAAGGTTATTGTCAGTATCATCCATAGACTAAGTGCATTCTATTTAGTCATGATGTTGCTTTTGTGGAAGATGAAATTTATCCCTTTCATGTATCAATGAGACATTAATAAGCTCAAAGGATGTGTACGGCACTTTTCTTCCTCTTCTTGTAGGTGGAAAATCAAATGTTGCTCCTAATGAGGCGATTTATCGGCCTTTATAAGTTTCAAATGATAATGGAGCTCATTCTATTTCTGATGCAAATTTATGTGATGCACTAATTGGCGAGAGAGATAACATAGAAGAGGCAAAAACTATGTGTAAATAGTGAGCACTAACTTTGAGAGATAGCATGTTAAATGAACCTTTGTCATATCGTACTATTTCAAGCTCTCATAATGCTTATTTTGCATCAGAATGTTATGCATGGCTATCTCTAGTCTTTGTGATGAGAATGAGCCTATTTTTTGGGATGAAGCACATAATTAAAAAATTAGGTGGTTTCTATGCAATCAAAATATGACGCTATTATGAAGAATGGTACTTGTCCTTTATGTGATTTGCTTCCATGTAAAAAGGTCGTGGGCACTAAATGGGTATACAAGCTAAAACATAAGCTTAATGGAACAATTGATAGGTATAAGGCTAGGCTTGCTGCCAAATGTTATGCTCAAGAGAAGGGCAATGATTTTGATGAGACCTTTGCTCCCATGTATTGAATGAACATCATTCATAGCATCTATGCACTTGTAGCTCATCATGGTTGAAATGTAAAGACATTAAAATGACATTTCTAAATGGTGAGATTTACATGAAAAGTGTATGTATTTCAGCCCCATGGTTTTGTGCAAAACAAGCATGAAAACAAAGTGTGTAGGTTGAAAAAGGCATTGTATGGATTGAAGCAAGTACCACATGCTTGGTATGAAAAGATACATGCCTACTTGCTAGCACATGGATTTCAAAACAATCCAACTAAGATCACGTTATATGTTAAGCATGTAGATGATGTACTTCTAATCATCATTGTATAGGTTGATGCTATGTTGCTCATTAGTCCTAAGAAGAAACATATTGCTAAATTTAAGGTTGATTTGCATGCCTCTTTTAAGATGGTAGATTTGGGGCATTTGCATCATTATTTGGGCATTAAGTTCATGCAAGATGATGGGGGAATAGCTTTCTATGAAACAAAATACATTGACACATTATTTTAGAGTTTTGGCCTTGAATATTGCAAACCCATTGTCACTCCCATGGAAACAAGTTTACAGTCTTCATGATATTGGCAATGCATTTGATTTTGTTGTCTATTAATAGCTTGTTGGATGCTTGGTTTTCTTATGCACAACCTCACGTAATATGATGGCGATGCACCAAGCTGGATTCTCCTTTTTGAGAGCTCTAGGAGGATAACCTTGCAGTACATAACCGATCTCTAGACACCGCACATAGTACTCCACACAAAGGTTGTTGAATATACAAAAAGCACACAATACATAGAGAGCACAAACATAGAATTCCAAGGTGTTACAAATGTGGTCAAACTTATTGTATGTGGCTAACCAAACCACTATATGTTTTATTAAAGAACATATACAAAAGTGTCCAATGGCCATTTGGCCTTTGACATGGACACTAACAATAACAATCTTCCACTAAAGGCTAATATGACCAAAGTGATTACGGGAGAAAAATGAAGAATGATAAAGAATACCTAAGTGTACGTATACAAAGTATATGTCCCACCTGATGGGTATGTTACACTGTATAGAAGTAATTGTGTAAGATCATGAATCAAGTAACCCCATCAAGTGATAACAATGCCAAAAGCTATCTTGTGGTAGAGCTTTAGTCAAAGGATCTATTAGCATTATCTCCTGTATGAACCTTGTTGGAGAATTCCTCTCCTATTCGCAGCGGAAAGTGTATAACACCTTCTCAAGATCAAGACTTTTACCTACATCTGAACCTTAAAATGAAAATTGGTATGAATTGAAGAATGCAATGAACTTGAGACTTTGGTCACTCAAAATAGGCAATGATAGATTTCAAATGAGCTATCAAACACTCAAATTGGAGTAGTTTTGGTTTCACAATTCTTTGTCTCAAAATAGGCTGCGTGTCCACTCAATTAAGTTAAAAACTAGAGCACTAAAAACTGAATAATTCACAGAGCATAACGAAATCGATAAAACTATTCTACATAGAGGAAGCACTCAAGATAAGATATCCAAAACTCTAAAAATGGGTACATATATTGAGAGATATTACTCTCAGAATCAGGCTACTGAAAAATTGCTATGTGGTTGGACATAGTCTATGAGACTGAAGAGAACGAAATGACTGAAACCAAATGAACTACCTACAAGGGGACTTCAACGCCTTCTTCCTTTGTTCTTGAGTGTCCTCCCTTGCCTCTTTTGTAGCCAAATGACCACGAGCTCTCATGATGAGTTTGAGAGGTCTTCTCCATAACTCTTTCACTACTTTGAGTAGCCACTCTTCTCTTTGAGTTCAGTTTTTGGATTTGATTGTCTTTTGGCCTCCACTACTTGCTGAAGTAAATGCTTCCATTTTTCATTTCTGTATTTTCCTTCTATTTGAAGAAAATTCTTTTTGCAAAATATATATGATCTTTCTTCTTTATTTCTAACACTCCCCCTCAAGCTCACATGTGAGCTTACACCTTCAACCATATCTTGCAAGTTGATTTCATCCTTGAAACTCTTTAGCTTAGAAGCATCTAAGGGCCTTTAAACATGTCTGCAACCTGTTCATTAGTTCTAATGAACTTTATATCCACACCCTTGCTCAAAACATTTTCTCAAACATAATGATAATGCACTTCTATGTGCTTACTTCGTGCATGAAACATTGTATTGTTTGTCAAGTGAATGCTTGACACATTGTCACCATAAATTGGAATGGTCTCTAGTTGCACATCAAGATTAGCCAAGAGCTTCTTAATCCACATAGCTTCACAATTTGCAAAGGCTAATCCTCTATATTCAGCTTTTGTAGAAGATAGTGCAACAATAGGTTGCTTCTTCGAGCTCCATGTGATAGGTTTGCTATCTACCATGAGCACATAACCTGAAGTCGATCTTTTATCTTCCTTCAAACCAACCCAATCAGCATCATTGAAGCCCTTTACTTGCAATTCTTCATCATATCTATAAACCAAGGCATGATTGATTGTGTGCTTCACATATCTTATCACTCGTTTGGTTGAATTTAAATCTTGGAGCTTGCATAAATTGAGAAAGAACTCCAACAATATAACACAAATCTGGTCTTGCGATCATAGCATAGATCAATGAACCTATAATACTCCTATATGTAGTTACATCATGCAAATTCTCTCCATCATTTGAGCATAGCTTCACATTTGTGTCCATAGGTTGAGTGATCGATTTGCATTCACTCATTCCAAATTTGAAAAGAACATCCAACAAGTACTTTCTTTGCATCAAGTAGATGCCATCTTTCCCATAGACTATCTCAATGCCTAAAAAATATTTCAGCTCACCAAGATCTGAATTTTTAAACTCCTTACCAAGTTTTCTTTTTATCTCTTGTATTCCTACAACATTACTTCCTGGTATGATGATATCATCAACATATATGGAGATGTATACTTGTTTGCCTTCTTCTTTCTTCATGTAGAGAGAGGGATCTGCACTACTTGGACTATAGCTACACCTTGTGAGGTACTCAACCAATCTTTGGTTCCAAGCACGTGGTGCTTGCTTCAGCCCATACAGAGTTTTCTTCAATCTACAAACAAAATCTAGATGCTTTTTATCTTTAAATCCAATTGGTCGACTCATGTATACCTCTTCTTGAAGTTCACCATTGAGAAAAGCATTTTTTATGTCAAGTCAGTACAATGTCCATCTCCTTGTTGCACTCACTACAATCAAGGTTCTAATTGTTCCCATCTTTGCAACCGGGCTGAAAGTCTCTTCATAGTCGATGCCGTGAGTCTACTTGAATGCTTTTGATACTAGTCTAGCTTTATGCCTAGTTAGAGAACCATCATTTCTCTTTATTTTAAACACCCATTTATTTGGAACAATCTTCATACCTTCAGCCTTTGGAACTAGCTCCCATGTGTGATTATCTTTGAGAGCTTTTATCTCTTCTTGCATAGCTTGCTGCCATTCTTTTTGTGGACATGCTTCTTCATATGCATCCGGTTCTTTGTCGTTGACTACCTGTGTCATATATGCAAAATGCTTTGCAATAAAACTATCATGGCTCAGCCTTTGAATTGGATACCTTGCTCTTGAAGACCTCCTTTCATTTCCTTTTGAATATTGCTTCTTCAACCTGTTCAACTTTACCTTTAGTGTAATCACCTCTTCATACTCTTCTTCACTTGCATTTGAATCACTATTTTGGCAACACTGTCAGCTTCAAATCTTCCATAGCTTGATGTTGGTGATGAGGAATAACTCCTTAGTCTTCCCTTCCATGTTGAACTTTCTTCAAGTGATGTAGAGGCTTTTGGACCTGATGTTTGAGTGCTTGTTTGTTGACATTCTTCTTAGATAGCACCTCCATCATCTTCGCAATCTTCTTCAAGAATCTTCTCTTTCCCTTTGTCTCCAAACCATGGTCTTAGCTCATCAAATACCACATCCTGTGAGACTCATAGCTCCTTTGTCACCGGATTGTAGCACCTATATCCAGTTTGCTCGAATGAATACCCAATGAAAATACATTTTTCTGACTTTGGCTCCATCTTTTTCCTTAGTTCTTGAGGAATGTGAACATAACACACACATCCAAAAACTTTGAGATGTGTAAGATCAGGTTTCTTACCAGAATAAACCTCTTAGGAGTCAAATTATGCACTCCAGCCGTTGTGCACTTGATCATCAAATAAACAGCTGTACTAACTACTTCAACCCAATAGTTTAGTGGTGCCTTCATCTCGTTGAGAATGCATCTTGCAACTTCTGTGATATGTCTATTTTTCCTTTCAACTATTCCATTTTGTTGAGGGATGTACCTACATGTAAATTGTCGCTTGATGTCAATTTCATAAAAAAATTTGAAAATTCTTTGGAGAAACATTCTCTTCCTCCATCGGACCTCAAAGTCTTTATGTAGCATCCTGTTTCCTTTTCTACCTGTGCTTTAAATCTCTTGAACATGGAGAACACGTCTGATTTTTGTTTTATGTAGAACATCCATACTTTTCTTGAATGATCATCAATAAAAGGAACAAAATATCTATTACCAGCCGTCGATGGTTGTTGTGATGGTCCCCATACATCCATGTGTATCAAGTCGAGGACATTTCTTGCCACATAGTTGCTCTTCTTGAATGGTTGTCGAGTTTGCTTTCTAGTTGGCATGCTTCACAAAACTCATGTAATCTAGAATCATCGAATCTTGGAAGACCTCTTACCACTTCATGGTTGCTCATGTCCTTGAGCTTAGAAATGTTGATATGTCCAAACATTTTGTGCCACAAATCGATTTCAACAATCCTCTTGTTTCCAAACTAAATATACATCACCTTTCCATGTGGTTGTTGAATGTCCAAAGTGAACATCCTACCTTCTTTCCTTCCTTGAGCAATGGACAAGAACAAGAATGTTTCCCTCTGAACAAGTATATAACATTACATCCACACACACTTCTCGCTATCGACGTACACAGACCAATACGAATATAACACCAAGAAGGTAGGGAGAGACAAAGCCATAACCAACAAGATCACATACTGCTCCAAGAAACGTGCGCGCTCTTTTTATTAAACCAAGTGATATATTTATACAACTTGTCACACCCATTCGCACGGGGTTTCATGCCTTTTTATTGCAATCCTCCATAGACCCTTCAAATTAAGCCTTAATAAAACCATAAAATGCCAACACATACGTGCCACTTTAACACTGGCACGCATGGTGGACTCGAATCCCACACAATGCTTACCAATGTCCTAGGCTTTTCTAGATGCTTCTACCCTTATGAACAAGGCTTGCAAACCAAAGTGCATGGTTATACCATGGTATGGAGTGCAAACAATGCCCATAACAAGTCCAGAACTATGAGAAACGGGTAATGCAAACCAAAGTGCCTGGAACTTAATCCAAGTTATGCAAGTACATTACATACATCCCATAGTCTGCCGGCCTAAATGTATGAACATGAAGTACAAAAATGGTAATAATTACATAGCTCATCAATTACATCATTTTCATATGTCCTTCTACAATACATCATTATCATATACAATCTAGGGAAATTTTCAAACGGAGTGGATCATCCAATCATAGCTGTATCAATCTTCACTTGTATTCTGCATATTCTTCGTCCGCAGAAGTACTATAGCATAAATCATCACCTACTGATCAAGCAGAGCTTGTCATTTTGCATTAATATGATCAGTATCAATCAATATATGAAGACTCAAATCAACATGAAGACTTGTATCCCATAGTCCCACATCTTCCACCATGCAAAGCATGCACACAAAAGAAAAAGGAAAAAACAGTGAATGCTTCTGCCGAATCATCGCTTCCTCACATTCACAATCCACATGGAGTGTTTCTGCTGACTGAACACTACCTCACACTCTCTCATTACCAAAAACAAAACACATGAGTGCTTCTGCCGAGTTAACGCTACCTCGCACTCATATCACACCACCGCATACAAGTCCTGATCGTCATCCATCATACAACATGCCAACTTACAGAAGACAAACCTTCATGTGAGTAAGGTCTCCATAACTCAAGCATACCCCATAATTATCCATAAATTTGGGACGAGTAATATGCCTCACTTTACCCCCTTAATGTGAACATAGTACCCCATCCATAATTTTAAAGACAAATGTTGTAATTAAAGACAATGAAAAGAATGACCAAAAATGAAGTGGCCTACAGAAAAGAGCATAACTATCACAATCAAAGGGGGTGCATTTTCCATTTTTTTTATGCAGAGTACAATCAGATCATTCAATAACTCGTAAGATATATTGTTTCTCTATCATATTGCATTTCCAAACGCAACCCAGCTCCTATCACATCGTGTGGTCATAATACATGCTATCAACGTGCATCTCAGAGCAATCAGATTCTATGCCAAAAAACTGGGCGGCAACCCCAGGCTATCGGATCACGAACCACTCACTAGAATAATCGATCAGAGCGTGCCAAAAGACACACAGACAATCGAAGTTTATCAGAATGGATACGGGAGTGGATGTGCAGTGGTATGGACCCAAATTATCATCAGGAATCCTTCAGGGACATGTAGTCAATCTATCACAGAGGACGAGCACGCAAAGATGTGTATCGAAAATTGCAGCTGAACACCAAAACAAAGTAGTAAAATGATCAGCGCACTGGAGCTACAGGTCGGCATCGAGAAGGTGAAAGAGTGGCGTGATTTCTTCAAGGATTAGTGCAGTACATGGGGCCCTTATCATCGGAATGCCAAAAGTCCCGAAGATGATGCGATAACAAACCAGAATCACCAAGGCATTAATTGTAATGCACCTTAATCGCACCGAAAGGACACCGAAGTCTTATCGTATCTGAATGAACGGGGTTAGTAGCAAATTCGATAATTGATAGGCAAAGCACCCGACTGGAGGACCGTAATCTCAGCGAGAGAGGGTGACATAGTAGTATCACCGAAAGACCACAGTACGGTGAGCACCGGACTCAGCAAAAGCACCAAAAATTGGAGCGGACGTCCCCAAGACAAGCACAGGAGAACCAGGATGAGCACTGGAGAACCAAGATATGAGCACCGGAATAACCACTTGATGGGTTTTCACGTAGGGCCGAAAATGATGCAAACATGCCTTTGCCAATAATTAAGCATGAAATTAACCATGTGCAAAGAAGAACGGCGGCTGAGCGGGAGTGTCCCGGGCAGTGTATCATGCCTACCGTACCGGAAGATGGCACCGTAAACAAAGGAAAAAATGCAAGTATTGAACCGAAACCACCCGATATAATAATCACAGGACTCGGCAAGCACCGGAAAAACACCAATTTAATACATGCCTCCATTGTACCGGATCCGTTCCCTCTCCCCTTTCTCGATACAATGCTCGACACGGTAGCAGGGCACGAAATGTATTCTTTTCTGGATGGCTACAGTGGATACAATCAAGTGAGGATGGTAGAACAAGACATACCGAAGACAACTTTTATCATGAACTGGGGTGTCTATGCTTGCACCGTAATGTGGTTCGGTTTACGAAATGCCCCGAGTACATTCCAAAGATGTATGCAGAAAGTCTTTTCACCCTAGTTGACCATGTTTATGCAAGTATATTGGATGATTTTTCCTTATTTGGAGCCACTTTAGCGCACTTGTATCATTTACGGTGCTGCTTTGAAAAATGCCGAGAGTATCAATTATGTTTGAATCCTACCAAATCAGTTTTTGCGGTCTCATGTGGCAAACTGCTTGGTCATATCATTTCTAAACACGGAATACAGGTAGATCCGGATAAAGTAGCAGCCGTGTTGGAGGCACCAGTCCCAAAGACACCGAAAGAAGTTATGCGCTTTCTTGGCCAAATCTGGTGGCATGGCAGACATTTATGGTGGTTAGCTCATTTAGCGACACCACTTAATCGGCTTATGACAGCGCTCTACGAAAGTATGAACGGACTCAGGAGTGCCAAAGTGCATTTGATCGGTTGAAGGTCTTATTTACGCAGGCCCCAATCCTGCAACCACCTGATTGGGAACGACCGTTCCATGTCTTCGTGGATGTGTCAGATATTGTGATTGGTAGTGTCCTCATGCAACAAATTGATAAATGGTTTCGGCCTGTGTACTATGCGAGCCGCCGATTAGCTCCTGCGGAGAAAAATTACTCTGTGACAGAACAAGAATGTCTTTGATTGGTATCTCTGTTAAGAAATTTTGGCATTACTTGCTGGGCCGTAAATTTACTTTCCATGTGGATCATGCTGCACTGGTGTATCTGGTTCGGCAACAACATTTAGGTGGTAGATTGGCCAGATGGGTTTTACTATTACAGGAGTTTGATTATGAAGTTATTCATCGACCCGACACAGCACATGCCTTGGCGGATTCTCTATCTCGGTTGGATTCCAGTGAGTCTTCGGTAGGTGTTGATGACACTACACTGGCGATTTACGTCACCGAGACAACTCCTGAAGCATCTACATAACCTCCTGTTGCTCCTACCTATTACGATATGTTAATGATTTTTCTCACTAACGGTTGTCTTCCTCCTAATGCTCCAGTCACTCCACACCGAAAATTTGTAGTCTACAGTCGACGATTCTAGTTGATTGTGGGTCACCTGTATTACATAGATCATACTGGTGTTTTACTTAGATGCATTCCTCCCCATGAAGCGGAATCCGTTATTGCCATGACTCATTCATTACCCTCTGGAGGACACTTCGCAGCCGATCTTACTCACCGAAAAATTCTACAAAGTGGACTATGGTGGCCTACAATGTACAAAGATGTGGTTCAGTTTGTGCAGCAGTGTGATGTCTGTCAACGATCTGGACAGCCATTGCAGCGACACTTCTTTCCCCTTCAACCTGTCTTACCTTTGGAACCCTTTCAAAAGTGGGGTCTAGATTTTATTGGCCCAATAATGCCACCAGCGACCCTCACCAACAATCGATACATATTGACTTGTACAAATTATGCCACTAGATGGGCAAAAGCTTGGTCTTTACGTTCTGCCACAGCTGTGTCGGTGGCCAAATGCTTGATGAAGGATGTCTTCCCGCGTTATGGGTTACCTCTGGAGCTAGTGACAAACCAAGGAACACATTTTGCCAACAACTTAATGCAAGTGCTGACTCAAACTTTTTATATTATGCATAAATTTAGCTCACCGTACTATCCGCGTGCTAATGGTCTGGCTGAAAGTACCAATAAGACTTTGTTGAATATGCTCTGCAAATTGATCTTGGAATGTTCTGAACGTTGGGACCAACTCTTACCTGCTGTATTATGGGCATACCAGACCACCTACAAAGTGGCCACTTGAACAACTGCATTTAAACTCGCTTACGGCATGGAAGCTATTGCGCCAATGGAAGTAGTGGTACCAAGTCTGCACGTTGCATTATCTTAGAAATTGCTACCAGAAGAATCTTTTCCATTTCGGTTGGATATGCTTAGATCATTGGATGAACACCGCTGGGAAAGCTTTATGACTCTCCAAGAAGTTCAGCTCCGTCAAGCCCGTACTCATGATCGTTTTCTCAAGACTCCTGTTTTTACGATTGGCCAACTTGTTTTATTTTATAATGCTAAAGCCAATCGCACTGCTAGGAAATTTAAGTTATGGTGGTTTGGTCCATACTAGATTGCCGAACAAGTGGGACCATCAACTTTTCGATTGGCGACCTTAACAGGTGTTCTCCTGCCAAAAGTGATTAATGGTTCTAAGCTTCGCCCCTATCACCAGCCGTCTGATAACCTCTGACGTGTCCTTACTCTTTTTCGAGTGTCGCTTGTTTTTCTTTTTATACCCGTATTTCGGTTGACCACTGACCGTAATCTCCTCGTTTTCGTATCTCAATAGGATTAATCGCCGCCCTGTGTTACTGTTTCTGATCATGCATGCATGCCGTAATTATGAGGGATATCTCTCCAATACTGCGCGATGATTAGGGTTTTTGCCGCCTAATGTTGTTCGTGCTCTTACTTAATCGTGTTCTTTCCACTGATAATCGCTATTGTGTTTGTGTGATTGTGCGTTCTTTGTATTCTGTGTTTCTCGTGTTTACTTGTGCGTGCCATGGAAGCTCTTGCGAACATCGCTACCTTCCGTGCGGGTCTCACTCGAGAAGTGAGTGAGTATTTGCGCATCCGTGATTTGTTGGCCTTCGCTGAATCGCCTTGGCATTCAGTGGAGTGTCATCCATTCCATGCGCAAATCATTTCTGCCATTGCCCCCACACCTGCTACAGAGCAATGTTGGCCCATTGCTTGTTTACCATCTCGTGTAGTCATTACTTTAGCTACGTTTGCTGAAGCTCTTCGACTCCCTCGGGAAGGATTGGAGAATGGTCCACTTCTTTCCGTGGCAACCATGAAAGAATTGTTCCCCCGACACTCACCTAATGAGTATGCCATTTTGTGTTGACCTGAACCAGAGCGTACCGCTCTGCAGTTTTTGGTAGCCATCCTGAATTTACAAAAATGCACATATGGTATTGCTCGACCATTCTATTCGATGATAGATACCGCTTCCCGTGAAACTGTAAATTTCACATCCTTCTATTTTCGGCGCATTCACCATGAATGTGTAGCGGTCCTCTTATCTCGACTACTCTCCACCACCCTCCCCTCACCTGTTTTCTACCTCTTCATCCCAACCCCTTCCTGCTATTCCTCCTCCGCCTGTTATGTTCAACGAATTAGAATCTATGGGTCGCCTCCTGATCCAATTTTCTCAGCAATTACCTCTTCAATGGAAACTGGCAACCGAGAATATCCGGCAAGAATTGCAAAGCAAATTGGACTTGCTGGAAGCAGACATTGCTCCATTACAAGAAGAAGCCAATGCAGTTAAAGCAGAGAACCATGCTCTGCAGGTTCAGTTGCAACTACTCCAAGAGCAACTAACAGAATGGGACACTCTGATTGCCCAACGCGACGTCGCCATTGCTGAATTGAAGGAAAAGAACATTCTTTTAGCTGCTTGTGATGAGGAAATATCTAAGTTGCAGCAAATGGTGCAAGACAAAGAAGATGCTCGTGTGGCGATCGGCAATTTGCTGGAAGAAACTTGCGCAGAGCTTGATGAGGTAGTGTAGAAAGGGAAAGAAATGGCACATTTGGCCATGCAGAATGCTGAAGAATTGAAGACAGTGTCTGCCGAACTGTTTCAGAAGAGTCGTGACTTGGACGCACAAATAGTCAGGATGATTCAGCTCAAGAAAGAGCTGGAGGGAATCATGAAAGAAAGGGATGCATATTATAAAACAATTCAATATCAAGCTCAAGAGCTGGAACGTAGAGAAAAGCAGCTAGGCACTCAAGCAGAGAGATTGTCCAGAGTTGATGGACAAATTGCTGATATGAAGGTCGGCAGAGATGCTACGTTAGCCAACGAATTCTATTTACAAGAATCATTTTTGCAGACACAAACCGATGCACTGATGAGTCAAGTTATTGCGGCAAGTTCAGTCAGAACTCACGCACAACTGGTAGAGCCAAAAACTTTGAAGGTTATGCTGGATTCCCTGAAACAAAAGATCACCCGGACATTTAAATGAGCCACAACTATGTACATACAAGGCATAGTTGATGAGCCTTAGTTTTCTCTTCCTTTGCGGGTTCGAGTCCACCGTGCATGCCAGTGTTAGGCCGCCGGAATGGATTGTATTTTTCATAAATCGCACGCACCGAAAAGGCATAGCGAATAGTTGTAACTTTTTATCCATTAATGAAAGGGCATTACGGTGTTCTTTGGCGAGAGACGGGTTCGCCAGATTGTCTGTCTGGGCGACCGTGCGGAGACGCTGTGTTGCAGACTTGCATATATTTTGAGTAATGTTACTCTGTTCTTGTTAAATTGCAGTAATTCATTATTAACACAGTAACGTTGTCTTAACATTAATAAGTCTGTGCACCTGTGTGAGTGTTAACTCGCACGATAAGTTACTGTATAAGATAATCGTAACTTGCACATATTAATTGTGTAACAATAAGTTATTGCCCTAGAAGTATAAGTTACTGTTTAGTTGAATAGTTAATTTGGGAAAATTACATAAAGGGCCTCTGCACTGTCAGACCCCTAACCATCCCGAAGAACCCGAAACGAGATTAAAAGTGACTTGACCAAAGAGCTTTTAACACTGGCGCTGTCTGTGGGAACATGGAAAATTGGGAATAGTCAGTAAGTGGAGAATAGTATACGCTAATTGAAGAAGTGATATATGCTGGTTACTCGTTCCGACGAATCCTATCCAAAGTATAGGAGAGATCAACATCCTTGGGTAGTTCTAAATTTATTAGGGACACCCTCAGGTGGTAGAAGTGCAGGCCAGTTAAGTCCAGTTGCAGAAGGATCGGAGCTAGTCAGTAGCGATTCCGGTGCTAGTTCGGTGGCACATGATGAGATTCCAGTGAATTCCGGTGTGAATCCGGTGCCTTTTGGAGAAGATAGAGTGACTTCTGGGTGTACAGAGACACAGTGCGAAGTTAGTCCAACACTATCTGGTCAGAATTCGACCATTTCCGGTGATAAAGTTGTGTTACCAAGTGAGACTGTTTCTAGTGAAAGGGTAACCTGGTTCGATGAAGGTTCGACAAGTTTTGGTGGAAGTTCGGTACCATTTGGTGGGAATTTGAAATTTTTTGGTGATAGTGTTGTGCTCCCAGGTGGACCCTTATTACGTTCACCACTTTTTGGGGCAAGCTTACCTAATTTTGATACCAAAGCTGAGGATAGGCTATTTGATTTGGAGATAAGTAAGAGATTCAATGTCATTTTTGAACCGGAAAGTGAGCAGGTTGATAATATAGATTTTGAAGGACAAGAGACACCTCCTCAACATACAAATAACAACAATACTACTCACAATAGCACCATGAGTGGTTCACAGTCACAGCACCAAACACCCCCACAGTCGCAACCATAGTTTCAGCAGCAGCAACAGCAGCAGCTACAACCAATCATTCCACCTCGATCAATTCCAACTGGAGTGACATATACAAAATTTGGTGGATTTTCAGGAGATGACCCCGACGCACATGTTCACACATTCAAGATCAGTTTTGCAGTGTCGAATCATCCACCGGATCCGAAAAACAAGGCCATTGTATTTCAGGCCACATTGGTTAATGAAGCAGCAAGGTGGTTGACTGAATATGATATTAATCATTTCGGTAATTATGATGATGTGAGAAACGCGTTCTTACAGAGGTTTCGTTTGAAGAAGAACCCTGCAGAAATCTTTGACTACTTGTAGAAAAATCGACAGAAACTCATTTGCGGTAGCTACCTCATTTGTTTAGAACTCATTTGCGGTAGCTACCTCCAGCACATGCCAACCTGCCAGATGATGTCATAACACAATGGTTCATTAACAGACTGAATCCATAGTTAAGACAAATCATGATCATTCGCTGTGTGGGCAGAATGACATTGGACGCTGTAATTGCGATGGCCTTACAGTTAGAGCACAAAGTTAGAGGTTTTACGGAGGACCTGGAATGATTGAAAGCAAGTAAGAACGTAGCTGATGATCCGTCCAAATAGGTGTATTGTACTAAGTGCAAGAATCCAGGTCACACGAGCTCTACATGTGCCCTCAACCAGATGTATTGTGCCATCTGTAACACAACAGGACACTCAACAGAAACATGCGCATATAATGCAAAGGTGCAGGGTAGAGCGGCCATAAACGCTATAATACAGGAACCAGGTCAGCCAGCCATCCATTACGTGCCACCACAATTGCGACCCAACCAGCAGTAGGGATATAGGAACTATCGAGGACCGCAAAACAACAATTTCAATCCAAACCATTGGCAGACAGGTACATCGGCGGAAGGTACTTCCCTCCCACCCCCTCGGTGCCATTTCTGTGGCGAGGTTGGCCATATCCGTAGGTTTTGCAAGGAAGAAGCAGAGTACGACAAAAGAAAAAAGGAATGACAAAATCTGATGACTAACATGGTTTATATTTCCCCAATTGAGTCACAAGCAGCCGTAGTTCAGACAAGATCAGGTAAACAGTTGCAACCAGCAGCTGAAGTTTTCAAGCCTGGCATTCGTGAGCAGTAGCAGATGTTTGCAAAGGCTAGTCAATGGAAAGCTAAGGATCCGACTGTGTTTCCTGATCCCATTCCGGTAACACAGGTCCCTCTGCGACAGTCAAGACCGAATGAACAGAATTCTGCTCCAACAACATTAGAATCACCACCAGAATCGGTGATAACCACAACCCAAACAGATCAGGTATGGGACGTCCTATCTAAAGCTTCAATCAAACTTCCTTTGGGACAGTTGCTCGCCTTAGTTCTAGGAGTAAGACAACAATTCCAATAGCAGGTTAGTCCCGGACCTTCATGTAACTCCGGCGACTGCGACCATACAACCAAAAATGGATTCTACGGTGGATCATTCAGTTCCACTGATCACCGTCTGGTATAAAAACCAAAAGATTACTCAAGTTTTAATTGATGGCAGGTCTGGTGTGAATATTGCAACAACCGCACTCTACAAGAAATTGGGGTGGACCCAAATTGAACCCGTACAATTTTTTGTGTGAATGGAAGACCAATCCCGAGTCCATCCGGTGGGACTAGTACGTAATATTCCTATTACCTTGCAGGGAACCACATTTAAAATGACTTTTGTAGTCCTAGAATTACTAGAATTCAGCCTTGACTACAACTTACTCTTCGGTCGACCATGGTTAAAGCAAGCCAAAGTTGTACAGGATTGATAAGCTCAAGAGTTAATTTTCAAAGACAATCATCGGAAATATGTAGTTACAATGGATGCTATGCAATCTTGTGATTTACACGCACGGCCATATGTAGCAGAGCCAGTCCATATGTTGAATGGGCTATCGGATGATGAGGAGGAGGCTTAAAAGAAAGGAGGCACTATGAGAGCCTGAACGAGTACGATATGACAAAGGTGCATCTAATTTGCTGTCACGCAAAGTCTACACCAGCCATTTTGCCTCTCATCAACAAGTGCATCATGTAAATCTGCATCAGAAATGGAATGATCTGCATCATCATATGAAACCTGCAAAGGCTGAGAAGTTGCCTCATTAGGACCAGGACTAGACAGTCCACCTATAAAAAGAGGCATCAAAGTATCATACATGTCTTTGGAGCTAACAGATGTCTCCTTAGTACATGAAAGCAATGGCTGAATAGCATCTTCCACAAAGCCAACATCACGGCTAACCAGAATACGTTTAGTCTATGGATGATACAGACAATAGCCTTTACTTTCAGAATTGTACCCAACAAAAGTACATTTTAATTCTTATCATGCAATTTTCTGCGATGTTGTTTAGGCACTAGTGCATATGCCAAACAACCAAAAACATGCAGATGAGCAACAGATGGCTTGCGGTCATGCCAAGCCTCATATGGAGTGATAGACTACAACGCTTTAGTGGGACACCTGTTTAGTACATATGTTGCACACATGACAGCCTCAAGCCAGAAACTATGTGGTAAAGCTTGACTCTTGACCATGCACCTCGCCATCTCCATGAGTGACCTGTTCTTTCGTTCAGCAACTTCATTCTGTTGAGGTGTATACGGCACTGTACACTAGTGTTTTATCCCACGTTCAGCCAAAAATGCATTAAAATCAGAAGACATATATTCCCCCCCTCGATCAAAACGGAGGGTGCCCATTTTACATGCTGACAGATTTTCAGCCAAAACCAAAAACTGTTTAAAGCACATGAACACTTCGGACTTTGCTTTGAGTGGATATACCCATGCATGCCTGGAAAAATCATCAATGAAAGTCATGAAGTAAAGGTAATTTCCAAAAGAGGGTGTCTGCATAGGACCACAGACATCACTATGTACAAGCTGCAATTTCTGTGTAGCCTGAACTGAACCATCTTTTGGAAAGGAGGAACGCTGCATTTTGCCCAAAATACAGCCTTCACAAACATGTTTTCCAGGTGCCTCAAGTTTGGGCAAAGAGGACACCATTTCAGATTTCTGCAGGTGTAGCAAACTAGCAAAATTCAGATGACCAAAGCATGCATGCCAAAGCTTTGCATCTGACATAGCCTGAGAATCATTTACAGCACATGCCAAATCATTTTCAAATCTTTCATAGTCTATGATCTTATACAGCCCACAACATAAAATGCGAGAAGCAATAATAACATTGCCATTTGACAGATCATGAACTGTACATCTGTCATCAACAAATTTCACAACCAAGCCAATCTTGGCTAATGCAGAAACTGATAACAGATTCTTCTTGATCCCTGGCACAAATAAAGCATCTGTCTAAGTGAGAGAACTACCATCAGCAGTAGTCAAAATGATCTTACCATCTCCCATAATAGGATAAGAGGAGTTGTTGGCGCATGTAACAGTATTCCCTGTAGGGGCAGGCTCAAGTGAAGAGAAGAAACTGCGCTGCGAGGTAATATGTTTGGTAGCCCCACTGTCAAAGTACCTAACATCTGAGTCTACCGCAGACATGCACTGCTCATGAGAAGATGGGTCAAAACTGCAAACAGTAGTGAACGCCCATTCTTCTTCCTGCACAAGATTAGCAGACTCCATTTTTGGTGTAGAGGCTTCTGCAACAACCATTCCAGCCTCTTTCTTCTTTGCCTCTTTTGCAGCCACTTTTGGATAGTTCTTTATGATATGATCATTCCCTTTACAATACTTACAAAACAATTTCTGCCTTTCTGATTTTTTCTCATCTTTGTCTTGGTTCTTCAAATGTGCAGCATTTGCAGATTTCTGCTTACTAGCAGAAGAACTCCATTTTCCTTTGCCCTTCTGAGTAGCCAAGAAAGCTTGATCTGCAACACGCATAATGGACCTGTTCTGCCTGGACTGATCTTCCTGCAACATAACAGAGACTAACTCCTCAAATGACAAGGCATTTGGATTACGTTTCATCATCAACCTAAGAGTAGAAGCAAAACTCTTATATGAATCAGGAAGACCATTCAGAACAGTCTGCAAAAGTGAGCTATTTGGTATAACCTCATCAGCAAAAATCAACTGTTCCTTCAAGTCTTTGATCTTTGTCAAAAAACTGTCCATAGAATCACCTTCATTCATGTGCTCACTCTCCAACTGTTTTCGGAGGTAAGCAACACGAGCCTCATTCCTAGCCTGGTACAATGTGGTAAGTGTATCCCAAGCATCCTTTGCTGTTTTGCAAGAGTGAATATGAGGAATAATGGCACGTTTGATAGACAAAGCTATCAATGCATGTGCCTGGGCATCTCTGCCATCCCAACAAATCTGCTCTGCAGTAGGTGCAACAGAAACAACAGCACGAACATGAATTTGTAGAATATCATCTTCGACACCATCTCCATCAGCTTCAACACCTGTATTTGCAATACCTGTTGTTACAGGTGCAATAGGACATCTTTCAATACCCTGCACAATGTTCCACAATCCTTTTGCAACCAATACATGTCGCATCATATAAGCCCATAATGGGTGTTGGTACCATCCAACTTATCCTCAACAGCCAACATACGGAATACATCACTGCTTTCAGCCATGGCCGGTGACTAAAATACCTTGATGCAGAAAATTGACTGTATCTCAAAAAGTTGAACAGAATTGCCCAGACAAGTTCTGCTAGACCTGTAGCAGACTTCGAGATGCTTATACTGGCAAACTGAAACTGGTATATACCTTTGGCACAAAAAGACAAAATAGCCTGCACAAGCACTATGATAGTGTGCCTAGAGGCCGAAACGAGCTCAGATCGCGATTTCGGCACCACAGCAGCGAAGCTATTTTGATCTTTGAAGCACACCGAGTATGCTCACCAAATTTCGTGCGAATCTGAGACTGCAAACGGAGGAGTGTCGACGACACCCTAGATGAAGCGACGACTTGCTCTCATACCAACTGTTGGAGTAAGACGTCTGCGGAAGCACGCGAACAACACAAGGAAGAAGAAGAAGCTTGGAGCACAACACACAAGACTGAATGTATTACTAGAGAATGTACAAAGATAAGTAGCCCATTAGGGCAATAGGCATATATACAAGCCAGGGGAAAAAAACCTCCTAAAGAGGGAAAAAAGTGCCCCGACCGTCCTAGAGTGTTCACACACATCACTACCTAAATATATCAACAATATTCATTCTCCTTCAAGGGGAATTATCCCACATATGATGTACTTTGGAGAGCCCCTCCGACTCTATATAAGGAGGGCCTCTCCTCCCGTTTGTACTTGGTTAGAAGCTTGAGGAGCCTACTCCAATCCATGTGTGTTTTGCCATCTACTCACTTTTGAGTCTCACACTCTTTTCATTTTGTGAGTACACTATTATTTTTATTTTGCTTATGCGCATGCACTCTCTACATGGTATTAGAGCACTAGGTGGAGGTCTTGGTGGTGTGTTTGCTGATCATTTTGGTGGTGGTGGTGGTGCTTGAGTGTTGGTGGTTTTTCTTTCTCCTCATTGAGAGAAGCTGCTACCATCAATTTTTACTCTTTAGGGCCTCGTTTTGCCCATTTGTCCACACTCCTACCCTTCTTCTTCATCATTTTGTACCCCATTTTCCCTCCCTCCCACGCTTGCTCTTGGAGATTATGGAGGTGCTTCATGGTTTTCCACATTCATTTGTGCCATTTTGTAATGCATCTCACATTTATAGTGTTTATAAACACTCTCACTCATTATTCTCCATCGTGGAGATTTTTTTGAAGTCCCTTCAATGATTACGTAACTTATAGTGTTCCTCAAAATGTGAATTCATTTCCTCTCATGTGTGAAACTACTGAATATGCTCGCCCAAGAGCTAAAGGTCTTAATTGTATCTACATGCTCCATTGTATATAAGGGTTGTTCATTCTATTTGTGAGCAAGAAAACGATTGTGTTGATGTACATGTAGTCACTATAGGTAGAGTAAGTATTTGTTCTCAAAGTGAAGTGCCACGAAACACGAATTGGATCTTCAAGACTTGGACAAGCACTGTGGTCAGGAGGAGTAGTAGAAGGGGATCAAGAACAGTAGTAGTCACTGTGGTCAGGAGGAGTAGTAGAAGGGGATCAAGAATATTTGAACAACAACACTACTGTCTGTTAGGGAAACAGTGATGAATACGTGCAACCCACAATTCACATCTACAATAGAAAGGCAAGTGTGTCATCTCCTCTGAGAGAGAGAGAGAGAGAGAGAGAGAGAGAGAGAGAGATGACAACACTATTGTCTGTTAGGGAAACAGTGACGAATACATGCAACCCACAATTCACCTCTACAATAGAAACGCAAGTGTGTCATCTCCTCTGAGAGAGAGAGAGAGATAACATTATTGCCTTTGCTCATTTTTGGCGGACACCTTACAAAGCACTCATATGGTTCACAGTTCTGCTCCATTTTGACTCACATAGCCGAAATGAGAAGAGACTCCATCTGCTACAGACTACATAACACACAGATTGTTGACCTTCTTCTTTGATCGACAGTTAGCACGACTCCCTGAGGGTGGGTTCAGAAAGGGCGACACAAGTTTCCTGAGTCACATCATGTGCCACTGAGTTCAGTTCACACAAAGCAATGGTAGACTTTGGATTTCAAAATTTTCAAGCTATTTTATTGGTTGAACAACTTAAAAGACCAATCAAAAGTTATTGTCAGAGCGGCACATATTTGTTCCGAGGGGGAGGCTACCTCAAGAAATGGTAGGTCTAGAATTCTTTTCTTTTTTGAAAGCAAATCATATTGTGTCATATGGAAGAGCCCATTATGCCGCTAGGTGGTGTGAACCCACTCTAAGCAAACTAAGGATCACATTAGCACACGAGTCTCAATAGCATAATGGGCTCTTGTAATCTGCTTGCTTTAAGCATTTCATCTTGATTCTGAATAAGAAGTTTTACATGCTCAATAGGAGAAGCAACAATCTTTGAAACCAAAGTCGAAACTCCCCCCATCAAGAAATCAAAGTGCAAAATTCGTCTCTATTGGAGCGGCCACAAAAACAGGACTAGAGGATGAGGTGCTCGTAGAGACTACCTTTTGATCCATGGAAGGAAACATTGTAGAACTATATGTATCGGAAGAGCTTAAAGAGTTGATCCATGGAAGGAAACATTCTAGAACTATATGTATAGGAAGAGCTTAAAGAGAACTGCGTCTTCTTGTCATAGGCAGGTCTTGGCCCAAAGCCAATAGGATATCTTGCCAACTTTTGCATAACTATCGGTACCTTACATTCATGTGCCATCTCTATCTCACAAGAGACAAAGAAGCGTGCACCACTAGCAATCGAAAGCGAGAGAGAGAGAGAGAGAAAATATAGATAGAGAGGCACAAAGAGAAAGTGCTAGATTCATAAATTGATCTGCCATTTTTTTATTTTTTTTTGAGAGTACAATGAATTGGAAAGACACACACCTGACCTCATAAGGTAGAGACACCCATCTTGGGGAACTCTAAAGCATCCAACTCCAGGTGGGACTTGAACCTTGGCCATCTACCAGTTAGTTTTATTAGTATCATGGATGACGTTTTTGAAAGGATACACTACATCAATCTATGTTTTCCCCTAAGCACTATCGATAAGAATTTGAATGTACCTCATGCCATCTTTAGTGAGTGTGTTGTTCCACGTGATCATGCACCATTGTGTGCATTTGAAATTCATTCGTATGAAGTTTATTAAGAACTTTGATTTTCTTTCACATCCCTAAAGGGTTTGCTTTCATCGTTCTCTTCAACCACATTTCAGGACATATCTTTCTTCAACATTTTCTTTGCGAAATACTTAGAGCTACAATTGTAATCCAAACATCTCTTTGTAGTTACTTAAGGAATTATTTTATTGACCCAAGGATATTCACCCATACATTTCGGCATCATTGTAAAGCATTAATCCTTGTAATACTCAAGGGTCATTTATGCTCATTTTGGCACTTTATACACTAAGTACTATTCATTGTATTCTCTCATCAAAGAGTTGTATTGCATTTCCAAAGGTATTTAACCCTCTCTCTCAAGGTAATTGTTGTAACTTTCCAAGGGTAAGTGACCCTATCTTGGCACTCAATTTAGAACCCTTCACAATATTTGCCTTGTTTTTTTTCTAGGGTATCAACCCTCCTCTTTGGGCACAACCTTTGGCACTAAGTGCCCCTTCACTTTGTAACTCAAGAATAAAAGAAGAACTCTATGTGTGTGTGTGTGCATTTGTGGGTTGGAGGCTAATCTAAGCCCACCCACTAACTTTCTCAATTTCCTAAAGCCTACTCTAAGGCTATCTTGGTGTGCATTCTAAGGCTACTCTAAGCCCCCTTCCAAGGTGTCTCTCTTGTCAAAAGCATAGGGCTACTCTAAGCCCCCCTCTCCAAGGTTTCTCTCTCATCATCAAGTGTAGGGCCACTCTAAGCCCCCCCCATCCATCTCAACTTTTTGTGCCGATTCCGATTTCATTTATTGCAAGTGTCGCGACGTATTTTCAACAACAACAATGTCTACTATCTCAAATGCGATGTCTTCAAGTCAATGGTACTTACCTTTTTGTACGCTGATCTTTATGCCAAAGGATGAGCGATTGAATGGCACCAATTGTAATCTCTAGAAGGTTACAATTAGGGCATACCTTTATACCAACCTATTATATGAAGTAGTTGAAGGAACAGAGCTTGAGCCAGACAAGGATAGTGATCTAGCAGCATAGAATGTTTGGAATGTCAAAGACAAGAAAGCTTTAGGACAATTACTTTTAGCTTATGATGAGTTGACAAAGGGCCACATTACCTTCTATATAATGTCCCACAAAACTTGGAAGATCTTGCAAGATCTTTACGAGGACAAAACTCCTATTTACGGAGCTTATTCAAGGTT
Organism: Ceratopteris richardii; assembly: GCA_020310875.1. NCBI lineage: Eukaryota > Viridiplantae > Streptophyta > Polypodiopsida > Polypodiales > Pteridaceae > Ceratopteris > Ceratopteris richardii. The sequence goes on along the minus strand of CM035406.1, from coordinate 40,162,946 downwards.
AGGATCATCTCTTTGAGAACGATTGATATCAACCGAGAAATAATCAACAAAAAAGTTTTACACCCTAGAGGCCGAGTTCCACAACCTCTCAATTGGGCCCTAGGATCCCATTACTAAAGTTATTTCCACCTTTGAAGATTACCAACATGAGCTTTCTGTTATGTGACTGACAAGTTTCCAGCAAGGACATGGCCATTTGACTTCTTAACAAGCTCCCTATATCCGATGAAACATTTGCATAACCCTTTACAATTGCAAACAAGTGCTGACCTGCGAGGAATCTCAATGACTCTTGCTTCTCCATGAATCTTGAGAAAAGTCATCATCTTTGTAAGAAATAGTGATGAAAGCAAAGGGACCATTCAACAAGGAAAGCAATAGCAAAACACCTAAACAAGGTTCAAGCAATTCATCAAAGAAGTTTAGTTACAATTACTGTGGTAAAATGGGCCATCTTGAGAAGTTTTTCTACAAAAAGAAGAATAGCTCCAAAGCCTCTACCTCCAGGAAGCAATCTAAATCCTCTTAGCATAGGCCTCACTATTCTAGTGAAGACCTATTTATCTCCACAAAAGCGAATGCCCGAATTACTTCAAGCTCCTCGCAAGAATGGATCTTTGACAATGGAGCCACATCTCATATTTCGAAATTTTGCGATTCGATCCAAGAGATCAAAGATCACACTCGTGAAGTCTATTTAGGCAACAACAAAAGTTTCCCCATAGAAGGCAAAGGAAAAGTTCAAATTACTAATCATTGTGGGGAATGTAAAGCTTTATCCAATAAATTGTCTGTCCCAAACTTTTGCATGAATCTACTCTCAGTTAAGGCAGGAAACATGTTTTTAGAAGCTGTTGATACTTCTCTTAAAGAGAAAAGTTCAGCTTTCTTGTAAAGGTATATGAACATGCTATATCACGTGTGGGTGGTCCAAAGAATGTGACTGCGATAGTGACGGATAATGCCTCTAATTTTCAAAGTGCTGGAGTTACAATGCAAAACAATTATGAAGGCATTACTTGGGTTCCATGTGCAACTCATACATTAAATTTATTATTGAAAGATATAGGTAGATTATCTTTCATTAAACAAAGCTTATTAGATGCAAATCAAGTGGTCAAATTTATTAGAGAGCATCAATTTTCATATCCTCTCTTTTGATAAAAATCTCCTAATAAAGCACTTCATATTTTTTGTGCCACATGATTTGCAACTGCCTACATTGTGCTCAGTGGATTATTGGAAGTTAAGGCAGATCTTCTAGAAATGATTGCTGATCGAAGATGGGAGGCATGGCTAGAGAAGTATCCTTCTTATCGAGTTGCAACATCCAATTGTATGTCTCTAATAAAATCACAAATTTTTTGGCGTAATCTTGAAAAAATTGTTGGTATCACTAAACCTTTTGTGGAACTTTTACAAATGGTTGATACTGATAAATTTGTGATTGAAAAAGTTTATTGGATTATGTCAGAAGCTATTCAAAAAGTAAAAGACTTTAATCAATCTTCATTACGAGAGAAAACATAGATTGTATTGTTAGCAGAGAAGAGGTGGATGCAAATGCATACTCATTTGCATGGAACAACATTCATTTTGGATCCAACATTTCAACTCAATGGTCAAGCATCAAACAAAGAAGTCGTGGCAAACTTCAAAACCACATGTTAGTTATTACTTCTAGGTACAGATGGTTGAGATGCATTCCACCAAAGAGTAGCATATGTAAATCGAGAAGGATCTTTTGGAGATATATGGCACAAAGTCCACCTCCTATTTGGTGGAAAGAGTATAAAGGTGAAGCAGTGGAGTTGCAACATATAGCTATGTGAGTGCTTTCAGTAGCAGCTTCAAGTGGTAGTTGTGAACGTAATTGGAGTGCCTATGATTTTCTTCACTCAAAACAAAGAAATCTCTTAAGTGTATCACATGTTGATGATTTGGTATATGTGTTTTGTAATATGCATTTGTTACATGATCCAACCAAGATAGCTTCTACAACAACACAACAAACTTTTGGAGAATTTCAAACTCATGAAAGTTTAACAAATGATTCATGGCGTGATCATGATTTAGATGTAGATCACAATGATGGTTCAGACACGGAAGAAATAGATGACATGGTACCTCTCATAGATGATGATATTCAAAATGAAGAAAATGATATACTATGAATACTATGATTATATTCAATTGCAAAATCGATGGTTTTATAATAGTCATGTCTTTGATTACAAAAAAAGCTTGCCTATTCAATGTTTTCTTGATTCAATAACTCAATAGTAAACCGATCAAAAGATGATGATGCCTTTGAGAGTCTTCCATATTTGCTCTCATATGCATCCACAAAAATTTGTAAATTTTTCACTTGATTTTCAAGATCATCAATCCTCTTTTGTTGATCATCTATTGTTCTTCATAATGAAGGAATTATTAATCCTTCATTGTATAATTCTGCTCCTTGTCACGACAAATCATTTATAAGATTATGTTCTTCAAGTAGCAAAATGTAGGGCTGCTTTCGAGGAAGAGGGCCTTCGTTTCCTTGATTACAAAATTCTGCTCGATTTTGAGGACGACCCAAACCGAAACCTGCATTCTTCGAACGATCATCCCAATCTACACGTCGATGAAGAATGTCTTGTACAAAAACTTTCAAATGAAATACAATGCTATCTGATTTTTTTTTGGTAATGATCTCTCAACTTGCACAAAGCGACGAAGTAGAGTTTTTGCTAATCCTTTATGTTGTAAGTCTGAAAGCTTTAAGGGTGCTGTTTCTTTTGCCCTTCTTGTAACCCAAAAGAGAACATCACAAACAAAATGATTTGGACATAGCTTTTTTACTTCTTTAATTGACAATGCTTCTCCTTCTAATCCCTCTGGGTCTAAATCTTGATGGAATAAAAATGCTATTCCTGATTGTGCAAATTGAGCATTCTGCGTAGATAAAATCCTTTACGGTTTAGTATGATCAAGATCATCATTCACACCTAGCATTCTTGCCATGTTTTACTTTCAAACCTACAAAACAAAAACACTAATTTTATCTCAAAAGAATTCATAACATTTAATCCATATAACTAAATGAATCCACTTCATTTAATCAATATAACTCAAATGAATCCACTTCATTTAATCCATATAATTCAAATGATGCCACTTCATTTAATCCACATAATACAAATGATTACACTTCATTTCATCCACTTAACTCAAATGATAACACTTCATTTACTCCACATAATTCAAATGAATCCACAATATTTAATTCACATATGTTAAATGAATCTAAACATTTAATCCACATAACTCAAACGATACCACCTCATTTAATCCACATAATTAAAATAAATCCATATCATTTAATCCATATATTACAAATGATTACATTTCATTTCGTCCACTTAAATGATACCACTTCATTTACTCCACATAATTCAAATGAATCCATATTATTTAATTCACATATGTTAAATGAATCCATAACATTTAATCCATATAACTCAATTGATACCACTTCATTCACTCCACATAATTCAAATAAATCCACATCATTTAATCCACATATTACAAATGATTACACTTCATTTCATCCAATTAACTCAAATCCAACATTTACTCCACTTAATACAAATGATTACACTTCATTTCATCCATTTAACTCAAATGATACCACTTCATTTACTCCACATAATTCAAATGAATCCACAATATTTAATTCATATATGTTAAATGAATCCATAACATTTGATCCACATAACTCAATGATACCACTTCATTTACTCCACATAATTCAAATACACCCACATCATTTAATTCACATATTACAAATGATTAAAATTCATTTCATCCACTTAACTCAAATGATACCACAACATTTACTCCACTTAATGCGAATGAATCCATAACATTTACTCCACTTAATGTAAATGAGTCTATATCATTTAATCCAGATAGTTCAAATGAGTACATATTGTTTTCAATATGGTCTTAATCCATCCGTCATGGATATCTTTAAACCATATCGAGTTAGATGTGAGAATACTCTAAGCAGTTCATGCGCGTCTACTCTGTTTGATACATCTTTGTCAGAAGCTAATTCTAAAGCATATTTGAACTTGTAAATCCCATTCTTATAAATGGGATAACTATTGAAATCTATATATTTCAAGAGTTGTAACAAGAGAATCGAAACTGTAAATATCTCCTCACTCTTATTAAAAGGTAGAGGACTAGTGGATATGCATTCGGGTGCAATCCACCAGTACTTTTGAATCCACTCATTTCTAGTTGATATTTCTAAATTATGTAGCTTTGAAAATTTTTTTTTGTTGGTAAATGTGTCACTCTACCAAAATCACATAATATGATATAAGCATGTTGATCTTCAAAATGTAACAAGATGTTGCCTGGATGGAGATCGTTATAGGATATATTACAAGTGTGTAAAAATGATACTGTTTGTAATAAGCTCTTGATCAGCTTCCAAATGGTTATTTTCATGGTTGTTATGTCTCCTTCTATGTTCTTCACACCTCTGCTTTGTGGTACGTTTAGGTACTCCTTCATTCTTTCTAGCCACATGTCCAATGTACCACCATTCCAAAATTTGAAAATAAGGCACAGGATTTTGCTATGGTATCTAGATAAACCAAGTGGACTAATAATTCCACTGTGCATAATAGATAACACTGTGGCTTCATTCATGGCTTCATTCTCTCATGTTTGTATGTAAGCACCATGTAATTTGAATAACTTGGCAAAAAATACTTCATTGCTGCATCTCGGGCGGGATATTTTGACTTTATGGATCATTCCATACTGTCCTTCCCCCATGAGAGCTTCATCTTCAAAAAGAATAGAGGAATATGGGAGCAAACAAAGATTTTTTGATGTTTGATCTCCCATATTCACATATGAATCTCTTGTATTTGGATCTACTTGTGCTCTCACAAAGTGTTCAGTTGTGTCCTGTTTTAATCACTTTTCTCTCTGATAAATTTAATTTAATCAATGAATATGGGCATACTGGTGATATCCACTGCCAAACCCCTACAGGGAATACTGTTACATGTGCCAACAACTCCTCTTATCCTATTATGGGAGTTGGTAATATCATTTTGACTACTACTGATGGTAGTTCTTTCACTTTGTCAGATGCTTTGTTTGTGCCAGGGATCAAGAAAAATTTATTATCAGTTTCTGCATTAACCAAGATTGGCTTGGTTGTGAAATTTGTTGATGATAGATGTATAGTTCATGATCTGTCAAATGGCGGTATGATTATTGCTTTTGGCATTTTATGTCATGGGCTATATAAGCTCATCGACTATGAAAGATCTGTAAATGATTCAACATGTGCAGTACATGATTCTCAGGCTATGTCAGATGCAAAGCTTTGGCATGCATGCTTTGGCCATCTAAATTTTGCTAATTTACTATGCTTGCAGAAATATGAAATGGTGTCCTCTTTGCCCAAACTTGAGGCACCTGGAAAACATGTTTGTGAAGGCTGTATTTTGGGCAAAATGCAACATTCCTCATTTTTAAAAGATGGTTTAGTTCGGGCTACTTAGAAATTGCAGCTTGTACATAGTGATGTCTGTGGTCCTATGCAGACATCTTCTTTTGGAAATTATCTTTACTTCGTGACTTTCATCGATGATTTTTCTAGGCATGCATGGGTATATCCATTGAAGGTAAAGTCTGAAGTGTTCATGTGCTTCAAACAGTTTTTGGTTTTGGTTGAAAATCTATCAGCATGTAAAATAGACACCCTCCATTCTGATCGAGGGGGGGAACATATGTCTTCTGATTTTAATGCATTTCTGAATGAACGTGGGATAAAACACCAGGGTACAGTGCCGTATACACCTCAATAGAATGGAGTTGCTGAACAAAAGAATAGGTCACTCATGGAGTTGGCGAGGTGTATGGTCAAGAGTCAGGCTTTACCACATAGTTTCTGGCTTGAGGCTATCATGTGTGCATCATAAGTACTTAACATGCATCCCACTAAAGTGCTTCACTCTATCACTCCATATGAGGCTTGGCATGATCGCAAGCCATCTGTTGCTCATCTGCATGTTTTTGGTTGTTTGGCATATGCATTAGTGCCTGAACAACATCGCAAAAAATTGGATGATAAAGCAATAAATGTATTTTTATTGGGTACAGTTCTGAAAGTAAAGGCTATCATCTATATCATCCACATACTAAACACATTTTGGTTAGCCGTGATGTTGTTTTTGTGGAAGATGCTATTCAACCATTGCTTTCATGTACTAAGAAGACATCTGTTAGCTCCAAAGATATGTATGATACTTTGCTGCCTCTTTTTATAGGTGGATAGTGTAGTGCTGGTCCTAATGAGGCAACTTCTCATTCTTTGCAGGTTTCATGTGATGATGTAGATCATTCCATTTCAGATGCAGATTTACATGATGCACTTGTTGATGAGAGAGGTGATAGTGAGTAGGCAAAAACTATGCCAAAATGGCTGGTGCAAACTTTGCGTGACAACAAATTAGATGCACCTCTGTCATATCGTACTCGATCAGACTCTCATAGTGCCTCTTTTGCATCAGATTGCTATGCTATGGCTGCATCTAGTCTCTATGATGAGACTCAGCCTCTTTCATTTGATGAAGCACAAAATTCAAAAAATTGGATGGCTGCTATGCAATCTGAATATGATGCTATAATGAAGAATGATACTTGGTCTTTATGTGACTTGCCTCTTGGCAAAGGCCATTGGCACTAGGTGGGTATACAAGCTGAAGTGTAAACCCGATGGTACAGTTGACAAGTATAAGGCTAGGCTTGTTGCAAGGGGTTATGCACAGGAAAGAGGCATTGAATTTGATGAAACCTTTGCTCCTACTTGCCGAATGACTACTGTTCGTAGCATCTCTGCACTTGCAGCTCATCATGGTTGGAATGTACATCAGTTGGACATTAAAACATCATTTTTGAATGGTGACTTGCATGAAGAAGTGTATGTTTTTCAGCCCCGTGGCTTTGTGCAAAAAGGGCATGAAAACCAGGTGTGCAGGTTAAAGAAGGCATTATATGGTTTAAAGCAAGCACCACATGCTTGGTATGAAAAGATGCATGCGTATTTGATTGCACATGGTTTTGAGAATAGTCCAACTGAAAGAACCTTATATGTCAAGTGTGCTAATGATGTACTTTTGATCATTGTGGTGTATGTTGATGACATGCTGCTCATTGGTCCTCATGAGAAGTATATTTCTGATTTCAAGGCTGATTTACATGCCTCATTTGAGATGTCTGATTTGGGGCATTTGCATCATTATTTGGGCATTCAATTTATGCACATTGATGGTGGAATGGCTTTGTGTCAAACAAAGTATATTGACACATCATTGCAGCATTTTGGCCTTGAAGATTGTAAACTTATTGCCACTCCTATGGAAAGAGGTTTATGACTAAGTCTTCATGATGCTGGAGATGCATTTGATGTTGTTCTCTATCAGCATGCTGTTGGATGCTTGATTGACTTATGCATTACTCGGCCAGATATTCAGTTTACTATCTCAGAGATAAGAAAGTTTATGCATTGCCCAGGAGTCAATCATTGGCAAGCAGTTAAGTGCATCTTTTGCTACTTGAGTGGTACTCGGCTACTTGGGTTGTTTTATCCCCAGGGGGGATCACTACCACCAGATTTGCATGCTTTTTCTGACTCGGATTGGGCTGGTTACTATGACACTCGTGTTTCCACTAGTGGCTTTTGCTTCATGCTTGGTAGCTCATGTATATCTTGGTTGAGAAAGAAGTAGCCTATTGTGGCCACTTCGAGTTGTGGAGCTGAGTATAGGGCAACTTTCACAGCGACTGTTGAGTGTGTGTGGCTCATACACCTTATGGCTGATTTGGGTGTTGGTCAGTCTTCTACCACCACCATCTTCACTGACAGTCAGAGCGCATTGGCAGTTCCGAGGAACCGTGTGTTCCATGCTCGCACTAAGCACATTGAGGTGCATTATCATGATGTCAGGGAGAGGTTCTCTACTAAGGAGATCAGCTTGGCATATGTGCCCATGCAGGAGAACATTGTAGACCTTTTCACGAAGGCTCTGCATAGGGAGAAGTTTGAAGCTTTCTGCAAAGCTTTGGGCTTACTTCCTTTTGTGGAGTGATTTCCACATAGCTTGGCACTTCCTTATACATGTGCCAACTCCTTGTTCACCACATCACTCCCAGGGGGGATTTGTTGATATATTTAGGTAGTGATGTGTGTGAACACGCTAAGACCACCGGGGCACTTTTTTCCCTCTTTAGGAGGTTTTTTTCTCGGGGCTTGTTTATAGGTCTATTGCCCTAATGGGCTACATATTTTTGTATATTTTCTAGTAATACATTCAGTATTGTGTGTTGTGCTCCAAGCTTCTTCTTCTTCCTTGTGTTGTTCGCATGCTTTCACAGACGTCTAACTCCAACATTATTGACTATAGGGGTTTGAATAAAAGAAAAATTAAAAATATAAGCGTCTCAAAGTCTGCTACAGGAACATTGTGCAAAAGGAATGTGGAACATTGTGCAGGGTGTTGAAAAACGTCCTATCACACCTGCAACTACTACAACTATACGTACTGAAGCTGATGCAGAAGGTGTCGAAGATGATGATATTCTACATACTCCTCTTCGTGTACGATTTTTGCTACACCTACTATAGAGCAAATTCGTTGGGATGGCAGAGATGCCCATGTACATGCATTGATAGCTTCATCTGTCAAACGTGCCATTATTCCTCACATACGCTCTTGCAGAACAGCTAAGGATGCTTGGGATACACTTACCACATTGTACCAAGCTAGGAATGAGGCTCATGTTGCTTACCTCCAAAAACAATTGGAGAGTGAGCACATGAATGAAGGTGATTCTATGGACAGTTTTCTAACAAAGATCAAAGACTTGAAGGAATAATTGATTTCTGCTGATGAGATTATGCCAGATAGCTCACTTGTGCAGACCATTCTGAATGGTCTTCTTGATTCATATCAAAGTTTTGCTTCTACTCTTTGGTTGATGATGAAAGGCAATCCAAATGCCTTGTCATTTGAGGAGTTAGTCTCTGTTCTATTGCAGGAAGATTAGTCCAGGCCGAACAGGTCCATTATGCGAGTTGCAGATCAAGCATTCCTGGCTAGTCAGAAGGGCAAAGGAAAATGGAGCCCTTCAACTAGTAAGCAGAAATCTACTAATTCTGCACAATCAAAGAGGGAAGACAAAGATGAAAAGAAATCAGAAAAGCAGAAATTGTTCTGCAAGTACTATAAAGGAAATGATCATATCATAAAGAACTGTCCAAAACTGGCTGCTAAAGAGGCAAAGAAGAAAGAGGCTGGAATGGTTGTTGCAGAGGCCTCTACACCAAAAACAGATTTTGCTAATCTTGTGCAGGAAGAAGAATGGGTGTTTACTACTATTTGCAGTTTTGACCCATCTTCTCATGAGTAGTGCACGTCTGTAGTAGACTCAGATGTTTGGTACTTTGACAATGGGGCGACCAAACATATTACCTCGCAGCGCAGTTTCTTCTCTTCACTCGAGTCTGCCCCTACAGGGAATACTGTTACATGCGCCAACAACTCCTCTTATCCTATTATGGGAGTTGGTAAGATCATTTTCACTACTACTGATGGTAGTTCTTTCACTTTGTCAGATGCTTTATTTGTGCCAGGGATCAAGAAGAACTTGTTATCAGTTTCTGCATTAGCCAAGATTGGCTTGGTTGTGAAATTTGTTGATGACAGGTGTAGAGTTCATGATATGTTAAATGGCGATGTGATTATTGCTTCTGGCATTTTATGTTGTGGGCTGTATAAGCTCATAGACTATGAAAGATCTATGAATCGGCATGCGCAGTACATGATTCTCAGGCTATGTCAGATGCAAAGCTTTGGCATGCACCCTTTGGTCATCTAAATTTTGCTAGTTTGCTATGCCTACAAAAATCTGAAATGGTGTCCTCTTTGCCCAAACTTGAGGCACCTAGAAAACATGTTTGTGAAGGTTGTATTTCGGGCAAAATGCAACGTTCCTCATTTCCAAAGGATGGTTCAGTTCAGGCTACTCAGAAATTGAAGCTTGTAGATAGTGATGTATATGGTCCTATGCAGACACCTTCTTTTGGAAATTATCTTTATTTTGTGGTTTTGTGATGATTTTTCCAGGAATGCATGGGTATATCCATTGAAGGCAAACTCCGAAGTGTTCATATGCTTCAATCAATTTTTGGTTTTGGCTGAAAATCTCTCAGCATGTAAAATGGGCACCCTCCATTGTGATGGGGGGGATATATGTCTTCTGATTTTAATGCATTTATGGATGAACGTGGGATAAAACACCGGTGTACAGTGCCGTATACACCTCAACAGAATGGAGCTGCTGAACGAAAGAACAAGTCGCTCATGGAGATGGTGAGGTGTATGGTCAAGAGTTAAGCTTTACCACATAGTTTCTGGCTTGAGGTTGTCATGTGTGCAACATATGTACTTAACAGGTGTCCCACTAAAGCACTGAAGACTATCACCCCATATGAGGCTTGGCATGATCGCAAGCCATCTGTTGCTCATCTGCGTATTTTTGGTTGTCTGGCATATGCATTAGTGCCTGAACAACATCACAGAAAATTGGGTGATAAAGCAGTAAAATGTATTTTTGTTGGGTACAATTCTGAAAGTAAAGGCTATCGTCTATATCATCCACAGAGTAAACACATTCTGGTTAGCTGCGATGTTGTTTTTGTGGAAGATGGTATTCAACCATCGCTTTCATGTACTAAAGAGACATCTATTAGCTCCAAAGACATGTATGATACTTTGCTACCTCTTTTTATAGGTGGACAATTTAGTGCTGGTCCTAATGAGGCAACTTCTCAACCTTTGCAGGTTTCATGTGATGATGTAGATCATTCCATTTCTGATGCAGATTTACATGATGCACTTGTTGATGAGAAAGCTGATATTGAGAAGGCAAAAACTATGCCAAAATGACTGGTGCAGACTTTGCGTGACAAAAAATTAGATGCACCTCTATCATATCATACTCGTTCAGGCTCTCATAGTGCCTCATTTGTATCAGATTGATATGGTATGGCTGCATCTAGTCTCTGTAATGAGAATGCGCCTGTTTCGTTTGATGAAGCACAAAATTCAGAAAATTGGATGGCTGCTATGCAATCTGAATATGATGCTATAATGAAGAATGGTACTTGGTCTTTGTGTGACTTTCATCCTGGCAAGAATGCCATTGGCACTAAGTGGGTTTACAAGCTAAAGTGTAAGCCTGATGGAACAATTGACATGTATAAGGCTAGGCTTGTTGCGAAGGGTTATGCGCAGGAAAGAGGCATTGATTTTGATGAGACCTTTGCACCTACATGTCGTATGACTAATGTTTGGAGAATCTGCGCACTTGCAGCCCATCATGGTTGGAATGTACATCAGCTGGACATTAAAACAACATTTTTGAATGGTGACTTGCATGAAGAAGTGTATGTTTTTCAGCCCCATGGCTTTGTGCAAAGAGGGCATGAAAACCAGGTGTGCATGTTAAAGAAGGCATTATATGGTTTAAAGCAAGCACCACATGCTTGGTATGAGAAGATACATGCCTATCTAATTGCACATGGTTTTGAGAATAGTCCAACTGAAAGCACCTTATATGTTAAGCATGCTAATGATGTGCTTCTGATAATTATTGTCTATATTGATGACATGCTGCTCACTGGTCCTATTGAGAAGCATATTGCTGATTTTAAGGTTGATTTGCATGCCTCACTTGAGATGTTTGATTTGGGCATCTGCATCATTATTTGCACATTCACTTTATGCACATTGATGGTGGAATGGTTTTGTGTCAAACGAAATATATTGACATATTATTGCAGCATTTTGGCCTTGAAGACTGTAAACCTATTGCCACTCCTATGGAAGCAGGTTTTACAACTGAGTCTTCATGATGCTAGAGATGCATTTGATGCTGTTCTCTACCAACACACTATTGGATGCTTGATTTACTTATGCATTACTCGGCCAGATATTCAGTTTGTTGTCTTACAGATGAGCAAGTTTATGCATTGCCCAGAAGTCAAGCATTGGCAGGCGGTTAAGCGCATCTTTCACTACTTGAGTGGTACTCAACTACTTGGGTTGTTTTATCCCAAGGGGGGATCAGTACGACCAAATTTGCATGCTTTTTCTAACTCTGATTGGGTTGGTTGCTATGACACTCGTGTGTCCACTAGTGGCTTTTGCTTCATGCTTGGTAGCTCATGTATATCTTGGTTGAGCAAGAAGCAGTCTATTGTGGCCACTTCCAGTTGTGAGGCTGAGTATAGGGCAACTTTCACAGCAATTGTTGAGTGTGTGTGGCTGAGACGCCTTATGGCTAATTTGGGTGTTGGTCAGTCTTCTACCACCACCATCTTCACTGACAGTCAGAGCGCATTGGCATTTGCGAGGAACCCTGTGTTCCATGCTCACACTAAGCACATTGAGGTGCATTATCATTATGTCAGGGAGAGGTTCTCTGCTGGGGAGATGAGCTTGGCATATGTGCCCACGTAGGAGAACATTGCAGACCTTTTCACGATGGCTCTGCCTAGGGAGAATTTTGAAGCTTTCCGCAAAACTTTGGGCTTACTTCCTTTTGTGGAGTGATTTCCACATAGCTTGGCACTTCCTTATACATGAGTTCCAGCTCCGTGTTCACCGCATCACTCCCAGGGGGGATTTGTTGACATATTTAGGTAGTGATGTGTGTGAACACACTACAACTGCCAGGGCACTTTTTTCCCTTTTTAGGAGGGTTTTTCCCCCCGGCTTGTATATACGCCTATTGCCCTAATGGGCTACTTATCTTTGTACATTCTCTAGTAATACATTCAATATTGTGTGTTGTGACCCAAGCTTCTCCTTCTTCCTTGTGCTGTTCGCGTGCTTCCGCAGACGTCTAACTCCAACAATTTTGACATTAATTATTTGGCTGGTAAGGAAAATAAGGTTGCTAATGCATTAAGTCAGAGACCTCTGTGTAATCTTCTTTCTGTAATAAATTTTAATTTTCCCAATCAAATTCAAGTAGAAATGAAACAGACTCTTTTTATGCTCCCCTCTTGATTTTTTTGCATGAAAATATGGGATCAATGTATCAAGACGAATTTCATTTGCAGAATGGATCTTTGTATTGTAACAATCAATTATGCATATCTTTTGAGTCTTCATTGAAAGTTCAAATATTGCATGAATAACATGATGCACCTTTTTTTGCACATTGAGGTTATTCAAGGACCTACGTTAAAACAAAATATTCTTACTTCTAGCCATGTATGAAGTGAGATACTAAAAAATATGTTAGTGAATGTTTAAAGTGCCAACAAGTGAAATTGAAGTTTAAGATAATGCTTGGAATGCTTTAACCTTTGGATGTTCCAAATCAGAAGTAGGAGTCTATCTCTATGGACATTATCACTAAATTACCCACAAACAAAAGAAAACATAACATATTTGTGGTAGTTGATTGGGTTACCAAGATGGCACATTTATTTCTTATGAAAAAGACTGATATTGCCTTGAATGTTGCAAGAAAATTTGTAAAAGAAATCTTTTGACTGCATGGAATGCCTAAAAACATAATTTTTGATCGAGACTCTAGATTCACATTAAACTGTTGGAGAGAAACATTTGAATCGATTAGAAGTCAACTTCATATGAGTACAACTTTCCATCCACAAATTAATTGGGAAATTGAGAGGGTTAATCAGGTACTTGAAGATATGTTGCATATGTATGTGAATGAAAACGAAGATAATTTGAGTGAATATTTGCACTTAATCAAGTTTTCATACAATAGTGCATGGCATGCATCTATAAAAATGACTCCGTTTGAGGCTATGTATGGTTATAATTGCTTGACTCCACCTTTTTTTTCTAGATTTCCAAATAAAGTAGAAGTACCTAAAGAAATGCTTGAGAATATGGATGAAGAATTTGGAAAAATTAAGCAACACATAAAATAAGCTCAAAAAGGACAAAAGAAACTCTATGATTTGAAGAGAAGACCACTTGAATTTCAAACAGATGACATAGAATTTTTAAAATTCAACCCTCACCAATCTATCTTATTGCTAGGGAAGGATCATAGACTTTCTCCATGATATGCAGGTCCTTTTAAGTTTTGAAAAAGATTGGATTTCTTGTTTATTTGTGTTGGAAGCAATGTCCCATGCTTTAGCAAGTAGTCTTTCAACAAGACACATGGGCATTATGGATAAGAGAAATGCCTCACAAATAGTTGATGCGAGTTCAAATCCAACTGGGCACAAAAGCAATAGCACTTCGCTATGTAAGTTTTTGGTGCAACAACAAAAAAATCATTACTTGTTTTTTTGAAAAATGCCGAATTGGTGGCACTTCTATCACACTTGAGAATAGGTTTTGCTTTTATGATGGATAAAATTGTGGAGGACAGCCAATGCTATAAAAGGGAGGCTTAGGCTCATTATTTAATAATCAACTCAAGCTTTAGCAAGCTAAGGAGGTGATCAAGGAGGAATTGTTCTTACACTCTTGGAGGTGTGCTCTACATCTGGAGAAATCTGGAGGAATTTAATCAACTGACATATTATGAGTAACAAGTCTACATTTGTCCTCACTTGTTCATTCACTAGTTTTTTATTTAGGATAATTGGAATTTAGGTTTGTTGTAAAACAATTCTAAACTATTCATATTCTCCATATTCACACACACACATGCACATACACACTTCATACCTCTTAGGCACACAATCTCTTGTATCTAGTTCCTATTTGTGCCTAAGAGGAATATAAGTTAGTGTAGGTGAGCATCCTAGCTTACCATACACTCTCGTCTATTATCTCTCTATGTCTCACTCATCTTCGTTTTGGGTATTAATGTGTGTATGCTAAGGTTCATGTGGTGGAAGATTGTGTAAACCTATGATTATTGTTATTGAGGCCCACCCCACTTCCAGCATTTGGTATTAGAGCATAGTTGATACTACACCCTTAACAAGATGAGTGATTATATACTTTAGACTGAAGATAAACTTGAAGGAATGTCTAACTATCCAATGTGTAGTTTTATGATGATGAATTTGTTAGTATCGAAGTACTTATGGAATATTGTCAATGGCACTTATCTAAGGCCATGACAAGTTGGAAAAGAAGCTACTTCATCTTCTAGAAGAACCCCAGTTCTTATTTCTACTCAATAGGAAGTTAGCAAAGAAGAAGAAGAAACACTTTCATCATCAGAAGAAGATGGGATTCAAGAGATGCACAAGCACTTTCATATATTGCTATGGGAGTCAAGAGGCATATTGTAGCCCAAATCAGGTCATGTTGAAGTTCTTGTCAAGCTTGGTTAGAGTTGGAGAATCTCTATCAAAGCAGAAACCCTACTAGGAAAGCTCATCTAAGGAGATAGCTAGCCAACACAAGGATGAAAGTTGGTGAGTCAGCTCAGTCATATTATGAAGCTCAAAGATTTATGAGATCGATTACTCAATGTTGGAGTCAACATTTCAGATGAAGAGATGATAAACACACTTCTAAACTCACTTCCATCTTCATATCATGCTTTTGTTACATCTTTATCTCTCTCTACAAGAGATAGAGAACTTTCATTTGAAGAGCTACAGTTCCTGTTACTTGAAGACAAAGATCAAGAAAAGATTATGGAAGAGAATGATGAAGCCATGTTATCATCATTGAAAGAAAAGAAGAAGAAGGAGACAAAGAAGGAAAAGAAGAGTCACCAATCCAAGAAGGAAAGTAAGTTGTCTAATCCTAAGTCTTCCAATAATTCTTCTAATGCTTCATCTACACCCAAAGAAAAGTCTTCGACTACCTGATTCAGAGAAAGGAGTATGCCATCACTGCAAGAAACCACATCATCGCATAGCAAAATCCAAAACAAGGATTTTTTATGAGAAGAAGAAAGCACCAGGTAATAGTGTTGAAGATGATCCAAGACCTAAATCTTCAAAGGTAGATTCATATGCATGTATTACTATTGAAGAAGTAGCTTTTGATCAGGAAACATTAAATGCAATCTCAAATAATCCTTGGATTTTTTATTCTGGAGCTATTAAGCATATGATAGGTTGCATTCTTCCCTTTCTAACTCTTCAGGTAGAAGAGTGACCATTGCATATGGTCATGATTTAGATATTTTGGGTGTTGGGGAAGTAAATATTAAGTTGAGAGCAAGTGGAAATTTCACAATTTCCAATTTTCTTTGTGTTCCAAACATGAAGAAGAATTTGCTCTTTGTCTCTACTTTCTTGTCAGATGGTTATAAAGTTATTTTGAAGAAAGATTCATGTCAGATCCTCTCACCTGATGATTCATGCTTCAAGGTGAACACAAAAGCGGCATGTTTGTATTGTCCAAAAATAAGTCATGCTAATGTTGCTAGGTCTACAACACCTAAGGAGAACATGAATTTATGGCATGCTATTGAAGGATGTCTTGAAGGAAAGCTTCACAAACTACCCTTTAAGAAGCATGGATACATCACGACAACAAGGAAGTTGGAGATCATACATTTTGATGTCAATGGTATGATGAGAACAAATTCTATTCAAGGTTTCATGTACTTTGTTACTTTTACTGATGATTTCTCAAGATATTCATAGATTTACCATCTTAAAGTGAAGTCAGAGGTTTTTTGAGTTTTAAGAAATTCTTAGCTATGGTTGAAAATGAAAGTCAATCAAAGATTGAGATTTTTAGAAGTGATAGAGGAGGAGAATACATGTCTATTCTTGAAGACAAAGGTATCTCTCATCAACTCCCTGTTACTTACATGCTAGAATAGAATGGTGTTGTAGAGAGAAAGAATAGGATACTTTTTGAGATAACGTGTAGTATTATATCATCCAAAAAGCTTTCTCCCAAGTTTTGGTTTGATGCACTACATATAGCTAATCACATTCTAAATAGGCCTTCCACAAAAGCTTTAAAGGTTATCGCAACTTATGAAGCTTATAACGGGAAGAAGCCCAATGTGAGTTACTTCAAAGTTTTTAGTTCCCCAATTTATGTTCACATTGAGGAGAAGGATCATGCTAAGTTTGATGTAAAATCAATTAAATCTATCTTTATTGGTTATGAAATTTAAAGCAAAGGATACAGATTCTATGTTCCAGATACAGGTGATATCCTACTGTCACACAATGCACATATAGGAGAAAGTCATATTTATGATAAGAAGGAAGAGATTCCAAATTTCATAATAGAAGATGACTATGCATTTTTTAGAAGGAATTGAGATTCTTATATTCAACCATACAAGGGGGACAGGTAAAGATCATTTAGTATGCAAGCTTATCAAAGCTTTGTATGGACTAAAGCAAGCACCAAGAGCTTGGTATGAGAAGATACATGACTATCTTCTATCTATTGGTTTTAGAAACTCAGATATGGCTCCCACTATTTATGTTAAAACTGAGAAAGATGTTTTGATTGTTATTATCATATATGTTGATGATATGATCATGATAGGTCCTAAGGATGAAGACCTTTACTATTTTAAAGCAGAACTTAATCATCCATTTGATGTAAATGATTTAGGTATTTTGCATTATTATATTGGGATTGAATTCATATACAGAGATGAGTGTATCTACATGACACAATAGAAATACGTTGAGAAATTATTGGAAAGGTTTGAGATGATAGATTCCAAGCCTATGCAGACACCTATGGATGTTGATGTGTCATTACAATCAGACGAAGATTCAGAACCATTTGATGCTACATTGTATAGTCAAGCAGTTGATTGCTTGATATATTTATGCAATACACACCTAGATATTCATTTTGATGTTTCTCAAACATCCAGATTCATGCACAGTCAGCTCAAGATTCAATGGAAATCAATTAAGAGATATATTTGCAGAGTCATAGGAAGTTTTGTAGGTTATTAAACCTTATACCAATGTGACATTGAAGGGGGGATTGTTGAAAACAATGTCCCAACTTGTAGCATATTAAGTAGTCTTTATAGCACACTCTTCAACAAGATGTGTGGGCATTGTGGATAAGAGAAATGCCTCATAAATAGCTGATGCAAGTTCAACTCCCACCAGGCACAAAAGCGGCAGCACTTTGTGACATATGTTTTTGATGCAGTAGCGGAAAAATCCTTACTTATTTTTTCAAAAAACATCAAATTGGTGGTAGTGCAATCACAATTGAGAATATATTTTGCTTTTAAGATGGATGAAATTATGGAGGGCAGTCCATGCTATAAAACGGAGGCTTAGGCTCATTAATTAATAATCAACTCAAGCTCTATCAAGCTAAGGAGGTGATCAAGGAGGAAGTGTTCTTACACTCTTGGAGGAGGTGTGCTCTACATCTAGAGAAATCTAGAGGATTTTGTATGAGCCAACATATTGTGAGTAAAAAGTCTACATCTATCCTCAGTTTTTCATTCACTAGTTTCTGATTAAAGATAATCAAAATTTGAGTTTGCTATAAAATATTTCTAAATTGTTCATATTCTCCATATTCTGACACACACACACACTCTTCATACCTCTTAGGCACACAATCTCTTGTATCTAATTCCTATTTCTATCTAGAATAAAATATGGTCAGTTGTATCATATTCACACATTGTAGCTTGACATTTGAATATAAGTTAGTGTAGGTGAGCATCCTTGCTTACCCTACACTTTGAAAATCTTGTCTATTCTCTCTCTATCTCTCACTCATCTTCTTTTTTAGTATTAAGGTGTGTATGCTAAGGTTCATGTGTTGTAACCTTGTAGAAATGTGATTATAGTTATTGAGGCCCACCCCACTTCCAACAAAGAATTACCTAAACATTTATGTGCATCTTGTATTCCATGTTAGCTTACTTAAAAGACATGTACCTAATGTTTCTCATGTTTTGCAGACAACTATAAGCTAAAAGATGATGGATCTTTTGAGCTTCGACCTAAAATAGTATTAGATAGGAGGGAAAGATTACTTAGTAATAGATCTATAGTAGAGATATGTCACACATATCTAGTTGAAGATTGGACTTGGGTGAACTTAGATGATATTCTGGCACATTATCCTACTTTCGAACTCTAAGGACTGAGTTCTTGAAAGGGGGGAAGAATTGTAGGAGGCCTTTTGATAGTGAAATAATTCATTTTGAAATTTCCAAATTACATTGTGGGGATAATGCTTAAGTTTTATATTCTCTCTCTAAACCTTATCCACCACTTTTTTTGGTTGAAAATTGAACGTGAAGATGAAAGAATTAAAAGAAATGTTGTATGAGAGAAAGGTAGAGCATGTATAAGAGAATAAAAGAGTCCCTATGAAATTTTTGTGAATCATGTTTCAAGGACCTCGTTTAAGGCTCTACATTTAGTTCACTGTAAGAAAATGCCTTGATTTTATTCTCTCTATAGAGTTTCTAAACTTGCAGGGCTCAAAAGTGATACTTTGAGGTAGATTTGGACCTAGGTCATCTTTAACACTATTGTGTAGATCAAAGAGTTGAACATTTTTGTGTCTCATAAGGGCTTGGAAAAGTGCAGTTTTCTTAGGTTCTTAAAAAAAACAAAGTGGGCTTCTCTATTTCTATTTGAATATGTGGTTTTCAAGCATACGTATTGTGATCCACACTTACGAATGTCTTTGAATATGTCTTTTCATTGGTTTTCTTCTATTTTTGGATAGGTACCGCTAAAGAATGCACTTGACTACTACAAATACATGCTTTTGTGAAAGTTTTACATGCAACATGGGGAGAGCCAACTTGTTATATATTTGGTAGATCACACACTTCCTTCGGGATGAGAAATTCTATTTTGAAGGGGATGTTGATATATTTAGGTAGTGATGTGTGTGAACACTCTAGGACTGTCGGTGCACTTTTTTCCCTCTTTAGGAGGTTTTTTTCCCCCGGCTTGTATATACGCCTATTGCCCTAATGGGCTACTTATCTTTGTACATTCTCTAGTAATACATTCAGTCTTGTGTGTTGTGCTCCAAGCTTCTTCTTCTTCCTTGTGCTGTTCGCGTGCTTCCGCAGACGTCTAACTCCAACAATTGGTATCAGAGCAGGTCGTTGCTTCTTCTAGGGCGCCGTCGACACTCCTCCGTTTGCAGTCTCAGATTCGCACAAAATTTGGTGAGCATACTCAGGGTGTTTCCGAGATCAAAACCGCTTCGCTTTGTGGTGCCGAAATCGCGATCTGAGCTCGTTTCGGCCTCCGAACGCACTATCGCAGTGCTTGTGCAGGCTATTTCGTCCTTTTGTGCCAAAGGTATATACCAGTTTCTGTTCGCCAGTTTAAGCGTCTCGAAGTCTGCTACAGGTCTAGCAGAACTCGTCTGGGCAATTCTGTTCAACTTTTTGAGATACAGTCAATTTTCTGCATCAAGGTATTTTAGTCACCGGCCATGGCTGAAAGCAGTGATGTATTCCGTATGTTGGCTGTTGAGGATAAGTTGGATGGTACCAACTACCCATTATGGGCTTATATGATGCGACATGTACTGGTTGCAAAAGGATTGTGGAACATTGTGCAGGGTGTTGAAAGACGTCCTGTTACACCTGTAACGACAGGTACTGCAAATACAGGTGTTGGAGCTGATGAAGATGGTGTCGAAGATGATATTCCGCAGATTCCTATTCGTGCTGCTGTTTCTGTTGCACCTACTGCAGAGCAGATTCGTTGGGATGGAAGAGATGCCCAGGCACATGCATTGATAGCTTTGTCTGTCAAACGTGCCATTATTCCTCACATTCGCTCTTGCAGAACAGCAAAGGATGCTTGGGATACGCTTACCACTTTGTACCAGGCTAGGAATGAGGCTCGTGTTGCTTACCTCCGAAAACAGTTGGAGAGTGAGCACATGAATGAAGGTGATTCTATGGACAGTTTTCTTACAAAGATCAAAGACCTGAAGGAACAATTGATTTCTGCTGATGAAGTTATACCAGATAGCTCACTTGTGCAGACCGTTCTGAATGGTCTTCCTGATTCATATCAGAGTTTTGCCTCTACTCTTCGGTTGATGATGAAAGGCAATCCGAATGCCTTGTCATTTGAGGAATTAGTCTCTGTTCTGTTGCAGGAAGATCAGTCCAGGCAGAACAGGTCCATTATGCGTGTTGCAGATCAAGCTTTCCTGGCTAGTCAGAAGGGCAAAGGAAAATGGAGCTCTTCTACTAGTAAGCAGAAATCACAAATGCTGCACAATCGAAGAACCAGGATAAAGATGAGAAGAAATCAGAGAAGCAGAAATTGTTCTGCAAGTACTGTAAAGGAAATGATCATATTATAAAGAACTGTCCAAAACTGGCTGCTAAAGAGGCAAAGAAGAAAGAGGCTGGAATGGTTGTTGCAGAGGCCTCTACACCAAAAACAGAGTCTGCAAATCTTGTGCAGGAAGAAGAATGGGCGTTTACTACTGTCTGCAGTTTTGACCCATCTTCTCATGATCAGTGCATGTCTGCAGTAGACTCAGATGTTTGGTACTTTGACAGTGGGGCGACCAAACATATTACCTCGCAGCGCAGTTTCTTCTCCTCACTCGAGCCTGCCCCTACAGGGAATACTGTCACATGCGCCAATAACTCCTCTTATCCTGTTATGGGAGTTGGTAAGATCATTCTGACTACTGCTGATGGTAGTTCTTTCACTTTGTCAGATGCTTTATTTGTGCCAGGGATCAAAAAGAATCTGTTATCAGTTTCTGCATTAGCCAAGATTGGCTTGGTTGTGAAATTTGTTGATGACAGGTGTACAGTCCATGATCTCTCAAATGGCGATGTGATTATTGCTTCTGGCATTTTATGTCGTGGGCTGTATAAGCTCATAGACTATGAAAGATCTGTGAATGATTCGGCATGTGCAGTTCATGATTCTCAGGCTATGTCAGATGCAAAGCTTTGGCATGCACGCTTTGGTCATCTGAATTTTGCTAGTTTGTTACGCCTGCAGAAATCTGAAATGGTGTCCTCTTTGCCCAAACTTGAGGCACCTGGAAAACATGTTTGTGAAGGCTGTATTTTGGGCAAAATGCAGCGTTCTTCCTTTCCAAAAGATGGTTCAGTTCGGGCTATGCAGAAATTGCAGCTTGTACATAGTGATGTCTGTGGTCCTATGCAGACACCCTCTTTTGGAAATTACCTTTACTTCGTGACTTTCATTGATGATTTTTCCAGGCATGCATGGGTATATCCACTCAAAGCAAAGTCCGAAGTGTTCATGTGCTTCAAACAGTTTTTGATTTTGGCTGAAAATCTGTCAGCATGTAAAATGGGGACCCTCCGTTCTGATCGAGGGGGGGAATATATGTCTTCAGATTTTAATGCATTTCTGGCTGAACGTGGGATAAAACACCAGTGTACAGTGCCGTATACACCTCAACAGAATGGAGTTGCTGAACGAAAGAACAGGTCACTCATGGAGATGGCGAGGTGCATGGTCAAAAGTCAGGCTTTACCACATAGTTTCTGGCTTGAGGCTATCATGTGTGCAGCATATGTACTGAACAGGTGTCCCACCAAAGCGTTGCAGTCTATCACTCCATATGAGGCTTGGCATGACCGCAAGCCATCTGTTGCTCATCTGCGTGTTTTTGGTTGTTTGGCATATGCATTAGTGCCTGAACAACATCGCAGAAAATTGGATGATAAGGTAGTAAAATGTATTTTTGTTGGGTACAGTTCTGAAAGTAAAGGCTATCGTCTGTATCATCCACAGACTAAACGCATTTTGGTTAGCCGTGATGTTGTCTTTGTGGAAGATGCTATTCAGCCATTGCTTTCATGTACTAAGGAGACATCTGTTAGCTCCAAAGACATGTATGATACTTTGATGCCTCTTTTTACAGGTGGACATGCTAACGCTGGTCCTAATGAGGCAACTTCTCAGCCTTTGCAGGTTTCATATGATGATGCAGATCATTCCATTTCTGATGCAGATTTACATGATGCACTTGTTGATGAGAGAGCTGATATTGAACAGGCAAAAACTATGCCAAAATGGCTGGTGCAGACTTTGCGTGACAGCAAATTAGATGCACCTTTGTCATATCGTACTCGTTCAGGCTCTCATAGTACCTCCTTTGCATCAGATTGCTATGCTATGGCTGCATCTAGTCTCTGTGATGAGAATGAGCCTGTTTCTTTTGATGAAGCACAAAATTCAGAAAATTGGATAGCTGCTATGCAATCTGAATATGATGCTATAATGAAGAATGGTACATGGTCTTTATGTGACTTGCCTCCTGGCAAGAAGGCCATTGGCACTAAGTGGGTATACAAGCTGAAGCGTAAACCTGATGGTACAGTTGACAGGTATAAGGCTAGGCTTGTTGCAAAGGGTTATGCGCAGGAAAGAGGCATTGATTTTGATGAGACCTTTGCACCTACATGCCGTATGACTACTGTTCGGAGCATTTGTGCACTTGCAGCCCATCATGGTTGGAATGTACATCAGTTGGACATTAAAACAGCATTTCTGAATGGTGACTTGCATGAAGAAGTGTATGTTTTTCAGCCCCGTGGCTTTGTGCAGAAAGGGCATGAAAACCAGGTGTGCAGGTTAAAGAAGGCGTTATATGGTTTAAAGCAAGCACCACGTGCTTGGTATGAGAAAATACATGCCTATCTAATTGCACATGGTTTTGAGAACAGTCCAACTGAAAGCACCTTATATGTTAAGCATGCTAATGATGTGCTTCTGATCATTGTTGTCTATGTAGACGACATGCTGCTCACTGGTCCTCTTGAGAAGCATATTGCTGATTTTAAGGCTGATTTGCATGCCTCATTTGAGATGTCTGATTTGGGGCATTTGCATCACTATTTGGGCATTCAGTTTATGCACGTTGATGGTGGAATGGCTTTGTGTCAAACGAAATATATTGACACATTATTGCAGCGTTTTGGCCTTGAAGACTGTAAGCCTATTGCCACTCCTATGGAGACAGGTTTACGATTGAGTCTTCATGATGCTGGAGATGCATTTGATGCTGTTCTCTATCAGCAGGCTGTTGGATGCTTGATTTACTTATGCATTACTCGGCCAGATATTCAGTTTGCTGTCTCACAGATGAGCAGGTTCATGCATTGCCCAGGAGTCACGCATTGGAAAGCGGTTAAGCGCATCTTTCGCTACTTGAGTGGTACTCTGCTACTTGGGTTGTTTTATCCCAAGGGGGGATCACTACCGCCAGATTTGCATGCTTTTTCTGACTCAGATTGGGCTGGTTGCTATGACACTCGTGTGTCCACCAGTGGTTTTTGCTTCATGCTTGGTAGCTCATGTATATCTTGGTTGAGCAAGAAGCAGCCTACTGTGGCCACTTCCAGTTGTGAGGCTGAGTATAGGGCAGCTTTCACAGCGACTGTTGAGTGTGTGTGGCTCAGACGCCTTATGGCTGATTTGGGTGTTGGCCAGTCTTCTGCCACCACCATCTTCACTGACAGTCAGAGCGCATTGGCAGTTGCGAGGAACCCTGTGTTCCATGCTCGCACTAAGCACATTGAAGTGCATTATCACTATGTCAGGGAGAGGTTCTCTGCTGGGGAGATCAGCTTGGCATATGTGCCCACGCAGGAGAACATTGCAGACCTTTTCACGAAGGCTCTGCCTAGGGAGAAGTTTGAAGCTTTCCGCAAAGCTTTGGGCTTACTTCCTTTTGTGGAGTGATTTCCACATAGCTTGGCACTTCCTTATACATGAGTGCCAGCTCCTTGTTCACCACATCACTCCCAGGGGGGATTTGTTGATATATTTAGGTAGTGATGTGTGTGAACACTCTAGGACTGCCGGGGCACTTTTTTCCCTCTTTAGGAGGTTTTTTTCCCCCGGCTTGTATATACGCCTATTGCCCTAATGGGCTACTTATCTTTGTACATTCTCTAGTAATACATTCAGTCTTGTGTGTTGTGCTCCAAGCTTCTTCTTCTTCCTTGTGCTGTTCGCGTGCTTCCGCAGACGTCTAACTCCAACAGGGGATTTGCTACGTCAAACAGAAAGAGGCTGAAAATTAGAGAATCACCTTGTGAATGAGAGTGAGAATGTTAGTGAGATTTTGATTGAGAGTGTGAGTGTGAATGAGATTATGATAGCTCGAGGGTGGTCAAGAGATCAAGGCTTCATCAAGAAGCTATTTTCCAAAGCTATTATATGTATTGATTCAAATCTATAATACTTGAACTTCTGTTTCTCTAAGTCATATCTTGTCTATTCTTCCGCATCGGATTTTTCTCTTATCTTGTGCAAGTCCTGTCTATCTATCTATTTTTCTATCTTTCCACTATTCTTGAGAGATCAGAAACTTTTGATTGAGAAAAATCTACATGTGGTATCAAAGCAAAATCCATCCTCGGGAATGATGGAAGGTTTGACACAAAAGATCCATGAGCAAGAGGAGCTTATTCAAAAGCTTGTTAGAGAATTACACAAAGAACGAGGAGGAAAGCAACCACAAGGTGCAACAAATTTTTTTGAGGAGTTGAATGATGAAGTGGATGAAGGTGGGGGAACATCTTGTGTGCTCAGAGGAACACAGAAAACACAATTATGAAGGTATGGAAGCGGGTGACTTTGCTCTCAACCAAGCCTTCAAGAAGGTAAAATTGAATGGTTTTGATGGTGAGAAGAAGAGCGTTGAAGATATAAAGGCATGGATTGAAGAGCTAGAGGATTTCTTTGATCTTCGATAATTCAGTGAAGAGTCTAAGGCAAAGGTTGGGATCTTACACCTGTGTGGCATCACAAAGTTATGGTGGAAGACCTATATGTAGACCCGGATGCAATCTGGTACGGTTCTATGGAAGGAGCTTAGAGAGCAAGTAGAAAAGTTTTAATGTTCTCCACACTACCAAATGGAGAAGAAGATGGAGTTTTATAATTTTTGACAACACGAGAGTGACAAGCATAGCTTGTCTATTGATGAGCACAAGGAAAAGTTCCTACATCTTCATAAATATGCATTGGAGGTTAGTGGTGATGCTTTGAAGAGTAATTTTATTGAAGGGCTTCATAAGGAGCTTCACTATCAAGTGAAGGGATCTGGATGTGTTGATTTTCTGAATGTTGTTGCGATGGCCAAGAATTTTGAGAAGATGGAGAAGTTCAATTTGTAGAAGGTGAATAGAACTAGATTCATTGCGATGGGACATAGTCCATAGAGACCTTCCACAACAAAGATAAATAATTCAAAAAAGACCATCTTCTAATAATCAAGGTAAGAATCATGCTCAGGTCGGAAATCAAAGAGGTGTCAACCCATCCACTCGCAACAAGACCCTGATTTTATTGAGTGGGAAAAAAGACTTGGTTTGTGTTTCCATTGTGGGGAGCAAGGATATCAGACATATGATGCTCCAATAAGGCAATATTTCGGCGTGCACAATTGAAGGTGATAAACATCATTGAGGAAGGTGCAAATTTTGAGAAAGATGATGATGGAGGTAAGTGCCCTAGCTTTACTTTATGTTGCATGGTGGCTAGTTCTTTCCCAAGGGCTTCTGTAATTATGATTTTGGGTATGATTTTTGCACATAGAATCAGATTTTTTATCGATTCCAATAATATGCATTCTTTTCTATCTTTCGAATTGGTACAGAATTTAGAGATACCCCTAAATATGCCAATAACAAGACCTATAGAGATGGCCAATGGTCGACTACACTATACGAAAGGATACATTGAAAATCTTGCATTTACTTTTTCTGATAGGTGCTTTTTTGGGAGTTCCCATGTGATTGAAATGAAACAAAGTGATGAAATTATAGGCATGGATTGGTGAGCTCAAAATTGTGCAACAATTGATCGCGAACAAAGAACAATCACTTTAAGGCTAGATTGTGAATCTATCCACATTCTAGGTGATGTGCATAATCCTAAGCCTATTCTCATTTCTACTATGCAGATAACTAGAGGTATACGACGGGTGTAGAACATTTGTGGTGTATGTGAACAGTCTGCATGAGGAAGATAATGATGAAAATCTTTTGAATTATGTAGAAAGCCTTTTGAAAGAATATGCAGATGTATTTCCAAAAGACTTGCCTGATATACTTCCACCTAGGTATATTGACCATGCCATCGACTTGTACCCAGGGAGAGAACCATATTCTAGAGCACCCTATAGATTTAACATAGATGGATTAAAGGAGCTTAAGATTCAATTGGATGATCTTTTGAAAAAGGGCTTGATAAGACCGAGTGTTTCACCTTGGGGAGCACCTTTTTTATTCCATAAGAAGAAAGACATTCTCATAGATTATGTATTGAATATAGGGGATTGAATTAAAAAAACAATTAAAAATAAGTACCCACTCCCTCACAACTACAAGGCATATATTGTTTCTTTTACTCATCATGAATTTTGACTAGAATTTTTTTTCTTTTTTGCTTTTCTCTTCTTTTCCTTTATCTTTATATTTACCAAAATTTATCCAAGCATAGATCATGTGAAAATGAGCTTGTACATTTGTCTTTAACACTCTCCCTCAAGATCATTTGCGAGTTATCTTCAACCATGTCCTGCAAATTTATCACATCCTTGAAAGCATCCAAGAACTTTGTAAACATATCTGCAACCTGCTCTTTGGTTCTCATGAACTTTATCTCCACATCTTTGCTCAATACTTTCTCCCTTACATAATGGTAGTGGACCTCTATGTGCTTGCTCCTTGCATGAAACATAGGATTGCTTGCCAAGTAAATACTTGACATGTTATCACCGTATATAGGGATGGTTCCAACTTGCACTTCAAGATCATCCAAAAGCTTTTCAATCCATATTGTTTCACATGTGGCAAATGCTAATCCTCTATATTCAACCTCGATGGATGAAAGTGCAACAGTAGGTTGTTTCTTTGAGCTCCATGTAATAGGTTTGCTTCCTATCATGAACACATAACCTGAGGTTGATCTCCTATCTTCCTTTGAACGTGGCCAATCAGCATTGCTAAAGCCTTTGACCCACAATTCTTCATCAAACTTGTAAAACAAAGCATGATTAACTATATGCTTTATGTATCCCAACACTCTCTTGGCTGAATTTAAATGTTCACTTGTCGGGGCTTGCATTAACTGAGAAAGTACACCAAAAACATAAGATAAATCAGGCCTTGTAATGTTTGCATAGATTAATGATCCTAAAATGCTTCTGTATGTCATTACATCTTCCAATAGTTCTCCATCATTTGAGCAAATCTTTGTATTTGTGTCAATGGGTCGAGTGAGTGATTTTCATTCACTCATTCCAAATATGAAAAGAACATCCAACAGGTACTTCCTTTGCATCAAGTAGATGCCACTTTTTCCATAAACAACTTCAATTCCTAAAAAATATTTCATCTCTCCAAGATATGAAATTTTAAACTCCTTACCAAGCTTCCTTTTGAGATCTTTAATCCTTGTAACATCATTTCCTGTTATGATGAGATCATCGATATATATGCAAATATATACCTCTCTATTTTCTTCATTCTTCATGTACAATGAAGGATCTGCACTACTTGGGTTGTATCCACACTTAGTTAGATATTCTATCAATCTCTGATTCCATGCTCTTGGTGATTGCCTCAAGCCATAAAGTGCCTTTTTCAACCTACAAACAAAGTCTGGATGGCTTTCATCTTCAAATCCAACCGGTTGACTCATGTATACCTCTTCTTGTAGTTCTCCATTGAGAAAAGCATTTTTGATGTTGAGTTGATATAATGGCCATCTCCTTGAAGCACCAATTGCTATTAATGTTTGATTGTTCCCATCTTTGCAAAGGGCTGAAAACTTCATCATAATATATGCCTTGTGTTTGTTTAAATCCTTTGGCAACTAATCCAGCTTTATATCTAGCTAGTGAACCATCAGCATTCCTCTTTACTTTAAACACCCATTTGTTTGGAACAATCTTCATACCTTCTTTCTTTGGCACTAGCTCCCATGTGTGATTATCTTTGAGAGCTTTGATCTCCTCTTTCATAGCTTGCTTCCATTCCTTTTGTGTTCAAGCTTCTTCATATGTCTCAGGCTCTTTGTCTTTGATAACCTGCATCATGTATGCAAAATGTTTCACCATGAAACTATCATAACTCAGCCTTTGAGTTGGATACCTTGTCCTTGAAGATCTTCTTTCATTGCCTTTAGAAAGTTGCTTCTTTAACCTATTCAGCTTTACCTTCGGAGTGATTACCTGTTCATATTCTTCTTCACTTGCATCTATCTCACTGTTTGGAGTAGCACTTGCTTCTTCGGCTCTACTATGAGCTGAATTTGGAGACAAAGAATGACTCCCCCTCCATGTTGAACATTCTTCATTTGGTGTAGATGCCTATTGACCTGAAACCTTTGTGCTTGATTGTTGAATTTCTCTTTGACTTGTTCCTGCATAATCATCACAACCTTCTTCAAGAATATTTTCCTTTCTTGTATCTTCATACCATGGTCTTAGTTCATGAAAGATCACATCTCGTGAGACTCTTACTTCCTTTGTTCTAGGGTTTTAACACTTGTATCCTTTTTGCCCCGTCGAGTAGCTGATGAAAATTCATTTTTCTGACCTTGATTCCATCTTTGTTCTAACTTCTTGTGGAATGTGAACAAAGCAAACACATCCAGACAACTTTGAGGTGTGTAAGATCAGGTTTCTTACCGGAATATACCTCCTTTGGAGTCAAGTGATGTATTCCCGATGTTGTGCACCTATTCATAAGGTAAATGGCAGTTGTGGTAGCTTCAACCCAATAGTACAATGTTACTTTCATCTCATTGAGCATGCATCTTGCAATTTCAGCAATTTGCCTATTTTTTCTCTCAGCTACTCCATTTTGTTGTGGTGTATACCTACAAGTAAACTGCCTTTTGATCCCATTCGCTTGTAGAAAATATGAAAATTCTTTGGAGAAGCATTCTCCTCCACCATCGGACTTTAAGGTTTTCATAGAACTTCCTGTTTCTTTTTCAACTTCAACTTTGAATCTTTTGAATATAGAAAACACCTCTAATTTTTGCTTCATACAAAACAGCCATACTTTTCTTGAGTGATCATCAATGAAGGTGACAAAGAATCTATTACCAGCCACTGATGCCTCTTGGGTTGGTCCCCATACATCTGTATGTATCAAGTCCAAGACATTTGGGGGCACATAATTGCTCCTCTTGAATGGATGCCTCGTTTGCTTTTCTAGTTGACAAGCTTCACATAACTCATGTAGTCCAATGCTATTAAATTTTGGAAGACCTCTTACCACTTCATGTTTGCTCATGTCCTTCAGCTTTGGAATGTTGATGTGTCCTATTCTTTTGTGCCATAAGTCCAGCTCTGAAATCTTCTTGTTCCCACATTGAATGTACATGACCTTTCCATGTGGATGTTGGACGTCCAAAGTGAACATCCTTCCTTCTCTTCTACCTCGAGCAATGACCTTGAAGCCTTCCTTTGGGTTCTTTATGAAGCACCCATTCTCATTGGATATGACATGATAACCCTTCTCTACCATTTGTCCTACTGAACTCAAGTTCTTTGAAATTGTAGGAAAATGAAGAACATTAGACAGTACCTTCGCTCTACTTGTATCTCCAAGCCTTATATCTCCAATATGTTCAATCATGTGTTGAGTATCATCACTTGTTTCAACACATACTTTTCCACTTGGTACCTATAGATTAGTGAAAAAACTTCCTTGGCATGACATATGGTTACTACAACGTGAATCAATGTACCATTTTTTGTCATCTTCACAAGAGCTTCTATACTCATGTCTCATTGCAAGTAGTGTGTCCTTGCTTTCTTCACCTGAGGTATTTGCATAATTGCTTTGGCTCCTTTGATTGCCTCCATTTGGTCTTCCATCCTTCGCCCAACAATCATTAGCATAGTGTCCTATTTTACCACAATGATAGCATGTTATACCTTTATGAGAATTGTATGTGTTGTTGGAAAAACAATGCCTTATTGGTTCAATGGTCCAACAATCCCCCCTGCAATGTCATATTGGTACAAATTGGACTGGATCTGCAAACTTCATAAGCTGCAAACTATG
Source organism: Ceratopteris richardii (assembly GCA_020310875.1). NCBI lineage: Eukaryota > Viridiplantae > Streptophyta > Polypodiopsida > Polypodiales > Pteridaceae > Ceratopteris > Ceratopteris richardii. The sequence goes on along the minus strand of CM035406.1, from coordinate 40,131,857 downwards.
ACGAGCTTCAAATAGCCTGTCACAAGCTTCAAGCTTGTACTTCTGCACTTCAAAACTGACCTTCAAAATTGAATTTGACTTTCCTTCAAAAAACCTGAACTTGCTGAATATGAACCATAATACTTGAGAAAATATGCAAACTAGATATCCAATAGTGTACACATCAAGCAATCACTGCTTGACAACAAATATAGCATGAACTGTCTCATGAACCTGCTATCTCCTGTTTTCACAAACCTGAAAACATACACTAGGATCCATATATTTGCATTTACCTTCCAAAAAAGTTTCTCAACGTACTTCTGGTGCGTCATGTAAATACACTAAACAAAATCAGGAACTGAATCCTGGAACCTGTGACTGTGAACTCACAACTTAGTGCATTATGAACGCTGCTGGTTCATCTCTGACTGTACTCAAGTCAAATCAACTCAAATCAATTGAAATCAACTGAAATATGAGTAAAGATCTATGATGTCATCATGTCTTCATCCTTTAAATCCTTCATACCTCTTTCCTTCAGAACCTGGTATAAACATATATGTGCGCACTTCTGAAATATACCTTTCTAAAATATCAAGCTTCTCTTCAAATAGAATTCTGGAACCTTATCTTGAACAGGAACTTTCTCCAAATATTCTTCTTCTTCCTTCTTCTTTCAAAGCTGGAACATAAAGAGAACCTGACAAAGGAAATATAGGAATACCTCAAATAGGAATACCTGTAGGTATGACTCTGCATTTTTTTACATATGGCTTGAAAATAAGTCTTCATGTTTCATCACCCCCTTAGATGACTTAACGCTAGTATCCAAAATTCTTCAAATATATCAGACTTTATGAAATCTGGAACATCTTCCTTCATAAATCTGATGTTCAGTGATCAATACCTGTATCTGAAACAAAAGCTCTGAACCCTTTTTTTTATTAGCACTGCAGTTGCTAATAACTTTCGTTGTAGGTCTTCAGCTTCCCATATTGTAGAATAAGGTTAGCTGATAATACCTTGCTGAAAGCATTTTAGGATTCATACCCTTCTGCACATAACAAGTATTTCTATCTCTTTGCAACACAAATCTGATAGAATCTGAATCTTTGACTTACTTCTCCAATGTTAAGAATCTTCACAAACAAAGGATAGACAACTGAATCATAAATACTCAAGATCATGCAAGATCTATCCAAGATCAATGATCTCTCCTGTGTAGAATCTGCTCTCATCAAACCTTCATGACTGAATGTTTGATTTACTTCCTGAATGTCTCCAAGTGTCCATGCTTCTCAAAAAGTTGTAAAACTTTTCTTCAAACAAGTCCTTCAAGGAATCTGCAATTCCTACTTGAAACATAAGTGGACAAACTTCTCACCTTGAGAACTCCAAAAGCTGTAAGTTGATACTTCATAACTTTCATATTTTACCAGGGTGAAATGTGATAGTACCTGCTTGATTTTCTTTTGGCTAACTCCACTTTTCAATCAAGTGATAGGATATGATGGAACACCTTTTTGAATACAAACATGTATCCAAAAATCAAGACAATCATTGAAAGTAGATTCTCCATTGACTTGTACATCAACAAGATTCTGAATTTTCTGAAGTTTTTCTGAAAATACTGAATATGAGGTAACCTTTTCCAAACATAAAACCTCAACCCAAGTCTCCAACATCTGCTACAAAAAACTCTTTTATCTTAAGAGAGTTAGATAAAGAAGAAATATACTTCTCTGCAACTTGTCATATACCAAGTAGCTCTGTATTGACAGTCCAAGAATTCTTTGAGGGAACATATAAGCTGCCTGCTTAAAAGCTTCAACTAAAACATAACTCATACATATATGAGTTAAAACATATATCTGCTGCTTTTCTTTCTCTCAATGCAATTCTTTGTCAAATCTACTAAATCATGGCCAAGTGTAATGCAAAACAAGAAACTGCTTCTTCTTTAAACAAGATGTTCTCGTAGACTTGTCTTTGGATGTAGAGGATAAAATAGGAAAAGTATATGGAAAATATATGAGAAAAGGAAGCCTTACTTTTCTTTTGGAAATGATGGACTTTCTTCTTCTGCATCTTTCTTCCACCTGATGATGTCAACATTTTCAAACTTCTCTTCCATACCTTTTGTTCTCTTCATCTTGAAGTAGCAAACACTCTTGACCTCTTCAAATGAACTTTTCTCTTCCTCTAATGCTTAGAGTAAGAGATAAAACAAACATGGTATATAAATGGAAGTTCAATATAGAAACATGTTTTATCATCTCCTCATATCTCTGAATCAAAATTCTGCTTCAAATGTCTGAAATGACTAAATCCACCAATCTTTTGTATGAATGATGAATTACCCTTCTAGAGTTACCTTCTCTAGATACATTTGTACCTTGATATCCAACCAACTTACAACAGAAAATTGGCTGAAAACAAAACTCATCTCATCTCTGCACTTTTCTTAGATGCACTTTCTTGCCATGAAAGAGATCTCTCAAAACTTTCTAGAAAAACCTCTAGATACCTGTTTTGATGTAGCCTTTAACTTTCAAATAATGAAAGTGTATAAAAGCATTCCTTGAAATTCTTCAAATCTCTTCATAACTGCTCTTCTAAGATATGACCTGCAAATGATAATCTGATAGTAGAAAGTGATACCTGTGATTTGATGTTGATCTGATTTCTTCATCTTCTCTAAACCATTGTTCTTCCTTGAATTTGAAGTACTCTTCTCTTCATCAAGTCTGGGTCTTCAAACAATACTTTTGTAAAGTATTTGCATACTCTTCCAAAAATATTCGGCTCCTAATAGATCATCAACTTCGTACTCCACACTGATGAATGTAACTGAAGTGTCTAATTCTCAAATCTCTACTCATCTAGATTAAGTGTGTATGTCAAATGTCAAATGTTAGAAGATGCTTTCAAATCATATGTTGTAAATCTGGAAGACTAGGAACCTGGGATTATGAATGAGCCTTAATGCATTGATGCCAAAGATCTAAAGTTCTGTAACCAAAACCTTAGTGCTCTGATACCAAATCCCTAAAGCTCTGATACCAAATGTTGGAAGTGAGGTAGGCCCTTAGGCTCATGTCACAGGTCCATGGTTCCATAGTTCCATTCATGTACAACATTAATTCTAGCAATCTTCCATCTTGACAAAACATGATCATACCACAACTTAATCATACAGATGATGAGACAAAGATAGAGAAAGAATAGACGTCATGTGTAAGGTGTTACGTAAGCCATCGCTTACTCATAGTATCATATATACCAATGTTCAATGTACAATGTGGGAGCAAAACTCTCAACCACTCTATGTGATGAGAAATAGATGAATGAGTGAATGTACAATGTAACAAACATATTCAGATGTATGGGCAGTAATCTGAATATACATGAGATGTGTGACCTTATAGGTTATAGAAGAGTGAATATGAGTGACTGAATGAGGAAGGATCAGTGTGAAACTGATGGTCAACAAACCTACATCTAAACTTAGGCTATGGAAGACCCTAAGTCAGATACGTGTGTGAAAAGATCACATACTTATAAAGTAGCATAGAATGCTAACAAGATTGTTGCCGGAAATCCTCAAACTCATGTGAACACACCTTCTCAAACACCGCATAAAAATATGCATAAAGCATATAAGTACTGATTCTCTTGTACCTATGCCGAATAGGACTCCTCCTAATATGAACGCCAAGGCCTCCATAAACTTCAAGTAGTACCTGTGTGCATAAAGAGAATATGTACCTGAATACTTAACATAAGATGTAAATCTTATGTTAATCACCATCTAATGTCTTTGAAGTAGCCCGACATCTTCTTGTAGAAGACAATCTTCAACCTAATATCTTCCTGTAGAAGATAATCTTCAAAATCATGTAGATGGTCCCATCCAATGTCTTTGAAGTAGCCAGACATCTTCTTGTAGAAGATAATCTTCAACCTAACATCTTCTTGTAGAAGATGATCTTCAAATACATCATGTAGATGGGCGATCCTCACCATCAAGCTGCTAATAATCAAGTCTTCTTGCCATGAACAAGAGATGACCTCCTCTCCATGAGCTAGAGTGTGAGCACACCCTTCATCTTCTCCAAGAAGAATCACCAAGAAGAACTCCATAGCTGCTCCTCAACATGCTTCAAATTAGCACCATGGCTGCCCCATGTGCTAGAAGAAACACCACCTCTATTGAGGTCCAAGCTCCAAGCTTGTGTTGAATACTAGGTGAAGGATGCATACAATGAGCCCAATACTCTCCTTATATAGTTTTGATTGTCCTCCAAAAGCTCCACGATCGCCATGTGATTGTAAAAAGCTATCGCCGTCCGCTGTTTAACGCAATCGGTTGTTGTACGCTATCCATATGCTATTAAGAAAAGCTTGAATAAAAATTAATCGTGATCGTGCTGCTGCAGTGGGGAATTGAACCATGGTCGTCTGTATGAGAGGGCCTTCGCCTATCCATGGCGCCCAGCGCCTTAGTTGTAGGAGGATAAGAGAACAGAGACTATACATGCGCGGCCACAGCATGTATAGTCTCTGTTCTCTTATCCTCCTACAACTAAGGCGCTGGGCGCCATGGATAGGCGAAGGAAGATTTGTGGTATGATCATGTTTTGTCAAGATGGAAGATTGCTAGAATTAATGTTGTACATGAATGGAACTATGGAACCATGGACCTGTGACATGAGCCTAAGGGCCTACCTCACTTCCAACATGTGTGTTGGCATTTGATGCATCCTTGTTGTCTTCTGAATTGTTTTGATTGTAGTTGGAGTTGTTGTGACCTCTTCCTTTTTCTCTTGAGCTCCTTCCTTTACCTCGACCTACATATAACATTTGGTTGTGGCTATCCTTTCCTTTAGGGCCACCACAGCTAAGCTCTTCTGTGACAAGATGAGGGATTAGTTGTTCAAAACCTGGATATGCATCTTTCAAGTTAATTGAAGTTATAAAAGGCTTCCATCTTTCATCTTCTCTCGATCCATTGAGAATATAATATACAAGATCTTCTTCTTCAATCGTTGTGCCAATAGAAGCTAAAGCATCACTTAGCTCCTTAATCTTCAAAGTATATTCAATTATGGATTGACTCGAACTTTCCTTGATTGTGTTCAACTCATTCTTGAGTTGAAGATTCTTAGCTTTGGTGTTTGTTGAATACATCCTTTCAAGAGCTTTCCAAGCATCCTTAGCTTTCTCTAGATGTTGAATATGCCCTACCATGGCATTAGTAATGACTTGTGAAATGAGGAACATGACTCTCCTATTCCTCTCTTCCCATTCTTTTGCTTGCCTCCTTTGGACTTCGGTGGCCCAAGTCAGCCATTGAAGACTATCAAAAACTTTGAGAGTTACCTCAAATAGTTATATTATCCTTTGCTCTTGTTGACCCAAGTCAGCCATTGAAGACTATCAAAAACTTTGAGAGTTACCTCGAATAGTTATATTATCCTTTGCTCTTGTGTTTATGAAGCTTACCCTTGTTTTGTAGCTCCTCTTTTCCTTTGCTTAAACTCCAACTTTGTTGATGAAGCTTCAACACCAAGTTTGCTCTGATACCAACTGTGGAGAATGAGTTCTCCTATGCGCAACGAAAACGTGCAACACTTGGACAAACAACTGCAACTTAGATAGCTTGCTGCTCTCAATAAAAACCTCAAATGGACATGTGCCTTTAGTCAATCAACGTAGACAAAGAGAGATTTCTAACAAGTTATAAATGGCTTAATTTGGACAAGTTTTGATTAGGAAACACAACTAACAAAAATGAACATCCTGTTCACACAAGTATGCTGAAGAATTGGACTTCACTCTCGGACTGATACCTCCTTGAATATATATCCTTTGAGGAAGATATTTGAGACATAGAAAGTAAACACAAATAGCTTTCCAACAAGCTAAGAATCAAGTACTTTGGATGAGTTTTGTTTAGGAAACTCAATTGACCAAAATAGACCACCTGCGTACACAAGTATACTGAAAAACTAGACTCCACTCTCTGATAGATATCTCACAGAATATAACTCCTTTGAATGACATATCTGGGATGGAGAAAATAGATGCAGAGAGCTTTCCAAAAGGCTAAAACCAAGCAATTTGGATATGTTTCAGTTGGGAAATTTAACCGACCAAAATAGACTACCTGTCTACATAGGTATACCGAAAAACTGGACTTCACTCTTTGAATAATATCTCATAGAATATATAAGCTTTGAATGATATATTCAAGATAGTGAAAGTACACAAGATAAGATTTCCAATGAGTGTTTAACTGCAAGAAATGGTTACATGTACACTGAGATATGAGCTTCACAATAGAGCTATGTACAAAATGACATGGAGCTGGAAGGAGTCTATGGGAAGACAAAATGACAAAATGACCAGATCTGTCTATTGGGAGCTCTTGACTCTTTCTCTCCTTGTTTAGAACGTGCTCCCACTCCACTTTTAGAACCAATAAGCATGTGAAGAAGTTTGTGCCTCCTTCTTAACTCACCACTTTCATTCGATTGCTCACTACATGCCACTTGCTACAAAGCAGATATTGTATCTTTTACTCATCATGAATTTTGACTAGAATTTTTTTTCTTTTTTTTTCTTTTCTCTTCTTTTTCTTTATCTTTACATTTAGCAAAATTTATCCAAGCATACCTCATGTGAGAATGAGATTGTACATTTATCTTCAACATATTTGTGGTAGCTAATCGATTTACCAAGATGACACATTTCTCTCCTATGAAAAGACTGATACTGCCTTGAATGTTGTAAGACTATTTGTAAAAGAATTTTTTTCCGACTGCATGGAATGCATAAAAACATCATGTCTGGCAGAGACTCTAGATTCACATCAAACTTTTGGAGAGCAACATTTGAATTGATTAGAACTCAACTTCGTATGAGTACAACTTTCCATCCATAAACTGATGGGGAAACCGAGAGGGTTAATCGGGTACTTGAAGATATGTTGTGTATGTATGTGAATGAAAATCAGGATAATTGGAGTGAATATTTGCCCTTAGTCGATTATGCATACAATAGTGCATGGGATGCATCTATAAAAATGACTCTGTTTGAGGCTATATATGGTTATAATTACTTGACTCCACCCTTGTTTTTTGGTTTTTCGAATAAAGTAGAAGTATCTAAAGAAATGCTTGAGAAGATGGATGAAGAACTTGGAAAAAATAAGCAACACATAAAGGAAGCTCAAAAAAGACAAAAGAAATTCTATGATTTGAAGAGAAGACCACTTGAATTTCAAACACATGACATAGAATTTCTAAAAGTCAATCCTTAACTCGTTGCTAGGGAAGGATCATATACTTTCTTGACGATACATAGGTCCTTTTAAAGTTTTGAAAAAGATTGGATCACTTGTTTATTTGTTAGAATTACTTGAACATTTGAATGTGCATCCTATATTTCATGTTATCTTTACTTAAAAGATATGTACTAATGTTGCACATGTTTTCCAGGACAATTATAAGTTGAAAGATGATGCCTCTTTTGAGCTTCAACGTGAAATAGTACTAGATAGGAGGAAAAGATTACTTAGAAATAAATCTATAGTAGAGATTTTGTTGAAATTGCTTATATATCTAGTTGAAGATTTAACTTGGGTGAACTTATACAATTTTTTGGCACATTATCCTTCTTTCCAACTCTGAAGACAGACTTCTTGAAAGAGGGGAAGAATTGTAATAGGCTTTTCGATAGTGAAATAATTCATTTTGAACTTTCCAAATTATATTGTGGTGATAATCCTTAGAATGAATAATTAGGTCATTTTATGCATGCACGCAAAATTTAGGGATGATAAGTTTTATATTCTCTCTCTAAACTTTATCCACATCATGTTTTTTGGTTGAAAAGTGAACATAAAGATGAAAGAATTAAAAGAAATGTTGTATGAGAGAAAGGTAGAGCAATAATAAGAGAATGAAAGTGTCTCTGTGAAATTTTTGTGAATCTTGTTTTAAGTACCTCATTTAAGGTTCTACATTTAGTTCACTGTAAGAAAATGCCTTGATTTTATTCTCTCTTTAGAATTTCTAAAGTTAGAAGGCTCAAAAGTGATATTTGGAGGCGGATTTGGACCTAGATCATCTCTAACACTATTATGAAGATCAAAGAGTTGAACATTTTTGTGTCTCACAAGATTAAGCTAATTCGTCATTGTTTTTTAGTTACAGGGCTTGGAAAAGTGCCATTTTTTAAGGTACTTAAAAAAAAAATGGGCTTCTCTATTTCTATTCGAATCCATGGTTTTGAAGCATACATGTTGCCATACACACTTTCGGATGTCTTCGGATTTTTCTTTTCGTTGGTTTTCTTCTATTTTTGGACAGGTGCCGCTAAAGAAAGCACTTGACTACTACAAATGCATGCTTTTGCAAAAGTTTTGCATGCAACATAGGGAGAGCCGACTTTTCCTATATTTGGTGGATCATGCACTTCCTTGGGGATGAGAAACTTTGTTTTGAAGGGGATTAGTTGCATCAAGAAAAAGGAGGCCGAAAGTCAGAGAATCACCTTGTGATTGAGAGTGAGAGTGAGAGTGAGAGTATGATTGAGAGTGCGAGTGTGAATGAGATTGTGATAGCTCGAGGGTGGTCGGGAGGTCAAGGATTCATCAAGAAGTTATTTTTCCAAAGTTATTATATCAATTGATTCAAACCTATAATATAAAAACTTCTATTTCTCTAAGTCATATCTCGTCTACTCTTCCACGTCGGATTCTTATCTTGTGCAAGTTCTGTCTATCTATCTATCTGTCTATCTCTTCCACTATTCTTGAGTGATCAAAAACTTGTGATTGAGGATAGCTTGTGATTGAGGAAACACTACACATGTGCACTTAGAGAACACAAATTTGACCCTTTCGATTGGACACATATCCTAAGTTACATAAAGTACCCCATGAATTAGAAAACTTTGACACATCATTGTGATGAGGAGGTCTATGACTTAGAACTATTCATGGTGAACATTGTTGACTCTTCCATGGAATTTGACCCGATACTTCAACCACTCAAACCCATGAATGCTAGAGAAGATGCAAAAACTGATGACAAAATGAAAACAAATAGTGATTATCGAAGGATGTTGATGAGTGGTTCTTATTCTTTCAAAGAAGATTATTTACAAGACATGGGGATAGGAGACTCATGAAGGAGCATGAAGACACACACACACACACACACACGCACACACACGCACATGAAACCTTCTAAGTCCATGAAGGAAAATCATTTGAACTTGAACAAATAAGTGAAACCCAAAGTAAATCAAGTAAAAAAAAATCCATTTAAGGTGCTTAGCCACTTCAAAAAGTATTAAATAGAAGAATGCAAAGTCTTCATAGACATGCCTAAGAGGGTCGGACAAAGTGGAAGAGCTACAATAACAAGAAGGATACAAAAAAAGCATCCATTAGCATTGAAGATAAGAGGAATTGCTATAACTTATCGAGCTTCAAGGAAAAGCATCTCATTCAACTCTTGCCCAAGTATTGGGACCCTTTTCTTGGATATATATGGATCTTAATAGCATTGATCTCTATATTTGTGCACACACATCCCTATGGCACTAGATATAGAAACTTCATAATAGAGATTCTACACATATAATGATGCCTATTCAACCAAGAAAAGAAGAAATAGGTAAGCTTTTAGCCACGTGATTCATTTATGAAATCATAGATGTATTTGTAGATGTATTTGAAGATGTGTTTGTAGATCTTATGCACATGTGAATGTAACTATACATAAAATTTAATACTCACTTTCATCTCTCCTCTAATAGACTTCACAAGTAAGACTTAATAATGAAGAATCCAAAAGAAATAATAAAATAATGCATATCTTACAAAAAAAATACACACACATGAATGTGTATGTGTATGCAAATTTATGTGTATGTCAATGAATATATATTTGTGCATGTTTGTATGTAAATATGTGTATGCACATATGAATGTGTATATATGTATATGTGTCTATGTGTATGTGCATATGTATATGTGTGTGTTTATGTATATGATTATCTATATCTAAATGTATGCATGTATGTGTGCATGTGTATATGTGTGTGTTTATGTATATGATTATCTGTATCTATGTGTACAAATGTATGATGATACTCATCTATATGTACGTATATATGTGAGTATAGAATTGTGTGTTTATGTATATGATTGTCTATACTTATATGTATGTATGTACATATGTATGCATGTATGCACACATAGATACATATACATACACACACACATATAAATAAATAAATAAATAAATATATATATATATATATATATATATATATATATATATATATATATATATATATATATATGTGTGTGTGTGTGTGCGCGCATGCACATGTATATGTACATGTATATGTATGCATGTTTATGCATGTGTATAGGTATATATGTATATGTTTATGCATATGCCTATGCCTATTGCCTAACAATGCGTAGCAATGCCAATGCCAATGCCTATGCCTGTGCCTGTGTCAATGTCTATGTATGTGTATGAGTGTGTCTGCGTGTGTGTGTGTGTGTGTATGTGTATGGTGTGTGTATGTGTATATGTGCACCTGTGTGTGTGGATGTGTACATGTGTGTCAACCTACGAGCAAGATTGACTAACGATCTCAAATGAAGGCAAACAACATAGCCATAAACCCCCCCCCCCCCCCCACAAAAAAAAAAAAAAAAAAAAACTTGGCGCATTGTAACCTTGAAAGGGTTTTTAGGTAGCTGTATACGCTTGCTTTAGGAAATACAGGGGTCATTTGAATGTTATGTCAAATTTATGCCTATGCTTATCCTAATCACAATGGTGTACCAGAAAAGGTAGGCAAAAGGCTAAACTCCAGTAAGAGAACGACCAAATGAATACGTTGGCATGCGTGTTATTATCCTGTGCTCAAAGTTATTACCTTCAATTTCTTCGTGTAATGGCTTTATAATTTATTCATACACTCACATGTGTCCACTTCAAGCTACAATCAACATAGATTGACGACCTCAATCAAACCTGAAGTACGTATCCTCCTATTATCCCTCGTACTTATGGAAATACATCAATCCGCAAAGAGAATATGCTTTTCCCACAACTCTTCAATTGGCCAGATAAAAGAAAGGGAATCATCACCTCCATTGAAAGTATTTTGTGTATATAATCTATCAATATCCATCATATAATCTCCCCCAAAATGTTTCCTCGCTTAATATTTTATAATTTTTCTTTCCAACAAGATATTACTTGAAAAATGTCCACTGTGGGTTCAGCTTAGGCGAAATGCTGATATCCTACAGCAACAAAAATGTGATAGCATTGCATGATCTAGAGATGCTGGAGGATAAATAAAGAGGGATAGAAGGAAAACTAAGATCAAGAGAAATAGAGTCATTGTAGTACAAAGTGTGTGGGAGACGGTGTATCCCTTCTGAATTTTCTCTAGCCCTAAACGAGGCACATGCATACTACATCAGACAAAACTAATCAATGCCCTATAGCTCATCACAGATTATGAGTTTCATGGGATTTATAGATATGCATTTCCAAGAGAAAATTAGCCACAAAAATGTAGAACTTTCACCTTTAAATCTTCATGCATGTAGAAATATGAATCATCTTTGCTAAATCTGTATGATTGAATTTTCAATCACGTTTAGAAATATGAATCATATATGCAAAATCTATCCGATTGAATTTAAGCACAATGAATGCTACCTCTTCATTAAGTACCAAGGGACCCATAAAAGGGGTAGCTAAGACATTTCTGTCAGATGTTAAGAGTTAGTGGGAAAGATCAATTCAGAAAGCACAAGGCATATCAAACCACTGATCTCTTCCATTGTTTTGAATGCTTATAGTGCCATGTATGGTATATATGCTCACACCAAAACACGACCAATATACAAGGGGAGACACTAACATGGACGTTTTCAATCTGACAACAAAGCAAATAAAGGCTTAATGCTTATAGAAATGAATGATCCCTAACCAATCTGACTGTGGAGTACAGTGTCTGTGAAAATCATATCAACGCTACCACTTAAATAAAAGTTCTGTTCTATAGACATGCTTATAATGATGTGTCTGTATCAAACAAGCCTGTAAGAATCATGTGAATGAGGCTGGTCGTAAGCTCTACTTTGAAAGCATCATCTTCACAAACTCCTCATAGTTCACCTGTCCATCACCATCTATATCTGCCTCCCGGATCATCTCATCAACTTCCTCATCTGTCAGCTTCTCCCCGAGGTTTGCCATCACACTTCGCAGCTGCAAGATACAACTCTCCATTGAAACCTCAAGGCTCAGAGGACACAAACATAAGAAATACTCTATCTCTCTCTCTCTCTCTCTCTCTCTCTCTCTCTCTCTCATATTCAAATTTCATTCCAGAATCTTCACCTCTGCAGCTGAAATGTAACCGTTTTGATCTTTATCAAAAACCTTGAATGCCTCCCTAAGCTCCTCCTCTGAATCAGTATCCTGATCATTTTCACAGTATATAGTTAAAAACAAATGCTTCTCTCTCTCTTTCTCTCTCTCTCTCTCTCTCTCTCTCTCATCTGTGCGTGTGTGAAAGACTAACATTACTGTCAAAAGAATGTACAGTGCATCCACATAGTGTGGCAAAATCTCAGTAATACACATGACAGCTTCATATTGATGTCAATGTGCAATAAATTATGGTGGATGATGCAAAGCATGCAGCATATATTATCTAAATGGTGCATGATACTGCTGCATGGACCAATCTCAGCCTGCCTCTAAAGCCTTGAAGTCTGAACAGCACAACCCAGCCAGAATAAAAAATCACACAACGATGACCCTTACCATTGTCTGTATATGCATATATACAGAAAATGTACCTGTAGCATATGTATGTACCTGTAGCATACCTATGTATGTATGCACATGCAAATATATGTACGAACGCACGGGCACATGCATGCATGTAGGCACAAACACACACACACATACATACATACATACATACACACACACATACATACATACATACATACATACATACATACACACATACATACATACATACATACATACACATACATGCATATACATATATACACACATACATGCATAGACACATACATGCATAGACAAATACATGCATACATGCATGCATGCATACATACATACATAGACACACATGCATACATACATGAAATATGTGTGGATGACATGTATGCATTACACAAGTATGCGCAATTTTCCATGTAATAAGTAGGAATACACATTCACCACTACCCAAAAGAAGTATATATCTGCAGTATGTGCAGGCTCCTATATTGATAGATAAGTGGAACATTAGATTCACAGGCAGAGTTACATTTCTACAACTATGTGTATGTCACCATATGCTCATGTGAATGCAGTCGCAGGAAAAGGCTGCTCAAGTGCAGATAGTGCTAGCCATATAAGATGGTTTCCTTTGTCAAGAAGCACCTTGAAATGCTGCATATTGTCTGTTGAATCGTGAATGTCAACAAGTATTATTTCAAAAGTCGAGTTTACAATTTATTCTACGTATTCACATTATAGGGCAACAATCACACATTAGTGAGTCACAGACTTTAGACCACATAAAAATTCTAATTTTTTCTACCACATTATTGAGTAGGTTGCAAATTCCCCACGTTTCCTTCTTGGTGTATGCTAGAATGCATTTCTTTTTGGAACTATATGCTGCCTAATTTGAAACGTTTCCTGCAGCATTGCATAATCTGTATATAAATGTTTGTGTGTATAACTACATATATCATCTATGCAAACAACTACAAATTCATGATATAGACATATGTATACCCTTTTTTCTATAATCCATGCACATGCACATCATGGTTATGAACTTAAGCTGTGTGATCTGATAATTTCAGAAATCGGACAAGTTTCATTTTGAATGAAGAAAACAAAAGCGTACCGCATATTGTAAGGCAAGGAAAGAGGTTCAACAAGGAAAAAGAATATTGGAATCTAGGCGCAGAAAAACACAACCCATATGAAAATGGGAGGATACCCCAAAAGAGAGAACGTAGGACGCTCATAAAGCTTTCACATAACCTCAAACAAAAACAAAAAGAAAAAAAAGTAAATTTCTTAACCTACGAGTCGAATCAATAGAAAAAATCTCAAACATAGATAGTGCAACGAAATTATACTACGTATGCATCTGCGAATGTACAAGCGTATAGGTACATGTGTGTATGTATGATATAGCAATCAAAGTTTGAGACAATAATAGAAAGAAAACCAGAGGGAGATTTTGAGACAATAATAAGCGAAAATCAGAGCGAGACCTTCAGTTTACGAGCCATAAGACCCAAAAACTCTGGGAAATCAATAGTTCCGTTCCGATCTGCATCAACTTCGTTGATCATCTCTTGCAATTCCGCATCTGTAGGGTCTTGCCCGAGTGAGCGCATCACAGTACCTAGCTCTAACATAGTAATATTACCTGTTAAGAACGCCATAGAATAGGTCAATTATATTTCAGCATTACTTGCAAGAAGGTCACAGATAAGTCAAAGCCACGAGAGCTCCCTTATAGAAGGGAATTCCTTTCAATCAACGCTCAGTGTATGACTAAGACGTCTTGGAAGAAGAGATGAAGTTGGGGGGAGGGGGGGGTACCGTCTCCGTCTTTGTCGAATAAACTGAACGCTTCTTTGAACTCTGCGATCTGATCTTCATTCAAGTGCTCAGCCATTGTGCAGAGAAGAGCACTGATAGAGAAGACAGAAGAATAAGGCGAGGTAGTGGAACGTAAAGTCTCAGAAGTATCTTCCCGCAGGAGCAGAGAGAGACAGAAAGCGAGGGGCGAGTGAGTATCCTGATTGGATTTGAAGTCCTTTCTTTCAGTGGGCCACCAGTAGACCGAGTTCTATCCTCATACAAGACATTGTCCCACAGCGGCGACCGGGCCATCGCCTAGCGGGCAACCAGCGTACCACATTTCCAAAACCTTCTGTGTGTTATTCGGAGACCATTCGACTCGCTCACGAGTTACAAGGCTAGATCTATACACAGCGACTTTTACTTTATGAGTATCTTAGGGTGGTTCACAAAGGTGGCAACAAAGACACATGTTCCTCCATTTATATGAATGGATGAATGATGGCACAAAACATTTCTTTTGACCCAAAGCACAAGTGAATAAGAGGAGAGTAAGACCACTCTACTAGGAACCCTAAAAGCAATATTGGGGATTCTCGAGTGAATAAGAGGAGAGTAAGACCACTCTACTATGAACCCTAAAAGCAATATTGGAGGTTCTCTCTCAAAATAAAAACTCAAAAGATGAAGTGGGTGCGAGTGTGATAAGCCACCTACTCTTCTATTTAGGTTTGAAATTGAAACGAGCAATTCACACAAGTTGAGCACCCCCGTTATCCCCCACTTTCTAGGGATTTAAGGTTGAGCCACACTCTAGGTTTTGAAATTTGGACCTCACAATCTATCGTCCAAAGTGTTTACTACTACACTATAGATCCTTGATTGGTATTATATGAAAACTTGAAAAAGATCATGGCCAATTGAGAAAGCCTTCTTTGGACTCATGAGTTAGACAAAAAGTATGTCCCAAGGAAAAAATAATATCAAAGTCTTGTTGCCTCCCAAAGATAGAGGGGGGATTGGTATCTTAGATATTCTAAGAAAGGAAGACAAGATCATGGTCAAATGGATGGTCTAACAATAGTTTTAACCTCATCAGTCATAGTTCCAACTACTATGGAGACACTCTAATCAATGTTCTTTCTAAATACTACAATGGAAGGGACACAACACCCATTGTCTTACCTTCTACCTAACTCAAGTTGTTTTCCAAGGGTTAACATTGGTCACATATGACAAACTTGGAATATATTCAACTAAAATTTTACCATCCCTAACAATTGGAAAAGGTCCATTCAAACTAGGCTCAAAGATCCCATATGGTGCCCTATCATAAAGCTGGATTTCATTCCTCTAAAAGAGATGATAAAAAGAAAGAAAGCTTTAGAATAAGAGCTTCACACATGTGTAGATCCCATCTAGTATTGTATTGTAGTTGGTTATCAAGAGCTTTCTGAATTCTTATACTATGTTTCATACCTATATCCCAAGTTGTGGTGCCCCTTTCATCTTGTCTAGTCTTATTATCTATACATATGGCCACAAGTTGCGAGAGGATCTATATCTATCTCATCTTAGTGCTCCATAGATATTAGTCCCATGTTGTGGGATTTCTAGGGTTAGTTTAATTTTGTTGTGTTGTATTCTCTTTAGTGGGTTATCTTCTAATCAAATCCATTGTCGAATATTGTTTCTACTTTACTCTTAGTGAGCATAGCCTAACGCTCCCTTGACACATGTTAATGCACTTATGTCATGTACATTCTTTGAGGTAACCTCTGTGATGCTCTCTACTTGCAAATATGTACTTGATAATAACACATGTGATGCTCTCTACTTGTAAATATGTACTTGATAATAACACATCATTTGAGAAGATGAGAGGATCTACCTTCCTGCCTTACAACCCCTAACCACAATGTTATAAAGTAAGGTCATAAATCTTAGGAAAAAGGATGGCTAGGAAGATTTAAAATGAAAAATAATCCTTTGATAGGAATGATTAGTGGGAAAGCAAGGGTGGAGAGAACTTCTCCTCCAACTGGATTAGTTGTATGTAAACGGTTGTGTGGAGAGGGGAGTGGCCCTAGTTCATTGTGTGTGTGTGTCCAAATGTGTTTCTCACTACATCTCAGTATGTAGAAGTGGCATTAGAGATTAGATTCACAAGCTTTGATTAGTTGTATGTAAACGGTTGTGTGGAGAGGGGAGTGGCCCTAGTTCATTGTATGTGTGTGTGTGTCCAAATGTGTTTCTCAAGAATTCACATGGGGTTATACATCTCAGTATGTAGAAGTGGCATTAGACATTAGATTCACAAGCTTGGGATTCTCCTTCTTCCTAACGAGGAGGTATATGTAGCCAAGATCCATGGTGTTGCAGAGCAAAGAGGCACGAAAGGGGAGCCCCAAAATTTTCAAATTAATGGGCATATTTTTCTTCTTCAAAATCTTAGGAATTCTTTGAAAAGCCATGTAAATGCACTAGAGGATTCCTCTAGATGCATAATCCCAAATCATTGTAATATATTTCTTGTAAAATAGTAGGAGAATAGAGATTAGTCAATAAAGTGCCGGTCACTTGTGTGAAAGGACCATTTTTAGGGCACATGTATATAAGTCACTTTGTGACTCTTTGTAGAGACTTTTTGCCATTGTGAAGAAGGAGAGCTCCTGAATTTTGAATTTGCTTCTTTCCTGCAAATTTTCATCTTCTCTATGATCTTTTGTGTGTGTGTGAAGCTTGGAATGTGTGCATAGGATTGTTATTTACCCCATACATTCACTTTTGAGCTACTGTAGTGTGTGTGTGAGCAAGTAGGAGTTGTGGGGTGAGTGTGTATGCTTCCCTCCATTCACTGTTTTGGTCATAACTTGAAGAGCGGTTGAGAGCTTCGAAAGGAACCCACTATTGCCCATATTCGGAGTTCGGAGTTGGGAGAAATCCTCGATTTAGTGAAAACTGATGTAAGTGGTATCGCGACAGACCCTTTCAGTAGTTAAGTGAGTTAGAGAGGTAGATTAGTCTTTTCTCATGCATGCGAGCTGAACCACTTCACTTTCCATCATGTGTGCACACGTCCTCATACGTTTGGTTAGATCGGTCCGTCGGATTGACAAATAAGCGTGTGTCAATTCACCACTATATGCACTTGTGTGGCAAACGAGATTTAGTCTTCTTGGAACAAGTCCCTAAGGGTTCGTGACTTAGGTACACACGTTTTTGGTGTCGTTGCCGGGGAACACACTCGACCAAGGTGCCTTCGTGATGGTTATAGCTCTAGAGTGATGAAATTGTACTTGTAGGAGTGAATTCATTCAGTGGCAAAGAGTTCGATGCTTTAGCACTTGTTACTTCACATCCTAGAGGTGTGTGTAATGAGTTTTTAGGTTTAGGGTTTGGAGAGAGAAAGAGGAGAAAGAGTTAGGGTTAGGCTAGGAAGAGAAGTGGAGTAGGAGTAAGACAAAATTATCAAGAAAAGATTCCAGAAAAAATTGCCAAATTAGTGTAGTTAGGCTTCAGTCACTGAAAACTATAAAAACAAAAAAATAGAAGTTCATTTGACACTTGCTTCAGTTTGGTAACGTCTGAGAGCAGCGACTGGTATCGCCGGTTTGGTATCGTGCAAATAGGGCCCCTACACTTACCTAGTGAGCTCAAGGCTTAAACACAACAACCTAAAGGTAAGTTACATTCAAACCTTAATCCCAAAAAATCTGAAAATTTGCACGTACATGTGATTAAAGTCCCGGACGGTATCGCGGGGTGGGATAGAGTGTTTGGAGGAATATTTTTGTAAAGCAGAGGTTTAGCAATGAAGAGGGGTGAGAGAAGAGCCAGGGGGTGAAAAAATTTTGAATTTGGAGGTGATTTGGCTGGAGTATTGCGATCGGTTGAGTTTTTGGTATCGCGATACCAAAAATTCCTTTGTATCGCAATACTCGCTGAAGTATCGTATCGTCGGTTGCCAGCTGTGGTATCACGATACCATTTTTGGTATCGTATCGCCTAGTTGGTATCGCGATCGCGATCTGCCAAGTGGTATCGTATCGCGGTCCACTTTGGTATCGTATCGTCTCGGTCATGGTATCGTATCGTTGACCTGGCGGTATTGTATCGTGTCGAATTTCAGTATCGTATCGCGGCTAGTTTTGGTATCGTATCATCCATAAAGTGGTATCGTATCGTGAGCATACTTGGTATCGTATCGTGACAAAGTCAGGTATTGTATCGTGCAGTTCGTGGTATCGTATCGCCAACTGCACTGATATCGTATCGCATGACTTTCCAGTATCGTATCGTGCTCTAAAGTGGTGTCATATTGCCTCTTCGAGTGGTATCATATCGCCAGATTCTCATAGTATCGTATCGTCTAGTCTTCTGGTATCGTATCGTGGGTTTCTCGAGTATCGTATCGTGAACATGCTTGGTATCGTATCGTGCCAAAGTCTAGTACCATATCATGTCCGGAAGTGGTATTGTATTGCGGACAACCTGGTATCACCTAGGGCTGTATCGCCAAAGTGGTATCGTCTAGAACACTTTGAGCATTTTCAAGGGTGAATTTGAGGCATTTGAGGAGCCACTTAGGGGGAGTATTAGAGGTCAAGAGAGCCCCAGGAGGGTGAATGAACTTGAGGTCAGGAAGGGTTCTAAGTAGCTGGCGAAGTGTCATATCATCTGTAGGAAGTACCGCTCAGGTCAGTCACCGCTCTGTCTACTCAAATACCTCTAGTGACTTAGAGGAGGAGATACCCATGGCCTCGGAAGACATGCAGGGTCCTGCTCCCGGGAGAAACTTCATGACTGCTGTAGAAGGAGAATACCGCACCTCTTTGCAGTATGTTTCTACTAATGCCCAGGAGATTCCCATCTACCTGGACGATTTAAACAAATCTGTGGCTAGGATGTTGACTTCCTCATACTCAACAATTGTGCCAGACCTGCTATCAAGTATGAAGGTGGAGCATACATGGACAAGTTGGGTCACATCTACATAGTGACTGAATATCTTGATTTGGTCAATGAGAGGGGAGAGTTAGTGGGACAAGAAAACTCAAGGAGACTGAACCCTGAGGGGTTAGTGACTACCCCTAGAGGCAAGTCAATAATGACGCGGGTCTTGAGAGGGGACGATACCTCAAGATGACTACTTATTAAAAGTCTATTTGATCCATGGATCAGACTTGTTACTCCAAACTGACTCACCTACTCAAGGGAGGGAAGAAAGTACGATGACCTTTTACGAGCTAAAAGATCCAGAAGACGAGTCTAGAGTAACATACCTAGTAGACAAGAACCAAAGAAGGTATTGGATGGTGGATGCCATAGACAGTTCTCGACTAAAGTACATGGGTTCGCTGTATTCCCTCGGAGAGAGCAGGCAACCACCTCTCAGAACCCCTTTGGAACACAACAAGAGGCAGAGCATACAATGTCGGGACAAACAAGCCAACAGAGTGTTCCAAACCGACCTCATGTGCAATTTGCAACACTCGGAGTGCAAACACACAATCAGACCCACCCTGGAGTAGGTAATCAATACCGACCACGAGTAAGGCCACGACCACCAATGGGAGTGCAGCCCGAGATACCACCAATTAGACCAGCAATCCCCGCCTTCCCGATAATGCCCAGATAGCCAGAACCCATGAGAAGATTGAGACCTATCCAAGTGGCCAAATGTGTGAGGAATCATTGTGACGGATTGGGAGAACCTTACAACCACATTGCTGAATTTAAACAAGTTTTAAGAGCAGAACAAGTGGAGGATTTCTTTGTGCAGTATGAGTCATTTGGACTTACCCTCACAGGAACGGCTCTAACGTGGTTCCAACCTCTAGATCCCAATCAATTTGGAAATATGGAGCAATTCTTTCAAGAATTCATAGGAGAGTTCACTAAGAGAGGAATTAAACACAATTCATTGTCTTTAATCCATAGTTTTAAACAAAACCCTAATGAAATCGTGAAAACAGCTGCCCGAAGATTCAATCAGTATGTGGATAGATGTCTGATAGCAGAAAGACCAATGCAACAAAAAATGATATCATTATTTTTGGATGGATTAACGAATGGAACTCTGAGAACATTAGTCTATGTGAAGAGACTACAGACATTGAATGAATGTCTGCAAGAATGTATCGACTTAGAGGACAACCTAGCAGATGATCTCAAAAGTACAACCTGCCCTACTAAATCAAAAGACACTCGAAGCACAGTAACATCCAATTCCAGTAATGTAGAAGAATTAGCAGAGCTGGTAGCGAAGAAATTGGGAGTCCAAGGATAGAGAAATTATCAACACCCAGCCCTAAGAGTACCCATGTTGCGGAGATGTAGCTCTTGTGGAGGTGATTACCCCACTCACATGTGTGTTCGAGGAGGAACCGGTGTACCTCAGACATACCCTTATAATAGACAGTCCCATCAAGGAACGGCCTTGTATTGTCACAGAGAACAAAAGTACACCAATCACACCACGAAAAATTGCCCGTTCAATAGGCAGACACGGCCTCTACAACCACCTCAGTATCAGCCATATGGATATCCACCTAGAGAGCCAGGTAGAGATATGCCCAGGTACTATCCCTACCCAACACCACTAGGAGCACCGAAGCCATATGAACAAGCACAATATCCACAACACCAACCAGTGTTAGGACCACAACTGTCACATCCCCAACATGTGGTACCGGTCAAGTATGCTCAACTAGAGGAAAACCTAGAAAGAGCCATCATGCCAGCATCACCTATGACCAACTTAGAGTCGACAAACCCAGGATACGAGCCATCTCAAGAGAGTACTATCTCTATGATGCTAACATGTCTGAGTGTGAACAAACTTATGATCCACACTACTACGGGTACGAAGGGTATGACAATGTCTATGGACCAGAGGTGGCGACACTAATGTACACCGCACCTAAGGCTCAGGCACCCTTAAGACCACCCCTCAGACCACCTATGCCAAGGGGACCATGTTATAGATGTGGAGGAGACCACTTCATCAGAGAATGCACTCGGCCATACAACCAACCACCTCTTAGGACATGGGAAGGATATTGTAGTGATTGTGGGAAACAACTTCTCTTCAGAGATTGTCCTAAAAACCCTAATAAGACTCAGGACACAGCACCTATTAATGTGATCGAAGTCATAGAAGCATCAGGAAGTGACAAGGAATACACAGTACCATTGAAGGCGATCACACGAGCGCAAACGAAAGATAAGGAAAAACCACGAGCAAAACCGGAACAAAGGAAGAGTAAAAACCTAGAAACCAGAATTCAAGTTGTGGAAGATTCAGAGGACCTACACGAGAATACCGAAGCAACGAAGAGTCAAAAGTGGAAAGAAAGGAGAGAAAAACTTAAGGAAAAATGGATGAAAGACAAAAACAAGGAAGACAAAAGACATATGCGCAACAATAAGACATCAAAAGAACCTGAGATTCAGAAAGAAGTTTCTAGTCCACCACAGTCACGAGAGCCAGAAAAAACCAAGATCAATTCTAGCTGACCCAAAATCGGATGATTTAGACATGTGGTTGAAGGCTTACCAAGCTAGAATCAAGAATGGACCAAACTTAGAACAACATGAAAAACTTTACCCACAAGGGGAACTAGAAAAGGAGAGGTTGGGCATTTGAAGAAAACTCATAGAGGTAGCTCAGGCCACCCTAGAGAAGACCATCCCGGCCCTCCCTAAAACAAGAATGCCTGAAACTCAATATTAGAGTTGAATGGAAACCAAAGATCGGGAACCAGAAGAGAGGAGTGAAGGGAAAGAATTACCCAATACACTGGGAAAAGTTAAGTCCACCATCCCGGACTTAGAAGCCGATTGGCCAAAAGATCTGTGGAATAGAATTTGGGAAGATCAATGGAAAAGGAATGGAGTTGTAAAACCCCCTTTCGAGGAATTAGACGTGGAAGATTATCAACCCCAACCGAACTTAGAGGAAATATATGAAGAAGTTTCGGAACTAGACCAAAATAGAGAGGAGACTCATAGCATTTCCACCTTACCTAACTATACGGGAGAATACGAAAAAGATTCATTAATCTTCCATGCACCCACGGTATGAGGAAAAGGAAAAGGAATCTCAGATAAGAGTTCACACAACTTAACCGAACTAAAGAAGGCCAAAGTACAATGCCACTTGATTGTGGAAGAACTACTTCGTGTTAAACCACACCTATGGAAACAAATAGCGGGACAATTGGAGTTAAATCAGGAGAAGAATGAGAAGGAAAACAAGGGAAAGGAAAGCCCACCTAACGTACCAATCCTTGTGGATAAGATCAAAGAATTTAGTGAAGGAGATGAAGGTAACACGTGTCTACCTGTCACTTACAATGGCTATATGACCAAAGCCATATTAGACACTGGAGCAGGAGTAGGTATTGCGATCAAAGAAATGTGGGAGAAATGGGGGAAACCTGCTCTACGACCCACTCGTATGAAGCTTCAATTAGAAGATGGCCATGTTGAGAAACCCTTGGGAATATTAAAAAAGATCAAGCTAATCACCTGTGGAGTTGAATTTGAACATACCCTAGCTATCTGTCAATTTGGAAAAGCAAGTAACTATGAGATGATATTAGGACGACCCTTCATGAGACAGCTTAGGGTAGTACAAGATTGGGGAGGAGACTCATTATACCTTCAACATCAAGGAAATACAACTAAGATAAACTTGCATACTTTTGCATATCGAGATGTACCCCCACTACAATGGAATCCTATACACAAGGAAGAGGATGATCTATCTATTCATAGTGCTGGATCAAGCGATCAATCATGGATGCATGAGGATGCCCAATTATGGATGTGTAAAGAAGCCAAGAAAGAGGATAATAAAAGGTAGTTGTGGCCAATAGGACATCCTAATTACCGGCCCATAGAAGATCCAATGTACATGCCTCAAATCTTCCCTGACGAAACATTTGAACCGCATGGATGGATGGAAATCTTAGCAACCTTGGACGTATGTGTGAATGAAGAAGTCCTGACGATGAATGAATGTGTGGACGAAGGAGGCTATGACATAAACTTGTATATGGTGGTCTTACAAGAAGTTGAAGGAGGAGAAATACTGAAAAAGGAATGGAAAGAAGAATACAAGAGCATAGAGATGGAACCAGAGTTTGATTCAGAAGAATGTTAATTAGAAGCCATTCGAATCGAAAATAAGCAGGAAATGACCAAAGTTTTAGCGATAGAAGCAGCCCCCATAGTACCAAAGCAGGAGGAAGGTGTGAGTAAGATCGAACCAGACCCCGATCTTTTTGAGGTTCCGAAGCATTTTAAAAGGTACGAAGTTGAGGAGAGAAAAATAGCTATTCAAATGCCTAAAAGAGAGGCAGAGAAGGAGAAGCTTACGGCAATAAGGAACAAACAAAGAAAATCATAGTGACAGTAGAAGATGGGGAAGAACGATGTACCTACATAGGAAAATATGTGTCCACAAATGAGGAAGAAGAATTGATACAGTTGATCCAGGAATATTGTGACGTATTCGCCTGGACATACAAGGATCTCAAGGGTGTAGAAACCTCCATTTGTTCCCATAGAATACCAATGACATCAGAGGCAAAACCTTCAAAACAACACCCTTACACATACAATGAGGTCTATGCAGCTAAAATAAAAGAAGAAATAGACAAGCTATTAGTGGCTGGATTCATTTATGAAATAGAACATACTGAGTGGGTATGGCCACTAGTGCTTGTGCCTAAGAAGAACAGAAAACTCCAACTATGCATTAACCTGAAGAAAGTCAATGCAGCCACCATTCGCGATAGCTACCCATTACCCATCACTGACCACCTATTGGAAAGAGTTGCAGGAAAAGAAGTCTATAGCTTCTTAGATGGATTCTCTGGATACAACCAAGTAACTATTTTCAAAAATTACACCTCTACTCACAGAAAATCCTTTATTGGTTGGATTGTACAATCTATATCCTTTTTGGTTTTGGTCATAACCAATAAATACGCACTTCTCTGCCTTGGGATCCAATTTCCCTCTTACTTGAGAAGGAATGTGAGCATAGGCTAAGCATCTAAAGATTTTGCAATGCTCTAGACTAGGTCTTCTTCCATTCCACACTTCATATGGAGTGGTTCCATCTAGTGACTTAGATGGAAGTCTATTTATGAGATATGTGGCTGTAGACACAGCGTCTGCCCATAGGGAGTTTGGCAATCCCTTTTCGTTGAGCATGGACCTTGCTGCTTCGACAATAGCTCTGTTCCTCCTCTCTGCTACACCATTGAGTTCGGGTGTATACCTTGTAGTGACTTCCCTTTTAATGCCTCTTTCATGCAAGAAGGCATCAAATTCAGAAGAGAAGTATTCTCCTCCACCATCTGATCTGAGTCGTTTCAAAGTCCTACCTGTTTGGTTTTCAACAAGAGCAATATACTTCTTAAAGCAATTAAACACTTCATCCTTGTGCTTCATGAAAAACAGAATGGTCCACCTGCTACAATCATCTATGAAAGACACATAATATCTTGAGCCTGATATAGATGGCTCCTTACTTGGACCCCACACATCCGTGTGCACTAGATCCAAAAGATTTTGATACATATATCATTTCTTATTGAAAGGTTGTCTATGAGCATTGCCGAGTTGACAAGCTTCACACTTATTAATCATGTGTTGCCTTGTGATATTAGGCAAACCAAGTACACTTTGGTCCCTGCAAATCTGTTTGAGTGTCCTCTCACCAATGTGAGCAAGCCTTTTGTGCCATATCTCCAACTCTGTTAGATTTTGAGATCCATAGCTAAACAAAGCTATGTTCTTTGTATCTTCCACTTCAAAAGTGAAAAGCCTTCCTATCTTTTCTCCTTTGGCAATCCTTCGAAAGCCTTGCCTTGGGTCTTCAACATATGATCCAAATGGATTGAATCTAACCTGCAATCCTTTTTCAACAATCTGTCCAACACTTATTAAATTTTTGGTAATTGTAGGGACATACAAGACTTTGCTTAAGAGGTTCATATTCCCATCTGATGTCTTCACATTACCTATCTTCTCCACTGAGTGCTTTGTGTCATCTCCTGTCTGCACTTCATGCTTGTTATGAGGATCTTCCAAATCAGAAAGTAAAGCCACATTTCTTGCTACATGGTTTGAGCATCCCGAATCAATGTAAAATATGTGATCATCATCCTTACCCTTCTTCACTGATAGATTCATAATCAATAATGAATCTTCTTGACTTTGGTCCTCTGCATAGTTATTGTAATCTCTTCTTCCTCTATGGCCACTTTGATAGTTGTTGTAATTGTTGTTGTAGTAGTTGTTGTTGTAGTAGTTGTTGTTGTTGTAGCCTCCATTGTATCTACCTCTATTTGATCCATAACCACCTCTGTTGAATCCTCTTCCTCTTGAGTTCCTAGGGTTCCTGAAACATTCTTCAGTAGTATGGTTAGATAAGCCACATATGTTGCAAGGTTGAGATGATTGGAATCTCCCCCTGCCTTGCTTTCCACCTCTGCCTCTTCCTCTAGCTCTTCCTCTACCTGCAAAGTTTGCTTGGAAAGAGCTACCTTCATCTTCATTCTTCCTATTCTTTGACTTTTCCTTGACCTTAGCTTTATCAGAGTATAAGGCAGAAGTTTGATTACCTCTTGAGGACTCACCACCTTTGCTAATCTTTGCTTCATGAGTGAAGAGTTGGCCCATGAGTGTGTTGAGGTTGGGTACATGCATATCCATGTATAAATCCATGGCTGTTGTGAATGACTCCCACTTGTCGTCTGCTTTGATTCCATTCATGATTTGTCTTATGATTTGCTCCTCTTCAATTACCTCTCCAATGCTTCCAAGTTGGTCGGAAATCTCCTTCATCTTTGTGACATAATCAGTCACATTTTGCTTTGGGGTTTTCTTCATTGTTGTGAACTCCATCCACAATTGGTTCTTCCTTGCTCGAGTGTTGGAAGAGAAGAATGAAGCAAGTGCATTCCAGGTCTCTCTTGATGTCTTGCATCCCTTGACATGAGGTAAAAGAAAATCAGAGATTGAGTTTAGAATATAGGAACTTGCAAGTGCATCCTTCGAACACCAATTCAAAAGTCCTTCCACTTCTTCATGTGATGGTTGCCCTTTGTTCCTCATGGTTGGCATTGCTTCATCTCCGGATATGAATCCATATAGATTCCTCCCTTGAAGGTAAGCCTCCATCCTTAGAGACCATGCCGGGTAGTTGTTTCGATCCAATTTGTCAATTGTTGATGGAAATCCATCTCCCATGTTGCTTGACTATGCTCTGATACCACTGTGAAGAGAGATGGTGGATGCAATCCAAAGACGAGTAGGTGCTGCTACAACCAGCTTCTCACCAGCCAACTGAGACTTCAGAGTTGATTAGTAGACCCTTTAAGCTTCCTAAATCCACCAAAATATCAGCCAAGTACTTTGGAACATGTATCCCAAAAGTTTAAGTCAAGACAGACTAGTTGCGAAATGACTAGCTCCCAAAACTTGCTATTTTTGGACATACACCTGCTGAAAAAAATGAACAGTGCTCTCAACCTGGAAGGAATTAGAAAAATTCCTTTTGGGCATAGCAAATAGACTTAGTTAAGCTTTCAAATCCAAGTTAAAACACTTCAATTGATGGACTGAGCACTGAGAACAAGTTTCATCAATTTTTGGAACATGCCCACCATTCTCGGGGCTCTGCAGAGATAGAACAGTGAGCAGTAAATTGCAGATATCTTCAAAATTATTACTCCAATGACCCTCAAACTTGATATGCAGAAACTAGACAGTAAGAGCTATCCAACGCATGTTAGATCACTGAAAAGGGATCAGTAGAACTCGAGATATGACCTTCTGAAGGTACTGCTCTGAGTGAGTATAACAGAGAACAAAACAGAGAAGTAGATGATAATAAATGTATAGATTCACATATGATTACAAACACATTGGCAATGAATCTTTGCACAATGGGAGTAGAATGATAGAGCTATGGAGTAAGCTCTTCAATATCTACAAAATGACATGAAGTGGTCACGTACAAGGCTTGCTAATCGCCTCTTCCTTCTTGCTCTTTTTATAGCTATTCTTGGAGGGAGTTTTGAATTCGAATTCGAATGGCTCCACCTAAAAGTGATCCCCAAAGTTAGTAGATATTCCCTCAGCTCAAAAAGTCGTGGGTTTTGGTAGTTAGAGCCACGAAATTTCTTTTTCATCATGCATGAGGTAAGCCATCCTTTTCCTTTTTCTTTTTTCAATTACAAGAGATAAAAATGAACTCTTTTACAAGAGGTGTTCACATGACTATTCATGTGACTTACAAATGAGGATAATATCAAGCATATCAAGCATGTAGGCTTGGGCAAAATGCACCAACAGCTCCCCCTCAAGCCTAACATGCTTAGCTTTCAAATAAGTCTTCAATTGTCCTTGATTTCCTGCAAGCCAATCATCAACTTGAATCTACTTAACTTCGTACCATCAAGAGCTTTCGTCAACATGTCTGCACATTGCATATCTGTAGAGACATAGGATAGTTGAATATCCTTGCTCAATAGATTCTCCCTTACATAATGGTAGTGGACTTCAATATGCTTGGTTCTAGCATGGTATACCGGATTAGCTGCTAGATGTAGTGAGCTTGTGTTGTCACCAAAAATATGAGGTGTTGAAGAATGAAGTCCAAGATCTGTGTACAAAGACTTTAACCACATGATTTCTTGAGTTGCATTAGCCAAACCTCTATATTCTGCTTCAGTAGAAGATAATGCCACGGTTGGTTGCTTCTTCGATGACCAAGAAATGATTTTTGAACCTGCAAATGATATATACCCTGATGTGCTTCTTCTATCATCTTTAGATCCGGCCCAATCTGCATCTGAGTAGACCTTTAGCTCAATATCTGAAGTATATGAATAGAATAAACCTTCATTCATGGTCCCCTTTAGGTACTTGAGAACTCTCTTGGCCGCTTCCATATGTGGTCTTCTCGGCTTATGCATAAACTGACTCAATATGCTAACACTATAGCATATATCCACCCTTGTGAGTGTTGCATAGTTCAAACTTCCAACCAAGCTTTGATAGCTTGTGATGTCTTCAATTGGCTCTCCTTCATAAGCACTAAGCTTATGATTTTGCTCCATAGGTGTACCTGCACACTTGGTATTTTCCATCTTGAACTTGACGAGCATGTCATGGACATACTTCCTTTGTGTGATGTATATACCTGAATCTGTGTAGATCAACTCCAATCCAAGAAAATAAGTGAGTGGTCTGAGGTCACTTATTTTGAACTCCTCCTTCATTTGACTCTTTACCTGTTTGATTCCTTCAAGATCATTGCCTGTGATAATAATATCATCAACATACACACAATAATAGATCACTTCAGATCCATTCCTCTTTATGAACAAAGAGGTATCCGCCTTGCTAGCTTTGAATCCTTGGTCCTGCAAATAAGTCACCAATCTGAAATTCCAAGGTCTTGGAGCTTGCTTCAATCCATACAAAGCTTTCTTTAGTTTGCATACATAGTTAGGATGATGTGCATCCTCATATCCAGGAGGTTGTGCCATATACACTTCCTCAGAAATCCATCCATTCAAGAAAGCATTCTTTACATCAAGTTGATAAAGATTCCAATTTCTAGATGCAACAAGACTAATGAGAACCCTAATTGTAGGCATTTTTGCAATAGGAGAGAAAGTCTCCTCATAATCAATACCATGGGTTTGAGCAAACCCTTTAGCAACTAACCTTGCTTTGTGTCTATTTATACTTCCATCTGGATTCCTCTTGATTTTGTATATCCATCGAGATCCAATTACCTTCATAGATGGCTTGTTAGGTACAAGCTCCCAAGTGTCATTCTCCTTCAAGGCTTCCATTTCTTCATTAATTGCATCTCTCCAAGCTTTCTTGCTTTGTGCTTCTTCGAATGTGGTAGGTTCTTCATTGGTTGACTCCTCCTTCATTTGACTCTTTACCTGTAATTTTACAACCAAACCAATCTTGGCTAAGGCCAAAACTGATAACCGATTCTTCTTGATCCCTGGCACAAATAAAGCATCTGACAATGTAAAAGAACTACCATCAGTAGTAGTCAGAATGATCTTACCAACTCCCATAATAGGATAAGAGGATTTGTTGGTGCATGTAACAGTATTCCTTGTAGGAGCAGGCTCGAGTGAAGAGAAGAAACTGCGCTGCGAGGTAATATGTTTGGTCACCCTACTATCAAAGTACCAAACATCTAAGTCTACTACAGACATGCACTACTCATACAAAGATGGGTCAAAATTACAAACAGTAGTAAACACCCATTCTTCATCCTGCACAAGATTAGCAGACTCGGTTTTGGTGTAGAGGCCTCTGCAACAACCATTCCGGCCTCTTTCTTCTTTGCATCTTTAGCAGCCAGTTTTGGATAGCTCTTAATGACATGATCATTTGCTTTAAAATATTTGCAAAAAATTTATGTTTTTTTTATTTCTTCTCATCTTTGTTGTCCTTTTTCGAATGTGCAAAATTAGCAGATTTTTGCTTACTAGTAGAAGAGCTCCATTTTCCTTTGCCCTTCTGACTAGCCAGGAAAGCTTGATCTCCAACATGCGTATTAGACATGTTCTGCTTGGACTGATCTTCTTGCAACAGAACATAAACTAACTCTTCAAATGTTAAGGCATTTGGATTGCCTTTCATCATCAAACAAAGAGTAGAAGCAAAACTATGATATGAGTGGGGAAGACCATATAGAACTATCTACACAAGTGAACTGTCAGGAAGGACTCCATTATCACAAATCAATTGTCCTTTCAATCCTTGATCTTTGTCAAAAAACTATCCATAGAATCACCTTCATTCATATGCTCACTCTCCAACTATTTTCAAAGCTAAGCAACACGAGCCTCATTCCTTGCCTGGTACAATGTGGTAACTGTATCCCAAGCATCCTTAGCTGTTCTACAAGAGTGAATCTGAGGGATAATGGCATGTTTGATGCACAAAGCTATCAATGCATGTGCTTGAGCATCTCTACCATCCCAACAAATTTGCTCTACAATAGGTGTAGTAAAAACCACAGCATGAACAGGAATTTATAGAATATCACCATCTTCAACACCATCTACATCAGCTTTAGTACCTGTATTTGCAGTACATGTATTTGTAGGTGTAATAGTACATCTTTCAACACCCTACACAATATTCCATATTCCTTTTGTGACCAATACATGATGCATCATATAAGCCCACAATGGGTAATTCGTACCATCCAACTTATCTTGAACAACCAACATACAAAATACATCACTGCTTTCAACCATGGCCACTGACTAAGATACCCTGATATAGAAAATGATTGTATCTGAAAAATTGAATAGAACTGCCCAAACAAGTTTTGCTAAACCTGTAGCAGAATTCGAGAAGCTTATATAGGCAAACCGAAACTTGTATATATATTTGGCACAAAAACATGAAATAGCCTACAAAAGCACTAGGATAGTGTGTTCGGAGGCCGAAACGAGCTCAGATCGCAATTTCGGCGCCACACATCGAAGCTATTTTGATCTTTGAAACACCCTGATTATGCTCACCAAATTTCATGCGATTATGAGATTGCAAATAGAGAGGTGTTGATGACACCCTAGTTGAAGTAGCGACCTGCTATGATACCGATTGTTGGAGTTAGACATCTACGGTCTAATCTAGTTTTCATCTTTTCGCAAGCATATACAATTTGTTTCTTCATTGATGATGCAAGACACCATTGGGTGTATCCTATGAAGGCAAACAATGATCTATTCTCTTACTTTAAAATATTCTTAGCTATGGCTGAAAATTTTTGTGGGAATAAGCTTTTGACTCTTGTTACGAGTTAGGGTGGTGAATACATGTGACATGAATTTAATGATTTCCTTTTGAAAGAGGTATTTCTTACCAATGTATAGTGTCAAATGCACCTCAAAAAAATGGCATTTCAGACCACAAGAATAGAAAACTTCTTGGAATGTCATGATGAAACTCCTCCACCTTGAAAAATTGTTCTCTTCAAATACACCAATCTACAAGACCACAAAGAAAGACCCATAATTGCACACAATGACTAGTGCCCAAGCTAAGCTAGGGTCTTTCTAACATAAATGAAGAAGAGACAAACCCAAGAATTATAGAAAACACAATAGATAAGAGTGAAAGGCTAAATAAAAAGAAATCACACACATGGAAAGTGAGGAATGAGGCTTAAAAAGTAGTAGAAACCAAGAATGATTGATTTAAAAGATAACTTATAGAAATAAATAGAGATAAATTAATTTCTAAATGAATCTCTTTGTAACCAAGTGCAATCATTGATCCAAGTGAAATCAATTCTAGAAAATCCGAAGAGGAACTAAAAGAATTAATTGGTAGGTCTTATTCTAGCAGATCCCATGCTAAAGACATACAATTGTTCTTAAAATCTTATTAGGATAGATTGGTAATAGGAGCTAACTTAGAGGAGACTTGAATGGAAAATTTTAGCGTTGTGCATGAAGATGGTAAAATTCATTCAAGCTATGCTAGAACATGTGCCCATTTCAGTACCGAAAATGAAAATTCAAGAACATCATTTCCAAAAATTTACAAAACAAATGGCACCTAATTAACTACCGACAGATCAAACTAGAGTTTGGAAAGAAAATCCTCATACATCTAGAGTTTTTTTTTTAATAGAGATATAAAAGGCCATACTTAACATGGATGAAGATTGGCCTCAAGAACATTGGGAAAGAGTTCATCAAAATCAATAAAAGAGAGAGAAATAGACCAACATGCCCACTATTGAAATAGTTGTGGAAAAAAATGATGAGGTTCCTCTTGAGGATCTTGTCATTGTGATGCTTAAAACCTTAGTGTTCATGATGAAGATACAATGGCTTCACACTCTGCCTAACTACATGGGAGAGTATGAAGCCAAAATCGATTATAAGAGAGCACCAATTGTGAGAAGGAGATGCATCCTTGATAGTGGGCGAAAACCATCTACAATCAAAGAATGTAGAAAGACAAAAGTTTGATGTATGATCACTCTAGATAAATGTTTGAAAGTTATAATATCATCTTTGGGATAAGCTAGCCCAACAAGTGAAGCCAAATGAAGAATTCAACATATAAGCTGCTTCTACTCAAGCTAGCTCCTATGTAAAATAAATCCCATTGGACAAAATTGAGGATTACAATGAAGGGGATGATGGAAACACTTGTTTTCCTATGCTCTAAAATGATTACACAAACAAAGGCATACTAGAATCGAGATTAGGAGTGGACATTGCTAGAAATGAGATTTCGAAGAAATGCATTCAACCTACCTTGAGGTCACACAAATGAAGTAATAACTATCTTATGGTCATGTAGAACATCCTTTCCAACTATTGGAAGGAATCATACTCTCAATTTTTCGAGTAAAATTTGAGCATACACATGCTATACATCAACTGAAAATAGTCCAATGTTGTGGTTGTAACTCCTTATACTTGCAATACATAGGTGTGAGCACCAAGATAAATCTAAAAGACTTTCACTTTTAGAGGTATTTATCCATTATAATGGAATGCCTTTCATTGGGATGAAGAGAAAATCTCTAAACATTGTGTGCACTTAGAGGATCCCTCTTGGATGCATGAAGATACTCAATTCTAGGTTTGCAGAGTAGTCATATAAGAGCCAAAAAAAAAGATAGAAAGGTGAAGAGAGCACGCACAAGCCCATGCCTAGACCAATCAAGGATCCAACATACATGCATAGATTCCTTAATGGAGAAGAATTGAAACCATATGATTGGATGCAGATCTTAGCCATGCTTGATGTATCAGTCAATGAGCAACACATGGTAGAATACTTTGATCTAGAAGGACCTGACCTCTTAATGTTCAATCAACTATAGGAAGGAACACCAATTGAATGCAAAGTTGTGGATTATTCAAATCTCTTCCCAATAGACACATGCAATGGTTAGCCTATCCTCTCTGGAAACCCAAGATCAAGATTTATATGTTCAAATAGTGCTTGGAAGAACTAAAATTGGAATCTATATGAGCTTCCTACATCATGAAGCCTCATCCAACACTACAACAATTTTGTGGTGCAAAATCTACATGAAGAATTTCTCCCACTAGAAGCATATCTCTTAATGCAAGATGGGAGAGGTAGAACTTTCAATTCACTCAAGAACCACAATCATGATGGTGAAGTTTCTTGCTTTTGATGATGAAGATTCGTGACAACAAGTGATCCAAGGTCGAGATTGGATTCTTGATCATTTTGTAGAAAAATACATTGGCCATATTTCCTTGACTACTCAAGTGAACATTAAGAGAACTATCACATCCCTATTTATTCAATCTAGTAAGCCTACTCTAGGACTACCCGTAGTCCAAAACTCTCTAGAATCATGAGTAGAGAAATGAGAGGAGAGCATCAATTAGGAACATCTCTTGATCAATCAATCAACTGAAGAGGAGTTCATCTTTGATCTCAATGATCCCAGAATAGGTAATGACCTCAATTCTGAGTATCAAGTTTACCAACACCTCATGGAAGCTGAGCATTCTATACTAGAGGAGGAAGGAAAAGATATCAATGAGAACACACTCAAATGAACATAGGAAAATTTTCCCATATCCCAACTTTTCCAACACAAGACAAGGAAGCTTCAAGAAACAAAATTTGTAGAAGACCCTAGGCAAGGCGACAAGCTGATAGCTAAAGGCAAAAATGAAGGAAGGCTATTCACCATGGAGGTAAGACCACCCTCATGACATACAGTCTATTTGAGATTTGGTAGCAAGAAAATTGCTCAAGTGGATTTGTGGCACAAAAGGATCGACCACATAAACCTTCAAAAGCTGAAATATATGCAAAGGAGAGGTGTGGTAAGTGCTCTTTCAAATTTCCATTCTCTATGCAACATTTTTGTGAAGCATGCCAGTTTGTGAATTAACTAAGGCTTCCATTCAAAAAGAGTACACAAAGGAGCATATTTCCATTGGACCTCATTCATGAAAATGTATGGGGACCAAGCAAGGAGCCATCATTAGGAGAAAGTGGATATTTTGTTATTTTCATTGATGATCATACAAGAAAGACACAGTTGTATTTTATAAAGTCAAAGGTTGGAGTGTTTATTCACTTCCAATTTTTCGAAGTGCTTGTTGAAAAGGAGGTGGGTAGCTACATAAAGATTCTCATATTCGACGGAGGGAATATTACTTCTCCAAGTAGTGTTTTGAAATTTTAAGTGTCAATGGCATCAAAAGGCAATATACATGTAGGTATACACCCCAAAAAAATGGAGTTGTAGAGAGGAAAAATAGAGACGTAGCTGAGGAGGGAAGATCAATGATCAACAAGATGAATGTGCCCAATTTCTATTGGGAAGATGGGAGCATCTAAATCACGAGCAGATGTCCCACTTTGCTTGTAGATGGTTTGGTTCCATATGAATCATGGTATGCTAAGAAAATGGATCGCATGTGTCTAATGGCTTGAGGGCATATTTATTGGGTATTCAAGTGAGACAAAGGGTTTTAAAAGCTATGATCCTAAAAAAAAGAGAGTAAAAGGTGTCTTTAGATGTTATCTTTGATGAATTGCTTCAATGGTATCATGTGAAAGATTCATTGTAGGTTGATGACATACATGATGTCGAGAGAAGAAATGTAGAAGTTCAAGAAATTGTGGATATTGTTGGTCTTTCAAATTCAAGGACAGCATGAGAGGGTGGCCATACATCTCCATGGAAAGGGAGATTGAGAGGAAACCTTAATTCAAGTGAAGAAAGCTCAACAAGAAGCAAAGGTAAGGAGAAAGAAGATGATTGAGACAATCCATTGGTAGAGATGGATAGTGGCAGTGAAGGAGAGTTTAATTAGATAAAAACTCTAGGTGTAAAGAAATCAAAAGAAAAGAGTAAAAGGTTCATTCCAATCCCTCAAGAGAGAAGAATTTCAACAAGATAAAGGTATCCAATTCAATGATTAACTTATGACTATCTCATTGCCAAACATTATGCCTACATGAGTCAAATAGTTGCATGTGAAAAGAAGACATGGATAACAACAATGAAAGAGAGTTTAATTAGATGAAACTCTAGGTGTAAAGACATCAAAAGAAGGAAGGAAAAGGTTCATTCCAATCCTCTAGAGAGAATAATTTCAACAAGATAAAGGTATCCAATTCAGTGATTAACTTATGAATCTCTCTCATTACCAAACATTATGCATACATGAGTCAAATAGTTGCATGTGAAAATAATAATTGTTTTGGGATGTAAACAAGCATGAAGAATGGAGTCAAGCCATGTGAGAAGAAGTGAAAACACTAAAGGAGAACCATAATTGGTAATTGGTGCCTAAGGCCAAGGACACGAAGATGATAGGAAAAAAATGGTTATACAAGGTAAATAGGAATTTGGATGGCATCATATCTAGGTATAAATTTAGGACACTTGCGAGACACAAGGTCTATTGGAACCACTTGATAGAGAGAGTGAATTATATAAGGGTATAATTTAAGAGATAAAAATTCATTTGGACTCAAAAGAATAGGAATAGGGATCTCAAAAGAAAAATGTCACAAGACCTATGTTGCTTTGAAGAAGGTTGAGAAAGAAATGGATGACTTGAGGGCGAGGTTCTTCAAAGAAACTATTTTTCTATGCTTTCCCTTAACTAGTAATCCTTCATTAGTAACACTCCAGGAAGAAAAAAATCATTAAGGCTACAACTTGAGACTCAACAAATAGATATCAACCAAGTCAAATCATTATATGAGTAATCTTATCAATTTGTTACACATCCAGAAGCTCCATATCAGTCTATTATACAACCAAAAGAACATGATGACAATGAGGAAGAGTCATTGATTAGAGACCAATGGCATGAAGTTGAAGCACCTATTTAGGATTGAGATAATGAAGATGAAGATGATGGATCCACCACCGATTCTCAAGTTAGGAATATAGATGACACAATTCATGAAGATAGATAGCCTCCTCTCATAGAAAACTTGCATGAAGAATGGATTTATCTCATGCAAGGACTATGGAATGATTTTGAATTAGAATGTCTCCATACTTATGTATTGGAAAGAATGGGAAAGGTTAACTATGGAAATTTGGTCTTGAATTTTTTGATCCACCTACGGACATATCAGAGCATGTGTTCACACATACATTAAAGAAAGAATAGGGATTCAAGTGATCCATGCATGCATGCTGAAGTAAGAGGATGTAACAGATATAACATGTGAATAGACCACATAGAAGAACCCCTATTGGTGGTGCAAGTTACTTAGAAATCAACCTAATGTAGTTTTGATCTTTAATCAAGTCCTTGCATATATTAAATAAAATCCTATTTTTTTTTATTTTGTTATATCGAGATCATGGTTAAGATATGATGTCATGAAACTGAAGCAATGCACAACAAAATATTGGCTTAACTATCCAGTCATGGTGGCCCCTATCAAACTTCCCTTCCAGTTAAGGAAAGAGATAGGTTAGACCAGGTTCTTGGGTGGGATAACTTAGATCAAGCTAAGTCTCTGTATTTTTCCTAGCTCCTCGATTCTTAGAATTATTAGCCACTCAATCAAGTAACATCATCAATACCATACAGATATTAGATACAAACACCTATATATCAATTCAATTCTAAACTTCCAGTGCATGCAGATGTTACTAGAATACACCAAACATTTGGTCTTCATCGAATCACCAATAGAGG
Source organism: Ceratopteris richardii (assembly GCA_020310875.1). Lineage (NCBI taxonomy): Eukaryota > Viridiplantae > Streptophyta > Polypodiopsida > Polypodiales > Pteridaceae > Ceratopteris > Ceratopteris richardii. Next base: position 40,094,425 of record CM035406.1, on the reverse strand, counting down.
CACAACATCTATTACTTCATTATCAAACAACTGAGTTACAGATCCACTCAGTCATAATAGTGTCATATCAAATGAAAAAAAACGCTCACATAATTACACTATCGTCTACCAATTACAATAGTGACCTTTGCATACGACTTAACTAACATAATAGCTTCATACTTCAATAAGACGCAGACAAAACTCAGACAATGTTGAACATGACATAGAATGGGATGAACAGTGTGCTCAAAGCACCGCTGGCAAGGGAATCCACCGAGGCACACACCAGTGTCTCTCTCTCCTCAATGGAACTCATGCCTATTCTATTCATTAGCTGAAAAGTTACATATGGTATAGTCCTGCTTTTCGGTCAAGAGTGATTGCCGAAATTACACCAAAATATGTATGTTTACATAAATAAGTCCGATGGCCTGATACTGGCATGCACAAAGGACCTAAACCCAAAAAGATAAAACTTAGGGCACAGGGTACCCATGCTCCTCTGGTTCTTCATCCAACCGTGTATGCATTTCCATCTTCAATGAATCTTTGACTTCCTAAAAAAGTGACCTGGAATTTCTTGACAATTGTCTTCAATAGCTTCTAGAATGGATGAGGGTCCAGAAGGACTTCTTCAGGGTACTGTTGGTTGTTGGATGCGGCTATGGATAGAACGCCTTTTTTATGAGCTTCGACTAATTCCAAATTCTTCTTGGAGAATAAAATCATGTTTCATAATATTTTTCCTCTTCTTTCTTTCAGAGTAGACCTTCTAAATGGCTATGACTTTGGCTCCTTTATTCTTATCCAAGCTAGTCTGTAAGCAAGTTAATTTGGTAGGTTGGTGAGCGGCTTCATTCATGAGATGGTTGACCTCCATAGATAGGTTAGCGTTGGTCTTCTTCAAGGCTGCTATGACCTAATCGAGGAACTCCTTCCCCTGGCTCGCAAGTACTTTCCCTAAGGTACTTTGGTAGTAATGGGAACTGCTTTGGTAGTAATGGGAATAAGTGTTGCATGATGGCCACATGTTCACACTAGACTATTCCAGATCATTACTGTTTTTAGAGTATATTGTTGCTACCAAAGTACCTTAGGGTATCCCCCGAGCTTGGGACCTTGGCTAACTGGCCCTTGTCCCTCACACACATGGATTGATCCCTATGGATCAAATAGACCGATCCCTGTGGATCAATGATCCCTATGGATCACATGCACTGATCCCTATGGATCAATGTCTGACAATTGGTGGTTGGAGCTAGTGTCAGGTTGAGTAGACTGAGCAACATTGGTTGCCATTTTGTATGTGGTTGCACCATTAGACAAACTTGAACTACATACCTGCTGAGGTCTTTTAGCGTAGTAGAAAATAAAGTTGATGCTTTTGTCATCATTAGTGATTGGAGAAGCGGAGGGTGTGAGGAATCAAAAAATTGCATTTCTGAATTGGGAATTTGCCGAATAGAGAACAAAAGGATGTAAGGGAGACAGGAATGGGTAGAACCATACTAGAGTAATTGCCTAGCTCTCTATTGACATTATGAGTGAATGTGATGAAATATCACACTAGCCCAATTCACCAAGACTTGAGCAAAAGCTAAAATTAGCGAATAAAACTGGTGGGAGATGTCATATGCTCAATGTTGTAAATTCATAACGATCACCAGGAATTGATAGATGGTGTTTTTGGGTTCGAGGTGATAGCTAATGGCATACTCGTTGGAGCTATGATGAGGGAAAGTTGTTCCATTGCAGAGCGCGAGAGGGTTTGATGGTTGTTACACCTTCAGTGGGGAGATGGGAAATTTGTGTGACTTTTGTGATTGTGGTGCAAACTTTTTGGCTGTTGAGAGGGATGTTCCATACAACAGCTGAAGATAACTCAACAAAAATGGAGCAAGTGATGCTTTCTGCCATAGGGTGCGCAACTATGCCATCCCACTAGAGGAGGGAAAAGTTGTCTAAATGATGAGCTCCAAGGTACTAAGAGATGGACTCAATAAACTCAATGAAGAGGTGTGCTAGTTGAAGAATGCAGGACATAGTAGCATGTAAGGGTGCAAGGACATAGAAACATGCAGCATATAATCACAAACGTATGATGATGGCATCCTACGGGACTGAGGAAAAAGAGAATGATTGGTGCAAGTCGAGAGATGGATGATTAATCATACAGTCATGGGTGGATTAAGAATATGCACACATGGAAGGTGACTAAAAAGGGTGTAGTTTGGACCCTTTGATTGGATTTTTAATCAGTTCCCTAGTAAGAGTCTGTAACTGCAAAGTTGACAGATCAAGCAGGGTTGCAATTCGGTAAGGACCGAGCCACTGAACTTTGAATTTCTCTACTTTATGGTCTGCTTTTGAGTTATAGAATAAAATTCATTGGCCTTCAGAGAAACTGGTGTCTTCAAAAATTTATCATGAGTACGACCGTGCAAGATTTGAAATTTCTACATCAAGAGGAAACTCTCAAACCGTTGTCGGGATGAAATCCCTCAGGGAACTGTGCATGATTTTTTTTCAAAGTTCATTGATTTTATGAGTTTTGTGTGATGATTTGACTGAGAAAGGTGATATGTTCTCTGCATGTTTTGGTGGATTTGATTGTTTGAGAGATCTGAAACCATGTTAAATATGAACATTACAACTCTGTGTGTAAATAGCTAACTTTCACCCCATGAAAATCCTTGGATAGAACCTTAGTAATCCCATTTATCATAATTCTAATCTTTGAATTTGATTTAATTTGTATATAGGTATGAAAGCAAACCTTAGTTTAAGAAAAATAAAAAGAGAAAAAGAAAAAGACCCAAAAATAGAAAGAAGAAAATTGGAAAAATAAAAAGAGAAAAACCAGAAATAGAAATAAGAGATGGAATTTTCCCAAAATAGAAAATGAGCATGCAAGGTGATCTGCAATTAGAAAGTTGAGTAAGGAGGTTAGAAGTTTCTAGAAGAAATTCCAAGGGGGGCGGGGCCTATAAATAGGTGTCTAAACTCGTTTGTTTCTCCCTGTGGATCTTGCTTGTGGAATCTCTTACCAGGTTGCGGTTTCTCATGATTTGCTAAGAAGGTTATATGAAGTAAAGAGTACTTGGAGAAAAGACTTGAAGAGCAAAGCAAAGTATTACCCCGCCTCGTGGATCTTCTTGGTGCATCTACTCTCCATGTATTTGTTTTTGCATGGACTATTGAAGAAAAGAAAAGAAAAGCTATTACCGAGATCATTTGACGTAAAGCTTGTTTGAAGACTGAAGACATAAAGTAAAGGAAGGATCCATCCGCGAAGACTGAAGCCGAAGATCGAGGGCAACTTCTTGCACTGTAGCAGGAGGTCTATGTTAAATTTGGCCAATCCGCACTGTAGCGGCGGCATATTTGTATTCACCTGTTCCGCACTGTAGCGGATTTTCCGTATCACCGACCCGCACTGTAGCGGGCATCTTTGTATCATTCAAATTTTTTTGGACGACCTCAGCTACATTTACATTGTATCATTGAGCATTATTTGCACACCGATCCACTGACTTCCGTGTTTGAGCATGGTACTTGGATTTTCTGGCTCCCGACGCCTACAGTCTTACGCATACGCACGTTCATCCCGTCTCTGAGAGGGTAGGGGCCCTATGAGGATCGCCACACCAAAGAGTGAGAGGGCGAGGCACCCAGCGTGCAGATGCCGCTCGCCGGACAGTGGGAACGATGCACACACGGGGCCTAATCCAACTCCGCACTGGCTCTTCCCATTCACCTGACCTCCTTCTTCCCGACACCTGAACCCGATGTGAAGCGAGGCGGCTGCCCGATGATCCTTGACGCATCACCCACTCTTATGCGTACGCATGTTCGCTCGTCTCTTTCGAGAGGGTAGGGGCCCTACGAGGATCACCACACCAGAGAGTGAGAGGGCGAGGCACCCAGCGCGCAGACGCCGCTCGTCGGACAGTGGGAATGGCGCACATACGGGGCCTGATCCAACCCCGCGCCGGCTCTTCCCATTCACCTGACCTCCTTCTTCCGGACACCTGAACCTGACGTGAAGCGAGATGGTTGCCCGGTGATCCTCGACACACCACCCACTCCTTGAGAAGAGAAACAAGAACCTCAGCATAGGATAGAGATTTCCAGGTACCAGCATTTTAAGTTCTTTGAATTTTTTTCATCGTTTAACACACTTGAAAAGAAAGTTTGCTTTTGACTGCTTGACTTTGATCATCCACTTTTTGCATCAGTTTACATCATAGTGGTGTGCACTTTTCTATTGACGCATAGATTAGAGATTTGTCATTTTCACAGCTTAGATCTTATAAGAGGGAAATTAAAATGAGGGAAATGATTGATCAACAATTTAGAAGATATGAAGAGCGATTTAGGGAATTGGAAATTAACATGAGCGAATCTATAAAATCAAAATTTAGTATTGTGATGACCCTAATGCAAACAATAAATGCAATATCTGACACTATCCAACTAATGGGTATAAGTATTAAAGATGTAAAAAATGAAATGGATAAGGTTGACTTGTTGTCTAACCAAGTTAAAGACCTACAAACATTGAAATATGACCATGAACATGGTAAAGGTCCAAGGAATATCTGCACAAAAAGAGTCATTAGGTCTTGGAAGATCCATGCCTAGAGTGATACCTAGGAAATCAAGTTGGGTTGAGAAGAGACCTATACGTTGCTTTTGGTGTGACCAGTATGGACATATGTTCTGGGATTGTCTAGCGTATGAGAGTGCATGCAGACATAGACTTGTAAGTGAGCATGAAGGAAAAATTTGTAAATATCAAGAGGAGATACCTTTGCATTTGAATGTAGGAAAAGCTGGGATAAAGGAATATTTTGAAGAGACTAAAACTAGATCGAAATCAATTCAAAGGGTGTGGAAACCCAAAAGACTAAAGAACAGTAAATCTGATGAACAAACAAGAATGACATCTTTTGAAAGCCAAGAGAAGCCAACTGAAGAAACCAAAGGTAGGCAAATCAAGGTCGAGAAACATAATATTGAACAGATATTGAGAGAAAAAATGGAAATAGATCATAAAAGAGAATCTGATAGAGAAATGCAAGAGAAATCAAAGAAAGATCAGGATGTATATATCTCGTTTGATCCAAAAATTTTGACTAATGTAGATCTATTTGATCAAGAGAAAGTTATGAAGTTGCAATCCCAATTAAACTTTGACAAACAAATTGAACATGAAAAGAGTGAAGAAGAAACTGAAGAAGATATAAAATGTGATAAACGAGTTAACAAAGCAGAAAAACAATTGCTTAATGATATTATTGCGCAAATCGAGGGGAATGTAAAGAAGACTTCAAAGCCTTCTAGGACTTTGAAAAAGAACAAAAGAACTAAAAATCTGACCTTTCAAGATATATTAGCGAATATAGAAGGATGATAGTATGGTTGAAGAAGAAATATGAGATTAAATAAGAGTTGTTGAATGATGATAAAGAATTGTCTTGAATAATGAATGATGATTCATGGAAGATTATGATTGATAGTTTATGATGAATGATGATGATGAACGATAATGATTGACATTGATTGATGATGATTGATGGTTTATGATGATGAATGATGGTTTATGATTGATGAATGATGATGATTGATGATGTTGAATGATGATTGGTGATTGATGATTGATGATGGATGATGATGAAAGATAATGATTGATATTAAAAATGATTGATGATGATGGTTTATGATCATTGATGATGATGATTATGATGATTATGATGATTATGATGATTATGATAATTATGATGATGATGATGATGATGATGATGATACTGGAGGATGTTGTTGATACTGAGGTTGATGTTAATGAAGAATGAAATTAAAGAAAAGCTGGATTGATCAACGATGAAGATGGAGCTAAAATGACCAGGTGAAATGTTTTCAATTTGGATTTTGTTTTCTTTCTGATAGAGCATATGCATTGCATTGTTGTGTATGATAAAGATATGTATGAATTAAGAAAATCATGTAGAATGAAGATAGCAAATATCTATTATGGGTTTGCATGAAGCATGAATGACTCATAATTATATGAATGGATTCAATTAGCACACTAGAGACTTTTGAGAGTGAAAGCCTGGGAATGTGATGGCATGCTTAGACTGAGTGCATGTATATGCTGATAGATTTGAACACTTAGTGAGTGGGATTCTTTGGGTCCTACTATTTGCTTCCTGTGAGATCTTACCTCCATATGTATCATGACTTATGAAAAACCTTCATACTCAAGCCAGCTTATATGTGTGTGCATGTTGTTAGTGCGCTGCGATGGGCTAGTAGGCGGGTGGAACCACCTTGGTCGGGCGATCAAGGCCACGAGCCGTAGCTATTTTTGTCGTAGGCCTGACCTATCTGTTGTCATGCGCCTGCATCGATCGGTAGGTGGGAGGAGTCACTTTGGCCGGGTGGTCAGAGCCACAAGCTTACGTTGATTTCATGTCGGACTGACGTGTATGTCGTGCGCTATGTTGGGTCGGCAGACAAGTGGGACAAACAGCTTGGCCAGGCAGACAAGTCCATGAGTTGCACCCGATTTCGACATAGGCCGATTTGTGAAAATAAAGATAAAAAGAAAAATGTTGAGCTGAGATGAAGTGAAAAAGAAAAGAAAGAGAAAAAGAAAAATGAAAAAGAAAAAGAAAAGATCTGATAGAGAGTTGGACATTAGGGGATAAGTAGTGGGAAACAGAGCATATTCTACAAACTCAGTTAGTAGGAACTTAGCATATGCTAGTACTTAGGATGAGTTGCTAGATCTGAATCAGTTGAGCAAACGAAAGATCTAGAAAGCCAATGCTTTATTCATATGGTTACTTGTCAGATTGCAAAAGCAGGAACATAGTATGATGTTTGTAAAGCTTGGATCTGCTTAATTTTCTAAAATGCGTACTAATCTTTATAAAGCTGCATGAAGTGCATGAGATCACGCTTTGATTTTTGAAAAGAAAAATATAAAAAGTAAAAAGAGTTTTCAAAAAGAATCCTGATACGCTTTTGTTGGATCTTGCAGGTTGGCCCATCAGGACGATGTGCAGGTTTAGCGGGGGTGAATGTCGAGATGAAATCCCTCAGGGAAGTGTGCATGATTTTTTTTCAAAGTTCATTGATTTTATGAGTTTTGTGCGAGGATTTGACTGAGAAAGGTGATATGTTCTCTGCATGTTTTGGTGGACTTGATTGATTGAGAGATGTGAAACCATGTTAAATATGAACATTAGAACTCTGTGTGTAAATAGCTAACTTTCATCCCATGAAACTCCTTGGATAGAACCTTAGTAATCCCATTTATCATAATTCTAATCTTTGAATTTGATTTAATTTGTATATAGGTATGAAAGCAAACCTTAGTTTAAGAAAAATAAAAAGAGCAAAAGAAAAAGACCCAAAAATAGAAAGAAGAAAATTGGAAAAATAAAAAGAGAAAAACCAAAAATAGAAATAAGAGATGGAATTTTCCCAAAATAGAAAATGAGCATGCAAGGTGATCTGCAATTAGAAAGTTGAGTAAGAAGGTTAGAAGTTTCTTGAAGAAAGTCCAAGGGGGGAGGGGCCTATATATAGGTGCCTAAACTCATTTGTTTCTCACTGTGGATCTTGCTTGTGGAATCTCTTACCAGGTTGCTGTTTCTCATGATTTGCTAAGAAGGTTATATGAAGTAAAGAGTACTTGAAGAAAAGAATTGAAGAGCAAAGCGAAGTATTACCCCGCCTCGTGGATCTTCTTGGTGCATCTACTCTCTAGGTATTTGTTTTTGCATGGACTATTGAAGAAAAGAAAAGAAAAGCTATTGCCGAGATCATTTGAAGTAAAGCTTGTTTGAAGACCGAAGACATAAAGTATAAAGTAAAGGAAGGATCCATCCGCGAAGACTGAAGCCGAAGATCGAGGGTGACTTCTTGCACTGCAGTAGGAGGTCTACGTTATATTTGGCCGATCCGCACTATAGCGGCGGCATATTTGTATTCACCTGTTCCGCACTGTAGCGGATTTCCGTATCACCGACCCGCAGTGTAGCGGGCATCTTTGTATCATTCAGATTTTATTGGATGACCTCAGCTACATTTACATTGTATCATTGAGCATTATTTGCACACTGATCCACTGACTTCCGTGTTTGAGTGTGGTACTTGGATTTTCTTGCTCCCGACACCTACGGTCTTATGCATACGCACATTCATCCCGTCTCTTTCGAGAGGGTAGGGGCCCTACGAGGATCGCCACACTAGAGAGTGAGAGGGTGAGGCACCTAGCGCGCAAATGCCGCTCGTCGGACAGTGGGAACGGCGCACACACGGGGCCTGATCCAACCCCGCGCCGGCTCTTCCCATTCACCTGACCTCCTTCTTCCCGACACCTGAACCTGGCGTGAAGCGAGGTGGTTTCCCGATGATCCTTGATGCGTTGTCGTAGAGATTCTCATCTCTACGTTTGCCTTTACATGCTGCAAACTGACACACTTTCTCGACCATCCATTGCTGATGCAGCTAACGGAGTGAAGCGCAGAACAAAACATGAATGGTAGATGGATTTACTCAAACCATGGCTTGGATGGCATCATTGACAATGATACTCTTCAATTGATCGAAGGTATCAACGAATTAGTAAAATTGATATAATGGCAATCAAGACTTCATTATGAGTTTCACATGGAGAATGGATTCAATATCTATCGAAGAACGTGCCAAGGATGAAGGAAGTAATTGATTCTTCTTTTAGCAACGAGATCCTCTTTTGAGTTCTGTGATGTCAAGAAGCAAGGTCTTCTTTCGATTGTGGAGCTTGAGCATTGTCTAAGGCTGGTTTTCCCAGAAATAATGTCTATGCAGATGTCGATCAGTGGATGATGCTTAGCAAATGGAGGCTCACACATGCATAAAGAGAGGAAAGGTGGTTGGAACTGAACCTTGAGTGTTCGATGACCTCAATTTTTAGAAAACATCACTAACAGATGGGACATGGGGAAGAAAAGGGCTGGAATGCATGGTTTTTTGAGGATTCTCCCTCCAAGCTCACGAAAAAAGGGAGGAATCCGACATGTGGAGAAGGGCATCAAGGAATCAGCCATGCACAGGACATAATTGAGGGCAATAGATCAAGTTTTCTTCTTCTTCCCTCCAGCCGACAGGACGAAAGAGGAAGAGCGCATGTACGAGGGCAAGGACTGTTCGACCAAGACTTTGAAGTGCTGTCGAAGGACCTTCAGAGACAGAAGCTCTTCACAACTATACCTGGTTACCTATGATGATTCCTCCGAAAGGATTGCAGGTCACGAACTGAAGAAAGAGTGAAGGGATTGCGCCCCTTCCTTGTTGAATCTGATGTAAATTGTGACTATTTAGAAACGTTTCTGTGAAGGTCTCTGATTTAACAGATGAGGCTCGACAAGGAGTTCTGGGAGAATTCCGTGTGAGAAGAACTAGAAGAAAGGCGAGATAAATTTTGTTGCGACTGGAAACGATCCGCATTAATAAGGAATTCAATTGGCTGTCAGAAGAGGAGTGTGAGAGAGATTGTCTGCTGCATATTATTGTCAAAGATTTAACAGATCAGGGAAGGGGGGAAGAGGATGAATACAAGGCGGCATCAAGGAGATGCTGCTAGCTAGTTCCTTGTCGGGAGCTTGTAGCCGCTTCCCTCAGGACCTCGATTCTTGAGTATTCTCAGAAAAGTCAGCTTATCGAAGAGCTTTCTTGAATGGTCTCGCACAAAAAAGATAAAGAAAGATTTAAAGCGTCTGAAGAGCTATTATGAGCGCAATGTTAAGGAGTACTTCGAATTTATAGAGGGCAAAAGCTAGAACAAAAGCACCTCACTGGCGCAGAGAAAGGGATTCTGAAAAGGCTTGAGAAAAGCTGCATCAAGCCATACTCATGCCGAGCGGCGGACATAGAGTGATATTGCTGATGTGATAGAATCGATTAAATGGTGTTGTATGGTTTAGTTGTCTGATGAACTAAACTTAATTGTCTTTAAACAGTAAGCTGTCATGCTTTGTTCCGAACACTCTCAAAGAGGGAGGACGACAGGATCATACAAGGAGGCCAATTTCACATTTTCAATGCTGGCAATTTGTGAACTGTTGAGGAGATACTAAAGATACATGGCACAGAAGGGAAAAGGGAATCATTATGATTAATGAAGAAAGATACCAGAAAAGAGAAGTGCGCTGATTGATAAAAACAAATTATTTCGACTTGAATAAGGATCCAACAACATTTCAGCGTTCAACTATGTGATTCTGATAATGGAGGCAACTATTGTCTGTGCATTTCTGGTATTATTATTACTTTTGCTTTCTGGAGATTCAACACGCAGAGTATGATTTTACTTTTGGATAGTACCAATGTTGGATTAAATTTAGTTTTGTACTTACTTTTTGTTATTTTCAAGTCTATATGAGCGTTACTATGCATTTTGTTCGTGACAAACTCATGATAATATACAAACTGGCGCACTGGACAGGAATTCCTCTTACCTACATACATAAGTACTAAATGCTTATGCTTTTGTTTATTTCCTTTATTCTTTTACTTATTCTGAAAATCTGATCTCATTATAATAATAATGAGATTGAATTTAATTCGTTCATTACGCGCTGTACATTAATTTCTTTTCTACTGTTTTAAGTTTGTATTGATGTCCCGATAATGATTTTCGATAATACTTAAGGACTATTCAAGATTCAAATTTTCTCTCGGTAATTTGATTCTCATGCATGCGAGTTGTATGATAAAGGGATTGGTTACATTCTTTTAATCCTACTAGTAAATCGTTTTTCTGCAAAAACCACCCTGAGAAAACTAAAAGTAATACTTTTGTTCATTTGATGTAAAATAATGAGTAAACGTTTTCGCACTTTTGTTTTATACATGCATGCGTTCTCTATCATGATTTATTTACATGCATGATTTTAAGTTGTTCGTATGATGCGCACATATGAAGGAATATTTAATATACATGTAAATACATATGAGAGATTTTAATGTGATAATATGATGGTTGAACTTAGAGAAATGTATGATTGCATAAAGATTGTGATAAATTGCTGTGATAATATTTAACTTTGATGTGAATCTTGGTATTGAGTTTATTTGCAGGTTGATTTGAACACATATATGGATACACTAATATGTATGCGATAAAGGTTGCTTGACTATTTGGTACATACGATTCTTGTTGCTAAGCATATTTACAAATTGTTCCTCTTGAATGATGTAGTGCTATTTTTCAGGATACAGATTAGAGAGTTATCATAAATATTTTGATATATGGTTATTTGTTGAAGGGTACACATGGAACAACCTTGACTAATGATACGATAGATTTTTTACATTGACTCATTATATTAACTATTTGATGTATTCAAGAGATTAATTATTCGGATATGCGGGAACATATCTATACCAATTAATACCAATTAAGTTGTTATGAATACATGCATGAAAAGCTTTGTTGTTGATTATATGTGACATAGGAGGTCTATCGATGTCAAAATCCATTGCTGTTTATTTATGTCAAAAAAAGGACTCAATGCATATAATCGTTTATATGTTATGGAAAATTTCAAAAATTGCTAGTTTCATTAAATTAATATTCTCTCACATTGTACAATGAGGATTCAAACTAAGCGATAAATAGTGTTGATTTTATGTGAAGTATAAAAGTATATAGAACTCACACGATTTCAAAGGGAAACCTCATATTGATCATTGAAGTATAGTGGTGAGTATCCGTGCCTTTTACCAATTTGTCAATAGTATGAAAAACATGTGATGAAATTATTCGATGTTATGTATGAAAGTGCGGTTATATACTACGAAAAAAGAAGACTAGAGAATTGAGAAAAGGCATTTTAAATTCACATTCCGATTCCATTTTTTGACCTTCACCTTCCGCATGTATCATTGGTATCGCTTATCCCAACAATGATATCAAAGCTAGAATGCTCTTAGATGATTGGAAAATGATTTAAGTCCCCTCATTAAAGTTTGAATGCATTTTAATTGCTAAAGACTTGTTAAAACCATAGGATTACAAGAAGACTTTAGGAGCTAAAAGAGCTCAAGGTCTCTCTAAGGATTTAAACTTGATACTTTTATTGATAGAATTGCTAAAGTTTTCAGAGTGTTTCAAAGAATTCAGATTCTTGAAGAATGTAAGTTTGAAACTAAAGGAAGACTCCGTAAAGTACAAGACTTCCATCATAACGGTTAAGAGGAGTTAAGAAGGAACTACTATTAAGCTTTTCGACAGGATTATTTAGACATCCTGAGATTGCTACAAGCACCCCACGTGCACCACATTTTTAGCGGTTGGCATGATCCACCCACCATCGCTTTTGCACCGACAGTGTCACCCACTCTTACGCGTACGCACATTCGCTCGTCTCTTTCGAGAGGGTAGGGGCCCTACGAGGATCGCCACACCAGAGAGTGAGAGGGTGAGGCGCCCAGCATGCAGACGCTGCTCGCCGGATAGTGGGAATGGCGCACACACGGGGCCTGATCCAACCCCATGCCAGCTCTTCCCATTCACTTGACCTCCTCCTTCCCGACACTGTTCTTCATATAAAGCTCATAGGGTATTGAGTTGGTGATAGATCGAGTCCTCAGGCAAACCATTTATAGTCTAGAGCAATACAGAGACTAGGTACCACCAATTCCATGGGTGTAATGGCTTCAAGCCCATAGGCAAACTTGAATCAAGTGAATTTATTTGCCACTTTATAATTAGTATGATAGGTTGAGAGAATTGATGGCAATAACTGGTCCCATCATTTGGGAGATTCTTCAATTAATTTTTTCAGCATGATTAGCAAAGTTGTTAGTACTTTTAGCTAATCCATTTGGCCAAGGGTAGTATGGTGTGCTAAACTTATGAAGGATAATGAAATCCTTGGTTAATGCTAGAATGAGTGTTGATATATTTAGGTAGTGATGTGTGTGAATGCTCTAGGACCACCAGGGCAATTTTTTCCCTCTTTAGGAGGTTTTTTTCCCCCGGCTTGTATATACGCCTATTTCCCTAATGGGCTACTTATCTTTGTACATTCTCTAGTAATACATTCAGTATTGTGTGTTGTGCTCCAAGCTTCTTCTTCTTCCTTGTGCTGTTCGCGTGCTTCCGCAAACATCTAACTCCAACAATTGGTATCGGAGTAGGCCACCGTTTAATCCAGGGCATCTTTTACACCTCTCCGGTTGTAGTCTTAGATTCGCACAAAATTTGGTGAGCATACTGATGGTGTTTCAGAGATCAAAACCGCTTTGCTTTGTCATGTTGAAATCGCGATTTGAGCTCGTTTCGGCCTCCGAACGCACTATCATAGCACTTGTGCAGGCCATTTCATCTTTTTGTGCCAAAGGTATATACCTATCTTGTTTCGCCAGTATAAGCGTCTCAAAGTCTGCTACAAGTTTAGTAGAACTTGTCTGGGCAGTTTTGTTCAACTTTTTGAGATACAATGAATTTTCTGCATCAAGGTATTTTAGTCACCGGCCATGGCTGAAAGCAGTGATGTATTTTGTATGTTGGCTGTTGAGGATAAGTTGGATGGTACCAACTACCCGTTGTGGGCTTATATGATGTGACATGTATTGGTTGCAAAAGGACTATGGAACGTTTGTGCAGGGTGTTGAAAAATGTCCTATCGCACCTGCAACTGTTACAACTGCAGGTATTGAAGCTGATGCAGAAGGTGTCAAAGAAGATGATATTCTGCATTTTCCTGTTCGTGTTGTGGTTTCTGCTACACCTACTGTAGAGCAAATTCGTTGGGATGGCAAAGATGCCCAGGCACATGCATTGATAGCTTTGTCTGTCAAACGTGACATTATTCCTCACATTCGCTCTTGCAGAACGGCTAAGGATGCTTGGGATACACTTACCACATTGTACCAAGCTAGGAATGAGGCTCGTGTTGCTTACCTCCGAAAACAGTTGGAGAGTGAGCACATGAATGAAGGTGATTCTATGGACAATTTTCTAATAAAGATCAAAGACTTGAAGGAACAGTTGATTTCTGCTGATGAGGTTATACCAGATAGCTCACTTGTGTAGATCGTTCTGGATGGTCTTCCTGATTCATATCAGAGTTTCGCTTCTACTCTTCGCTTGATGATGAAAGGCAATCCAAACGCCTTGTCATTTGAGGAGTTAGTTTCTGTTTTGTTGCAAGAAGATTAGTCTAGGCAAAACAGGTCTATTATGCATATTGCAGATCAAGCTTTCCTGGCTAGTCAGAAGGGCAAAGGAAAATGGAGCTCTTCTACTAATAAGCAGAAATCTGCAAATGCTGCACATTCGAAGAAGGAAGATAAAGATGAGAAGAAACAAAAAAAGCAAAAATTGTTTTGCAAGTATTGTAAAGGGAATGATCATATCATAAAGAATTGTCCAAAATTGGTTGCAAAAGAGGCAAAGAAAAAGGAGGCTTGAATGGTTGTTGCAGAGGCCTCTACACCGAAAACAAATTCTGTTAATCTTGTGCAGGATGAAGAATGGGTGTTTACTATTGTTTGCAATTTTGATCCATCTTCTCATGAGCAGTGCATGTCTACACTAGAATCAGATGTTTGGTACTTTGATGGTGGGGCGACCAAACATATTACCTCACAGCACAGTTTCTTCTCTTCACTCGAGTTTGCCCCTATAGGGAATACTTTTACATGCGCCAACAACTCCTCTTATCCTGTTATGGGAGTTGGTAAGATCATTTTGACTACTGATCACAGTAGTTCTTTCACTTTGTCAGATGCTTTGTTTGTGCTAGGGATCAAGAAGAATCTGTCATCAATTTTTGCATTAGCCAAGATTGGCTTAGTTGTGAAATTTGTTGATGACAGATGTACAGTTCATGATCCGTCAAATGGCGATGTTAATTATTGTTTTTGGCATTTTATGTCGTGGGTTGTATAAGCTCATAGACTATGAAAGATCTATGAATGATTCAGCATGTGCAGTACATGATTCTCAGGCTATGTCAGATGCAAAGCTTTGGCATGCACGATTTGGTCATCTAAATTTTTCTAGTTTGCTACGCCTGTAGAAATCTGATATGGTGTCTTCTTTGTCCAAGCTTGAGGCACCTGGAAAACATGTATGTGAAGGCTGTATTTTGGGCAAAATGCAGTGTTCCTCCTTTCCAAAACATGGTTCAGTTCGGGCTACACAGAAACTGCAGCTTGTACATAGTGATGTTTGTGGTCCTATGCAAACACCTTCTTTTGGAGATTATCTTTACTTTGTGACTTTCATTGATGACTTTTCCAGGCATGCATGGGTATATCCACTCAAAGAAAAGTTCGAATTGTTTATGTGATTCAAACAATTTTTGGTTTTGGCTAAAAATCTATCAGCATGTAAAATGGGCACCCTCCGTTCTGATCGAGCGGGGGAATATATGTCTTCTGATTCTAATGCATTTCTAGCTAAACGTGGGATAAAACACCAGTGTACAATGTTGTATACACCTCAACAGAATGGAGTTGATGAATGAAAGAACAGGTCACTCATGGAGATGGCGAGGTGTATGGTCAAGAGTCAGGCTTTACCACATAGTTTATGGCTTGAGGCTGTCATGTGTGCAGCATATGTACTTAACAGGTGTCCCACTAAAGCGTTGCAGTCTATCACTCCATATGAGGCTTGGCATGATCGCAAGCCATCTGTTGCCCATCTACGTGTTTTTGATTGTCTGGCATATGCATTAGTGCATGAACAACATCGTAGAAAATCGGATGATAAAGCAGTAAAATGTATTTTTGTTGGGTATAGTTCAGAAAGTAAAGGCCATCGTCTATATCATCCATAGACTAAATGCATTCTGGTTAACCATGATGTTGTTTTTGTGGAAGATGCTATTCAACCATTGCTTTCATGTACTAAGGAGAAATCTGTTAGCTCAAAAGACATGTATGATACTTTGCTGCCTCTTTTTACAAGTGGATAGTCTAGTGGTGGTCCTAATGAGGCAACTTCTCAACCTTTGCAGGTTTCATGTGATGATGCAGATCATTCCATTTCTGATGCAGATTTACATGATGCACTTGTTGATGAGAGAGCTGATATTGAGCAGGCAAAAACTATGCCAAAATGGCTAGTTTAGACTTTGCGTGACAACAAATTAGATGCATCTCTGTCATATCGTTCTCGTTTAGGCTCTCATAGTGTGTCTTTTGCATCAGATTGCTATGCTATGGCTGCATCTAATCTCTATGATGAGAATGATCCCGTTTCATTTGATGAAGCACAAAATTCAAAAAATTGGATGGTTGCTATGCAATCTGAATATGATGCTATCATGAAGAATGGTACTTGGTCTTTATGTGACTTGCCTCTTCGCAAGAAGGCCATTCGTACTAAGTGGGTATACAAGCTAAAGCGTAAGCGTGATGGTACAGTTGACTGGTATAAGGCTAGGCTTGTTGCAAAGGGTTATGCACAGGAAAAAGGCATTGATTTTGATGAAACCCTTGCTCCTAGTTGTCGTATGACTACTGTTCGTAGCATCTGTGCACTTGCAACCCATCATGGTTGGAATGTACATCAGTTGGACATTAAAACATCATTTTTGAATGGCGAGTTGCATGAAGAAGTGTATGTTTTTCAGCCCCTTCGCTTTGTGCAGAAAGGGCATGAAAACCAGGCATGTAGGTTAAACAAGGCATTATATGGTTTAAAGCAAGCACCACATGCTTGGTATGAGAAGATACATGCCTATTTGCTTGCACATGGTTTTGAGAACAATCCAACTGAACGTACCTTATATATTAAGCGTGTTAATGATGTACTTCTGATCATTGTGGTTTATGTTGATGGCATGCTGCTTATTGGTCCTCATGAGAGGCATATTGCTGATTTTAAGGCTGATTTGCATGCTTCATTTGAGATGTCTGATTTGGGGCATTTGCATCATTGTTTGGGCATTGAGTTCATGCACGTTGATGGTGGAATGGCTTTGTGTCAAACAAAATACATTGACACATTATTGCAGTGTTTTGGCCTTGAAGACTATAAACCTATTGACACTCCTTTGAAGATAGGTTTACGTTGAGTCTTCATGATGCTGGAGATGCATTTGATGTTGTTCTCTATCAGCAAGATGTTGGATGCCTGATTTATTTATGCATTACTTGGCGAGATATTGAGTTTGTTGTCTCACAGATGAGCAGGTTTATGCATTGCCCAGGAGTCAAGCATTGGCAGGTAGTTAAGCGCATCTTTTGCTACTTGAGTGGTACTTAGTGACTTGGGTTGTTTTATCCCAAGGGGGGATCACTACCGCCAGATTTGCATGCTTTTTCTGACTCTGATTGGGTTAGTTGCTATGACCGTGTGTCCACTAGTGGCTTTTGCTTCATGCTTGGTAGCTCATGTATATCTTGGTTGAGCAAGAAGAAGCCTATTGTGGACACTTCCAGTTGTGAGGCTGACTATAGGGTGTTGAGATATCAAGCTCAACATGTGATGATCGAGGATGACACGTACCAGTTTTTCATTTCTCTGACATGTATAGTGGTCATGCCGATATATGTCAGGGATACTTCATTGAGCTTTATTAGATTTATCTACCGAGAGTGATGGCACATTTGTTTCTTGCCAGCTCACTCATTCGCGGACATTAGGTTTTTCCTTATGTACTGGTCTTTATATATTGCACTGGTTGTATTCTTGTTTTTTTAGGTCATTCTTGTAGATTCCTTTTTATGTAATAGAAGAAGAAGAAGAAGATCATTCTTCCTTGCCTCAATCTGTGTGTGTGCTTCTCCTTGGGAGTGAGAGTGTGTGTATGAGCTCTCTTCCTTATCTCCTTCCTCGTGACATGGTATCAGAGCCAGCGTGGCTGTAGAGAGCTCGTGGGGAAGGCGACGGTGAAGACTACGCGGCAAGGCGTGGAGAAAGCACGATTTCACAAACCGCCTTCGTTTGCTACGAAAATCATCGTGAAGGTAGAAGACCTCAAAATATTTTCGAGCGTTATCCCTTTAGGATCACTTGTTTTTGTCAGATCGAAGTTTCGGAGCCATCTTGACCTCCGTTTCGAGCCCGCAAGGTGGGGCCCACAGAAAAACTAGGTCAGTTTCAGAAATTGTAACTTGCATTGTGTTCGGCAACACTCATATATTCCAGATCCAGAATTTCAAGCGATTCCGTGTACTGTTGATACACGAAAACTGTGTTTTTCTAAGATCAAACTGTCACGTCATAGTGCGACAGTGTTCAAGCAGAAGTGCTACTTGTAGTGTGTTGCGGTGTTGTGAATTGTTGCAGAAATGGCAAACGTGGATGGAATGAGTCAGTTTATGAGCGATAAGCTAGACAAGAACAACTTCCATGCTTGGAGATTCAGAATGACGAATTTCCTGATGGGAAAAGGTTACTGGAAGTACATCAAAGGAGAGAATGAAAATGCTCTGCAGTTACCAGAAAGGAATCGGACTGCAGAACAGTTAAGAGCATATGAGGAATGGAATCAAGGAGCACGAAAGGTAATGTATTGGCTATCTGTTAGCATACAGGTAGCATGATTGGACACATACAAGATGCCAAGACTCCAAAAGAGGCTTGGAACAATTTGGTCACATTGTACGAGACCATACAAAGGCACGGAAATTGCAACTCAAGAAGGAGCTGCATACATTGGAGAAAAAGAGCATGTCGGTAAGTGACTACACTCTAAAAATCAAAAGCATATGTGAGTCACTTGCATCTATTGGCGTGAATGTAGATGATGATGATAAGGTGGAAGTGTGCCTTCGTGGTTTAGGAGCTGCATATAAGCAGTTCAGAACTTCTATACAGACCAGGGAAAATATTCCGAATTTTGTTGATATGGTATCTATGCTGATTATTGAAGAAAAGAATCTTAGTGAGGATTCAAACTCCCAAGGAAAGCCCAGTTCTGAGCAGGTATTCTACTCTGGCAGAGGAAGAGGCAGAGGTAGAGGTTTTGGAAGTGGAAGAGGAAACAATAACAAAGACCAAGGTCAACAACAGAATCATGCAGGAGGAAGAGGACAGTTTCGAGGCAGGGGGAGCCAAAGAGGTCGCAAAAATTTCCAAAGAAATGATTCAGGTAATGATAGTAAAGGATGCTGGAATTGTGGTAAACCTGGACACTTTGAACGTGATTGCAGGTTGAAGAATCAAAATAACAGAAGGCAACAAAACAACTATGCATCCACAAGTGCAGATGATTCTGAGAAGCTGTTTATGGTGCAACATCACATGATGAATACGATGTATGCTGGTGTTTCAAAATCGAATGATAATGTCTGGTATGTTGATTCAGGTGCTTCAAATCACGTGACCAGTCATGCAGAATGGTTTAGTAGTTTGCAAAAAATGCCAGTTCCTGGATATGTTGAAACAGGTGATGATACATCGCATCCTATTGAGCATACAGGAAACATAGCATTGTCTATGGAGGACGGAGAGGTAAAACATCTCGCTGATGTACTGCATGTTCCAAATATAACAAAGAATCTAGTTTCTGTTGGACAATGGTTGACCAGGGATTACAAGTCAGGTTCAATGCTGATGGATTATATGTAGAAGAGTACAAGCAGGATGGACGATTGGTTGCCAAAGGAAACAAAGTGGGTAGGATGTTCACCTTAAATGTGAAGATTCCTGAAATGAATGCAGCCATGTTTGCAAAAGGTGCAGGAGTTATTGCAGATATAGAGATATGGCACAAAGGGATTGGACATGCAAACTTGCAAAGGCTGAAACTGATGCAGTCAAAGGAGATTGTCCATGGACTACCAAATTTCAAAGTTGCAGAAATGCAAAAGGTATGTGCAGCATGTCAATTTGGTAAACAATCAAGAGCATCATTTCCACATGACAAGCATGTTAGTGAGAATGTACTAGAAGTAGTACATACAGATGTTTGAGGTCCAGCAAAGACCACATCTATGGGTGGTTGCAGGTTTTATGTTACTTTCATTGATGACCATACATGCAAAGTATGGGTATATTTCATGAAAGAGAAGAGCGAGGTGTTTACTCATTTCTAGAATTTTAAAGTTATGGTGGAAAAGTAGACAAGGAAGTACATTCAGACATTAAGATCTGATGGAGGAGGTGAATACATGTCAAATGAGTTCAACAGTTTTCTAAAAAATCATGGAATTCGGCGTTAGTTTTCATGCAGGTACACACCACAACAGAATGGTGTTACATGTCAAATGAGTTCAGCAGTTTTCTAAAAAATCATGGAATTCGGCGTCAATTTTCATGCAGGTACACACCACAACAGAATGGTGTTGCTGAACGCAAAAACAGACATATTGCAGAAATAGCAAGAGCCTTAATGGATGAGAAGAATATGCCTCATTGTTATTGGGCAGAAGCTGTGCATACTGCTGTATATATCATGAACAGAACTTTGACTGCTGTTGTACATCAAGTTACACCTGAAGAGAAGTTTACAGGTAAAAAGCCAAACTTATCACATCTGACAGTTTTTGGCTGTATTGCATATGTACATGTTCCAGATGAGTTGAGGACGAAGCTTGATCCGAAAGCAGAAAAATGTGTCTTCATTGGATATTCCCTTGAGCAAAAGGGGTACAAATGTTATAACCCACTCACACGACAGGTGAAGGTGAGCAGAGATGTGGTATTTGATGAAATGTCAAGCTTCTATGCAGATGCCAAAGAAGGACTGAATCTAGAACCAAATGACAAAGAAAATGCTGAAAAATCTAGTGCAGAATCTCAAGTTTTGAGTGGACCGGATGCATCACCAAGCAATAGTTCCAACTCAAATCCATGGAGTGGAAGATTGCGTGGAAATTTCAGTCCAGCAAATTCATCAAATACATCCAAGAAAGGTAAAGAAAAGCTTTCTGCTGGTAGTAAAACAGGTGCAGGTTTTGAAGACGTTGATGGAGATTCAAGCAGTTCAGAAAAGAGTCTTGATGAGGAACTTGGATTGCCCTCTGTGAAGACTCCAGGAGTAAGAAGGGCACATGCAGATGATACAAGAAGAAGTGATCCAGGACCAAGAAGATCTGGGAGGATGCGTAATTCAGTGCAACGATTGACATATGATAGTTACATGGCTCGCCATTGTGCCTACATGACAAAGGTAATACAAGATGTTGAACCTTTTTGTTTTGAAGATGCAATTGGTAATGTAGATAGGGAAAAAGCTATGGATGAGGAGATGGCTGCACTTTATGGAAATGATACATGGAAGCTGGTTCCATTGCCGCAAGGAAAGAAATCCATAGGCTGCAAATGGGTTTACAAGGTAAAGCATAATGCTGATGGTAGCATAAGCAGGTATAAAGCACGATTGGTAGCTAAAGGATATGCACAGACATATGGCATTGATTATGAGGAAACATTCAGCCCTGTAGCTAAAATGTCTATTGTTAGGACACTTGTTGCATTAACTACAACAAAAGGATGGACTTTGCATCAGATGGATGTGAAGAATGCTTTCCTACATGGTGAGTTACAGGAAGAAGTATATATGGACCAGCCACAAGGATATGAAGATTCAAAGCATCCAGAATATGTTTGCAGGTTGCAAAAGGCTTTGTATGGGCTGAAGCAGGCTCCGCGTGTATGGCATGCAAGGATTGCTGATTACTTAACCAGCATTGGGTTTTCTATGTGTGATGCAGATCACTCACTATATGCAAGGAAGGCTGATGATGTCATCACTATTGTGGCTATTTATGTTGATGACCTGATTGTAGGTGGTGATAATGAAGAAAGCATCAAAGAGGTAAAGAAACTTCTTATGCAGGAATTCGACATGAAAGATCTTGGTGTGCTGCGCTATTTCTTGGGCATTGAGTTTATACATACATAAACAGGTATATGGATGTCGCAAAGGCAATATGCCTTGAATATGCTGCAAAAGTATGGTATGGCTGATTGTAAGCAAATTTCTATGCCTTTAGATCAAAATTTGAAATTGGATACTACATCAGGTGAAGCATTGGAAAATGCTACTATGTATAGGAAAATTGTGGGAAGTCTTATATATCTTACAATTACAAGACCTGATTTAAGCTACACTGTTGGACTTGAAAGTCAGTTTATGCAGGTTCCCAGGAAGCCACATTTGGATGCTCTGAGGCGCACTCTACGTTATGTGAGTGCTACTTTGGATTATGCATTGTTTTATGAAGCTGGTGTAGAATTGCAGGTTCATGGATACACCGATGCAGATTGGGCTGGTAGTACTTCAGATAGAAGATCTACTAGTGGTTTTCTTTTCTCACTTGGAGGTGCAGCTATTACATGGAGCAGTAAGAAGCAACCCACTGTTGCTTTGTCGAGTACAGAGGATGAGTACAGAGGTGCTGCCATGGCATCATGTGAGGCGTCATGGCTGGAGATGTTACTTGCAGATTTAGGTGTGGAAGTGCAAAAGCCTATCACTATCTATTGTGATAATCTTAGCAGCATACAGTTAGCACGGAACCCTGTTTTCCATGCTAGAACAAAGCATATCGAGGTACATTATCACTTCATCAGAGAGAAGGTATTAGCAAGTGATATTGATCTTGTTTATGTGAGAACAGATGAGCAGGTTGCTGATATTTTTACCAAAGCACTTGGAGCTGAGAAGTTGAAGAAGTTTCAAAAGATGCTTGGATTACAGGATATGGTATTGAGCTTGAGGGGGAGTGTTGAGATATCAAGCTCAACATGTGATGATCCAGGATGACACGTACCAGTTTTTCATTTCTCTGACATGTATAGTGGTCACACCGATATATGTCAGGGATACTTCATTGAGCTTTATTAGATTTATCTACCGAGAGTGATGGCACATTTGTTTCTTGCCAGCTCACTCATTCGCAGACATTAGGTTTTTCCTTATGTACTGGTCTTTATATATTGCACTGGTTGTATTCTTGTTTTTTTAGGTCATTCTTGTAGATTCCTTTTTATGTAATAGAAGAAGAAGAAGAAGATCATTCTTCCTTGCCTCAATCTGTGTGTGTGCTTCTCCTTGAGAGTGAGAGTGTGTGTATCAGCTCTCTTCCTTATCTCCTTCCTCGTGACATAGGGAAGCTTTCACAGCGACTGTTGAGTGTGTGTAGTTCAGACGCCTTATGGCTGATTTGGGTGTTGGTCAGTCTTCTGCCACCACCATCTTTACTGACAGTCAGAGTGCATTGGCAGTTGTGAGGAACCCTGTGTTCCATGATCGCACTAAGAACATTGAGGTGCATTATCATTATGTTAGGGAGAGGTTCTCTTCTGGGGAGATCAGCTTGGCATATGTGCCCACGCAGGAGAACATTGCAGACCTTTTCAGGAAGGCTCTGCCTAGGGAGAAGTTTGAGGCTTTCCGCAAAGCTTTGGGCTTCCTTCCTTTTGTGGAGTGATTTCCACATAGCTTGGCACTTCCTTATACATGAGTGCTAGCTACTTGTTCACCGCATCATTCCCAGGGGGGATTTGTTGATATATTTAGGTAGTGATGTGTGTGAACACTCTAGGACCATCCGGGCACTTTTTTCCCTCTTTAGAAGGTCTTTTTCCCCCGACGTGTATATATGCCTATTGCCCTAATGGGCTACTTATCTTTGTACATTCTCTAGTAATACATTCAGTATTCTGTGTTGTGCTCCAAGCTTCTTCTTCTTCCTTGTGTTGTTCGCATGCTTCCGTAGATGTCTAACTCCAACAATGAGATAATTCACAAAGTGTGTACCTCCTTTTGATACGAGTTCTAAGGGAAGACCGAAATGGGGAAAAACATCTTGAGTAAGACACTTAGCTACCATTGTAGCAATCACATGTTTCATAGCCCTAGCCTCAGCCCATCATGTGGCATAATCAGTACAGATGATGATATACTAGTTGTTATTGGAGATCCCAAGGGGAGATATAGGAATGATGAAATCAAGGCCCCATTTCTCGAATGGTTCTAATGGCATAAATGACTTAAGGGGAAGATTTTGGTGAGGGAAAGGTTGCTCGATATGTTTACAAGGGTCATATGACAAAGTATACTTATGGACGTCTCTATGAGAGGTTGGCCACCACAAGCCACTCTGTAAGATTTTGTGGATGGTAAGTTCAACCAAAAAATGACCGCCAATAGGGTGAGTATGAGCCAAGTGGATGACCGATTCAACTTCATGCATTGGTACATAGTGGAGCCAAGGACCAGAGGGGTCATAGTAGTATAACTATCCAATGATTAATAAAAAACATTGGCTATATTGTGCCAAGCATTTTTGGGCCATAGAAGGGAGATTGTATGGAGCTACTTCAATAGTTAAAAATGTGAGTAACAAATCATAGTACTTTTGGGTGAGGTCAAGGGGAAGAGGAGGCTCGATAGGGTGCAAAGTGTAGATAGCCAAAGGATCATTGTTAATGCCTTGAGCAGGTTCACTGTTATCTAATTATGGTAAAAATTAATAATCACATGGGAGAAACTTGATTGAAGTATGATGTCAAAGTCAAACTCTTGAAATAATAAGACCCATCTAGCCAATCAATCATCGAGAGTTTGTTGCTTGACTAGATAATTCAAGGTCAAATATCAACATGGAAAGTGAAGTTTTCTCTAGGTAAATAATGCCAAAGTTTCTTTTATAGAATAGACAAATCCTTAGAGAAATTTGTTCGATCATAAAGTAATTATGCTCAGGTGGTGCCAATTGACAACTAGCATAGTAAACACGGTGGTACCATTTAACTTGATACTACATCAAAATACTACCAATTGCAATATTGGAGGAATCAACTATTGTTATATTTGGGCAGTGATGTGTATGAACACACTTAGGATCATCGAGGCACTTCTTTACCTCTTTACGAGGTGTTTTTTTCCTAGGTTGTATATACGCCTATGACCGTAACAGGTTACTTATCTTTGTACATTCACTTGGTAATACATTCAATATTGTGTGTTGTGCTCCAAACTTTTTCTTCTTTCTTGTGTTGTTTGCATGCTTCGAAAGACCTCAAAGCTCCAACAAATGGTATCACAGTAGGTCGCCACTTCATCTAGGGCATTGCTAACACCCCTCCGATCACACTTGCAGAATCGTATGAAAATTGGTGAGCATACTCAGCATGATTAGGAGTTCAAAACAACTTTGTTGTGTGATGTCAAAATTTTGATCTGAGCTCGTTTCGGCCTTTGAATGCACTATCATACTGCCTATGTAGGCAATTTTGTCCTTTTGTGCCAAACATATATACATGTTTCGGTTCGCTAGTACAAGCATCTCAAAGTTTGGTATAGGTTTAGCAAAGCTCGATAGCCTAGTTCTGTTCAACTTTTTGAGATACAATCATTTTTTTGCATCAAGGTATTTTAGTCAGTGGCCATGGCTGAAAGCAATGATGTATTCCGTATATGGGCTATTGTTGGATGGTACCAACTACCCATTATGGGCATACATGATGCATCATGTATTAGTCACAAAAGGATTATGGAATATGCGTAGGGTGTTGAAAAATGACCTACTTCACGTGCAAATACAATTATTGAAGGTAATGCAAATGGCATTGAAGATGAAGATCTTCAAATTCTTGTTTGTGCTCTGGCTCCTATTGCACCTACTACAAAGCAACTTCATTGGGATGGTAGAGATGTTCACACACATGCATTGATAACTTTATCAGTAAAATATACCATAATCCCTTATACTCACTCTTACAAAATACCAAAGGATGATTGGCATCTACAAACAATGGTTAATGCCCATTCTTCATTCTACACAAGATTAGTAGACTCTATTTTGGGTGTAGAGGCCTCTGCAACAACCATTCCAGCCTCTTGCTTCCTTGCCTCTTTAGCAACCAATTTTGGATAGCTCTTTATTACATGATCATTTCCTTTACAGTATTTTCAAAACAATTTCTGTTTTTTTGTTTTCTTCTCTTCTCTGTCTTCCTTCTTCGATTGTGCAAAACTAGCGAATTTCTGACTAAACTTTGTGCAAAATAACAGAGACTAACTCCTCAAATGTTAAGGCATTTGGATTGCCTTTCATCATCAAACGAAGAGTAGAAGAAAAACTCTTGATATGATACAGGAAGACCATTTAGAACAGTGTGCACAAGTGAATTGTTAGGCAAGACTTCATCAACAGAAATCAACTCTTCCTTCAAATCTTTGATCTTTGTCAGAAAATTGTGCACGAAATCTCCTTCATTCCTGTGCTCACTCTCCAACTGTTTTCAAAGGTAAGCAACACGAGCCTCATTCCTTACCTGGTATAACTTGGTAAATGTATCCCAAGAATCCTTAGCTATTCTGTAAGAGCGAATGTGAGGAATAATGGCACGTTTGACAGAAAAGGCTATCAATGCATATGCCTAAGCATCTTTGCCATCCCAAATTTTTTTTTCTATAGTAGGTGTAATAGGAACCACAACAAAAATAGGAACATGAAGAATATCACCATCTTCAAGGCGATCTGCACCACCTTCAGCAACTATGTTTGCAAGTGAAATAGGACTTTTTCAACACCACACATAATATTCCATAGTCCTTTTGCAACCAATACATGATGCATCATATAAGTCCACAATGGGTAATTTGTACCATCCAACTTATCCTCAACAGCCAACATATGAAATACATCATTGATTTTAGCCATGGCCACTGACTAAAATACCTTGATGCAAAAAATGACTGCATCTGAAAAAGTTGAATAGAACTACCCTAATGAGTTCTGCTAAACCTGTAGTAGACTTTGAGATGCTTATACTCGTGAACTGAAACTTGTATATATCTTCGGCACAAAAAGACAAAATTGCCTACACAAGCATTGTGATAGTTCGTTCAAAGGCCGAAATGATCTGAGATCATGATTTTGGCACGATATAGCAAAGCTATTTTGATCTCCTAATCACCCTGAGTATGCTCACAAGATTTCATGCAATTTTGAGACTGTGATTAGAGGGTTGTGGACGATGCCCTAGATGAAGCGACGACCTGCTCTAATACCAATTATTGGGGTTTGAGGTCTATGAAAGCATGTGAATAGCGCAAGGAAGAAGAAGAAGCTTGGAGCACAACACACAATACTCAATATATTACCACTAAAATGTACAAAGATAAGTAACCCACTAGGGCTATAGGCGTATATAAAATTTGAGGAAAAAACCTCCTAAAGATGGAAAAAAGTGCCTCGAGGGTCCTATTGTGTTCACACACATCACTACCTAAATATATCAATAGTAAAATGGGCACCCTCCATTATGATCGAGGAGGGAAATATATTTCTTCTCATTCAAATGCATTTCTCACTGAGTGTGGGATAAAACATCAGTGTACATGCTGTAAGCACCTCAACAAAATGGATTTGATGAAAGAAAGAGGAGATGGCAAGGTGTAGGTCAAAAGTTAGGCTTTACCACATAGCTTCTGGCTTGAGGTTGTTATATCTACAACATATGTACTTAACAGATGTCCCACAAAAGAACTATAGTCTATCACTCCATATGAGGCTTGGCATGGTTGCAAGCCATCTGTTGCTCATCTGTGTGTCTTTGATTGTCAGGCATATGCATAAGTGCCTAAACAACGACACAAAAATCTGATGATAAAGTAGTAAAATGTATTTTTGTTGTGTATATTTCTGAAAGAAAAGGATATTGACTATATCATCCATAGACTAAATGCATTTGGGTTAGCCATGATGTTGTTTTTGTGGAAGATGCAATCCAGCCATTACTTTCATGTACTAAGGAGACATCAATAAGCTTTAAGGATGATGCTTTGCTGCCTCTTTATACAAGTGGATAGTCAAGTGCTGGTCCAAATGAGGTGATTTCATAGCCTTTATAAGTTTCACATTATGATGTAGATAATTCCATCTATGAGGCATATTTACATGATGCACTTGTTGATGAGAGGGTTGATATAGAGGAGGCAAAAGACTACACCCAAATGGTTGGTGTTGACTTCTCAGGATTGCAAATTAGATGCACCTTTGTCATATCATACATGTTCAGGCTCTCATAATACTTCTTTTGCATCCGATTGCTATGCAATGGATGCCTCTGGTAATTGTGATGAGAATGAGCATGTTTCTTTTAATGAAGCATAAAATTTAGAAAATTGGATGGCTATTATGCAATTAGAATATGATGCTATTATGAAGAATGGTACTTGGTCTATATGTGATTTTCCTCGAGGCAAAAAGGCCATTGGCACTACTTGGGTATACAAGCTAAAATTTAAGCCTAATGGAATAGTTAACATGTATAAGGCTAGGCTTGTTGCAAAAGGTTATGATCAAGAGAGAGGCATTGATTTTGATGAGACCTTTGCACCCACATGTTGAATGACCACCGTTTGTAGCATCTGTGCACTTGCAGCTCATCATGGTTGGAATGTACATTAGTTGGACATTAAAATTGCACTTTTGAATGGTGACTTACATGAAGAAGTGTATGTATTTCATGTTGATATATTTAGGTAGTGATCTCTATGAACTCTCTAGGACTATTGGGCACTTTTTTCCCTCTTTAGGAGGTTTTCTCCCCTAGCTTGTATATACGCCTATAACCCTAACGAGTCACTTATCTTTGTACATAATCTTGGTAATACATTCAATATTGTGTGTTGTGCTCCAAACTTCTTATTCTTCTTTGTGCTTTTTGTGTGCTTCTGCGGACCTCAAAATCCAACAATTGGTATCAAAGCAGGACGCCACTTCATCTAGGGCATCATCAACACCCTGTCAATCACAGTCTCAGAATCGCATAAATATTGATGAGCATACTTAAAGGGATTAGGAGTTCAAAATAGCTTCATTTTGTAGTGCCAAATTTGCAATCTGAGCCCGTTTTGACCTTTGAACATACTATTGTAGTGCATATGCAAGCAATTTTGTCTTTCTGTGCCAAAGATTTATTCAGGTTTTGGTTTGCCATTATAAGCAGCTCAAATTCTACTATAGGTTTAGTAGAAGTTGATAGGGTAGTTTTATTCAACTTTTTGAGATATAGTCATTTTTATGCATCAAGGTATTTTAGTCAATGGCCATGGCCAAAAGTAGTGATGTATTTTGTATGTTGGATTTTGAGGATAAGTTGGATGGTATCAATTACCCACTATGGGCTTATATGATGCATCATGTATTGGTTGCAAAAGGACCATGGAATATTGTGCAGGATGTTGAAAAATGTCCTATTACACCTGTAAATATAGTTACTAAAGCTGATACAAATGGCATTGAAGATGGTGATATTCTTCAGGTTCCTATTCATGCTATGATTCCTGTTGGAGCTACTATAGAGCATCTTTGTTGGGATGGCAAAGATGCTCAGGCACATGCATTGATAGCCTTGTCTATTAAACATGCCATTATTCCTCACATTCACACTTGCAAAACAACAAAGGATACTTGGGATACACGTACCACTTTATACCAGGCAAGGAATGAGGCTCGTGTTGCTTACCTCCAAAAACAGAACACCCTCTTTTGGAAATTATCTTTACTTTGTGACTTTCATTGATGAGTTTCATGTACAGTGTTGTATACACCTCAATAGAATGGAGTTGCTGAAAGGAAAAACATATCACTCATGGAGATGGCGAGGTGTATGGGCAAGAGTCAGACTTTACCACATAGCTTTTGTCTTGAGGCTATTATGTGTGCAGCATATGTACTTAATAGGTGTCTCACTAAAGCATTGATGTATATCACTCCATATGAGGCTTGTCATGGTCGCAAGCCATCTGTTGCTCATTTGGGTGTCTTTGGTTGTCTAGCATATGCATTAGTGCATGAACAACAACACAGGAAATTGGATGATAGAGCAATGAAATGTATTTTTGTTGGGTACAGTTCTAAAAGCAAAGGCTATCATTTGTATCATCCACATACTAAAGGCATTCTGGTTAGTTGTGATGCTATTTTTGTGGAAGATGTTATTCAGCCATTACTTTCATGTACTAAGGACACATCTATTAGCTCCAAAGATATGTATGATACTTTGCTACCTCTTTTTCATAAAAAGTGGAGAGTTTAGGTGAGGGAGGAGAGATATTCAACTCTATTGTCTCTCTCTCTCTCTGTGAGAAAGCCATGGATCTTGGCTACATATCCCTCGTCAGCCACTTCTACATAGAGAAAGCCATGTTTGTACCTAAGTCACGAACCCTTAGGGACTTGCGCCAAGGAGACTAAATCTCGTTTGCCACACAGGTGGGGAATTGACACACGCTTATTTGTCAATCCGACGAACCAACCTAACCAAACATATGAGGACGTGTGCACACGTGATGGAAAGTGAAGTGGTTCAGCTCGGATGCATGAGAAAAGACTAATCTACCTCTCTAACTCACTTAACTACTGAAAGGGTCTGCCGCGATACCACTTACAATCGTTTTCACTAAGTCGAGGATTTCTCCTAGCTGCAAACTCTGAATATGGGCAATAGGGGGTTCATTTCAAAGCTCTCGACAAGGCGCTTCTATTGGAGGTGGTTTCACTGAATTTTGACAACCACTCTTCAAGTTATGACCAAAACAGTGAATGGTAGGAAGCACACACACTCACCCCACAACTCCTACTTGCTCACACACACACTACAATAGCTCAAAAGTGAAAGAATGGGGTAGATAACAGTCCTACACACATATTCCAAGCTTCACACACACACAAAAGATCATAGAGAAGATGAAAATCTGCAAGAGAGAAGCAAATTCGAAATTCAGGAGCTCTCCTTCTTCACAATGGCAAAAAGTCTCTACAAAGAGTCACAAAGTGACTTATATACATGTGACCTAAAAATGGTCCTTTCACACAAGTGACCGGCACTTTATTGACTAATCTCTATTCTCCTACTATTTTACAAGAAATATATTACAATGATTTGGGATTATTCATCTAGAGCACTCCTCTAGTGCATTTACATGGCTTTTCAGAGAATTCCTAAGATTTTGAAGAAGAAAAATATGCCCATTAATTTGAAAATTTTGGGGCTCCCCTTTCATGCCTCTTTGCTCTGCAACATTCTCCCCCTCTTTGTCTCTGTCGTCCCTTGACAGGCTTTTGCTTCTCGTTTATAGCTCGTCTAAGACTTCTGAGTACACACACTCAGTGATCGAAGAAGCAATAAGGACTGTTAGAGAATTTTTTACTTTATCCGAGATATGTCCTTTGCTTTTGTTTGCCCCTTGGTATTCCTTATATCACAAATCTGGGTTGCTGTGTTAAATCGGGCTGCCACGCACGCCATCAATGGCTAAGAATGTGATGTTCTTACTCACTCTCTTCAACTTTTTAGCCTCTGCCTCTTTCTAGCTTTTGTTCTTCTGATTTGTCTTTATCTTCACACATCTGACCTATTGTATTCCTTTGAGCCTGTTTACTTTCTGCCACCGCACGCCTTAATTCGCTGACCTCTACTCTCTTTTAAGAGAGCATTGCATTTCAAAGGTCCTATTTCTGAATCTTCTTTGTCATCCTTCAGGACCTGTTCCATTTCTTCTCATCGCATGCATCCAATGGACGAGGAGACACCTCAGACCTTCAGACAATTGGTTATCTTATCCGATGAAGCATCCTACATGTTCTGTCTCTCTCCTTGACTTGTTTCGCTTCACCGCCAGCTCCTAGTGGATGAGGAAGTTGTGTGCAACCTCCCATGAAATGTCCTGGTTGTTATCTTTCTTTAATTCCACTCCTCAGGACCTGAGCCTTTGGCATTGTTGCCTGATGCGTGCCCCTACGGGGCTTTGGGCAGAGAGCTGTTTGTTTTCTTGATAATCTTTATTCTTTATTGAGCAGCTTTATTCTTTGATCTTCTTCTTCTTCTCTTTTTGCTTGATTCCCCTTCCATACGTCCCTCCTCCTGAACTCTGTCATCCCCGACAGGCTTTTTGTGGTGACGTGAATATGTTTGGATGACTTGTTGCTGTCGTTGATTCAGCAGATTTGCATGACACATCATAAATGAGAGAACTGATATAGAGGAGGCAAAAACTATGCCTAGATGGCTCGTGCAAACTTTGCAAGATAGCAAATTAGATGCACCTCTATCATATTGTACTTTTTCAAGATCTCATAGTGCTTCTTTTGCATCAGATTGCTATGTTATGGTTGTCTCTAGTTTGTGTGATGCGAATGAGCCTGTTTCCTTTGATGAAGCACAAAATTCAGAAAATTGGATGGCTGCTATGCAATCAAAATACGATGCTATTATGAAAAATGGTGCCTAGTCTTTATGTGACTTGCCTTTTGGCAAGAAGGCCATTGGCACTAAGTGGGTATACAAGCTGACGTGTAAGGTTGATGGAACAATTGATAGGTATAAGGCTAGGCTTCTTGCAAAGGGTTATGCTCAAGAAAGAGGCATTGGTTTTGATGAGATCTTTGCTCCTACATGCGGAATGGCTATTGTTTGTAGCATCTGTGCACTTGTAACTCATCATTGTTGGAACATACATTAATTGGACATTAAAACTGCATTTTTGAATGGTGACTTGCATGAAGAAGTGTACGTTTTTTATCCCCGTGCCTTTGTGCAGAAAGGGCATGAAAACAAAGTGTGTACATTGAAAAAGGCATTATATGGTTTGAAGCAAGCACCACGTGCTTGGTATGAAAGGATACATTCCTACCTGATTGCACATGCTTTTGAGAACAGTCTAAGTGAGAGCACCTTATATCTTAAGGGTTCAAATAATGTGCTTCTGATCATTGTTGTCTATATTGATGACATGCTACTCACTAGTCCTCATGAGAAGCATATTGCTGATTTTAAGGCTTATTTGCATGCCTCATTTGAGATGTTATATTTGGGGATTTGCATCATTATTTGGGCATTTAATTTATGCAAGTTGATGGCAAAATAGCTTTATGTCAAACGAAATATATTGACACATTATTGCAGTATTTTGGCCTTGAAGACTACAAACCTATTACCACTCCTAGAGAGACAATTTTACGATTGAGTCTTCATGATGTTGGAGATGCTTTTGATGTTGTTCTCTATCAGTAGATTGTTGGATGCCTGATTTACTTATGCATTACTCAGCCAGATATTCAGTTTGTTGTTTCACAGATGAGCAGGTTTATGCATTGCCCAAGTGTCAAACATTGGCAAGTAGTTAAGCACATCTTTCGCTACTTGAGTGCTACCTGATTACTTGGATTGTTTTATCCTAAGAGGAGATCACTACCACAAGATTTAAAATGCTTTTTTTGACTCTAACTGGGCTCATTGCTATGACACTGGTGTGTCCACCAGTGGTTTTTGCTTCATGCTTGGTAACTCATGCATATCTTGGTTGAGCAAGAAGCATCCTATTGTGGCCACTTCTAGGTTTGAGGCTGAGTAAAGGGCAACTTTCACAGTGATTGTTGAATGTGTATGGCTCAGATGCCTTATGGCTGATTGTTTGGAACATCAAGCTTACACTATGCTTGAGGTGGATTTGATCTACATCAAAAAATCTATGGTTTGGATTATGTCAAAATATCCATTGAAGCGTTCTTTTACCTATGATCATCTATGTATTTTTTTAAAACGATTTTTCATGTATCATTTACCATTGTAAAATGCTAGATCTTTACACATGTAAAAGGATTAAAAGAGATCCCAAATTCCATGAATTTGTGGTGGTCGAGTTGTAATCAATCAATCAATCAATCGCCTAAAAGTAGATCAAATTAGATATTCACTTTGCTTAGATTGTAGGAAAGTGAATTGATTCCCTCCAACAAATAATCCCTCCTTCATTTGAATTCAAATCCACTTGTAGAAGTTGTGGAGCACTTTAAGAGTCTATACAAAGACTTCAAATCACTTGTAAATTACATGGAAGCAATATACATACATGTGGCCATCATTATCTTGCTCCATTTTTTTGCATCATCTTCTTCAACAGTAATAAGCTTGCAAAGATTGCTGCTCTCTCTATAGAGCTCCAAATTGGATGAACGAGGACACATTGAAAATTATTAGTGTCTAGTTGTTGGAGATAGACGTCTGCGGAAGCACGCGAACAACACAAGGAAGAAGAAGAAGCTTGGAGCACAAACACACAATACTGAATGTATTACTAGAGAATGTACAAAGATAAGTAGCCCATTAGGGCAATAGGCGTATATACAAGCCGGGGGAAAAAAACCTCCTAAAGAGGGAAAAAAGTGCCCCGGCGGTCCTAGTGTGTTCACACACATCACTACCTAAATATATCAACAAATCCCCCCTGGGAGTGATGCGGTGAACAAGGAGCTGGCACTCATGTATAAGGAAGTGCCAAGCTATGTGGAAATCACTCCACAAAAGGAAGTAAGCCCAAAGCTTTGCGGAAAGCTTCAAACTTCTCCCTAGGCAGAGCCTTCGTGAAAAGGTCTGCAATGTTCTCCTGCGTGGGCACATATGCCAAGCTGATCTCCCCAGCAGAGAACCTCTCCCTGACATAGTGATAATGCACCTCAATGTGCTTAGTGCGAGCATGGAACACAGGGTTCCTCGCAACTGCCAATGCGCTCTGACTGTCAGTGAAGATGGTGGTGGCAGAAGACTGGCCAACACCCAAATCAGCCATAAGGCGTCTGAGCCACACACACTCAACAGTCGCTATGAAAGCTGCCCTATACTCAGCCTCACAACTAGAAGTGGCCACAGTAGGCTGCTTCTTGCTCAACCAAGATATACATGAGCTACCAAGCATGAAGCAAAAACCACTGGTGGACACACGAGTGTCATAGCAACCAGCCCAATCTGAGTCAGAAAAAGCATGCAAATCTGGCGGTAGTGATCCCCCCTTGCGATAAAACAACCCAAGTAGCCGAGTACCACTCAAGTAGCGAAAGATGCGCTTAACCACCTTCCAATGCGTGACTCCTGGGCAATGCATAAACTTGCTCATCTGTGAGACAACAAACTGAATATCTGGTCGAGTAATGCATAAGTAAATCAAGCATCCAACAGCCTGCTGATAGAGAACAGCATCAAATGCATCTCTAGCATCATGAAGACTCAATCGTAAACCTGTCTCCATAGGAGTGGCAATAGGCTTACAGTCTTCAAGGCCAAAATGCTGCAATAATGTGTCAATTAATTTCGTTTGACACAAAGCCATTCCACCATCAACTTGCATAAACTGAATGCCCAAATAGTGATGCAAATGCCCCAAATCAGACATCTCAAATGAGGCATGCAAATTAGCCTTGAAATCAGCAATATGCTTCTCAATAGGACCAGTGAGCAGCATGTCATCAACATAGAAAACAATGATGAGAAGCACATCATTAGCACACTTAACATATAAGGTGCTTTCAGTTGGACTGTTCACAAAACCATGTGCAACCAGATAGGCATGTATCTTCTCATACTAAGCACGTGGTGCTTGCTTTAAACCATATAATGCCTTCTTTAACCTGCACACTTGGTTTTCATGCCCTTTCTGCACAAAGCCACGGGGCTGAAAAACATACACTTCTTCATGTAAGTCACCATTCAGAAATGCTGTTTTAATGTCCAACTGATGTACATTCCAACCATGATGGGCTGCAAGTGCACAAATGCTCTGAACAGTAGTCATACGGCATGTAGGTGCAAAGGTCTCATCAAAATCAATGCCTCTTTCTTGCGCATAACCCTTTGCAACAAGCCTAGCCTTATACCTGTCAACTGTACCATCAGGTTTACGCTTCAGCTTGTATACCCACTTAGTGCCAATGGCCTTCTTGCCAGGAGGCAAGTCACATAAAGACCATGTACCATTCTTCATTATAGCATCATATTCAGATTGCATGGCAGCCATCCAATTTTCTGAATTCTGTGCTTCATCAAAAGAAACAGGCTCATTCTCATCACAGAGACTAGACGCAGCCATAGCATAGCAATGTGATGCAAAGGAGGCACTATGAGAGCCTGAACGAGTACGATATGACAAAGGTGCATCTAATTTGCTGTCACGCAAAGTCTGCACCAGCCATTTTGGCATAGTTTTTGCCTGCTCAATATCAGCTCTCTCATCAACAAGTGCATCATGTAAATTTGCATCAGAAATAGAATGATCTGCATCATCATATGAAACTTGCAAGGGCTGAGAAGTTGCCTCATTAGGACCAGCACTAGATTGTCCACCTGTAAAAAGAGGCATCAACGTATCATACAAGTCTTTGGAGCTAATAGATGTCTCCTTAGTACATGAAAGCAATGGTTGAATAGCATCTTCCACAAAGCCAACATCACGGCTGACCAGAATGCGTTTAGTCTGTGGATGATACAGACGATAGCCTTTACTTTCAGAACTGTACCCAACAAAAATACATTTTATTGCCTTATCATCCAATTTTCTGCGATGTTGTTCACGCACTAATGCATATGCCAAACAACCAAAAACACGCAGATGAGCAACAGATGGCTTGCGGTCATGCCAAGCCGCATATGGAGTGATAGACTGCAATGCTTTAGTGGGACACCTGTTCAGTACATATGCTGCACACATGACAGCCTCAAGCCAGAAACTTTGTGGTAAAGCCTGACTTTTGACCATGCACCTCGCCATCTCCATGAGTGACCTGTTCTTTCGTTCAGAAACTCCATTCTGTTGAGGTGTATACGGCACTGTACACTGGTGTTTTATCCCACGTTCAGCCAGAAATGCATTAAAATCTGAAGACATATATTCCCCCCCTCGATCAAAACGGAGGGTGCCCATTTTACATGCTGACAGATTTTCAGCCAAAACCAAAAACTGTTTGAAGCACATGAACACTTCGGACTTTGCTTTGAGTGGATATACCCATGCATGCCTGGAAAAATCATCAATGAAAGTCACGAAGTAAAGGTAATTTCCAAAAGAGGGTGTCTGCATAGGACCACAGACATCACTATGTACAAGCTGCAATTTTTGCGTAGTCCGAACTGAACCATCTTTTGGAACGGAAGAACGCTGCATTTTGCCCAAAATACAGCCTTCACAAACATGTTTTCTAGGAGCCTCAAGTTTGGGCAAAGAGGACACCATTTCAGATTTTTGCAGGCGTAGCAAACTAGCAAAATTCAGATGACCAAAGCGTGCATGCCAAAGCTTTGCATCTGAGATAGCCTGAGAATCATGAACTGCACATGCCGAATCATTCACAGATCTTTCATAGTCTATGAGCTTATACAACCCACGACATAAAATGCCAGAAGCAATAATCACATCACCATTTGAGAGATCATGGACTGTACACCTGTCATCAACGAATTTCACAACCAAGCCAATCTTGGCTAATGCAGAAACTGATAACAGGTTCTTTTTTATCCCTGGCACAAATAAAGCATCTAACAAAGTGAAAGAACTACCATCAACAAGAGTCAGAATGATCTTACCAACTCCCATAACAGGATAAGAGGAGTTATTGGCGCATGTGACAGTATTCCCTGTAGGGGTAGGCTCGAGTGAAGAGAAGAAACTGCGCTACGAGGTAATATGTTTGGTCGCCCCACTGTCAAAGTACCAAACATCTGAGTCTACTGCAGACATGCACTGATCATGAGAAGATGGGTCAAAACTGCAGACAGTAGTAAATGCCCATTCTTCTTCCTGCACAAGATTTGCAGACTCTGTTTTTGGTGTAGAAGCCTCTGCAACAACCATTCCAGCCTCTTTCTTCTTTGCCTCTTTAGTAGCCACTTTTGGACAGTTCTTTATGATATGATCATTTCCTTTACAGTACTTGCAAAACAATTTCTGCTTTTCTGATTTCTTCTCATCTTTATCCTGGTTCTTCGATTGTGCAGCATTTGCAGATTTTTGCTTACTAGTAGAAGAGCTCCATTTTCCTTTGCCCTTTTGACTAGCCAAGAAAGCTTGATCTGCAACACGCATAATGGACCTGTTCTGCCTGGACTGATCTTCCTGCAACAGAACAGAGACTAACTCCTCAAATGACAAGGCATTTGGATTGCCTTTCATCATCAACCGAAGAGTAGAAGCAAAACTCTGATATGAATCAGGAAGACCATTCAGAACGGTCTGCACAAGTGAGCTATCTGGTATAACCTCATCAGCAGAAATCAACTGTTCCTTTAAATCTTTGATCTTCGTTAAGAAACTGTCCATAGAATCACCTTCATTCATGTGCTCACTCTCCAACTGTTTTTGGAGGTAAGCAACACGAGCCTCATTCCTAGCCTGGTACAAAGTGGTTAGTGTATCCCAAGCATCCTTTGCTGTTCAGCAAGAGCGAATGTGAGGAATAATGGCACATTTGATAGACAAAGCTATCAATGCATGTGCCTGGGCATCTCTGCCATCCCAGCAAATCTGCTCTACAGTAGGTGCAACAGAAACAGCAACACGAACAGGAATCTGCGGAATATCATCTTCGACACCATCTTCATCAGCTCCAGCACCTGTATTTGCAGTACCTGTCGTTACAGGTGTAACAGGACATCTTTCAACACCCTGCACAATGTTTCATAATCCTTTTGCAACCAATACATGTCGCATCATATAAGCCCATAATGGGTAGTTGGTACCATCCAACTTATCCTCAATAGCCAACATACGGAATACATCATTGCTTTCAGCCATGGCCGGTGACTAAAATACCTTGATGCAGAAAATTGACTGTATCTCAAAAAGTTGAACGGAACTGCCCAGACGAGTTCTGCTAGACCTGTAGAAGACTTCGAGACGCTTAAACTGGCGAACAGAAACTGGTATATACCTTTGGCACAAAAGGACGAAATAGCCTACACAAGCGCTGCAATAGTGCATTCGGAGGCCGAAACGAGCTCAGATCGCGATTTCGGCACGACATAGCAAAGCTGTTTTGATCTCGAAAACACCCTGAGTATGCTTACCAAATTTCGTGCGAATCTGAGACTGCAAACGAAGGAGTGTCGACGGTGCCCTAGAAGAAGCGACAACCTGCTCTGATACCAATTGTTGGAGATAGACATCTGCGGAAGCACGCGAACAGCACAAGGAAGAAGAAGAAGCTTGGAGCACAAACACACAATACTGAATGTATTACTAGAGAATGTACAAAGATAAGTAGCCCATTAGGGCAATAGGCGTATATACAAGCCGGGGGAAAAAAACCTCCTAAAGAGGGAAAAAAGTGCCCCGGCGGTCCTAGTGTGTTCACACACATCACTACCTAAATATATCAACACTACTTTATATGTATAAATTTTCAAAGAATTTGATTTAGTGGATTGGGGTAAATCTCAGTTTGTTTGTCTCAAGGTCTATCTCTGCATATTCTTGAAAAATAGGAGGTACCATTGTTGAGTGTCTAGTTCATTCCAAAAGCATATTTTGCTTATTTCTTGTAATCTTATGCATTTTATACACTCAACCCTATGTGTATCACTCCTCCAAAATGATTTTTTCTAATTGTAACCACAATGGTCACTATGATCATTTGAAGTTGATTGTCTCGTCCAAAGATAGTAAGTTTTTTGAGCTAGTCAATGTGCAAACCTATCTGTTTTGTATCGACTGTTTCTCCTTGATGCTCCAAAGTACATAGTGCATTTTATTGTATTCATCACATGCCTTTAAGGTCTATTTGAGTCTGTATAAGCTCAAGGGCTGGTTTTGTGCTAGTTGGCTAGAACAAACTTCATCGCTTTGCAACTCACTTGTCTACCTCCTACAAGCTTCTCCAAGTTCTTTAAGTGGTACCAACGCTAGATCATGATGGGTGAGGGCTTTCCCTCAATGATTGAGAAGCTTGATCAACACAACTATGCAGCTTGGCAAATCATAATGGAGGCCTATTTGCAAGGTAGAAATCTTTATGGAATTCTAGCAAGTGATGAAGCTATGCCTATTCCAAGATCCAAAGGAGGACCTACACAAGAGGAGATAGATTAGCCCACACTTTGGTGTTCAAGGGATGCTCAAGCAAGTTTGTACATATTAAACTCTATCTCTAACTTTCTATTACCAAATATTAGAGGATGCAAGACATCTCAAGAGACTTGGGATGCCCTAGAGACTTTCTTTTTTGCTAGTACCAAAGCAAGAAAGAATCATCTTTGGAACGAGTTCAACCAAATGAAGAAGATACCTAAGCAAACCATCACAGAGTTTGTTACCAAGGTCAAGGAGGTTGCGGATCAGTTAGCATCCATTGGAGAGCTGATTGAAGAAGAGGCTATCATGAGGCAAAATCTCAATGGGATTCAAAGTGATAAGCAATGGCAATCCTTCACCATGGCTTATGATCTCATCATGGATGTGCAAACTCTAGACTTCAACATCTTTCTTGGACAACTCTTCAATCAAGAGGCGAACAATAGCATAAAGGAAGGTAACTCCTATCATGGTAATTCAACTAGTGCTCTATATGCAGATAAGAAGGATAAGAAATTGAAAGGCAAGAAGAAGGAAAAAGATGAAGAGGAGACTTCCTACGCCAACTTCGCAAGCAAGAGCAAGTGGAAAGGGAAGAAGAAATGACCAAAGCATGACAAAGACAAAGTTCAAAATTTTGAACCTTGTGCCATCTATGATAAGGCCAACCACATCACTTAAAATTGTTGGTTCAATGGGAAGACCTAGAAAGGAAGTGGAAGAGGTGGATATGGCAGTAATAGAGGTAGAGGTGGACACAACTTCAACAATAACAGTAGAGGCTATAATAGAATTGACTTCAACAATTATTCAGAAGATTAACCACATGAAGACTTGTTGCTTCTTATGAATCTAAGCCACAAAGAAGGTAAAGAAGATGATCACTTGTTCTACATAGATTTTGGATGTTCAAATCATGTTGCATGCAACATTGCTCTTCTATATGATTTGGAAACTCCAAAGCATAGACATGAAGTACAAACAGGGGATGATACTAAGTACAATGTGGAGAAAATTGGTAATGTCAAAGCTTCCAATGGCAGGACAAACATTCTAAGTAAGGTTCTCTATGTACCCACTATCACTAAAAACCTAATAAGTGTAGGCCAAATAGTTGAAAATGGTTTGCAAGTTAGGTTCATCCAACATGGAGCTTCTGTGGAAGATCCATGTCAAGGCTTCAAGAAGATAGCTAGATGTGAGAGCTGTGGAGAATGAGTTCTCCTATGCGCAATGGAAGTGTGTAGTGAACCCCCCTTGTATGTCCAACACTTGGACAAATACCTGCACCTTAGATAGCTTGCTGCTCTCAATAAAAAACTCAAATGGACTTGAGCCTTTAGTAAATCAAAATAGACAAAGAGAGATTTCTAACAAGCTATAAATAACTTAATTTGGACAAGATTTGATTAGGAAACACAACTGACAAAGATGAACTACCTGTCCACACAGGTATGCTGAAGAACTGAGCTTCACTCTCGGACTAATAGCTCTCTGAATATATACTCTTTGAGAAAGATACTTGGTATAGAAAAAGTAGACACAAATAGCTTTCCAACAAGATAAAAATCAAGTAATTTGGATGAGTTTTGATCAGGAAACTCAACTCACCAAGATAGATCACCTGCACACATAAGTACACTATAAAACTGGACTTTACTCTCTGACTGATATCTCACAGAATATGAATGATCTGAATGAGATATTTGAGACAGTGAATGTAGATGCCAAGCACTTTCCAACAAGATAAAAATCACACAATTTGGATATGTTTTGGTTGGGAAACTGAACCGACCAAAATAGACTACCTATCTACACAAGTATACTGAAAAACTGGACTTCACTCTTTCACTGATATCTCACAAAGTTCATAAGCTTTCAAAGCAATATTTGATATCAGAGAGTACACAAGGTAAGCTTTCCAATGAATGTTTAAACGCACAAAATGGTTACATATGCACTGAGATATGAGCTCTGCAACAAAGTTGTGTACAAACTGACGTGCGGCTGGAAGGAGTCTAAGGGAAAACCAAAGTGACAAAATGGCTAGATCCGACTACTGGGATCTCTTGCCTCTTTCTCTCCTTATTTTGAATGTGCTCCCACTTCACTTTTATAACCAATGAGCATGTGAAGAAGTTTGTGCCTTCTTCTTAACTCACCACTTTCTCCACTACATGCTACTAACTACAAGGCAAGATATTGTATCTCTTACTCATCATGAAGTTTTGACTAGACTTTTTCTTTTATTATTTTTTCCTTTTTTCCTCTACTTTTCCTTTATCTTTATATTTGGTAAATTTATCCAAGCATGGCTCATATGAAAATGAGCTTGTACATTTATCTTCAACACTCCCCCTCAAGCTCATTTGGGAGTTATCTTCATCCATGTCCTGCAAATTTATCACATCCTTGAAGCCTTTGAGTTTAGAAGCAT
Source organism: Ceratopteris richardii (assembly GCA_020310875.1). Taxonomy (NCBI): domain Eukaryota; kingdom Viridiplantae; phylum Streptophyta; class Polypodiopsida; order Polypodiales; family Pteridaceae; genus Ceratopteris; species Ceratopteris richardii. Next base: position 40,052,182 of record CM035406.1, on the reverse strand, counting down.
CCAAGAACTTTGTAAAAATATTTGCAACCTGCTCTTTCGTTCTAATGAACTTTATCTCCACATCTTTGCTCATCACCTTCTCCCTTACATAGTGGTAGTGGACCTCTATGTGCTTGCTCCTTGCATGAAACATAGGATTGCTTGCCAAGTAAATACTTGACATGTTATCACCGTATATAGGGATGGTTCCAACTTGCACTCCAAGATCAGCCAAAAGCTTTTTAATCCACATTGCTTCACATGTGGCAAAAGCTAATCCTCTATATTCAGCCTCCATAGATGAAAGTGCAACAGTAGGTTGTTTCTTTGAGCTACACGTGATAGGTTTGCTTCCTATCATGAACACATAACCTGAGGTTGATCTTCTATCTTCCTCTGAGCCTGCCCAATCAGCATCACTAAAGCCTTTGACCTGCAATTCTTCATCAAACTTGTAAAACAAAGCGTGATTAACTGTATGCTTTATGTATCTCAACACTCTCTTGGCTGAATTTAAGTGTTCACTTGTCGGGGCTTGCATAAACTGAGAAAGTACACCAACAACATAAGACACATCAGGTCTTGTAATGTTTGCATAGATCAATGATCCTACAATGCTTCTGTATGTCATTACATCTTCCAATGGTTCTCCATCATTTGAACAAATCTTTGTATTTGTGTCCATGGGTTGAGTGAGTGGTTTGCATTCACTCATTCCAAATCTGAAAAGAACATCCAACAAGTACTTCCTTTGCATCAAGTAAATGCCACTCTTTCCATAAACAACTTCAATTCCTAAAAAATATTTCAGCTCTCCAAGATCTGAAATTTTAAACTCCTTACCAAGCTTCCTTTTGATATCTTTAATCCCTGTAACATCATTTCCTGTTATGATGAGGTCATCTATGTATATGCAAATATATACCTCTCTATTTTCTTCCTTCTTCATGTACAATGAAGGATCTTCACTACTTGGGTTGTATCCACACTTAGTTAGATACTCTACCAATCTCTGATTCCATGCTCTTGGTGCTTGCTTCAAGCCATAAAGTGCCTTCTTCAACCTGCAAACAAAATCTGGATGGTTTTCATCTTCAAATCCAATCGGTTGACTCATGTATACCTCTTCTTGTAGTTCTCCATTAAGAAAAGCATTCTTTATGTCGAGTTGATATAATGGCAATCTCCTTGAAGCACCAATTGCTATTAAGGTTCGGATAGTTCCCATCTTTGCAACGGGGCTGAAAACTTCATCATAATCTATGCCTTGTGTTTGTTTAAATCCTTTGGCAACTAATCTAGCTTTATATCTAGCTAGTGAACCATCAGCATTCCTCTTTACTTTAAACACCCATTTGTTTGGAACAATCTTCATACCTTCTTTCTTTGGCACTAGCTCCCATGTGTGATTATCTTTGAGAGCTTTGATCTCCTCTTTCATAGCTTGCTTCCATTCCTTTTGTGTGCAAGCTTCTTCATATGTCTCAGGCTCTTTGTCTTTGATAACCTGCATCATGTATGCAAAATGTGTCGCCATAAAACTATCATAAATCAACCTTTGAGTTGGATACCTTGTCCTTGAAGATCTTCTTTCATTGCCTTTAGAGAGTTGCTTCTTTAACCTATTTAGCTTTACCATCGGAGTGATTACCTCTTCATATTCTTCTTCACTTGCATCTACCTTACTGTTTGGAGTAGCACTTGCCTCTTTGGCTCTACTATGAGCTGAATTTGGAGACAAAGAATGAATCCCCCTCCATGTTGAACATTCTTCATTTGATGTAGATGCCTCTGGACCTGAAGCCTTTGTGCTTAATTGTTGAGCTTCTCTTTGATTTGTTCCTACATAATCATCACAATCTTCTTCAAGAACCTTTTCCTTTCCTTTATCTTCATACCATGGTCTTAGTTCATCAAAGACCACATCTCGGGAGACTCTTAATTCCTTTGTTCTAGGGTTGTAGCACTTGTATCCTTTTTGCTCCATCGAGTAGCCGATGAAAATGCATTTTTCTGACCTTGGTTCCATCTTTTTTCTAACTTCTTGTGGAATGTGAACAAAGCAAACACATCCAAACACTTTGAGGTGTGTAAGATCAGGTTTCTTACTGGAATATACCTCTTCTGGAGTCAAGTGATGTATTCCCGATGTTGTGCACCTATTCATCAAGTAAATGGCGGTTGTGGTAGCTTCAGCCCAATAGTACAATGGTACCTTCATCTTGTTGAGCATGCATCTTGCAATTTCAGCAATTTGCCTATTTTTCCTCTCAGCTACTCCATTTTGTTGTGGTGTATACCTACAAGTGAATTGCCTTTTGATCCCATTCTCTTGTAGAAAATTTGAAAATTCTTTGGAGAAGTATTCTCCTCCACCATCGGACCTTAAGGTTTTGATAGACCTTCTTGTTTCCTTTTCAACTTCAACTTTGAATCTTTTGAATATAGAAAACACCTCTGATTTTTGCTTCATACAAAACAGCCATACCTTTCTTGAGTGATCATCAATGAAGGTGACAAAAAATCTATTACCAACCATTGATGCCTCTTGGGTTGGTCCCCATACATCCGTATGTATCAAGTCCAAGACATTTGGAGCCACATAATTGCTTCTCTTGAATGGCTGCCTCGTTTGCTTTCCTAGTTGACAAGCTTCACATAACTCATGTAGTCTAATGCTATTAAATTTTGGAAGACCTCTTACCACTTCATGTTTGCTCATGTCCTTCAGCTTTGGAATGTTGATGTGTCCTATTCTTTTGTGCCATAAGTCCAGCTCTGAAATCTTCTTGTTCCCACATTGAATGTACATGACCTTTCCATGTGGATGTTGGACATCCAAAGTGAACATCCTTCCTTCTCTTCCACCTCGAGCAATGACCTTGAAGCCTTCTTTTGGATTCTTTATGAAGCACCCATTCTCATTGAATATGACATGATAACCCTTCTCTACCATTTGTCCTACTGAAATCAAGTTCTTTGAAATTGTAGGAACATGAAGAACATTAGATAGTACCTTTGCTCTGCTTGTATCTCCAAGCCTTATATCTCCAATGTGTTCAATCATGTGTTGAGTATCATCACCTGTTTCAACACATCCTTTTCTACTTGGTACCTGTAGATTAGTGAACAAACTTCCTTGGCATGACATATGGTTACTACAACCTGAATCAATGTACCATTTTTTGTCATCTTCACAAGAGCTTCTATACTCATGTCTCATTGCAAGTAGTGTGTCCTTGCTTCCTTCATTTGAGGTGCTTGCATAGTTGCTTTGGTTCCTTTGATTGCCTCCATTTGGTCTTCCATTCTTCAGCCAACAATCACTAACATAGTGTCCTACTTTACCACAATGATAGCATGTTATACCTTTATGAGAATTGTAGGAGCTTCGGCCTCTTCCTCTACTTCTACCTCGACCTCTTCCTTGTGTGTTGGCATTTGATGCATCCTTGTTGTCTTCCGAATTGTTTTGATTGTAGTTGGAGTGGTTGTGACCTCTTCCTTTTCCTCTTGAGCCTCCTCTTGAGTTTCTTCCTTTGCCTCAACCTGCATATAACATTTGGTTGTGGCTCTCCTTTCCTTTGGGACCACCGAAGCTAAGCTCTTCTGTGACAAGATGAGGGATTAGTTGTTCAGAAGCTGGATATACATCTTTCAAGTTAATGGAAGTTATAAAAGGCTTCCATCTTTCATCTTCTCTCAAGCCATTGAGAGTATAACACACAAGATCTTCGTCTTCAAACGTTGTGCCAATAGAAGCTAAAGCATCGCTTAGCTCCTTAATCTTCAAACTATATTCAGCTATGGATTGACTCGAACTTTTCTTGATTGTGTTCAACTCATTCTTGAGTTGAAGTTTCCTAGCTTTGGTATTTGTTGAATACATCCTTTCAAGAGCTTCCCAAGCATCCTTAGCTTTCTCTAGATGTTGAATATGACCTACCATGGCATTAGTAATGACTTGCGAAATAAGGAACATGACTCTCCTATTCCTCTCCTCCCATTCTTTTGCTTGCCTCCTTTGGACTTCGATGGCCATAGCTTGATTGATTTGAGGTTGAGCATCATCGCCGCTCACAATACCCCATAAGCCTTTGCCCATTAGGTAGTTGGTCATTCTAAACCTCCACACTGGATAGTTATCCTTATCCAACTTCTCTACTTGTTGGCCCAAGTCAGCCATTGAAGAGTATCAAAGACTTTGAGAGTTACTTCGAATAGTTATAGTCCTTTGCTCTTGCGTTTGTGAAGCTCCTCCTTGTTTTATAGCTCCTCTTTTGCTTTTCTTTATCCCCAGCTCTGTTGATGAAGCTTCACCACCAAGTTTTCTCTGATACCAACTGTGGAGAATGTGAAGAGACATGGTGGATGCAATCCAAAGATGAGTAGGTGCTGCTACAACCAGCTTCACACCAGCCAACTGAGACTTCAGAGTTGATTAGTAGACCCTTTAAGCTTCCTAAATCCACCAAAATATCAGCCAAGTACTTTGGAACATGTATCCCAAAAGTTTAAGTCAAGACAGACAAGTTGCGAAATGACTAGCTCCCAAAACTTGCTATTTTTGGACATACACCTGCTGGAAAAAATGAACAGTGCTCTCAATTTGGAAGGAATTAGAAAAATTCCTTTTGGGCATGGCAAAAAGACTTATCAAGCTTCCCAATCCAAGTTAAAACACTTCAAATGATGGACTGAGCACTGAGGACAAGATTTATCAATTTCTGGAACATGCCCACCATTCTCGGGGCTCTACAGAAATAGACCAGTGATCCGTAAAATGCAGATATCTCCAAAACTATAAATTTAATGACCTTGAAAATTGATATGCAGAAACTAGACAGTAAGAACTATCCAACGCACATTAAATCAATGAAAAACAATTAGTATAACTCGAGATATGTCCTTCTGAAGGTACTGCTCTGAGTGAGTATAGCAGAGAACAAAACAGAGAAGTAGATGATAATAAATGTATAGATTCACATATGATTACAACCACATTGGCAATGAATCTTTGCACAATGGGAGTAGAATGATAGAGCTATGGATTAAGCTCTTCAATCTCTACAGAATGACATCAAGTGGTCATGTACAAGGCTTGCTAATCGCCTCTTCCTTCTTGCTCCTTTTATAGCTATTCTTGGAGGGAGTTTTGAATTCGAATTCGAATGGCTCCACCTAAAAGTGATCCCCAAAGTTAGGAGATATTCCCTCAGCTCAAAAAGGCATGGGTTTTGGTAGTTAGAGCCACGAAATTTCTTTTACATCATGCATGAGGTAAGCCATCCTTTTCCTTTTTCTTTTTTCAATTACAAGAGATAAAAATGAACTCTTTTACAAGAGGGTTTCACATGACTACTCATGTGACTTAAAAATGAGGATGATATCAAATATATCAAGCATGTAGGCTTGGGTAAAATGCACCAACAGCTCCCCCTCAAGCCTAACATGCTTGGCCTCCAAATAAGTCCTCAATTGTCCTTGATTTCCTGCAAGCCAATCATCAACTTGAATCTACTTAATTTTGTATCATCAAGAGCTTTAGTCAACATGTCTGCACATTGCATATCTGTAGAGACATAGGATAGTTTAATATCCTTGCTCATTAGCTTCTCCCTTACATAATGGTAGTGAACTTCAATATGCTTGGTTCTAGCATGGTATACCGGATTAGCTGCTAGATGTAGTGAGCTTGTGTTGTCACCAAAAATATGAGGTGTTGAAGAATGAAGTCCAAGATCTGTGTACAAAGACTTTAACCACATGATTTCTTGAGTTGCATTAGCCAAACCTCTATATTCAGCTTCAGTGGAAGATAATGCCACGGTTGGTTGCTTCTTCGATGACCAAGAAATGATTTTTGAACCTGCAAATGATATATACCCGGATGTGCTTCTTCTATTATCTTTAGATCCAGCCCAATCTGCATCTGAGTAGACCTTTAGCTCAATATCTGAAGTATATGAATAAAACAAACCTTGATTCATGGTCCCCTTTAGGTACTTGAGAACTCTCTTGGCCGCTTCCATATGTGGTCTTCTCGGCTTATGCATAAACTGACTCAATATGCTAACACTATAGCATATATCCACCCTTGTGAGTGTTGCATAGTTCAAACTTCCAACCAAGCTTTGATAGCTTGTGATGTCTTCAATTGGCTCTCCTTCATAAGCACTAAGCTTATGATTTTGCTCCATAGGTGTACCTGCACACTTGGTATTTTCCATCTTGAACTTGACGAGCATGTCATGGACATACTTCCTTTCTGTGATGTATATACATGAATCTGTGTAGATCAACTCCAATCCAAGAAAATAAGTGAGTGGTCCGAGGTCACTTATTTTGAACTCCTCCTTCATTTGACTCTTTACCTATTTGATTCCTTCAAGATCATTGCCTGTGATAATAATATCATCAACATACACACATAAATAGATCACTTCAGATCCATTCCTCTTTATGAACAAAGAGGTATCCACCTTGCTAGCTTTGAATTCTTGGTCCTGCAAATAAGTCACCAATCTAAAATTCCAAGCTCTTGGAGCTTGCTTCAATCCATACAAAGCTTTCTTTAGTTTGCATACATAGGTGGGATGATGTGCATCCTCATATACAGGAGGTTGTGCCATATACACTTCCTCAGAAATCCATCCATCCAAGAAAGCATTCTTTACATCAAGTTGATAAAGATTCCAATTTCTAGATGCAGCAAGACTAATGAGAACCCTAATTGTAGGCATTTTTGCAACAGGAGAGAAAGTCTCCTCATAATCAATACCATGGGTTTGAGAAAACCCTTTAGCAACTAACCTTGCTTTGTGTTTATTTATACTTCCATCTGGATTCCTCTTGATTTTGTATATCCATTGAGATCCGATTATCTTCATAGATGGCTTGTTAGGTACAAGCTCCAAAGTGTCATTCTCCTTCAAGGCTTCCATTTCTTCATCCATTGCATCCCTCCAAGCTTTCTTGCTTTGTGCTTCTTCAAATGTGGTAGGTTCTTCATTGGTTGAATCCTTTGCAATGTAGATTGAGTGCTTGGTGACCAAAGAAGTATCATAACCAAACCTCTCTGGTTTCTTCTTCTCCCTTGAAGACCTTCTAAGTGGTTGATGTGAGCTCTCGGGTCCATATGTAGCATCCTGTATCTTTGCTTTTCCTTTGTTCTTCCATAGCTTTAGTCTTTCCAAGTCTTCTAAGTCAATCTCCGAATCACTTTCTTCAATCTACTTTGGCTCCTTTGGTTGAAGTGATGGAAAATCTTCATCCAAGTCATAAGGCAGCTTCACTTTCCTGTCATCATCAAACCATGATTTGTTTTCATCAAAAATTACATCTCTACTCACAAAAAATCCTTTATTGGTTGGATTGTACAATCTATATCCTTTTTGGTTTTGGTCATAACCAATAAATACACACTTCTCTGCCTTGGGATCCAATTTCCCTCTTACTTGAGAAGGAATGTGAGCATAGGCTAAGCATCCAAAGGTTTTGCAATGCTCTAGACTAGGTCTTCTTCCATTCCACACTTCATATGGAGTGGTTCCATCTAGTGACTTAGATGGAAGTCTATTTATGAGATATGTGGCTGTAGACACAGCCTCTGCCCATAGGTAGTTTGGCAATCCCTTTTCGTTGAGCATGGACCTTGCAGCTTCGACAATAGCTCTGTTCCTCCTCTCTGCTACACCATTGAGTTCGGGTGTATACCTTGTAGTGACTTCCCTTTTAATGCCTCTTTCATGCAATAAGGCATCAAATTCAAAAGAGAAGTATTCTCCTCCACCATCTGATCTGAGTCTTTTTAAAGTCCTACCTGTTTGGTTTTCAACAAGAGCAATATACTTCTTAAAGCAATTAAACACTTCATCCTTGTGCTTCATGAAAAACAGAATGGTCCACCTGCTACAATCATCTATGAAAGACACATAATATCTTGAGCCTGATATAGAAGGCTCCTTACTTGGACCCCACACATCCGTGTGCACTAGATCCAAAGGATTTTGATACATATATCCTTTCTTATTGAAAGGTTGTCTATGAGCCTTGCCGAGTTGACAAGCTTCACACTTATAAATCATGTGTTGCCTTGTGATATTAGGCAAACCAAGTACACTTTGGTCCCTGCAAATCTGTTTGAGTGTCCTCTCACCAATGTGAGCAAGCCTTTTGTGCCATATCTCCAACTCTGTTAGAGTTTGAGATCCATAGCTAAACAAAGCTATGTTCTTTGTATCTTCCACTTCAAAGGTGAAGAGCCTTCCTGTCTTTTCTCCTTTGGCAATCCTTCAAAAGCCTTGCCTTGGGTCTTCAACATATGCTCCAAATTGGTTGAATCTAACCTGCATTCCTTTTTTAACAATCTGTCCAACACTTATTAAATTTTTGGTAATTGTAGGGACATACAAGACTTTGCTTAAGAGGTTCATATTCCCATCTGATGTCTTCACATTACCTATCTTCTCCACTGAGTGCTTTGTGTCATCTCCTGTCTGCACTTCATGCTTGTTATGAGGATCTTCCAAATCAGAAAGTAAAGCCACATTTCCTGCTACATGGTTCGAGCATCCCGAATCAATGTAAAATATGTGATCATCATCCTTACCATTCTTCGCTGATAGATTCATAATCAATAATGAATCTTCTTGACTTTGGTCCTCAGCATAGTTATTGTACTCTCTTCTTCCTCTATGGACACTTGGATAGTTGTTGTTGTTGTTGTAATTTTTGTTGTAGTAGTAGTTGTTGTTGTAGCCTCCATTGTAATTTGATCCATAGCCACCTCTATTGAATCCTCTTCCTCTTGAGTTCCTTGGGTTCCTAAAACATTCTTCAGCAGTATGGTTAGATAAGCCACATATTTTGCAAGGTTGAGATGATTGGAATCTCCCCCTGCCTTGCTTTCCACCTCTGCCTCTTCCTCTAGCTCTTCCTCTACCTGCAAAGTTTGCTTGGAAAGAGCTACCTTCATCTTCATTCTTCCTATTCTTTGACTTGTCCTTGACCTTAGCTTTATCAGAGTATAAGGCAGAAGTTTGATTACCTCTTGAGGACTCACCACCTTTGCTAATCTTTGCTTCATGAGTGAAGAGTTGGCCCATGAGTGTGTTGAGGTCGGGTACATGCATATCCATGTATAAATCCATGGCTGTTGTGAATGACTCCCACTTGTCGTTTGCTTTGATTCCATTCATGATTTGTCTTATGATTTGCTCCTCTTCAATTACCTCTCCAATGCTTCCAAGTTGGTCGGAAATCTCCTTCATCTTTGTGACATAATCAGTCACATTTTGCTTCGGGATTTTCTTCATTGTTGTGAACTCCATCCACAATTGGTTCTTCCTTGCTCGAGTGTTGGAAGAGAAGAAAGAAGCAAGTGCATTCCAGGTCTCTCTTGATGTCTTGCATCCCTTGACATGAGGTAAAAGAAAATCAGAGATTGAGTTTAGAATATAGGACCTTGCAAGTGCATCCTTCCAACACCAATTCGAAAGTCCTTCCACTTCTTCATATGATGGTTGCCCTTTGTTCCTCATGGTTGGCATCGCTTCATCTCCGGATATGAATCCATATAGATTCCTCCCTTGAAGGTAAGCCTCCATCCTTAGAGACCATGCCGGGTAGTTGTTTTGATCCAATTTGTCAATTGTTGGTGGAAATCCATCTCCCATGCTGCTTGACTATGCTCTGATACCACTGTGAAGAGAGATGGTGGATGCAATCCAAAGATGAGTAGGTGCTGCTACAACCAGCTTCACACCAGCCAACTGAGACTTCAGAGTTGATTAGTAGACCCTTTAAGCTTCCTAAATCCACCAAAATATCAGCCAAGTACTTTGGAACATGTATCCCAAAAGTTTAAGTCAAGACAGACAAGTTGCGAAATGACTAGCTCCCAAAACTTGCTATTTTTGGACATACACCTGCTAGAAAAAATGAACAGTGCTCTCAACCTGGAAGGAATTAGAAAACTTCCTTTTGGGCATGGCAAATAGACTTATTAAGCTTCCCAATCCAAGTTAAAACACTTCAAATGATGGACTGAGCACTGAGAACAAGATTTATCAATTTCTGGAACATGCCCACCATTCTCGGGGCTCTGCAGAAATAGATCAATGATCAGTAAATTGCAGGTATTTCCACAACTATAAATCCAATGACCTTGAAAATGGATATGCAAGAACTAGACAGTAAGAGCTATCCATTGCACGTTAAATAACTGAAAAAGGATGAGTATAACTCGAGATATCACCTTCTGAAGGTACTGCTATGAGTGATTATAGCAGATAACAAAACAGAGAAGTAGATGATAATAAATGTATAGATTCACATATGATTACAACCACATTGGCAATGAATCTTTGCACAATGGGAGTAGAATGATATAGCTATGGAGTAATCTCTTCAATCTCTACAAAATGACATCAAGTGGTCACGTACAAGGCTTGCTAATCGCCTCTTCCTTCTTGCTCCTTTTATTGCTATTCTTGGAGGGAGTTTTGAATTCGAATTCGAATGGCTCCACCTAAAAGTGATCCCCAAAGTTAGGAGATATTCCCTCAGCTCAAAAAGTCGTGGGTTTTGGTAGTTAGATCCACGAAATTGCTTTTACATCATGCATGAGGTAAGCCATCCTTTTCCTTTTTCTTTTTTCAATTACAAGAGATAAAAATGAACTCTTTTACAAGAGGTGTTCACATGACTACTCATGTGACTTACAAATGAGGATGATATCAAATATATCAAGCATGTAGGCTTGGGTAAAATGCACCAACAGAGAATGAGTTCTCCTATGCGCAACGGAAGTGTGTAGTGAACCCCCCTTGTATGTCCAGCACTTGGACAAATAGCTGCACCTTAGATAGCTTATTGCTCTCAATACAAAACTCAAATGGACTTGAGCCTTTAGTTAATCAAATTAAACAAAGAGAGATTTCTAATAAGCTATAAATAACTTAATTTGGACAAGTTTTGATTAGGAAACACAACTGACAAAGATGAACTACCTGACCACACAGGTATGCTAAAGAACTGAGCTTCACTCTCGCACTGATGGCTCTTGGAATATATATCCTTTGAGAAAGATATTTGGTATAGAGAAAGTAGACACAAATAGCTTTCCAACAAGATAAAAATCAAGTAATTTGGATGAGTTTTGATCAGGAAACTCAACTCACCAAGATAGACCACTTGTACACATAAGTACACTATAAAACTAGACTTTACTCTCTGACAGATATCTCACAGAATATGAATGATCTGAATGAGATATTTGAGACAGTGAAAGTAGATGCCAAGCGCTTTCCAACAAGACAAAAATCACACAGTTTGGATATGTTTTTATTGGGAAACTGAACCGACCAAAATAGACTACATATCTATACAGGTATACTAAAAAATTGAACTTCACTCTTTCACTGATATCTCACAAAGTACATAATCTTTGAAAGAGATATTTGATATGTAGAAATTACACAAGATAAGCTTTTGAATGAATGTTTAAACGCACAAAAGGGTTACATATGCACTGAGATATGAGCTCTACCACAGAGCTGTGTTCAAACTGACGTGCGGCTGGAAGGAGTCTAAGGGAAAACCAAAATGACAAAATGGCTAGATCCGACTACTGGGAGCTCTTGCCTCTTTCTCTCCTTATTTTGAATGTGCTCCCACTTCACTTTTATAACCAATGAGCATGTGAAGAAGTTTGTGCCTTCTTCTTAACTCACCACTTTCTCCACTACATGCTACTAAGTACAAGGCAAGATATTGTATCTCTTACTCATCATGAAGTTTTGACTAGACTTTTTCTTTTATTATTTTTTCCTTTTTTCCTCTAATTTTCCTTTATCTTTATATTTGGTAAATTTATCCAAGCATGGCTCATATGAAAATGAGCTTGTACATTCATCTTCAACAAGAGCATGGTAGGCTCTTTACTTTTGAAGTAGGAGAAATCAGGAACATATCTCTATTCACTTTTGGGTCTCAAACCCTAAGTGAGCTTTAATTGTGGTATAAGAGACTTGCTCATGTGAATGAAAGAACCTTGAAGGATATATGCAAGGATCAAAGTGTTCTTGCACTGCCAAACATATCAGAGCAACACATGATCAACAGATGTGATGCATGCCAGATTGGCAAGGCACAAAGACAACCATTCAACCACAAAGGCTACATCCACAACAACTTATCGGACTTAGTACATATAGATGTATGGGGACCAAGTCAAGAACCTTCATTGGTAGGATCAAGGTATTATGTCTCATTTATTGATGACCATAGTAGATGGACTATTTTGTACTTTATCAAAAGTAAGAATGAAGTGTTTGATTGCTTCAAAAAGTATCTAGAACATGTGGAGAACCATACAGGTAGATCACTCAAGAAGCTCAGATCTAATGGAGGAGGAGAAGACTTCTCCAAAGATTTTGATGAGTTCTTGTAGGATAAAGGTATCAAAAGGGAGTGACTACTAGGTACTCTCCTCAACTAAATGGAATTGTAGAGAGGAGAAAGAAGAAATTGGTTGGATAAGCCAGAACAATGCTTGAAGAGAAGAGGTTACCACATTATCTATGGCGAGAGGCTATTTCGGTTGTTGTGTACCTTATCAATAGACTACCATCCAAATCACTTCAAGGTATGACTCCTTATGAATCATGGCATGGAAGAAAACCTAGTCTTGGACATTGCAAGGGTGTTTAGTTGTTTAGCTTATGTTCATGTACCATCACAAATAAGAGGTAAGCTAGATGAAAGGCCAACAAAGGCATTGTTTATTGGCTATGTCTCAACTCAAATGGGTTACAATTTCTATAATCCTTCAACCAAGAAATTCACTACAAGTAGAGATGTTGTGTTTGAAGAACACAGGTCTTGGTATGATGAAGACAAACAAAGGGAAACTCTACCATATTGTTGGACCAAGACAATCAACAATTGGTGATTATATGAAGCTTAGAAATGAAGATATGAAGAAAAGATCGAAGTCTAATTTCATGAATTGAAGTGAAGGTTCAAGAAGAAAAGTTCTAAAAAACATATGTACATTAGTTTTGTAAATACTTCAAAATACTTGAAGTAATGACGAATCAATACTCATATGTATATATATATAAGTGTATATGGTCGTATTAGAAGAGAGAGATGAAATATAGATGAGATAGAGAAGAATAGATTATGAGTATTGTGTGTATCATCCATCAAATGTATGATGAGTTGAATAGAAAGAATGTTCAGAGAATTGTGCGTCAATCTTTTCTCTTGTTCTCCTTCTATGTTTGATTATATGAGAAATCCTTTTGTAGACATCTAATTTCATAGTTAATCTATCTATGGTTAAAGTTTAAAAGCCTAATTGTAAACATGCTGAGAGAATTTTGTGTAGGAACATCTATATGTGAGATAGTGTTGAGTGTCTTCTGAAACAAGCGCAATCTCGATGATCAAAGAATTAATCAGATCTCAGTTCACAGTGTAAAGTTTTATAAAATGAGGAGTCAAAATCTAAGTTGGAAGGTAAGCCATCTATGGCTAAAAGCAATCGCTCAAAGGGGTTCTAGTTTGGGAGAACTATGTGTTAGAAGTTGCAGGTGTCAAAGTCGACTCTAAGAAGGCAGTTTCAGACATAGGTAGATTGTTTGGATCATTTCTCATAATCTACTTAAGCTTTTGAAGTCTTTTAACTTGAGGAAGTGTGCAAGCTTTAGACGACAAATTCTACAAATTTTCATCAGAATCTTTACACAATTGATTAGTTAATGAGTGAGTAATGTGCAACAGACTTTTTTGTGAAGTGATTTTCTTCACAGTTAGCTAAAATCTTGACAGTTTGGTACTTGTCTTCCAAAATTGGTTGGAGTTTAAAGTTATTCTTGATATAGAGGTGATCTAGCATCAAGTATAGCTTGTTCTTTTGGAGATTAACACTCTCCATCAGTGGTATCAGAGCAGGATATATCAGATTGAGTAAAAGGAAGACCCCGACAGCTGCAGATATACAAATTTCAAACCTTGAAGATTCAAAAGGATAAAGTGTGAAAGAAAAACTGAAGGGAGACACATAAAGGCAATCAAAAGGATCAGAAGGACCAATTTTCGAGGCTAAGGTACATTCATTCCTTATAAGGATTAAAGATTTGATAGTATAGTTGAAGAAAGGATGGGAGATAGTCTCGAAATTGAGAAGTTGGATAGAGAGAACTATCCAGCTTGGTCTATGAGAATGGAAGCTCATCTTATGAGCAAAGATCTAATGGGATACATCATAGGAGAGGAAGAAAAGCCAGAGTTCAAAGATCCTAGCATTCCAACTAGGGAGGAGCTTGCAGATATAAAGATTTGGATGAAGAAGGATGCTCAAGCAAGGAGCATAATCTACATGGTAGTGAATGGTTATTTGCTTCCTCATATCAGAGGACTTGAAAGTGCAAGTGACATATGGAATGCTTTGGAAGAGCATTTTCAAAATACAACCAAATCAAGGAAAGCTTCATTATGGGCAAAATTTACTACATTCAAGAAGAAGGCTTCACAATCAATATCTAATTATGTGACAAAGATGAAAGACATTGTTGATTCTTTAGGTGCAGTTGATGAAGATATTGAAGAAGATAAGTTGGTAAGACAAATTCTCATAGGGGTAAGAGGAGATGAGAAGTGGAAGCCTTTTATATTGTCTACAGAACTTTCATTAGATCATTTCACTCCTGATTTGAATCAACTATTAGGACATATGCTAACTTTTGAGAATGATATCAAAAGAGATGTTGATAAGAGTGCAGATCATGCAATGTATTCTAAAGAAAAGAAGAAAGCTAGTAAAGGAAAGCAACAATCAGTTGAAGATGAAGGAACTTCAAGTCAAGCAAACTTCTTGAGAGGAAGATGAAGTGGCAGAAATAGAGGAAGAGGTAGAAATAACAAAGATAATGTTAGAGCTTGTTGGATATGTGGTAAGACCAATCATCTATCTCATGATTGTTGGCATAATAATCAAAGCAATGGTAATTTTAATCAGAACTTTAATCAAAGAGGAAGAGGTGGCAGATATCAAAGAGGAAACTTCAGAGGTAGAGGTGGTAGGAATTCTTTTGGAAGAAGTGGAGGAAGAAACTTCCAAAATCAATCCTATAATAACACTTACTGCAATTATGCATCAGATCAGAAAGAAGATTCAACTCTTATTATGAATGAAACATGTGAAGCCTCACATGAAGACATGAGAGTATTTTATATTGACTCAGGATGTAGCAATCATCTGAGTGGAAACATTGCCTTGATGACTGATCTAGATCATAAGGCAATCAATCACATAGTTCAAACAAGTGACAATACAAAGCACAAAGTGAAGTCAATTGGTTCAGTTAAAGCCAAAGATGGAAGTACTCTCTTGAGTAAGGTTTTATATGTTCCGACAATTCCAAAGAATTTGATAAGTGTAGGACAAATTGTGGAAAATGGATATGAGGTAAGGTTCACTAATGATGGAGTTTATGTTGAAGACCCTAGTCAAGGGTATAAACAAATTGTTGCAGGAAAGAAGTAAGGAGGGCTCTTCACATTAAAGATACAAGGTAATATTGGACATGCTATGTTCACGTATGGAGAGCAAAAGGTGTCTGAATTGGATCTTTGGCATAAAAGACTTGGACACTTTAATGAAAGAGGTATCAAAGATATGGTTAACAATGGTTCAGTACTTGGATTGCCTAATATTGCAGGTCAACATATGACATACAGATGCGAGGCATGTCAATTATGTAAGGCTCACAAGCAATCTTATTTTAAGCATGGTTTTATGTATTCAGAAAGACTTGAATTGGTACATACAGATGTGTGGGGTCCTTCAAAGGACTTCAGTATAAATGGTTCAAGATATTATGTCATATATGTTGATGATGCTACCAGGTGGATTACAATCTATGTGATCAAAGACAAGTCAAAAGTGTTTAATACATTTAAACACTATCTTGCATATGCAGAAAGGATTACAGGACAAAAATTGAAGAGGTTAAGGTCAGATGGAGGGGGAGAGTATTTCTCAAATGAATTCAGTGGTTATTTGTGGAATGTAGGTATAAAGAGAGAGGTTACTTGGAGGTACTCTCCTCAACAAAATGGGGTAGCAGAGAGAAGAAACAGAACTCTTGTTGAGTTTGCAAGATCAATGATGAAGGAGAAAAATTGTCCTAATTATTTGTGGGCTGAGGCTGTAAACACAGCCACATATTTCGTCAATAGGTTACCATGTAAAGCCTTGCAGGGTATGAAACCATATGAAGCTTGGTGGGGTAAGAGACCTACATTGGATCATTGTAAAATATTTGGATGTTTGGCATATGCATATGTGCCATCTCAATTGAGGCATAAATTGGAACCTAAAGCAGAGAAGTACGTATTCATTGGCTATGATGACAAGCAGATGGGTTATAGGTTGTGGAGTCCATCTACAAAGCAATTTCTTGTGTCTAAGGATGTTACATTTGATGAGCAAGGTACTTGGTATGCAGGTACACTTAATGTTCATGCAGGGGATGAAGATATTTTAAATCAGAAGGAAGGTAAAGCATTCAAATATGTAATGAAGAAGAGAGTAATGAATGACAAGTTGAAGTAGAAGAAAGGTCAATGTTTGATCTAGAATATGATGAACCAGAAACTTCAAGAAGTGGAGAACTCAGAAGGTCATCTAGGCACAAATGGCAACCTACAAGGTATAGCTATGATACTTCCTTCTTGACTACTAAAGATTATGCTTATATGTTAAAAGCAGATGATGATCCATCCACATATGATGAAGCCAAAGGAAAGAAGAATTGGGAAAAATCTATGCAGGAAGAATATGATGCATTAATGGAAAATGAGACATGGGATTTGGTTCCTAAACCAAATAGTCAGAAGATCATTGGATGTAGATGGGTCTATAATGTTACTGGTAGTGTCCATGTGAAAGGCCAAATGGCCACCGGACACTTCTTTGTATATGTTCTTTAATAAAACATATAGTGTCCTGGTCAGTCACGGAGTGTAAGTTCGATCGCATTTGTAAGACCTAAGAAGGTTGTCTTCGTGCTTCCTGTGTACTGTGTTTTCTGTGTATTCTACAGCCTCTGTGCGCAGTACTGTTTGCAGCCTCAGGAGCTCGGTTTTCTACTTCGAGCATATCGTCGCGGAGCTCTCGAGAAGGAGAGCGCACTGTGGTGCATCGCCCAAGGCATAGACCTTGGCATACCTTGTCATTCGAGTCACCGAAGTCACCGTTGGTGCCGTTGGCTGCATGCAAGGGAGGACCTCAACGATCAAGGAATATAGAGGTTCCCGGTACTTCCCGGGAGGTCACCCATCCCAGTACTGTTCCCCCCAGAGCTCGCTTAACCGTGGCAATCTCTTGCCACTAAGCTACACTCTTGTGGTGTTTGAAGAAGGGTAAGACTAAGGTTGACATTACCTTGAACAAGTTTTGGTCCCTCAAAATTTCATTTTTTGCTTTCAAAGCCTATTTCTGAAGTAATTTTAGGGTGGTTTTTGGAGCCATTTCGGAGTACTTTTGCACATAGTTCTTTTCGCACAGGTCCAAGAACATCAAGAAGAGTGTTCCTTGTACTTCTCAGACAATAAATATCAACCTTTGGGGCTGTATTTTCAGCCACACTCGTAAAACTACAGGTTTCTCGAGGGGTTTTCAGTTTTGGTGGGAGCAGTCGCTGCAAATTTATGCAGGTTTTTAAAGCCTAAAACATCAGAGTTGACAGACACTTGCAGGTGTTATTGGCTAGTTTTTGGGCTGTGTATTCAGCCTTTTAGTGTCATTTTACTGCATATATTGAGCACATACACACCATGTACGCTTCTGTGGATACCGCTTATGTACGTCCATGTGGTCATTGGTATAGCGGTTACGTTCTTTGCATAAAGCCTTTTACTTTTGATAAAGAGGGTCGTGGTGAGGTTTTCTTAACTGGGAGACGCCCAGATGTCGGGGTCTCTTCGGTGATGCAGGTGGAAGACTTACCTAGCCTCGCCATAGGCGATGCATGATAGTTGTTCATAGGTGCTCGATAAGCCTAGTTGGCTTCTATTGGGTAACTGATTATATGCAGTGGAGTCAGTGATTCACTATGCCGGTAGACATGTCAGTACTTGCAGTTTTATGATACTTTGACACTGGTCATATGCTAATTTTGAAGAGGATACTCTGGCAAAATTTTTCCGGATTTCTGGTTTAGTCAACTATACAGTGGTCGATTTACTCCTTGATACACTTATTTGTTGGTGTTTGGACTCTTCTAGCTCATTATCATTCTATTCAGTTCTCTACGATCATGGCATCAGAGGTCTCAGGCACATCCGGTGGATCAGGGTCTAGTGCTAGTGTTCCGAGGAGGAGCTATAACTTGCAGGGCAAAGACCATTTTGAGATCCGAAAATTTGATGGCACAAACTTTGCTCTATGGAAGAATCAGATTAAAGATGTGCTGATTCAAAGGAGGCAATGGAAGCCAATAAATGGGATTTCAAAGAAGCCTGCTGACATGGATGAAGATGATTGGGATGAGTTAGATGAAATGGCCAGGTCTACCATTCGCTTGCACTTGGCAGATAATGTTTACTTTACAATATTAGACTGTGAAAGTGCAGAGGAGCTTTGGAAGAAGTTATGCAATACATATGAAAAAGAGACGGCATCAAATAAAGTGTATCTGATGAGAAAATTATATGGCCTTCGTATGAAGGACACAGATAGTGTTGCTGCTCATCTAAATGAGTTTGATGCTATATTCTTCCAGTTACAGGTTCAAAAAATGGATATGGATAATGAAATGAAAGCAATATTGCTGTTATGCACCCTGCCATCATCATGGGATACGTTTTGCATGGCTATTAGCAACAATGCACCTGGTGGTAAACTCGTCTATGATGACATATGTGGAGCACTCTTGAGTGAGGAGATTCGTAGAAAATCTATGGTTGGCACTCAGAGTGGAGATGCATATAATGTTCGTGATTCTTACCAAGGAAAGAATCAACAATGTGGCAGGAGCAAGAACAAGGAAAAGAATGGTCAATGGAATAAGAGTAGAAGTAAATCAAGGAAGAGGGATATCGAATGCCATTATTGTCATAAGAAAGGACACATGAAGAAAGACTGTTATGCATTAAAGAATGCTAAAGGTAAAGGACAGAATGTTGATGGGCATGTTAAACAGTTACCTGCACCATCTACTTCGACTGTGAAGATTGAAGAAATTAATGCTATTTCTAATGATGCTGATGTGTTGACACTTGATAGTATTGTGCCATCTGAGGCACTTATGGCCGATTCTCTTTCCCACACCTGGCTTCTAGATTCTGGTGCTTCTTTCCATGTGACACCACATAGAGAATGGTTCTCTAATTATGCAGCAAAGTCTCTTGGTACCGTGAGACTTGGTGACTCTTACCAGTGTGATGTTGTGGGGATTGGAGATATGCATAATGTACGCCATGTACCTCAGTTATCACGCAGTTTGATGTCAGTTGGTCAACTTGATGACCTTGGTTACAAGGTGGTCTTCTATGCTCAGTCCTTTCGTATATCAAAGGGCAATATGGTTATTGCAAAAGGAAGCAAAGTTGGCTCACTTTATCCTTTATTTGTATCACAGAAAGAACACTTGTTAGTTGTTACTGAACAGCCTATGGCTTGTATTTGGCATGGTCGTTTGGGCCATATATCTCATAGTGGAATGGAAAATCTTTCTCGTTCTGGCTACTTACCTGTGTTATCTTTCTCTGATTTTTCATTTTGTGAGCATTGTCAATATGGAAAGCAAACCAGAAATGTGCATAGAACGCACATTGACTCTTCAATTCAGCCTTTAGATCTTGTTCATACAGATGTGTGTGGTCCTATGCCCACTAGGTCCTTAGGTGGTTCTCTTTACTTTGTCACTTTCATAGATGATGCTACTAGAAAAGTCTGGGTATATCCTATCAAATCAAAGGATGATGTATTCCCTACTTTCAGAAAATGGCTTGCTTCAGTTGAGACTGAAAAAGGAACTAAGCTTAAGGTTTTATGTTCAGATAATGGGGGTGAGTATACCTCACATGAATTCAGCCTTTTCTGTCAGTCTAGAGGGATTCGTAGAGATTTGACAGTTCCTTATACCCCAGTACATAATGGTGTAACTGAGAGGATGAATAGAACTATTCAAGATAGAGTAGTCTCTATGTTGCATCATGCAAACCTCTCACAAGGTTTTTGGGCAGAAGCAGTATTGACTGCAGTTCATGTGATTAACCTTTCACCTAGTACTGCCAAAGGTATGAAAGTGGCACAAGAGTTATGGACAGGGAAACCACCATATTATGATCACCTTCGAGTTTTTGGGTGTGAAGCATATGTTCATATACCCAAGAATCTTAGACAAAAGTTGGACCATAAGTCAAAGAAATGCATTTTTCTTGGATATGGTCGAGAAGGACAATTTGGATATCGCTTATGGGATCCTGAAACACGGTCAGTGATCAGAAGTAGTGATGTCATTTTTAATGAGTCTAAGATGCATAAACAACCCATTAAGGAGGTTGAAGTGAGAAGAGTGGTGTTTGAGGATACTAGTCCTCCGGTTAGCATGCATAAAAATGCTGCACATAGGGATGTTCAAGAGAATGTCCATTCAGATCAGTCTGCACATGTTCCTGTTCAGCAACCATTGAGACGTTCTGCACGTGTCTCATATCCACCTGATAGATATGTTCCAGATTTTGTTATGCTAACAGATGCCGGTGAGCCTTCTTGCTACAAAGAGGCTATGCAGACAGAGGATCATGTCAAGTGGGAGCGTGCCATGAAGAGTGAGTTGGATTCTATTCACAAGAATGGTACTTGGGACTTAGTACCTTTGCCAAAGGGCAGAAAAGCTTTACCATGTAAATGGGTATATAAGCTGAAATTCACATTTGATAGTGCTTCTCCAAAATATAAAGCACAACTTGTTGCAAAGGGTTTTAAGCAACAACATGGTGTTGATTTTGAGGAAATCTTCTCTCCAGTGGTCAAGATGACTACTTTGCGCATGTTGCTTGGATTCGTTGCAATGGAGGACTTAGAGCTAGTCCAAATGGATGTGAAAACAGCTTTCTTGCATGGAGATCTTACAGATGAGATCTATATGGAACAACCAGAGGGTTATGTAGTTCCTGGCAAGGAAAGTTTAGTTTGTAAGCTCAAGAAGAGCTTGTATGGACTTAAACAGTCTCCTAGACAATGGTACCAAAAGTTTGATGCTTTTATGAAGTCCCAAGGCTATTCTCGGAGCAACGAGGATCATTGTCTCTACACAAAGAGATGTTCTGATGGCAGTTTGATATGCTTGATACTTTACGTCGATGATTTGTTGATTGCTGGAAGTCCTCTTATGATTTGTCACTTCTCAAAAAGAAGTTGAGTCAGACATTTGATATGAAGGATTTGGGGGATGCCAAACATATTCTTGGCATGCGCATTACTCGTGATAGGAGTAAAAGATGCATATACTTGTCTCAAAGTGAGTACATATCCAAAGTACTTCACCGATTCAATATGCAGGGTGGAAAGGCATTGAGTACACCTTTACCTACATATGTGAAATTGAGCAAGGATGACTGCCCCAAATGAGATGAGGAAAAGGAATTCATGACCAAAATTCCCTATCAATCTGCTATTGGTAGTCTCATGTATGCTATGGTAGCTACGAGACCAGACATTGCATTTGCAGTGGGAGTTGTGAGCAGATATATGTCTAATCCTGGTAAGAAACATTGGGAAGCGATCAAAATGATTTTGAGATATCTGAGTGGCACTAAGGACAAGTGTCTATGCTTAGGTAGAGGGAAAGCATCCATTATTGGTTACACAGATTCTGACTATGTTGGTTGTGTAGACAATCATAAGTCTACATCAGGGTACATTTTTCAATTTGCTGGAGGTGCTATCTCTTGGAGATCTCGTCTTCAACAATGTACAACTCTTTCCACCACAGAAGCAGAGTATGTTGCAGCAAGTGAGGCATGTAAGGAAGCATTGTGGCTTTCTCATCTTGCTTGTGATATGGGTTTACCTCAGCATGTACCTCACTTGCTCAGTGATAGTCAGAGTGCCATTGCTTTGGCTAAGAATCCGGTCTATCATGCAAAGACCAAGCACATTGAGGTGAGGTATCACTTCATTAGAGATTGCTTAGCCACTGAGAGCATTATTCTTGAGAAGGTTCACACTCGAGATAATGCTGCAGATGCTTTGACTAAATCTCTACCACATGATAGCTTTCGACACTGTTGTCACTTGATGGGGGTTACTTGATTCTTGATCTTACGCAGTCACTTGTATACTGTGTAACATGCCCATCAGGTGGGAGGTATAGTTTGTATACTTACACTCAGGTATTCTTTATCATTCTTTATTTTTTCTCCCATAGTTACTCTGGCCATATTGGCCTTTAGTGGGAGATTATTACCGTTAGTGTCCATGTTTGAAAGGCCAAATGGCCACCGGACACTTCTTTGTATATGTTCTTTAATAAAACATATAGTGGCCTGGTCAGTCACGGACTGTAAGTTCGACTGCATTTGTAAGACCTAAGAAGACTGTCTTCGTGCTTCCTGTTTACTGTGTTTTTTGTGTATTCTACAGCCTCTGTGTGGAGTACTGTTTGCAGCCTCAGGAGCTCGGTTTTCTACTCCGAGCATATCGTCGCGGAGCTCTCGAGAAGGAGAGCACACTGTGGTGCATCGCCATTGAAACAGTTCATATAAAACAAAAAGGTTTGCAGAAGGAAGTGTATCTAGGTACAAAGCCAGGCTTGTTGTAAAGGGGTATGCACAGACATATGGTGTGGACTATGATGAAACTTATAGTCCTATTGCAAAGATGACAACCATAAGGACTCTCATAGCAATTGCTACTTGCAAAGGTTGGAAATTATCTCAATTAGATGTGAAGAATGCATTTTTGAATGGTTATATTTCAGATGAAGTTTACATGGAACAACTAGATGGTTTCAAAGATCAAGTGTATCCAAATCATGTGTGTAAGCTCAAGAGAGCTTTGTATGGTTTGAAGCAGGCCCCAAGGGCATGGAAATATAGGCTTGTAAAGTTCTTGAAGGAACTTGGGTTTCAAGCATCAAAGGCAGATAGTAGCTTGTTAGTCAAAGCAAGTGAGGATGGATTTATTTATGTTTGTATTTATGTTGATGACATAATACTTACAAGAACAGATGACAAAGGTATATACATGATTAAGAAGCAGATGGAGAAAGAATTCAAAATCAATGATTTGGGAAATTTTTCATTCTTTTTGGGAATGGAGATTTCATATACTCAACATGGAGTATATGTAATTGAAGAAAGGTATCTGAAAAATTTGCTAACCAAATTTAAAATGGAAGATTGCAGGATAGCACCAACTCCAATGGAGGTGAATCATAGATTGAGTAGATATGGAGGAGAAGAAGTCAATGATATGAAACTTTATCAGAGTTTGGTGGGTAGCTTGATTTATGCTACATTAACAAGGCCTGATTTATCATATGCAGTTGGAGTTCTATCTCAATTCATGCATTGTCCTAGAAAGGAACATTGGATTGCAGGACAAAGAGTACTTAGGTACATCAAGGGCACACTTAAAGAAGGTTTTCATTATGGATTTACTTCAGATACAAGAGTCAAAATATACAATGATGCAGATTGGGCAGGTAATTCTAATGATAGAAGATCAACACATGGATACTTGTGTTATGTGAAGGATAAGCTAATTTCATGGTGCTCTAAGAAGCAACATACAGTTGCTTCATGATCTACAGAAGCAGAATACAAAGGCATGGTAGAAGCTACAAAGGAAGTAATATGGTTAAAGACTCTTATGAAGAGTTTTGATATTGTTCAGAGTACTCCTATCATTTGTGGAGATAATATGAGTTCTTTATATTTGATAGCAAATCTTGTATTCCATGCTAGAACTAAACATATTGAGATTCAATATCATTTTTTGAGAGAGAAGGTTGTTGATAAAGAAATAGAAGTTATACATACTCCTACAAAAGATCAACTTGCAGATATGATGACAAAGAGCTTGGATGGACCAAAGTTGCAGAGGTTTAAAGATATGGTAGGAATAAAGAAAATGCAGGTAATCACAATTGATGATTGAGGGGGAGCTGTTGGAGCAAGACAATCAACAATTGGTGATTATATGAAGCTTAGAAATGAAGATATGAAGAAAAGATTGAATTCTAATTTCATGAAGTGAAGTGAAGGTTCAAGAAGAAAAGTTCTAAAAACATATGTACATTAGTTTTGTAAATACTTCAAAATACTTGAAGTAATGACGAATCAATACTCATATATATATATATATATATATATATATATATATATATATATATATATATATATATATATATATATATATATATATATATATATATATATATATATATATATATATATATATATATATATGTGTGTGTGTGTGTGTGTGTGTGTGTGTGTGTGTGGGTGTATGTGTGTGTGTGTATGGTCGTATTAGAAGAGAGAGATGAAATATAGATGAGATAGAGAAGAATAGATTATGAGTATTGTGTGTATCATCCATCAGATGTATGATGAGTTGAATAGAAAGAATGTTCAAAAAATTGCACGTCGAACTTTTCTCTACTTCTCCTTCTGTGTTTGATTATATCAGAAATCCCTTTGTAGACATATAAATCCATAGTTAATCTATCTATGGTTAAAGTTTAAGAGCCTAATTGCAAACGGGCTAAGAGAATTTTGTGTAGGAACATCTATATGTGAGATAGTGTTGAGTGTCTTCTGAAACAGGTGCAATCTCGGTTATCAAAGAATTGATCATATCTCAGTGCACAGAGTAAAGTTTTACAGAAATGAGGAGTTAAAATATAAGTTGGAAGTTAAGTCATCTATGCCTGAAAGCATTCGCTTAAACGGGTTCTAGTTTGGGAGAAATATGTGTTAGAAGTTGCAGGTGTCAAAGTCGACTCTACAAGAAGGCAGTTTCAGACATAGGTAGATTGTTTGGATCATTTCTCATAATCTACTTAAGCTTTTGAAGTGCTTTAACTGGGAGGAAGTGCGCAAACTTTAGGCGACACATTCTACAAAGTTTCATCAGAATCTTTACACAATTGATTAGTTAATGAGTGAGTAATGTGTAGCAGACGTTTCTCTGAAGTGATTTTCTTCACAGTTAGCTAAAGTCTTGACAGTTTGGTACTTGTCTTCCAAAATTGGTTGGAGTTTAAAGTTATTCTTGATATAGAGGTGATCTAACATCAAGGATAGCTTGTTCTTTTGGAGATTAACACTCTCCATCACATATGATCTTGATTCTGATTCTCATCAATTAGGAAGTAAGCATGATACATAGGTCCAAGATCCAAGAAGTGATACAGATGATGATCAAGATGAAAGGGAAAAGGATTACAAAGTATGGAATTCAAGAGGCAAAGCAAAGATGCAGGAGTGTGGAGAATGCTCTAAGCAAGCTCCTAGAAGATCAACAAGAGAGAAGAAACAACGAGAATGGTATGGATATGATTCCACATTTGTTACAAAGCATTCAATCTACCTGGCAAAAGACTCAATTTCAGAGGAACCCTCAAACTACGAAGAGGCAAAGGAAACCCTAATTGGGAAAAGGCCATGAAAGAAGAAATAGATGCATTGAAGGAGATGGACACTTCAGATTTGGTTCCAATGTCATCCAATCAAAAGGTAATTGGTTGCAGATGGGTATAT
The DNA here is from genome assembly GCA_020310875.1 of Ceratopteris richardii. Lineage (NCBI taxonomy): Eukaryota > Viridiplantae > Streptophyta > Polypodiopsida > Polypodiales > Pteridaceae > Ceratopteris > Ceratopteris richardii. The sequence continues at coordinate 40,026,412 of CM035406.1, read as the reverse complement.
AAAGCTAAAAGAAACTCAGATGGATCAGTTTGTAGTTACAAACCAAGATTAGTTTCCAAAGGATGCTCACAAACTCATGGTATGGACTATGAGGAAACATTCTCACCAGTTGCAAAGATGACTATAATCAGAACATTGATAAGTGTTCCTACTGCAAGAAATTGGAGATTCCTTCAACTTGATGTAAAAAATGCATTTCTAAATGGTTGGATAAGTGAAAAGCTATACATGTCACAACCTCGAGGTTTTGAAAACCCTAATCATGCATCTTATGTTTGCAGACTTTAAGAAAGCATTGTGTGGATTGAAACAAGCTCCTAGAGCTTGGAATTACCTAGAGCTTTAAACACATAAAATGATAAAAAGAGAGCCAAAATTCCACGAATTTGTGGTGGTTGAGTTGCAATCAATCAATCAATCAGTCACCTAAAAGTAGATCAAACTAGATCTTCACTTTTCCTAGATTGTAGGAAAAAGAATTGATTCCCTCCAACAACTAATCCTGCCTTCATTTGAATTCAAAATCCACTTGTAGAAGTTGTGAAACACTTCAAGAGTCTATGTAAAGACTTCAAATCACTTTTTCATTACATGGAAGCAATCTCTCTATAGAGCTTCAAATTGGATGAACAAGGATGCATTGGAAATTTTATTAGTTTCTAGTTTATGTGTATAGAGTTTCAAACCACTTGGTTTAGTAAATTGGGAGAAATCTTAGTTTTTCTGTCTCGGGGTCTATCTCTTTGTATTTTTGAAAAATAGGAGGTACCATTATTGAGTGTCTAGTTCATTCCAAAAGCGTATTTTGCTTATTTCTTGTACTCTTGTGCATTTTATACACTCAACTAGTTTTTTGAGCTAGTTAATGCGCAAACCTATCTGTTTTGTATCGACTCTTTCTCCTTGATGCTTCAAAGTACATAGTGGATTTTATTGCATCTATTGCATGCCTATAAGATCTATTTGAGACTCCATAAGCTCAAGGGCTCGCCTTGTGCTGGTTGGCTGGACCGAACTTCATCGCTTCACAACTCACTTTTCTACCACCTACAAGCTTCTCCAAGTTCTTTCACCAATTTGGGTGTTGGTCAATCTTTTGCCACCACCATCTTTACTAACAATCAGAGCGCATTGGCAGTTGCAAGGAACCCTGTGTTCCGTGCTTGCACTAAGCACATTGAGGTACACTATCATTATGTTAGAGAGAGGTTCTCTGCTAGAGAGATCACTTTGTGTTGGAATACAATATCATATTGTACATTATCCCATGGTCAAATTTTGTTCAGATCACAACATGTGTAGTAGTCCTTGTGTAGTAGTCCTTATTACTATTTGTACAACCAAAAAGCATTGGGAGCATGGTTACGTTGATAACCTTTCATCCCTACGACCTGGCTTCAAAACTCGTCGGCAGCAAGACGCAGCGCGGAAAAAATGCGATGTTTTTTTTATATTTATGCTTTTCAAAACAAGTGGCGGACTGCAACATATTCAACGGATGGAGCTTTCACGATGGCATTTTGCGGATGTTTTTTCTTCCAGATTAGATCAACGATCGTGTAGATTTGTATTTCGATATGTGCTTTATTGCAGGTGCTTTTCAAGGTTTTCAAGGTTACACAATACTATAAATGAGCATGCTTGGTTCATTGTTCAAGCAGCCATCACCTAGTTTCAACAAAAAGCTTTGGAGCTTTGTTACCTCAATAGAGGTGGTGCTTCTTAGCACATGGGGCAGCTGTTGGAACTCAAGGTCAAGAACAAAGCATGGAAGTGCATGAAAGAAGTGGACATACAAGAAGGAGGAGCAGGTAGGGAGCTCCAAGAAGTACATGTCAAATTTTCAGAAGAAATCCCTACGAAAATAGTGATTTTCATCACTAAAATTCATTGTAAATACCATTTCATATTTTTCTAACTCCATTTTGTTAAAGATGAGGAGTCCTTGAGCTTGAGGAGTATTAGAAGTATCATCGTACCAGTTTTCATAATTTTTAGACTTCATTTGAGCCCTCAAATAAGCCCTGGAACCTAATTTTTAACTAGGCCGAACATTAGGTCTGGATAGGACCAAAATTAGTCAAAAAACTATAAAAAGAGCTATAGAGCTCATTTTTGGGGTTAGCTTGTGAGAGAATAGAGCTTTTGTAAGAGAACTCTTTTGCAATCGAAGTCCTTCCATTGTTCCTCTCTTTGATCTTACCTTGTGCACGTGTGTGTGTATGTGTGTGCATGTTTGTGTGTTTTCACTCATGCACTTGTGCCTTCACTTGCTCATGGTCTTCATACGGGTCCTCACATCTCCACAGATTGACAAGTAAAGGAGGTGGTGCTTATGCTTGAGCTACACCATATTTTGGCGCCGTTGCCGGGGAGAGAGCTTCGAGGACGAGCATTGTGATGGTAAGATCGTAGATTTGCGATGTTGGAAGGTAAAAAAACTGTCATTTATGTTCATTTTTTTATTTTTCTTCTTCATCTTCATCATCATCATCATCATCACCATCTTCATCCATCTTCTTCTTCATAGAAATTTCTTGTTTTTTAGTGCATTTTCACCATTTTCATGCATTATTGTGCGAAAAGGAGTTAGGAAGTGCAAGGGAGAGCAAGCGCCTGTGTTTTTTCACGATTTTTTGCACATACGGAGCTCGCCATTGCTCGATGCTCAAAAATTTGAATTTCCCACCAAAAAACACGATTCTGACTGAAAATCGCGATTTTCATAAAATTCAATTTTTTTCAAAAAAATACAATTTTCTATTTCTTGCCTAAAAGCTTTTTGAAAAGAACACGATTCTGGGGTCATTCTCAGAATCGTGATTCTCTGGTTGTGCTCAAAATCGTGATTCTCTAAATTTCTCAAAAACACGATTCTAAGAAGACACAATTTTCAGTGGGCTCAAAATTGCGATTTTCACAAATCACGATTTTTGGCCAAAAACATGATTTTGTGAAAACATGCTTCTCTGTGGCTCCAAAATTGCGATTTTCAAAAACATGATTTTCATCCAAAATCGCGATTTCCACGATTTTCAGAACACGATTTTCAAGAACATGATTTTCAATCGAAATCGCGATTTTTTGATCATTGATTCTCAAAATCGCGATTTTCAGGCCAAAAACACGATTTTGATCAAACATGATTTTCATTCAAAATCGCAATTTTCATGCCAAAAACACGATTTTGAGAAAACACGATTTTCATACAAAATCGCAATTTTTTTATCATTCTAAAAATTGCGTTTCACGATTCTCACTCAAAATCGCATTTTTCACAATTCTCACTCAAAATCACCTTTTTCACGATTTTCACTCAAAATCACGTTTTTCACGATTCTCACTCAAAATCGCATTTTTCACGAATTTCAATCAAAATTGCATTTTAGAGGATTAGTCAAAATCGCGATTTTCATAAGTGCTCAGCATCGCGATTTTCATGATTTCACAAAATCATGATTTTCATGGTTGCTCAGCATCGCGATTTTCATGATCCTTCAAAATCGCAATTTTCATAAGAGCTCAGCATCGCGATTTTCAAACCCCCAAAAATTGCAATTTTCATTCAAAATCGTGATTTCCAAGGTTGTCCAAAATCGCGATTTTCACACAAAATCGTGATTTTTCCAAAAGGTCCTGTTTCCTTGTTTTGACCCCCAGGAGCCTGATTTGACATAACTTTTTCATCAAAAGTCCAGTTTTTGAGCTCTATAGCTTGTTGAATAATGCGTTGATTTTCAGATCGGATAATTTGAAGTTGACCCTCTGGTGGGACCAGGAACCCAAGGGGACTCCAAAGGATTTTGAAGCATAGGAAGGGGAAATTTTGGACTCTTAACCAAGGCTTATGAACCTGAGATCCGGTAGACACCTAGGCAAGGATAGACAAAGCAATAGATCTTCTGAGGCTAGTGTTAACCATACAGCTAAGTCGTGGGCACAACAACTAAGTGGTTATCCTTACGTACTAAGTTTAGACACAAGTGACTCAGAAATGTCTTTTAGCATGGGGAAACCTACAGGTAACTCAGGCATTGACTATTTACAAACAATAGAAGGTCCCTATAAGACACAGTTTTATATTCGGACCAACTGATTGGGTGCTCACATCTATGAGGATGGACTGAGGCGATCAGTGGTCCAACTCAAAATTCCAGATCAACCCTTTGGACTTCAACACCCAGTAGTCAAGTTCGAAGAGGGTTCATACATTGATAAGGAAGGAACCATGTATGTGGTCACCAACCTACCAGATATGACCGATGAGTTTGGAAATATCATTCCTGAGAATGAGATAGGAGACCTAGAACAAGGAAATGTAGGACAAGGATCCCAAACTCCTAGAGGTAAGTCAGTTTTGACCAGAGTGATCACTCCAGATTGGATCCTTCAAGACAAGAAAAGCATAGAACTATTCTTGAATAGAGAAACAGAGGAAGCCTTTTGGAGATTCAAGCCAGATCAACCTAGCCAATTGGGTGTAGTCATCATCTACGAATTCAAAGATCATGAGATACCAGGCAAAGTTGTCTACCTAGATAACACATCAGAGAAAATGTTCTTGGTAATAGAACATGATAGACATGCATATACTTGGAAGAGTGAATTGATTTTCCCTCCACCAAGATCCAATGTTTCCCATGGCCTCCAAGGAGTAGGATCATCCCACACTCATGAAGCCCAGAGAGAAAGAACTAGAGAGAGACCTGAGGTAAGTTTTGCACACACTGTTGGCAGAAATAGATCAGGACATGAGGGTGTAAGACCTGAAAGAGAGAGACATCGAGCACATAGGCAACAAAGAGATGAACATGATTTTCCATTGCCTAGACCCCGAGAGCACCCAAGAACCCTTAGACCCACTCAAGTGATCAAGGCAATGAAGAATTATTTTGACGGGACAGGAGATCCTTATGATCATGTGACCGAGTTCAAACAAGTGTTAAGAGCTGAACAGGTTGAGGATTTGTTCACCCAATACGAGGCATTTGGTTTGACTCTAAAGATCAGTGCCTTAGCTTGGTTTCGACCACTGAGTAGTCGCAACTATCACGATATAGGTCAACTGCTAGACGAATTCATTGTAGAATTTTCCAAGAAGTGGTATCAGACATAACACATCATCCTTGATCCACAACTTCAAGCAGACACCCCAAGAAACAATGCGACTAGCAGGAAGAAGGTTCAGACAGTACTTAGAAAGATGCCCTGCTCTAGAGTTACCCACACTAGCCAAACAAATGGCTTTGTTTTTAGATGGCTTACTAAGCACCAAGTTAAGATCATATGTGTACTTGAAAGAGCCTAGAAGCATAGAAGAATGTGTGCGGACCTGCATTGACATAGAAGACAACTTGGGTGAGGAGCTAGGACTATCCAAACTCTATAAAGACTCTGACAGTTCTGCTAGTCATACCTCGAGAGCCTCCACTGAGCTGGATGAAATAGCAGAGCAAGTTGCCAAGAATCTAGGAGTTCAAAATAGACAAATACCAAGAGTCGCCTCATTGAATCAGTGTTATACTTGCGGAGGCGACCACATGGCTAATGTATGCCCATTGCACAACTAGAACATGAGAGAAAGGAATGCTCCATATTGCACTATTGAGAGAAAATACACAAACCACATGACTCAAGATTGTCCTTACAATAGGCAGGCTGTTAGACAGAATTATCCGCAACCTTACCCACAGGGTAGGTATCAGAATCAATACCAACAGCCATATTATCGACCACAACAGCAATATCAGGCACCATATAGGCCACAACCAATCCTAGGAAACCAACCACCAACTCCGACCAATGTGATTCCAGTTAAGTATGCAGTGGCAGAAGAGAACCTTAATAGAGCATTGGTGCCAGTGACCCCACTGATCTCAGAGAATGACTCTCATGCTCATAGTTCAGACTACTCCCATGAAGGTAGTCCACATGCTTATTACACAGAGTCACCTGAGCATAGTGAGACTTATCCATATCAATATGAGGCACCACCTATGGAACAAAATTGGGAGCCAGAATACTCCAATGTCATGTACACAAATCCTAACCCTAGTCCCCAATTGAGACAAATGAGGCCACAAGCCCCTAGAGAATCATGTTTTAGGTGTAGCGGGACCATTTCATTCGTGAATGTCCCCACTCACCAACTTTGGGACAAGGACAGAACATCACAATACAAGCCTTTTGTCCTGAGTGAAGTAAAGACCATCTTCCCAGAGATTGTCCAAGAAACCCCTCTAGTGTGCCCAAGGTCACACCCATAAATGTGGTAGGCTTAGTGGTGGATTCAAGTGCTAGTAGCAGTAATGCGGCTCTTATACAAGTTTTCACTAGAGCACAAGCATCAAAACAAGATAAATGAGTAGAGCAATCGGAGTCGAGTGAATCAGGAGAGCCTAGTAAGAGGAAAACAAGAACATGGAAAGATACCAGAGAGAAGGCTAATCGCAAGTGGAGTAAAAAGTTATCGGAACTAGAAGAAAGCCTGAAAGAAGCAAAAACAAAAATAGATGACATTGCATCTCAAAGCCCTTCGCATGCCGAAACTCCATCCACTCCACTTCATCCCACCCCACCATCCATTGTAAATAGGCCGCAACCAGGGTCTGTTCTTGCAGATCCAACCCCAGAAGGCTTGGACATGATGTTCAAGGCCTACCAGGCTTGACTTCAAGAAGGGCCTACAGCAGCAAACCTAGACAAGAGTTACCCTAGAGTAGATTTAGAGATTGAACGGACAAAAATGTGCATGAAAATGGTAGAACTAGCTCAAGCTATGCTCGAGACTAGTCAAAAGTTCAATTTGACAAACTCTATCAAACTGGATTTGCATTTCCAGGGTTACTAGATATATTAGAGCAGTTGGTAAACAAGCCACAGGTTTCTTTACCTCCACAGGCTCAACCAGTTGTTGAGAGAGAAAGCTCTCCACCAAAGAAAGCTTATGTTCCAAATTCCACGAATGTTGAAACACCTCTTTCAATTCAAGAGTACTCTCAAGAGTTCTTGCGAGTAATACAAAAAGAGAAATGGGCCAACGAGAAGGATAATCCCCCTCCTATTCCTGAGATTGATGACCTTTATGATCAATTTCCCCAAGACATTCCGTCTATCTATGGAGACCAAATAGAGCAACAAGAAGATGAAAGATTAGATTTTGAATCTAATTCTTTACAAGAGTTGCATCAATTCATAGGCCCATGGGAATCTGAATCTCTCCAGATCAGAGCTCCCACAATACTGGTAAGAAATGAAGACTCAGTGGTTCCAAGAAACACTGATGTCGTGAAGAACACTAAGGTTTAGTGCCATCCCACTGTAGAAGAGCTACTCAAAGCAAAACCCGAGCTATGGAACCATGTGAAGGATCATGTCCCAAAACTTGATTCCAATAGGCCAAAAGGAGGCTCTAAGCCGAAAGTACCAGAGATACCTCTAGACAAAATAGGGGACATGTGTGAGGGTGAAGAAGGTAATACTTATCTTCCAATCACCTACCAAGGTTACACAACCAAAGCAATCATAGATTCAGGTGTTGGTGTTGCTATTGCAACCACCTCTTTGTGGAAGCAATGGGGCAAACCCACATTAAGACCAACTAGAATGAATCTTCGAATGGCTGACGGTCATTTTGAAAGACCTCTAGGATTGCTAGAAGGGATAACTCTACGTGTGGTGTAGAGTTTGAACATACATTTGTTATATGTGACTTTGAGAAAAATAATGTCTATGAGATGATCCTAGGAAGACCCTTCCTACAACAATTGCAAATAGTACAGGATTGGGGAACCAACTCCTTGTACTTATAGCACTTAGGGGTCACCACCAAGTTCAATTTGAAGGATTACAGCTTCAGAGATGTACCACCTCTATAGTGGAATCCTATCCACAAAGCGAAAGAAGATTCTATCTCTGTGCATTCTGGAAGTTCACCTTATCCATCCTGGTTGCATGAAAATACTCATTTGTGGATGTGCAAGGTTGCGGAGAAAGAGGAAGAATGCTTAAAGGCAAGAGAAGAAGGAACTTCTCCAGGAGATATACCAATTAAAGACCTACCCTATACATCGATGATCTTTCCAGATGAGGAATTTGAGCCTCATGGTTGGGCAAAAATCTTAGCTACCATGGACATTGCAGTCAATGAAGAACAATGGACACCTCATTGTGATGAGGAGGGTTATGATATTTCAGTGTTCATGTGTCAGCCCTTGCTAGAAGAATGTGACCCTAGTGATGTCATAGAAGAAGAAGAGAATGACGATGATCTAGAGTCCATTGTGATGGATAGTTGCTTTAACTCAAAGAAGCACTATCTATAAGATATAGGAGTGTTTACCCAGAAAGAAGAAGAACCTCTCACAAGTATTAAAACGGTAAATTCAAAGGATGGAAGTGAGAGCAGTCAAAAGAAAAAGAAAAGAAAAGTAGTAAAACAAGAAGAGGAGGAATCATTGTTCGAAGTACCAGAAAATTTCAAGAAATATGAAGTTGATGACCAGAAAATTTTGGTATGAATGCCTAAAAGAGAGGCCATCATAGGAGAATCATATGATAATAAAGAAAAGACCAAGAAGATTGTAGTGACCATTGAAGAGAATGAAGAGAGATGCACGTATATAGGAGATGACCTAAGTGCAAGAGAAGAAATGGAGCTTGTAGCTCTATTAAGGGAATATAGGGACGTGTTTGCATGGCACTATAGAGACTTGAAGGGAGTCGATCCAAGAATATGCTCTCATACGATCCCCATGACAGTTGATGCCAAGCCTACCAAACAAAAACCCAACAGATATAATGACACTTATGCAGCTAAAATAAAAGAGGAAATTGATAGGTTGATTGAAGCCGGATTTATCTACTAGATTGAGCATACTGAGTGGGTGTCCCCCATTGTAGTGGTGCCCAAGAAGAATGGAAAGATGTGAGTGTGTATTAACCTTAAAAAAGTTAATGCCGCTATGATCAGAGATAGTTATCCGTTGCCAATCACAGAACACCTATTGGAGCGTGTTGCAGGCAAGGAAGTTTATAGATTCCTTGATGAATTTTCAGGTTACAATCAAGTAGCCATTGCCCCAGAAGGTCAACACAAAAGAGCTTTTGCCACAGAGTGGGGAATTTTTGCATTTCATGTGATGCCATTTGGGCTCACCAATGCAACTGCAACATTCCAAAGGCTCATGTGTCATGTCTTCAAAGAGTTCTTGCGAAAGTGCTTAGAAGTATATGTGGATGATTTATGTGCTCATTCCCAAGTAAGAAAATACCACATCCCTGAGCTCAGACAAATCTTCAACAAGTGTAGAGAATATCGAGTGTGTCTGAACCGAGAGAAGTGTGTATTCATGGTATGACAAGGTAAAATCTTAGGTCATATTGTTTCAAAGAATGGAATATCCACAGACAAGGACAAAGTTAGAGCCATAGAAGAGTTGTCAAGGCCAAGGAACATTAAAGAGGTACAAGCTTTTATGGGCCATTGTGGATATTACCGCAGGTTTATCCACATGTATGCGATCATAGCTAAACCTCTTTATGGCTTGTTGATAAATTTTGAGTGGAACGACGAATGCGAGAACTCCTTCAATGAGCTAAAAAGACATTTGTGCACAACACTAATACTGACCACTCCTGATTGGAATAAACCATTCCATGTCCATGTGGATGCATCCAATCATGCCATAGGATGTGTGCTCGCACAACCCACATGTGAAGGAAATCTAGACTTACCTATAGCATATGCTAGCAAACAGCTCACTGCAGCTGAGAGAAATTACACAACAACAGAGAGAGAAGGTTTAGGCATGGCATATGCCGTGAAGAATTTTAGGCACTATCTATTGGCCAATAAGTTCAAGTTTTTCACTGATCATCAAGCTTTGTTATATTTGGTCAATAAACCTTGGAATACAAGACGTCTAGTAAGATGGTTCCTCTTGCTAATGGAATATGACTTTGAATTTGTTGTTAGAAAAGGTAGGACCCACCTTCGGGCATATCACCTTTCTCACATCACTTCAGGAGAGTCACCACAAGGAGTGTCTGATGAACTACCTGATGATTATCTGTTCAATTTAGAAGTTGTTCCTAAATGGGCAAATAAGTTGGTACCAGTCCTAACCTTTGGACCGGAAATAAGAATGTGAAAACGTCACAAGAAGAAATTGTAAAATCACAAAAATATCACATATTGGCAGGAAGCATTTACAAACAAGATACTGAGGGCATATTAGCTTGTCGTGTTGAGGACGATGATCATAGTAGTTGGTTGTAACAAGCTCATGAATGATTGCTAGGAAATCACTATTCTAAACAACGAACAGTGAAGAATCTAAAACGTTTAGGATGTATTGGCCTAGCATGGACAAAGAAATTCATGAGTGGATTAAGAATTGTCTAGTGTGCTAGGAAAAAACCCCAGTGGAGCATGCGACCCTTTATCAAGTGTCATTAATTCCGGATTGGAGTGCTCCATTGGTAGAATTTATGAGATCGGGAACATTACCCAAAGAGGCTAGTCTAGCAAGAAGACGAAGCATGGAGCAAGAGGCTCAAGACTATGCCTTAGTTGCAGACAACTTATATCGAAGAGGCAAGGATGGATACTTAAGATTGGTCATTCATGAAGCAGACTATTTGAAAGTCTTAGAAACTGCACACACTGGTGTTGCCAGTGGACATTTTGGTCCTGACCGAGTAATCAAGACCATTCTATTCTGAGGACTTTGGTGGCCCACTCTTCATATGGATGCACATACCTATGTGAAGAAATGTGATACATGCCAACGTGCACAATATCCTGTTAGAAAAGATGAGATGCCTTTAAGGCCAATGATGGGAGGACATGCATTTTCGAAATGGGGTATAGAATTTGTAGGTCCTATTAACCCCCCAACTAGAAACTCCCATGCAGAGTACATTATTGTAGCCACAGATTACCTTACCAAGTGGGTACAAGTAAAAGCCACAACAAAGAATGATGCTCAAACAACAACTAAGTTCTTATTTGAGAATGTGTTCACGAGATATGGACTACCAATAGAATTAGTGAGCGATAGAGGTACACACTTCTTGAATGAAGTCATTGAAAATCTTCTCCAAGAATGCTTGGTGATACATAAGAAGTCTACCCCCTATCATCCACAAGCTAACGGACAAGTTGAGAGCACAAACAAGATCCTATGTAATGTCTTGACCAAGCTTGTAAATAACAAACACTCTGATTGGGATAAACAGCTTCATCATGTTGTTTGGGCTTACCGAGTTGCCTACACAACGGTACTCAATGCCACCCCATTTCAGATGGTCTTTAGATAGAATGCCGTGCTACCATTAGACTTTCTGATCCCAGCTTTAAAAGTAGCACAAGAGCATGAGTGAAATGGACATGAATTGTCCTCGAGGATCTTTGATCTAGAACGCTTAGGCAAGACAAGACTACGAGCAGCTGCAGGCATCTACGCTGCAAAGAAACAATAGAAGGCATATTTTTATGCACACATCAAGGATAAAGGATTGAAAGAGGGAGACTTAGTGTTGGTGTATACATTAAAGCAACATTCCCGTAAATTGGAAAAAAGAGGATACGGACCCATGATCATTAATAGAATTTCCACTAGCGGTGCGGTTCAATTGGCTACTTTAGAAGGTGATATCTTGCCAAACTATATCAATGGTTTTCAATTCAAGTTATATCAAGAACCTCTTGAAGAGGATATGCTAATGAGACTCAACACCGCTAAGAAACGAAAAGAAGGAGAGTTGAGAGTCAGAGAAGAAGCACAGGCAGAGGCTAGAGAGCACATAAGGCAAAATAAGTTAAGAAGAATAGGCCTAGATGTTAAAACAAAAGCCCAAAATATCACATGGACATGTGCCAAAAATCAGGCCTAATTACTTCTCAAATAGTCGACCGACGTCCATTTGTGACCTTAGAGGTAGGACACAAAGAGAATCTAAGGACTGTGAGAGCATTGATTGACTCAGGTGCAGCAACTAGTGTAGTTAGACTTTCCTACTGCCAAGACTTGTAGTTGAACATCAATCCCATAGAAGCCTATCTCATAGGATTAGGAGGTGTGGAAACCCCTTGTTTGGGCAAGGTGGAACTTCCCATCTACCTTCAAGATGTTCCAATGATAGTCAAAATGCTAGTGTGTCAAGATAAGGACCTTACAGAGCCACTTGTCTTGGGACAAGATTGGATCTATGACCATGCAGTCAACTTAAACCTAACGAGCCAACTTCTTCAAGTTTGGGTTCATGAACAATGCATTACATTAGAGTTAGAAAATTGCATGCTCACAGATCATGGTGTCACACATTCTCTTAGGACTAATCTTAGAGAAGAAGAAGTTGTGTGTGTTCAAAGCTCTATGATGCAAAGGGATGGTACCTCCAACAAAAGATTTAGAGGCCCTCGTACGAAGTCTCTACCCTCTGTAGTAGTTCAATCACACAAGGAAGAGAAACAGTCCATGACAACTGCTGTATCAAATAGACAACGGGATTTCAAGAGGAAAGTAGTTTCAGGCATGAAGCAGATCTGGGTACGAAAAGGAGAGAAACCAGTAGCCTTTCCAACACAATCCCACCCAGGCAAGCCAACAATGTGAAGACCATAACCAAGCAACCACGACCAGCTCAACAAGAAGGTTTGCGACAAATTTGGGTGCTTAAGAAATTGGTTACAGCTCAACAAGGGCGATTACACATGTGGGTTCCCAAAGAACTCTTACATGCAAATAGGCCTATACTCTCCACCATGCAAAAGGTCTCAACCAAGAAGCCAAGGAGATAAAAGGGAAAGAACCGCGCACAGAGACCACAAGAGGATAAACTCACCTCTTCGGCAATAGTCAGAAGACCAACAACAATGGTATGGGTATGGAAGCCAAAAGCACCAGTAGGCCCCACAAACCAAAGAGCCAACCACAAAGGATCAAACCCTCAAGAAACTATCCAAACATGAAGCACCCAAAGGAGATCACTAAATAGTTGAAGATCATTTTCAAATGGATCCCTATATGGAGGAAGGATCAGTTATCATCTCGAGATCCAACGGATACCTCCAAGACTGATGGCATCAACATCCGCAAATAACATTGAAAGCCTCAACGAGTGACAACCATGTGCTTCTTGCACAACCTTGTCTTTTGCACCATTCAAGTCATGCATTTCCAAAGTATGCATTAATATAGGGCCACATTACATGGCCGTGCATAGACACAATTGAGAGTCCCATGCACAAGAGCACATTGACACATGTAAACCATTTTTTGATACTAACCTTTGTCTTCTTGTTTTGTGGCATTGTTCCGCACAAGAAAAAAGAGAGAGAGAGAGAGAAAGAACTCGTTCCCAGGTTTGGCTCATGGAACATGAATGAGTCATTCTTAGTTGAAGATGGAATTGTTGATTACTGGGCATTTATCAGTTTGGATAGAAGTGTGTCTTGGCCAACGCAGGATATTATTGCTACCTTATCTGGTAGATTTCACGCACTTGGCATGAACATGGCATCCACAACTATTGTTTCCCCTTACCATGGTAGGAGGGAAGAGTTGGAAGGTCCACAACTTGAGCAATGCTTAACTACTGTATGTACGAGAGCATCCAAGGAGATATCTGCAAGGGTTAGTTTGGTACCCTGAAAATCCTTGTTTGTATACTGGGTGAGAAGACTCCTGCTTATGGTGAGCTCAAGAGAACATGTGAAACTAAGCTTGGTGTAGTTACCCAATGTTGTTTGTCAAGGAATATAAAGAAATTCAATTCTCAGTATTTGACAAATGTCGCTTTGAAGAGAGGGGACAGGACCAGGCGCTCGAAGAATCTCGTCAGTGGACCATCAAAAAGGGCATTCATCGACAACGATAGACCAGCCCATGGTCCATCACAATGCCGGGTGTACAACACGAAGAGATTAACATCGATCGCCCATTCACCATGGTAAGAATTCTTTCTTTGGCAACAACATAACCATGATAGATTAGGAAACCTCTTCGCCAGCATACCCTTGAGAACTTCGCTCAAGACCTCCAATTTTTGCACCATACTTCTTCCAATGCATTTTCCAAGTAAGCATGCATAAGGCCACATTACAAGGCCGTGCACAAAGCACATACTTTCTTCAACCCATGCACGAACACACCTACCCATCATTCACTTTGGGTTATGAGTACTTGGCATGACTACTATGAACATCATCTTTGGAAGACCTTGAGGACATCAATGGCGCCTCACAATGACACATTCATGCTGGAATCCAAGGAAGAAGCACATACCAAGGGGCTGCCACTTGCAAAGGCTTGCAATGACAAATGAAGAATTGGACAACCAACCCTACCACATCTGGAAGTTAGATGGCTCTTGTTCCTACAGAATGGACACTACCTCTCAAAGCACTACCTGGAACAACCATTACAACAAGGGTCTGTCAGGGAAGACAGACTCGAGAGGGGGGGAGTGTTGGAACTCAAGGTCAAGCACAAAGCATGGAAGCACATGAAAGAAGTGGACATACAAGAAGGAGGAGCAAGTAGGGAGCTCCAAGAAGTACATGTCAAATTTTCAGAAGAAATCCCTACAAAAATAATGATTTTCATCACTAAAAGTCATTGTAAATACCATTTTATATTTTTCTAACTCCATTTTGTTCAAGCCGAGGAGTCCTCCATCTTGACGAGTATTAGAAGTATCATCGTACCAATTTTCATAATTTTTAGACTTCGTTTCAGCCCTCAAATAACCCCTGGAACCTAATTTTTAACTGGGCTAGACACTAGGTCTGGACAGTGCCAAAACTAGTCAAAAAACTATAAAAAGAGCTAGAGAGCTCATTTTTGAGGTTAGCTTGTTAGAGAGTGAGCTTGTTAGAGAATAGAGCTTTTGTAAGAGAGTTCCTTTGCAATAGAAAGCTTTCCATTGTTCCTGTCTTTGATCTTACCTTGTGCTCATGTGTGTTTATGTGTGTGCATGCTTGTGTGCTTTCACTCATGCACTTGTGCCTTCACTCACTCATGGTCTTCATACCGGTCCTCACATCTTTGCAGATTGACAAGTAAAGGAGGTGGTGCTTACGCTTGAGCTACACCAAATTTTGGCACCGTTGCCATTGACGATAGACTCAAGAGGGGGGAGTGTTGAAGCTCAAGGTCAAGGACAAAGCATAGTAGCACATGAAAGAATTGGACACATAAGAAGAAGGAGCAAGTAGGGAGATCCAAGAAGTGTATGTCAAATTTTCGGAAGAAATCCCTATAAAGATAGTGATTTTCATCACTAAAAGTCATTGTAAATACCATTTCATATTTTTTTAACTCCTTTTTGTTCAAGTCGAGGAGTCCTCGAGCTTGAGGAGTATTAGAAGTATCATCGTACCATTTTTCATAATTTTTAGACTTCCTTTGAGCCCCCAAATAAGCCCTGGAACCTAATTTTTAACTAGGCCGGACATTAGGTCTCGACAGTGCCAAAACTGTTGCGGATGTGTGGTATACTTCCTTTACTCTGATACCACTTCTTGACGATGCGACGAAGGCTTAAACCTTTAAGCCTACGGAAACCGCCACGCCCAAGAAGAGCTAAGCTAGAGTGATTCAGAACACCTCTGTAATCAATCAATAGCTTAGCAAATTCTAGCGTTCAACAATCAAAAGGGTTACAGGTTAGACAACCCTACCAACAAAGGAGTCTTGGTAAGCAGAGATGTAGTTTTTTATGAGAACAATTCATCTTGGATATGACAACAATCAAAAGGGTTACAGGTTAGACAACCCTACCAACAAAGGAGTCTTGGTAAGCAGAGATGTAGTTTTTTATGAGAACAATTCATGGTATGAAGATTCATGCAGGAAGGTCAAATTGCCATAGAACCTTGAAGAAGATTTCCCAAAGCTTGGCAGAGAACATCAACGAAAGATTGAAGAACAAGATACTTCAGAAGATGATGAAGAAACTCAGATGGAAAAAATCAAAGCATGGAAGTCTAAAGGTAAAGCAAAATTGCAAGAACTTGGACATGAGGCAGAATCATCACAACATGGCTTAAGAAGATCTATAAGGGAAAGAAAAAAAACCAGAAGGTATGGGTTTGACACCTCATTAGTAACTAAACATTCTATTTACATAGCAGAGGACATAAATCAAGAGGAGCCATCATCCTTTGAAGAGGCCAAAGCAAAATCAGAATGGAAGCATGCAATGAAGGGAGAGATTGAAGCCCTTGAGGAAAACAACACTTGGGATTTGGTGCCCAGAACTTCATCCATGAAGGTAATAGGCTCAAGATGGGCCTATGAACTTAAGAAGAATTTGGATGGTTCCATTAATGGGTATAAGGAAAGTCTTGTAGCAAAAAGCTTTGCACAAACTCAGGGAATTGATTATGAGTAGACCTTCTCTCCTGTGGCAAAGATGCCTACTATTAGGGTTTTGCTTAGTATTGCCTCTTCCAAGAATTGGAAGATACTTCAACTAGATGTAAAAAATGCATTCTTGAATGGTTGGATAACAAAAGAGGTATATATGGCACAACCACCTGGTTTTGAGAATCAAGTTTATCCTGATTGTGTGTGTAAACTTAACAAAGCATTGTATGGTCTCAAGCAAGCTCCAAGAGCTTGGAATTTCAAGCTTGTTTCATTCTTGCAGGACAAAGGCTTTCAACCAAGCAAGGCAGATCCTTAACTCTTTATCAAAAAGAGTAATTATGAGGTCATCTACTTATGTGTATATGTAGATGATATTATATTAACAGGGAATGATGCGGATGGTATGAAGAGATCAAAGATCAGATGAGAGAAGAATTCAAGATAAGTGATTTAGGATCACTTACCTACTTCCTAGGTTTGGAAGTTGTCTACAAAGATCATGGTTTATTTCTCACTCAAAGGAAGTATATCAAGGATATGTTAGCAAAACTCAAGATGGAGGATTCTAAAGTTGCAGGTACTCCAATGGAGGTCAACCATAAATCGAGCTCACATGAAGGTGAACTCATACAAGACATCACATCATATCAAAGCCTAGTGGGTAGTTGCAACTATGCCACATTGACAAGGGTAGATATATGCTATAGTGTGAGTGTGCTAAGTCAATTCATGCACACACCAAGGAAATCACACATGGATGCTGCTAAGAGGATACTCAAATATCTCAAAGGAACCATAAATGAAGGACTTTATTATCCTTGTGTATCTGATTGATGGTTGAAGCTATTTTCTGATGCAGATTGGGCTGGCTCCAAGGAAGATAGAAGGAGCACTTCAGGTTATCTTACCTTTGCAGATTCAAAGCTTAATTCATGGTCATCCAAGAAGCAACCTACAGTTGCTCTCTCCTCTACTCAAGCTGAATACAGAGGTCTTGCCATAGCTACACAAGAAGCTATGTGGATGAAGAAATTATTCAAAGATCTTGGATTGGAGTTTGGAACTCCAACTATTTTTTGTGACAATATGAGTTCTATTCACTTAGCTGCTAATCCAATTTTTCATGCAAGGACTAAACATATTGAAGTTCATTATCACTATGTAAGAGAGAAGATTGTGAGCAAGGAGATTCAAATATCATATGTATCCACTCACCAACAATGTCCAGATATTCTAACCAAAGCATTGGATGGTACAAAGCTTTGCAAATTCAAAGCCATGATTGGTTTGCAGGTAATCTTGGAAGATTGAAGACCTCAAGCATACTTGGCTTGAGGGGGAGCTATTGGAGCAAGTCTATGACAAGCCTAAGTATTGGCTTGAGTCCCACAAAGTCATAGAAGAAGCTTTAAAATGAAGACTATGTAAAGTTCACTTGTAACTACCTCTTGTAGCTTTTTGAAGTCTTACTTGATGTAAAAGTGAAAGACTCTTAAGTGGTTGAGTCCACTTGATCAAAATAGAAAAGAGAAGCCACAAATTTGTGATTTATGGTACTACACAAATCAAATCAATCACTAATTGATTGAAGAGTGATTGTGGGAACTTAGGCTCCCAAGATAAACTATAAATACATGGTAGTCTTAGTTGTGGTTATGTGAAGACCTCCAAGAGCTGAGCTTTATGCCATATCAAGGTGTGATTCCAAGGCACACATATGTATCAGTAAGTCTGTTGTAGTGTACAATCAATATACTTTCATTTGCATGATCAATTGAGTTCATATCTTCATGTTCTTGTGAAGTGTACTGTTCACTGCCATATCTCTCAGTTTTCTCAGTCAGATTGCAGAGATGCTTTCTCTGAGGTTGGTGCATGATTTTCAGTGATTTAACTTGGTAAACTTAGCTAGCTCTCTAAGTCTACTGTATGAACACAAATTTTCATTGTATTTGAATGTTGCAATATTCAGTTATGATCATTTGAAGTCAACTGTGTCACCTCATCTTCTTCTTCTCTGGCAGCACTCTCTCAGAACAGTGATCTTGTCAGAACTGTTTCTCAGTGTGTACTCACCATTTTCTTTGGTTTAAAGCTTATTAGATTCAGCTGACTATCTAGTATATGCTTACAAAATTTCATAATCATTTGATTCCTAAATCCTGAGATATGTGCATTTTACTGATCATGTGTTTGTGTACTGTTGCAGCCCGAGAAAATCGGGATCATCCTTTGACTTGCTAAGCTTGTTTCTCTTTGTGTAGTTCATATTTTTTTATCAAATCACTGATGATTTTTAGCTTTCTAATTATAAAAGAGTTCCCCAAAAGGAATTAAGTTAATTGCTACTGTGGCCAAAGAATTGTTCAAAACTTTGGACAGGTGTATGAACATAAATAGCAAGTTTTTGGCTCTTGAATCTACTCCAACTTATCTGTTTTAATTCAACTTTTTGAGAGTGATCTTCCAAGGTACATAGGGTGTCTAATACATCCCTTGGCAAGCTAAAAGGGCCCACAACGCATCTCTGGACTTCATTTGGATGGTGTAGTGCAAAGTTTTTGTAGCACCACTTCATCTTCATCAACTACAAATGCATCTCTTCACACCAATTGCCTTGATTCCATTGATGATTTGCCTTATGATTTTCTCTTATTCAATTACCTAACTGATCAAAGATCTCCTTCATTTTGGTGACATAATCAATCACACTTTGCCTGGGAATTTTCTTCAAGGTAGTGAACTCCATCCATAACTGGTTCTTCCTTGCTCTAGTATTTGAAGAGAAGAAAGAGGCAAGAGCTTTGCAAGTTTCTCTTGAGGTCTTGCATCCTTTCACATGAGGTAAGAGAAAATCACTCTTGGCATGACTTCATCTTCAGATATGTATCCAAATAAATTTCTCCCTTGAAGGTAGGCCTTCATCCTTAGAGACCAAGATAAGTAGTTGTTTCTATCCAATTTGTCAATGGTGGAAGGAAATCCATCTCCCATATTGATTTAACTTTGCTTTGATACCACTGTGAGGAGAGATGGTTGATACACTCCAAAGATGTGCCTAGTGCTAGAAAAACTTGTTCCACACCTACCAAGATAGCTTAAGGGATGATAATTAGACACCTTATGCTTGATAAAGATGCATATAAACCATCCTAGTGCTTGGAAGCATCAATTTCAAATTGATTCATCAAGATAGACTACTTGACACAAAACAAATGAAGGAAAGCTTGCTATTTTTGGATGAATTGCACAATGGAAATTAGCTCAGAGCTCACAGCCTACTAAACATTGAATACAAATATTTTGCACACCTCTAGTAAAATAGATAATGAATCTAAAGTAACAAATTTGATGAGTTTTGATGAACCATACCAAGAGAAATAAATCTCGCAATATAGGGGTGTCATTCGGACATTTTAGGAGCTATTTTCCAGAATATATAGTTGACTTGAAATGAATGCAGCTCACAGAATAATGAACCAATGTTGATGGAAATTGTTATATGCAAACAAAATTACTGAATTACCTTTACCAATTTGAATCATAGCAAAAGAGTAAGTATACACAAAGAAATCAATAATTGAAGGTGACTGAAAATGTGAATGTAAACTTGTATCAGTAGATGAGAAGAACTCCAAGATGTAGCTTGAAGATCAATTTGTATTGCACATAATTTACATGATATGAATAAACATCAGGCTCGAGAACGAGGAGCACAATGTGTGCTTCACTAGTGGCTTGGTGCTTGATCAAAACCTCCTCAAGATGTAGCTCTAAACTCTGTTCTATTTTCATGACTACACATAGGTGTATACATAGAGTTTTTTTAATTCAAATCTTGGAGAAATTGTACCTAAAAGTTCCCTCAAGTTGCGCAACTACTTAGCTAGTCAATCACTCCTAACTCAGCTCATAATTAGTGCCTAAGTAGGCCATGAGATTCTCCAATGACTTTTATTTTTTGATGTAGTTACTTTTCAAGCATTACAAGAGTTTGTTTCTGTGGCTCTCTCATCGAGAGTATACATAAGCAATGCTTTACTCTTCAACCTGCTTTTGAGAGATTTGCATCTTGTATGTGCCCAATCATGCTATCATGTATGCTAACAACTAGCCAATACATTATCTTTCATGCTCCTTGACTCCATTCTTCATACGCTCTTTACTGGTCCCTAGTCCGATTCCTCTCTGGTAATTGTGGAGCATTTTCATTCTCTCCTTTGACGTACTTCCATTAGCCTTTTCCCATGAGGAAATTCATCATTCTGAATCTCCAAACATGGAAGTTGTTCTTTCTCGATTATTGACCATAAGCTGACTCATTCCATCTACATTTGCCATTTCTACAACAATTCACAATACTGCAAAAACACTACAAGCAGTACTTCTGCTTGAACACTATCCCACTATGACGTGACAATTCGATCTCAGAAAAACACAGTTTTTGTGTATCAACAATACACAGAATCACTTGAAATTCTGGATCTCGAGCTTGAGTGTTGTGAAACAGGAAGCGAGTTATAGTTTTGCAAAATGACCTAGTTTTCTTGTGGGCCTCACCTTATAAGCTCTAAATAGAGGTCTAGATGGCTCTAAAATAGAAATTTGACAAAAACAAGTGACCCTAAAGGGTTAATTCTCAAAAATATCTTGACACCTTCTACCTTCACACCAATTTTCATAGCAATCTGAGGTCGTTTGTAAATCGTGCTTTCTCCATGCCTTCTTGAGTACTCTTTGTCGTCGGCCTTCTCCACGAGCTCTCTATAGCCACACTGGCTCTGATACCATATCACGAGGAACGAAATAAGGAAGAGAGCTCAATCACACACTTTCACACTCAAAGAGGAGCACACACATAGATTGAGGCAAGGAAGAATGATCTTCTTCTTCTTCTATTACATAAAAGGAATGTACAAGAATGACCTAAAACAACAATAGAACAAGTGCAATATATAAAGAATAGTACATAAGGAAACTTCTAATGTCCACAAATGAGTGAGCTTGCAAAAGAAAAAATGTGCCATCACTCTTGGTAGATAATTCTAGTAAAGCTCAATGAAGTATCCCTAATATATACCAACATGACCATTATACATGTTAAAGAAATGAAAAGGTGATATGTGTCATCCTGGATCATCACATGTTGAGCTTGATATCTCAACCTGCATTTCCCATTTGATGGGAATCCTAACTTGCATGTTAGATGAAAGTCAAATTGGACCATGTAAGGTAGTTTAACAAAAGGGAGTTACAAGGGTCCCTAATTATGGGGTCTGGGGTAGTGGTGCACAGCATTGACTATGGGGTCCAAGGGGGCCAGTCGGCCCCTTGGTTGGGGGGTCCCAGGGGGCCAACGGACCCCCTGGTGGGGGTACAAGGGTAGCATCCCCAATGCGATGATAAAAGCAATATTCCATGGAATATTCCTTATCAAAGTCAAAAATCATTTATATTTGTTAGGTTGGTTGAATGGGAATAAGTTGCATCTTGAGACTACGTGGGCAATGGCCGCCCATGTTCTACCATGCATGTATAGCCATATGTGGAAGGCCACATCTCTCAATTAGCCTATATGTACATGACCTTTGCACTACCCTAGATATCGAATCCAGCTAGCATACCTCTCCATTGTAACTCTCTATCTAGATTTTTCTAGATCACCATTTAAGCTCTACCTTGAGAGTGCATGGGTGGACAACACCATCATTTCTGTAGTTGTTATTAGTAGAGATATTTTTAGATTCTGTTATATCTATTATCTTCTCTAGTATTGTTCCGGCTTGGGGTATATTGGCTCATTAGCAGTTAATGTTGTTATAACATTGAAAGTGCTCAACATAATATGTTTGCATATTCTTCCAACAAAGTATGATAGATAAGTAAGAGGGCTTAATACTGAGGTAAGACCAACTCCCCTTACATTTGAAGAGTTTTGTGCTTTGCTCTTAGAAGAGGAGATACAATTGAAGAATAAGCAAGGTACAAGCGATGTTGCATTCTCAACCAATGCAAAAGGAAAAGGCTCTTTTGATGGATCAAAGAAGAAGCCAAAGAAGAAAAAGTTCACTAGAAGTTTCTTTCATTGTGAAAAGAAAGGCCATGCCATCAAGGATTGCAGAAAGAAGCAAGATGATGAACGAAATGGGATTGTGCAATCATGTTGGAAGAACAAAGAGTCGGCAAACAACACAAATCTAGAATTATGGATAGCTATTAAAGAGGTATGCTCATCTGCTCAAGCTCATGTTGATGAACCATGTATTTTAAATAGTGGAGCTTCTCGCCATATGAATAGCAAAAAAGAATTGTATAGGTCCCTAGTGCCTCTACATGAATCAATCAACATAGTGGTGGGAAACAACTCCAAGTGTCTAGTTGAAGGAACTTGAACCATCTTTTTTATCACTTCTCTAGGTGTTGAGAAGAAGTTATCTGATGTTCTCTATGTACCTACACTTAAAAGAAATTTGGTATCAGTTTTCGCAATAATAGATCATGGAGTCAAAGTTCACTTCAATAAGAGTGGTGAAGAAATCATGGATTCATCAAATAATGTAGTAGGAAAAGACATAACACATGATAAATTTTATGATCTAAGTCCCTTAATTGCTATAGAGGATAAAGATGTAATCAGGTTATGCATCAATGATTTGGGTATCACGAATCTATAGTTTTGAAGGAGATGCAAAGAATAGGGATGGTTGCTCATTTGCTTGCTTTTTTCAGAGTTGCAAGAAACTTGTGAAGCTTGCATGGTGGGCAAGCAACAATGAAAGGCATTTCCACGAGAGACCAACAATCAAGCTCAAGCTCCTATAGAGTTTGTTATGTTGATCCCTACGATAAAATGTCTACACGTACTTTTGGAGGATCTTTCCGCTTTTGGCTATTAGTGGATGATTATAGTAGAAAGATGTGGGTTTATTTCATTGAAGAGAAGGCTAATGCTTTTTGAAAAATTTAAAATGTGACATAAGTATGTGGAAAATAAATCAGGCAGGAAATTTAAGAAATGAAGAACAGATAGAGGAGGGGAATTCTTATCAATAGAATTCAATGACTATTGTAAGGAGCATGGTGTAAAAAACAATCTACCACAACTCATACACCTCAACAAAATGGCATTTTTGAGCAAAGGAATAGGATAGTAGTAGAAATGGATCGTTGTATGTTAAAGGCTGAAGACATGCTTGAATCATTTTGGACAGAGGCAGTCAATAGAATAGTCTACATCCTCAATCAAAGCTACACAAAAGAACTAAAGAGGATGACTCCTCAAAAAGCATATTCTGGTAAAAAGACTTTAGTTTTGCATTTCAAAATTTTTGGTTGTTTCTGTTATGCACATACTCCTGATTCAACAAGATCAAAGTTGGATTCAAAAAGAAAAAAGTGTGTCTTCCTAGGATATAATGAAACGTTGAAGGCATACATGTTGTGGGATCCAGAGGCAAGGAAGATTTTTGTCAACCAAGATGTGGTGTTTGATGAATGGCCACACTTGGTAGAAGATAAAGGTAAATTTACTATCTCATCAAATGGAGAAATATCTCATCTTGTGCCTATAAAAAGACAAATTAAAGTTGAGGAGGAGAAAACATTTGATATTGAAATTTCCTCATTAAAAAGTCTAGTTATAGTTGCACAACATAAGCCACTACCAAAGTGGGCACAACAACTCTTTGATGATTGCAATCCACATTTAGATGTACCAGAATTATCCTCGGGTGGATTATGTAGATCAAAGAGAATAGAGGAGAGAATAAGAGCTTGAGAACACATTGTTAACATGGATCTAATGGTAGATATCATGGGCTTGGTAAAGGAACCTACCACCTTTGAAGAAGTCCTTAATGATTCAGATTGGAGAGTGGCAATGTAGTCTGAGTATGATAGTATACTAAAAAATGATACATGGGAACTAGTCAACTTGCCACCCAAGAAGAAGGTAATCGGTACTAAATGGATTTGGAAAGGTAAATAAAAAGCAGATGGCAATATAGAAAAGCATAAGGCAAGATTAGTTGCACATGGTTTTTCACAAATTTAAGGTTTAGATGTTCAAAAAACCTTTACACCAACACACATGACAACTATTTGGACATTACTTGGAGTAGCTGCACAAAAGGCCTAGACTATTTTTCAAATGAATGTCAAATATACATCTTTTAATGATCACCTCAAGGAGGAGGTATATGTATCTCAACCACCAGGTTTTGAGGTTCCCAATCCAAAAAATAAATTCTATAGGTTGAAGAAATCTTTGTATGGCCTTTTTTGGAAATGAGGTAGGCCCTTGGCTCATGTCACAGGTCCATGGTTCCATAGATTCAGCATATACAAGATTAATTCCAGCAATCTTCCAATATTGACAAAACATGAACATACCACATTTAATCATACATATGATTGTGTAAGCCATCACTTACTCATATTATCATATATACCAATGTTCAATGTACAATGTGGGAGCAAAACTCTCAACCACTCTATGTGATGAGAAATAGATGGAAGAGTGAATGTACAAATGTAACAAACATATTCAGATGTATGGGCAGTAATCTGAATATACATGAGATGTGTGACCTAATAGGTTATAGAAGAGTGAATATGAGTGACCTAATAGGTTATAGAAGAGTGAATATGAGTGAATATAGAAGAGTGAATATGAGTGAATAGAGGAAGGATCAGTGTGAAACTGATAATCAACAAACCCTCATCTAACCTTAGGTTATGGAAGACCCTAAGTTAGATACGTGTGTGAAAAGATCACATACTTAAAAAGTAGCAAAGGATGCTAACAAGTTTGCTGCCGGAAATCCTCAAACTCATGTGAACACACCTTCTCAAACACCTCATGCAAATATCCATAAAGCATAACCGTACTGATTCTCTTGTACCTATGCCGAATAGGACTCCTCTTGATATGGATGCCACTGTCTCCATAAACTGCAAGTAGTACCTGTGTGCATAAAGAGAATATGTACATGAATACTTAACATAAGATGTAAATCTTATGTTAAACACCATCCAATGTCTTTGAAGTAGCCCAAAATCTTCATGTAGAAGACAATCTTCAAATACAACATGTAGATGGCCGATCCTCACCATCAAGCTGTTAATGACCAAGTCTTCTTTCCATGAACAAGAGATAACCTCCTCTCCATGAGCTAGAGTGTGAGCACACCCTTCATCTTCTCCAAGAAGAATCACCAAGAAGAACTCCATAGTTGCTCCTCAACATGCTTCAAGTTAGCACCATGGCTGCCCCATGTGCTAGAAGAAACATCACCTCTTTTGAGGTCCAAGTTCAAGGCTTGTGTTGAAAGTTAGGTGAAGGATACTTTATCAATGACCCATGCTCTTCTTATATAGTACTTTGTCCATCTTGAAAAGCTTTCAAAAAACTCTAGGATTGCATAAAAAAGCTCTTCGCAAACATCTCCGTCGTAAAGCTTTTCGCTATCCGCCGTCCGGAATGTTTTAATAAAGCAAAAGTTTAAAACAAAAGAATTTCACGAAGGTGCTTCCGCTGGGAATTGAACCCGTGCCTGTTTGATAAGAGGCAAATACTTTTTCCACCACACTAGGCACTGTTGTGTTATAGAGAAGCCATAAACAAATTTACAGATACTATAAGCTCTGGAACATTTTGACCAACAAGTCTACACATGCTATAATCTTTGGACAAATTTGACCAATTTTTTACCAATAGGAACATTGTTTTCCAACAATCCCCCGTGCAATGTCATATTGGTACAAACTGAACTGAATCTGTGAACTTTATAATCTACAAACTACCACAAGCTTCAAGCTTGTACTCCCGCACTTCAGAACTGACCTTCAAACTTTTTCTTAAAAAGTCTTCTCCAAAACTGAATTTGACTTTCCTTCAAAAATCCTGAACTTGCTGAATATGAACCATAATACTTGAGAAAATATGCAAACTAGATATCCAATAGTGTACACATCAAGCAATCACTGCTTGACAACAAATATAGCATGAACTGTCTCCGAACCTGCTATCTCCTGTTTTCAAAAACCTAAAAACATACACTAGGATCCACATATTTGCATTTACCTTACAAAAAGATTTCTCAACGTAATTCTGTTGTGTCATGTAAATACACTAATCAAGAACTGAATCTTGGAAGTGTGACTAATAAACTCACAACTTAGTGTATTATGAACACTGCTGGTTCATCTCTGACTGTACTCAAGTCAAGTCAACTCAGCTCAACTGAAATGAGTCTTATCAAAAAATCATATCTATGATGTCATCATGTCATCATCCTTGTTCTATATGTAAGTCTTTCATACCTCTTTCCTTCAGAACTTGGTATAAACATATATGTGCGCACTTCTCAAACATACCTTTCTGAAATATCAAGCTTCTCTTCAAAAGAACTCTAGAACCTTCTCCTAAACAAGAACACCTAACAGGAACTTTCTCCAGACATTCTCCTTCGTCTTCTTACAAAGTTGGAACAAAAAGAGAAACTGACAAAGGGAATATAGGAATACCTGTAGGTATGACTCTGCATTCTTTCACATATGGATAAGTCTTCATGTTTTATCACCCCCCTGGATGATTTAACACTAGTATCCAGTATTCTTCAAATATATCAGACTTTATGAAATCTAGAATGTCTTCCTTCATAAATCTGATGCTCAATGATCAATACCTATATCTGAAACAAAATTTTTGAACCCTTTTTATTAGCACTGTACACATGCCAATAGCTTTCCATGTCATTCCTTAGCTTTCCAAATTGTAGAATAAGGTTAGCTGAACCTGACATAACAAAACCTTGCTGAAAGCATTTTAGGATTCATAACCTTCTGTAACATAACAAGTATCTTCTTCTGTCTCTCTGCAACACAAATCTGATAGAACCTGAATCTTTGACTTACCTCTTCCAATGCTAAGAACCTTACACAAACAAAGGATAGACAACTGATTCATAAATACTCAAGATCATACAAGATCTATCCAAGATCAATGATCTCTCTTGTGTAGAATCTTCTCTCATCAAACCTTCATGATTGAATGTTTGATTCATTACCTGAATGTCTCCAAGTGTTCATAAAGTTGTAAAACTTTACTACAAACAAATCCTTTCCAAGAATCTGCAACTCTACTTGAAACATAAGTGGACAAACTTCTCACCTTGAGAACTCCAAAAGCTGCAAGCTGATACTTCGTCTTTTCATATTCTACCGAGGTGAAATGTGATAGTACCTGCTTGATTTTCTTTTGGGTAACTCCACTTCTTAATCAAGTGATAGGATATGATGGAACACCTTTTTGAATACAAACATGTATCCAAAAGTCTAGAAAATCATAGAAAGTAGATTCTTCATTGACTTGTACATCAACAATCTAAATATGAGGTAACCTTTTCCAAACATAAAACCTCAACCAAAGTCTTCAACATCTGCTAGAAAAAAATATTTTACCTCAAGAGTTAGATAAAGAAGAAATATACTTCTCTGCAACTTGTCATATATGAAGTAGCTCTGTATTGACACACCAAGAATTCTTTGAGGGAACATATAAGCTGCCTGCTCAAAAGCTTCAACTAAAACATAACTCATACACATATGAGTCACAAGTCATATATGTTGCTCTTCTTTCTCTCAATGCAATTCTTTGTCAAATCTACTAAATCATGACCAAGTGTAATGCAAAACAAGAAACGGCTTCTTCTTTAGACTATCTTCACATAAGATGTTCTCGTAGACTTGTCTTTGGGTGTAGAGGATAAAATAGGAAAAGTATATGGAAAGTATATGAGAAAAGGAAGCCTTACTTTTCTTTTGGAAATGATGGACTTTCTTCTTCTGCATCTTTCTTCCACCTGATGATGATGTCGACATCTTCAAACTTCTCTTCCATACCTTTTGTTCTCTTCATCTTGAAGTAGCAAACACTCTTGACCTTTCAAATGAACTTTTCTCTTCCTCTAGTGCTAAGAGTAAGAGACAAAACAAACATGGTATACAAATGGAAGTGAATATAGAATCATGTTTTACTATCTCCTCATATCTCTGAATCAAAATTCTGCTTCAAATGTCTGAAACGACTAAATTCACCAACCTCTTGTCTGAATGATAAATTTCCTTTCTAGAGTTACCTTCTCTAGAGACCTAGATTACATTTTGTACCTAGATATCCAACCAACTTACAACAGAAAATTGGCTGAAAACAAAAAAACTCATCCCATCTCCACATTTGTCTTCTTAGATGAACTTTCTTGCCATGAAAGAGATTTCTCAAAACTCTCTAGAAAAACCTCTAGATACCTGTTTTGATGTAGCCTTTAACTTTCAAATGATGAAAGCGTATAAAATCACTCCTTGAAACCTTCAAATCTCTTCATAACTGCTCTTCTAAGACATGACCTGCAAATGATAATCTGATAGTAGAAACTGATACCTGTGATTTGATGTTGATATGATTCCTTCATCTTCTCTAAATCATTGTTCTTCCTTGAATTTGAAGTAGCCTTCTCTTCATCAAGTCTTGGTATTCAAACAATACTTTTGTAAAGTATTTGCATACTCTTAAATTCGTACTCCACACTGATGAATACACATGTGACTGAATTGTCTAATTCTCAAATCTCTACTCATCTACATTAAGTGTGTATGTCAAATGTCAAATGTTAGAAGATGCTTCTTAAATCATACGTTGTAAACCTGGAAGTCTAGAAAACCTGGGAATATGAATGAGCCTTAATGCATTGATGTTAAAGATCTAAAGTTCTGAAACCAAAACCTTAGTGCTCTGATACCAAATGTTGGAAATGAGGTAGGCCCTTGGCTCATGTCACAGGTCCATGGTTCCATAGATCCAGCATATACAACATTAATTCCAGCAATCTTCCAATATTGACAAAACATGAACATACCACATTTAATCATACACATGATGAGACAAAGATAGAGTAAGAATAGACGTGTATAAGGTGTTACGTAAGCCATCGCTTACTCATAGTATCATATATACCAATGTTCAATGTACAATGTGGGAGCAAAACTCTCAAACACTCTATGTGATGAGAAATAGATGGAAGAGTGAATGTACAAATGTAACAAACATATTCAGATGTATGGGCAGTAATCTGAATATACATGAGATGTGTGACCTAATAGGTTATAGAAGAGTGAATATGAGTGATTGAAAGAGGAAGGATCAATGTGAAACTGATAATCAACAAACCCTCATCTAACCTTAGGTTATGGAAGACCCTAAGTTAGATACGTGTGTGAAAAGATCACATACTTAAAAAGTAGCAAAGGATGCTAACAAGTTTGCTGCCAGAAATCCTCAAACTCATGTGAACACACCTCCTCAAACACCTCATCCAAATATTCATAAAGCATAACCGTACCGATTCTCTTGTACCTATGCCGAATAGGACTCCTCTTGATATGGATGCCACTGCCTCCATAAATTGCAAGTAGTACTTGTGTGCATAAAGAGAATATGTACCTTAATAATTAACATAAGATGTAAATCTTATGTTAAACACCATCCAATGTCTTTGAAGTAGCCCGAAATCTTCATGTAGAAGACAATCTTCAAATACAACATGTAGATGGCCGATCCTCACCATCAAGCTGCTAATGACCAAGTCTTCTTTCCATGAACAAGAGATAACCTCCTCTCCATGAGCTAGAGTGTGAGGACACCCTTCATCTTCTCCAAGAAGAATCACCAAGAAGAACTCCATAGCTGCTCCTCAACATGCTTCAAGTTAGCACCATGGCTGCCCCATGTGCTAGAAGAAACATCACCTCTATTGAGGTCCAAGCTCAAGGCTTCTGTTGAAAGTTAGGTGAAGGATACTTTATCAATCAGCCATGCTCTTCTTATATAGTACTTTGTCCATCTTGAAAAGCTTTCAAAAAACTCCAGGATCGCATGAAAAAGCTCTTCGCGAACATCTCCGTCGTAAAGCTTTTCGTTGTCCGCCGTCTGGAAGGTTTTAATAAAGCAAAAATTTAAAACAAAAGTTCTTTCTCGAAGGTGCTGCTACTGGGAATTGAACCCGCACCTGTTCGATAAGTGGCAAATACTTTTTCCACCACGCTAGGTGCCGTTGTGTTATAGACAAGCCATAAAAAAATTTTACAGATACTAAAAGCTCTGGAACATTTTGACCAACAAGTCTACACATTCTATAACCTTTGGACAAATTTGACCAATCTTTGACCAATAGGAACATTGTTTTCCAACAGCCTTCAGCAAGCACCACAGGCTTCATACCAAGAGATAAATAACTTTTTCAAAAACATGGTTTTTGAAAGAAGTACTTCTAATGCTAACCTGTATGTAATGAAAAAGAACAGAAAGCTAGTTGTTGTCATTGTATACAAGAAAGGATGGCATTTTCATCCCACAACAAAATTATGCCATAGAAATTCTTAAGGCATTTGGAATGATGGACTGCAAACCAACTAGCACACTGATGGATGTAAATCATGAGCTATCTATGGATGATAACATGCTTGACATAGATGCTAAGAAGTATAGGAAGCTCATTGGAAGTCTTATTTGTCTATGCAACACTAGGCCAAATATCTGCTATGTTGTTGGAGTGTTGAGCAGGTTTTCCAACAAATCTAAGGAGATTCATTGGAATGTTAGAATGCGAATTCTAAGGTAGATTGTAGGAACCTTGGATTTTGGTATTTTTTATACCACATGTGATACACTTCAAGGATATTGTGATTTGGATTGGGCTGGAGATTGTGATTCTTGAAACTTAGTTTACTATGCATAATGTATGCCATGTACCTTAGTTATCACATAGTTTGATGTCAATTGATCAACTTGATGACCTTGTTTACAAGGTGCTCTTCTATGCTCAATCTTTTCACATATCAAAAGGAAGCAAAGTTGGCTCACTTTATCCTTTATTTGTATCACAGAAAGAACACTTGTTAGCTTTTACCGAACAACATATGGCTTGTATTTGGCATGGCCATTTGGGCCATAAATGATGAAGTGGAATGAAAAATCTTTCTTGTTCTAGCTACTTACCTGTGTTATCTTTCTTTGATTTTTCATTTTGTGAGCATTGTCAATGTGGAAAGCAAACTAGGAATGTGCACGAGGTGCACATTGACTCTTCAACTCATCCTTTAGATCTCGTTCTATAGATGTGTGTGGTCTTATTCCCACAAGGTCATTAGGTGGTTCTCTTTACTTTGTCACTTTCAAAGATGATGCTACTAGAAAATTCTGGGTATATCCTATCAAAGATAAGGGTGAGGAATTCCCTACTTTCAGAAAATGGCTTGCTTCAATTGAGACTGAAAAAGAACTAAGCTTAAGGCTTTATGTTCACATAATGGGGGTGAGTATACCTCACATGAATTCAGCCCTTTCTGTTAGTCTAGAGGAATTCATAGAGAGTTTACAGCTCCTTTGTGTAGCTAAGTCACGAAGTCTTAGGGACTTGTGCAAAGAGACTAAATCTCATTTGCCCCACAAGTGCATATAGTGGTGGATTGATACATGTTTAATTATCAATCCGAAGAACCACATGAACCAAGTGTATGAGGACGTGTGCACACATGATGGAAAGTGAAGTGGTTCAGCTATAATGCATGTAAAAAGACTAAACTACCTCTCCAACTCACTATATCTCTGGAAATGTCCGTCGCGATACCACTTATACTAGCAATCACAAATTCAAATGTTTCTCCCAGCTCCGAGCTCCAAATATGGTCAATATGAGTTGTTTCAAAGCTCTCGACGAGATGCATCTATTGCTGGTATTTTCACTTGAATCTGACAACTGCTTCTCAAGTTATGGCCAAAACAGTGAATGGTGGGAAACACCTACACTCACTTCACAACTCATATTGGTTCACACACACTACAGTAGTTCAAAAGTGATGGAAAGGGATAGACAACAGTCCTACACACACATTTCAAGCATTACACAAGCACAAAAGATCATAGAGAATATGGAAATCAGCACGGAAGAAGCAAATTCGAAATTTCAGTTCTTCTTCTTCACAATGGCAAAAAGTCTTTACAAAGAGTCACAAAGTGACTTATATACATGTGCCCTAAAAATGGTCCTTTCACACATGAGACCGGCACTTTATTGACTAATCTCTAACTTCCTACTATTTTACAAGAAGTATGTTACAATGATTTGGGGCTTATGCATGTAGAGGACTCCTCTAGTGCAATTACATAGCTTCGAGGGAATTTCCTAGGATTTTGAAGAAGAATTTTTATGCCATCAATTTGAAAATTTTGGGGCTCCTCCTTTGTGCCTCTTTTCTCTGCAAAACTCTCCCCCTCTTTGTCTTTGTCATCCCTTGACATGCTTTGCTTTTTGTCTACAGCTTGTCTATGGCTCCTGAATACACGCACCTAGTGGGCGAAGAAGCGATAAGGTTTGTCAGACAATTTGTTACTTTATCCGAAATTAGTCCTTTGCTTCTGTAATGCCCTTGGTATTCCATACATTCATAAATCTGGGTTGCTATATTAAATTGGGTTGCCACGCATGCCATTAGTGGCTAAGAATGTGATATTCTTAGTCACTCTCTTCAACTTTTCAGCCTCCTCCCTTTCTAACTTTTGGTCTCTTGATATGTCTTTGTCTTCACACATTTGACCTTGTTGTATTGCTTGGAGCTTGTTTACGTTTTTTTTGTTGCACACCTTACTTTGTAGGCCTTTGCTCTCTACTAAGTCAGCATTACATTTTAAAGGTCCTGTTCTTAGATCTTCTTTGTCATCGTCTGGGACCTGATGCATTTCTTTCCATTGCACGCATCCAGTAGAGGGAGAAACATTTAGAATTCTCAGACAATTGGTTATCTTATCCGATGAAGAATCCTTTGTGTATTGTCTCCCTTCAACAGAGCCTGGTTGTAAAATTTTTGTTTTCCATTCTTCGGGCCCTAGTCCTTTGGTGTTGTCGCGTGATGCATTGCTTAGCTTGTTCCTTTCTTTCCACCGCATGCACCTGGTGGATGAGGAAGCTGTGTGCAACCTCCCATGAAAAGTCCTAGTGGTTATCTTTCTTTATTTCCATTCCTCATGACCTGGTTCTTTGGTGTTGTCACCTAATGCGTGCCCTTGCGGGGCTTTGGGTAGAGGGTTGTTCTATTCTTTATGAGCTTTTTCTTCATTGAGCCGTTTTATTCTTTGATCTCCTTCTTCTTCTCTTTTTTCTTGATTCTCCCTCCACACATCCCTCCTCTTGAACTCTGTCATCCCTGATAGGCTTTTTGTGGCGACGTGCATATCTTCGTATCACTTTCTGCTCTTGATGGTTAAGCGAATTGGCTTGACATATCATCGTGTTCCTTCCATTGGGTTGACTTCACCCCGTCATCTGGTGCCTGTCTATGGTCTGCAAAGAAGCTTAATTCGTAGGCCACCAGTCTTGCATTTAGGTTAGAAGATATTTTTGCAAAGATCTCTGAGTCCATTTCAAAAAATCTTGTAAAAAATGCCTCTTCAAATGTCTGCATATATGGACTTGGCAAAAACATAAGTCTGGAATATATGGTGTTGAAGCTCAAGGTCAAGGACAAAGCATGGAAGTGCATCAAGGAAGTGGACCTACAAGAAGAAGGAGCAAGTAGGGAGCTCCAAGAAGCACCTATCAAATTTTCAGAAGAAATCCCTATAAAAATAGTGATTGAGTGTTGAAGCTCAAGGTCAAGGACAAACCATGGAAGTGCATCAAGGAAGTGGACACACAAGAAGAAAGAGCAAGTAGGGAGCTCCAAGAAGCACCTGTCAAATTTTCAGAAGAAATCCCTATAAAAATAGTGATTGTTATCACTAAAAACCATTGTAAATGCCATTTTCCATTTTTGCAACTCCATTTTGTTCAAGCCAAGGAGTCCTCAAGCTTGAGGAGTATTAGAACTATCATCCTACCAATTTTCATAATTTTTAGACTCCGTTTGAGTCCCCAAATAAGCCCTGGAACCTAATTTTTAACTAGGCTGGACACTAGGTATGGATAGGGCCAAAACCACTCAAAAAACTATAAAAAGGGCTGGAGAGCTCATTTTTGGGGTTAGCTTGTTGTAGTTTTCAACTTTGTAAGAGAGCTCTTTTGTAATTGAAGTCCTTCCATTGTTCCACTCTTTGCTCTTACTTTGTGCACACGTGTGTGTATGTGTGTGCATGCTTGTGTTCTTTCACTCATGCACTTGTGCCATCACTTGCTCACGGTCTTCATACCAATCCTCACATCTCCATAGATTGACATTTATGAGGTGAAGCTCCTCACGTTGGTACTTGCCATTGTGCTACAGTGTCACCAAATTTGGTGCCATTGTCGGGGAGAGAGCTTGGAGGACGAGCGTGTGACGGTAAGACGTAGAGTAGCAACGTTGGAAAGTAAAAAAAACACCATTTTTAGTTCAGTTTCTAAGTTTTTCTTCCCCTTCATCTTCATCATCATCACCATCTTCTTCCACCTTCATATTCTCTATCTTTTTTCCATTTTCGACTATACATTCATCTCGTTTTTCACCTTTGGCTGCAAGCAAGAAGCATAGAGGTTGTTCAGAGCTAAAATGCTAAAGAAACACTCTTGAAAAACTCTCAAAGTCACCAAAATCTGGGTGACAGTATCGCGGCATGAGAGGAACAGCATCTGGTATCGCGGTAGTGGTATCGTGCGTTTGGAGGGTGAGCTTGCATCTACAGGGACATAGGAGTGACAAGGCGGACACAAGGTACCCATATTTGTAAAAAAATTTTAATTTGGGTGTGAAAATCTCCAAGTATCATGTCCGGTTGAGATTTGGTATCGCGATACTAGAACTCCCATGTATCACGATACTTGTCGAGATATCGTATCGTGCATGCCCACTTGAGGTATCGTGATACCATTCTGGTATCATATTTTTAAGTGCTGGTATCGCGATCGTGGTCGCCCAGGTGGTATCGTATCATGCACCTCGTGGTATCGTATCGTGCATGACAATGGTATCGTATCGCCACTTGCATAAGTATCATATCGCGAGCAAAGTTGGTATCGTATCGCTAACTTGGTATCATATCGCCTCCTGTTTGGTATCGTATCGTCAAGTCCTTTAGTATCGTATCGTGCAAAGAGTCAGTATCGTATCGTCTGAATTTTTGGTATCTTATCGTGTCAAGTCAAATGGTATCGTATCGTTTACAGATTGGTATCATATCGTGAGGTTGGTATCGTATCATGCAACTCAAAGGTATCGTATCGTGACCATTTCCAGTATCGTATCATGGAAGTTTGTATCACGATCACAATCATCCCAGAGGTATCGTATCGTCTAAGGTGGTATCGTCTAAAGTGGTATCGTGTAAGAAAAAGGTATCGTATCGTGAAAATCTTGTATTGTATTACCTATTCTGAGCTCCTAGAGAGATCCTGTCTCCCTATTTTAACCCCCAGAACCCTGAACTGGCATAACTTTCTCATACGAAATTTGTTTGCTGTTATTTTGGATTTGTTGGAAAGCTCGTGGGGATTACTACCAAAACTTCCACTAGGTACAGTAAAATTAATATGTGAATTATTAGATATAGTATTTTGAAGTTTACCCTTAGGTCGGACTAGGAAACCAAGGAGCTCCAAAGGATTTTGAGCAATACAAGAGAACCTTGGGAACAGAAGACAAGGCTTATGAACGTGAGATCTGGAAGACACCTAGGCAAGGATAGAAAAAGCATTAGATCATCTGAGGCTAGTGTCAACCATACAGCTAGGTCTTGGGCACAACAACTAAGTGGTTATCCCTACACACTAAGTTCAGAAACAAGTGATTCAGAAATGTCTTTTAACATGGAGAGATCCACACAGACCTCAGGTACTACCTATTTACAAACACTAGAAGGTCCCTATAAGACACAATTGGAGTTTATCAGGACCAACCAATTAGGTGCTCGCATCTATGAGGATGGTCTCAGGCGATCAGTGGTCCAACTCAAAAATCCTAACCAACTGTTTGGACTTGAACACCCAGTGGTCAAGTTCGAAGAGGGTGCATACATTGATAAGGAAGGAACCATGTATGTGGTTACCAGCCTACCAGATAGGACAAATGAGTTACGAAACATCATTCTTGAGAACGCGCTAGGAGACCTAGAGAAAGGAGACCTAGGAAGAGAACCCAAGACTCCCAGAGGCAAGTCAGTCTTGACTAGAGTGATCACTCCATAATGGATCCCTCAAGACAACAAAAGCATAGAATTGGTCTTGAATAGAGAAACAGAGGAAGCCTTTTGGAGATTCAAACCAGATCAACCTAACCCAATAGGCACCATCTATGAGTTCAAGGACCCAGAGATACCAGGCAAAGCTGTATATTTGGATAACACATCAGAGAAAATGTTCTTGGTAACAGAGTAAGATAGGCATGCATACACTTGGCAAGGTGAATCAATTTTCCCTCCCCTAAGATCTAGCGTGTCCCATGGTATCCAAGGAGCTGGATCATCCAATGCTCATGAAACCCAATGAGAACGAACAAGAGAGAGGCCTAAGGTAAGCTTTGCACATACTGTGGGTAGAGACAGATCAGGACATGAAGGTGAAAGACCTGAAAGGGAGAGACATAGAGCTCATAGGCATCAAAGAGATGAACATGATTTCCCATTGCTGAGACCCCGAGAGCACTCAAGAACCCTTAGACCTTCTCAATTGGTCAAGGCAATGAAGAACTACTTTGATGGATTTGGAGATCCTTATGAGGCATGACCACTATACATGTCAGAGAAACAAAAAACTGGTACATGTCATCCTGGATCATCACATGTTGAGCTTGATATCTCAGCACTCCCCCTCAAGCTCAACGCCATATCATGTAATCCAAGCATCTCGCGAAACTTCTTCAACTTCTCAGCTCCAAGTGCTTTGGTGAAAATATCAACAACCTGCTCATCTGTTCTCACATAAACTAGATCAATATCACCTGCTAATACCTT
The DNA here is from genome assembly GCA_020310875.1 of Ceratopteris richardii. Lineage (NCBI taxonomy): Eukaryota > Viridiplantae > Streptophyta > Polypodiopsida > Polypodiales > Pteridaceae > Ceratopteris > Ceratopteris richardii. Next base: position 39,989,059 of record CM035406.1, on the reverse strand, counting down.
CTCTCTGATGAAGTGATAATGTACCTCGATATGTTTTGTTCTAGCATGGAAAACATGATTCCGTGCTAACTGTATGCTGCTAAGATTATCACAATAAATAGTGATAGGCTTTCCCACTTCCACACATAAATTTGCAAGTAGCATTTCTAGCCATGATGCCTCACATGTTGCCATTGCAGCACCTCTATACTAAGCCTCTATACTGGACAAAGCAACAGTGGGTTGCTTCTTGCCACTCCATGTAACAGCTGCACTCCCAAGTGAGAATAGAAAGCCACTAGTAGATCTTCTATCTGGAATGCTACCATCCCAATCTGCATCGGTGTATCCATAAACTTGCAAATCTACACCAGCCTCATGAAACAATACATAATCCAAAGTAGCACTCACATAATGTAGAGTGCGCCTCAGAGCATCCAAATGTGGCTTCCTGGGAACCTGCATAAATTGACTTTCAAGTCCAATAATATAGCTTAGATCAGGCCTTGTAATTATGAGATATATAAGACTTCCCACAATTTTCCTGTACATAGTAGCATTTTCCAATGCTTCACCTGATGTAGTATCCAACTTCAAATTCTGATCTAATGGCATAGAAATTGGCTTACAACCAGCCATACCATACTTTTGCAACATATTCAAGGCATATTGCCTTTGCAACATCCATATACCTGTTTCTTTATGTATAAACTCAATGCCCAAGAAATAGCGCAACACACCAAGATCTTTCATGTCAAATTCCTGCATAAGAAGTTGTTTTACCTCTTTGATGCTTCCTTCATTATAACCACCTACAATCAGGTCATCAACATAAATAGCCACAATAGTAATGCCATCATCAGCCTTCCTTGCATATAGTGAGTGATCTGCATCACACATAGAAAACCCAATGTTGGTTAAGTAATCAGCAATCCTTGCATGCCATGCATGAGGGGCTTGCTTAAGCCCATACAAAGCCTTTTGCAACCTGCAAACATATTCTGGATGCTTTGAATCTTCATATCCTTGTGGCTGGTCCATATATCTTCTTCCTGTAACTCACCATGTAGGAAAGCATTCTTCACATCCATCTGATGCAAAGTCCATCCTTTTGTTGTAGCTAATGCAACAAGTGTCCTAATAGTAGACATTTTAGCTACAGGGCTGAATGTTTCCTCATAATCAATGCCATATGTCTATGCATATCCTTTAGCTACCAATCGTGCTTTATACCTACTTATGCTACCATCAGCATTATGCTTTACCTTGTAAACCCACTTGCAGCCTATGGGTTTCTTTCCTTGTGGCAATGGAACCAGCTTCCATGTATCATTTCCATAAAGTGTAGCCATCTCCTCATCCATAGCTTTTTCCCAATCTGCATTACCAATTGCATCTTCAAAATAAGAAGGTTCAACATCTTGTATTACCTTTGTCATGTAGGCACAATGACGAGCCATGTAACTATCATATGTCAATCGTTGCACTGAATTCCGTATCCTCCCAGATCTTCTTGGTCCTGGGTCACTTCTTCTTGTATCATCTACATATGCCTTTCTTACTCTTGGAGTCTTTACAGAGGGCAATCCAAGTTCCTCATCAAGACTCTTTTCTGAACCGCTTGAATCTCCATCAACATCTTCAAAACCTACACATGTTTTATGACCAATAGAAAGCTTTTCTTTACCTTTCTTGGATGTATTTGATGAATTTGCTGGATTGAAATTTCCACGTAATCTTCCACTCCATGGATTTGAGTTGGAACTATTGCTTGGTGATGCATCCGGTCCACTCAAAACCTGAGATTTTGCACTTGATTTTTCAGCATTTTCTTTGTCATTTGGTTCAAGACTCAGTCCTTCTTTGGCATCTGCATAGAAGCTTGACATTTCATCAAATACCACATCTTTGCTCACCTTTACCTGTCATGTGAGTGGGTTATAACATTTATATCCCTTTTGGTCAAGGGAGTATCCAATGAAGACACACTTTTTTGCTTTTGGATCAAGCTTCATCCTCAATTCATTTGGGACATGTACATATGCAATACAGCCAAAAACTTTCAGATGTGATAAGTTTGGCTTTTTACCTGGAAACTTCTCTTCAGGTGTAACTTGATGTATAGCAGCAGTCGGAGTTCTGTTCATAATATATACAACAGTATGCGTAGCTTCTGCCCAATAACAATGAGGCATATTCTTCTCAACCATCAAGGCTCTTGCTATTTCTGTAATATGTCTATTTTTGCATTCAGCAATGCCATTCTGTTGTGGTGTGTACCTACATGAAAATTGGTGCCGAATTCCATGATTTTTTAGAAAATTGTTGAGCTCATTTGACATGTATTCACCTCCTCCATCAGATCTTAATGTCTAAATGTACTTCGCTGTTTGCTTTTCCACCATAACTTTAAAATTTTGGAAGTGAGTGAACACCTTGCTCTTCTCTTTCATGAAATATACCCATACTTTGCATGTATGGTCATCAATGAAAGTAACATAAAACCTGCAACCACCCATAGATGTGGTCTTTGTTGGACCCCAAACATCTGTATGTACTACTTCTAGTACATTCTCACTAACATGCTTGTCATGTGGAAATGATGCTCTTGACTATTTACCAAATTGACATGCTGCACATACCTTTTGCATTTTTGCAACTTTGAAATTTGGTAGTCCATGGACAATCTCCTTTGACTGCATCAATTTCAGCCTTTACAAGTTTGCATGTCCAATCCGTTTGTGCCACATCTCTATATCTGCAATAACTCCTGCACCTTTGGCAAACATGTCTGCATTCATTTCAGGAATCTTCACATTTAAGGTGAACATCCTACCCACTTTGTTTCCTTTGGCAACCAATCGTCCATCCTGCTTGTACTCTTCTACATATAATCCATCAGCATTGAACTTGACTTGTAATCCCTGATCAACCATTTGTCCAACAGAAACCAGACTCTTTGTTATATTTGGAACATGCAGCACATCAGCAAGATGTTTTACCTTTCCATCCTCCATCGATAGTGCTATATTTCCTATATGCTCAATATGATGTGAGTGTCATCACCTGTTTCAACATATCCAGGAACTGACAATTTTTGCAAAGTGCTAAACCATTCCGCATGACTAGTCATGTGATTTGAAGCACATGAATCAACATACGAGACATTATCATTTGATTTTGAAACACCAATAGACATCGTATTCATCATGTGATGTTGAACCATGAACAGCTTCTCAGAATCATCTGCACTTGTGGATGCATAGTTATTCTACTGCCTTCTGTTATTTTGATTCTTCAACCTGCAATCACGTTCAAAGTGTCCAGGTTTACCACAATTCCAACATCATTTACTATCATTACCTGAATCATCTCTTTGGAAATTTGAGTGACCTCTTTGGCTCCCCCTGCCTCAAAATTGTCCTCTTCCTCCTGCATGATTCTGTCGTTGACCTTGATCTTGGTTATTGTTTCCTCTTCCACTTCTGAAACCTCTCCCTCTGCCTCTTCCTCTGCCAGAGTAGAATACCTGCTCACAACTAGATTTTCCTTGGAAGCTTGAATCCTCACCAAGATTCTTTTCTTCAATAATCAGCATAGATACCAGATCAGCAAAATTTGGAATATTTTCCCTGGTCTGTATAGAAGTTCTGAACTGCTTATATGCAGCTCCTAAACCACGAAGACATACTTCCATCTTATCATCATCATCTACATTCACACCAATAGATGCAAGTGACTCACATATGCTTTTGATTTTCAAGGTGTAGTCACTTATCGACATGCTCTTCTTCTCCAATGTATGCAGCTCATTCTTGAGTTGCAATTTTCGTGCCTTTGTATTGGTCTCATACAATGTGACCAAACTGCTCCAAGCCTCTTTTAGAGTCTTTGCATCCTGTATGTGTCCAATCATGCTATCCTGTATGCTAACAGATAGCCATTACATTACCTTTTGTGCTCCTTGATTCCATTCCTCATATGCTCTTACTTGATCTGCAGTCCCATTCCTTTCTGGTAACTATGGAGCATTTTCATTCTCTCCTTCAATGTACTTCCAGCAGCCTTTTCCCATCAGGAAATTCATCATTCTGAATCTCCAAGCATGGAAGTTGTTCTTGTCCAGCTTATCGTTCATAAGCTGACTCATTCCATCTGCGTTTGCCATTTCTGCAGCAATTCACAACACTGCAAAACACTACAAGCAGCACTTCTGCTTGAACACTGTCACACTATGACGTGACAGTTCGATCTCAGAAAAACACAGTTTTCGTGTATCAACAGTACATGGAATCGCTTGAAATACTGGATCTAGAATATATGAGTCTTGTCGAACACAACGCAAGTTACAGTTTCTGAAACTGACCTGGTTTTTCTGCGGGCCCCACCTTGCGGGCTCAAAACGGAGGCCGAGATGGCTCCAAAACTTCCATCTGACAAAACCGGTTGACCCTAAAGGGATAACTATCAAAAATATTTTGAGGTCTTCTACCTTCACACCGATTTTCGTAGCAAATGGAGGTCATTTGTCAATCTCGCTTTCTCCATGCCTTGCTGTGTACTCTTCACCGTCGCCTTCTCCACGAGCTCTCTACAGCCATGCTGGCTCTAATACCATGTCACGAGGAGGGGAGATATGGAAGAGAGCTCACACACACACACACTCTCAAGGAGAAGCACACATAGAGATTGAGGCAAGGAAGAATGATCTTTTTCTTCTTCTTCTATTACATAAAAAGGAATGTACAAGAATGACCTAAAAACAAGAATACAACAATTGCAATATATAAAGATCAGTACATAAGGAAAAACCTAATGTCCGCGAATGAGTGAGCTGGCAAGAAACAAATGTGCCATCACTCTCGGTAGATAAATCTAATAAAGCTCAATGAAGTATCCTTGACATATACCAGCATGACCACTATACATGTCAGAGAAATGAAAAACTGGTACGTGTCATCCTCGATCATCACATGTTGAGCTTGGCATCTCAACATTTTTTTGCCTGCATCATCTCCCGTAATGTTTTGGTACCTCTCATTCTCGATTTGGAGCTTGTTTCAGCTTCTTCTACTATTTTGACTCCTTTCTTCTTCCTTGGAACTGTGGCAATCTTTGCATACTTAGCCATTTCTTCAGATGAGGGCATCTCTTTCAAATGTTCCCGAATGCCTAAGGCATGATAGATCAGTACTGTTAAGGCAATGCTTTCATTCAAGAACTTCTTATGATTCCATTGTTTCTTTGCTTTGAAGAGTCGTTCTTGAATGTATGGAATCAAGTTAACTTGATTCCCTATTTGTTTGATGGCATGGGACAACATTTGCACTATGATCTTCTATGGAGCAGTATATCTGTGCATGTTTGGAAAGCAAAAATGTTGGTGAATGAGTCGGACTTCCTCTTCTATATCAATATGATTGATATCTATGAACGTTCAAGTCTTAGCCCCCCGGCTTTCCTCTTTAAAAATTGTATTTCTGTCTTTTTCCCATCCAAAAGCTTCTTTGATTAAATCGTGGGTGAATTGTATGATGACCCACTCACCTGCTGCATCTAGGACTCTAGCTTCGGGTACCAATGGGTCATGCAAAGCTGGTTGTAGGGTATTCATTACTTGTGTGCATCACTGGAAGCCCGACTTGTAGATTGGTAGTTCAAAGTACTTCTGAATACCAGCTTTCTTCATAATGTCCACAATCGATGGAAGTTCATGTACTACTTTGAAATCTTGAGACATTACTGGAAACTACTGGTCCGTGTCCATAATTTTAATTGTTACCAAGAACAGATAATCCCCGGCAGGTTGATCCTCTTGAAACCAGTGACCTTTTGCCTTTGTCATGCTCTGTAGGGGAAATTTCAGCATCTCCTCTTGAATAGTCGCTTCAAAGTCCTCAAAAGCCATCTCTACTTGTAATAAGAAGAGCATCAGCTTTTTATAGAAGGCATGTCGTTAGTGATGTGAGTCTCAGTGACATGTTGTTCATTGCCTCACTCCATTTCCCCTTACTTAAGTAAGTAAGATCTCTTACTACACATCTTTTCATTTATATTCTTGTAAGAAAACAAGAGTTAGTTTAGCCAAAGCATTTATTTATTTACATACTAGGTTCATTCCTATGGAAGTGGAATTTATGATCTATTCCCAAGTGGGAAATGTGCACCACTAGTTTTGTTAAACATATCATTGGCCGAATGCATGGCCTCGTAGTGTGGCCCTAGCATGCATACTTTCGATGCAATTGACCCTTTCATGAGTGCAAATAGAATCCTGTTGAGTCTGTTGTTCCTATCCATGCAGCCTCTTAGGTCTCCACATCCATTTTGTAGCTGATGTTTGAGGCGTCATTTTCTCTTGGTTTTGTCGTATTCTAGGTTCTTCTTCTATGGTTGATATCGTGTTCCTCTGGTACCTTTGGTGGGTCATGTTCGTCTTCATGGTCTTGCTTTGTAGGCATACTATTTCCTCTCGCTTGTCTAGCTCTTTACCTGCACTCTGTCTGATCTTTTTCATAATCCACATATGTTGCCATGTTTTTTGGGCTTCTACTAATGATTTTGGAAGCCATACTCTCAGAAGTCTTTTTGGTTCTGATTGTAATGAAGAGAAGTTGTTGTTTCTTGTTGTCTTCATAGGGTAAGTAACCTGCATTGGTGTTGACTTTTCTGATTCCCTCATTCGATCTTTGTGAACCCAGTGGAGATTAGCATTTCCTAGCTTCGATAATCGAATAGTAGATTTCCACGTGGATGTTCTTCCCTTGTTGTAGGTCTCTTTAGGAGTGTTGCCTTCACATTTTCTTTGGGATTCACCGTTCTTGGGGGATAAATGTTGGAGCAAGTCTATGAAAAGCCTAATTATTGGCTTGAGTCCCACAAATTCATGAAAAAAGCTTTAAAATGAAGACTATGTAAAGTTCACTTGTGAACTACCTCTTGTAACTTTTGAAGATTTTACTTAATGTAAAAGTGAAAGAATCTTAAGTGGTTGAGTCCACATGATCAAAAAGGGAAAGCGGAGTCACGAATTTGTGATTTGTGGTAGGTAGAGAATCAAATCAATCATTGATTGATTGGAGAGTGATTGAGGGAAGTTAGCCTCCCAAACTCAACTATAAATAGATGGCAGTTTTAGTCGTGGTTAGAGAGACCTATGTGAAGACCTCCAAGAGCTGAGATTTATGTCATATCAAGGTGTGATTACAAGGCACACATATGTATCAGTAAGTCCATTGTATTGTACAAGCAATATACTTTCATTTTCATGATCATTTGGGTTCATATTTCCATGTTCTTGTGAAGTGTACTACTCACTGCCATTACTCTCAATTTTCTCAGTCAGATTGCAGAGATTTTTTCTCTGAGCTTGGTGCATCCTTTTCAGTCATTTAACTTAGTAAAGTTAGCTCTATAAGTCTACTATATTCTCACAAATTTTCATGTCATTTGGATGTTGCAATCTTCAGTTATGTTCATTTGAAGTCAACAGGGTCTGTTCATCTTCACTTCTCTGTCAAGTACCCGATTTTTTCACTCACCTTGTCAGAGCCATTTCTCAGTGGTTACTTATCCAAATTCAGTGCTTTAAAGCTTGTTGGATTCAGCTTACTGTCTAGTATAACCATACAAAGTTGCATAATTATTGGATTCCTACATTTTGAGTTATGTGCATTTTTCTGCTCATTGGTCTCAAACTATAGCAGCCCGTGAAAATCGGGATGATGTCATCACTTGTTAAAACTCATTCTCAGTGTGTGGTTTATTATTTTTGATGAGATTACTCTTGAAAGTTAGATCTTTAAGCTACCTAGACTTACCCAAGAGGAATTAATTTAATTGCTTTTGTGCTTAGAGAATTATGTAAAACACTGGACAGGTGTATGAACCAAAAATAGCAAGTTTTTCACCTCTGAGCTAACTCCAACTTATCTGTTTTGATCTATATTTTTGAGAGTGATCTTCCAAGGTACATAGGGTGTCTAATACATCCATTGGCAAGCTAAAATGGCCCACCATATACTCCTGGAGTTCATTTGGCTGGTGTAGATCAAGGATTTTGCAACACCTCTTCATCTTCAAGCACATACCTATCCATCTCTTCACAGTGGTATCAGAGCAAGGTTGGACAACATGGCAGATGGATTTCCTTCATCAATTGACAAATTGGATAGAGGTAACTACTCAGCTTGGTCATTAAGAATGGAAGCTTATCTCCAAGGTAGAAGTTTATATGGTTATGTGGCTGGAGATGAAGTTATGCCAAGTTTCAGGAACAAAAGTCAACCAACACAAGAAGAGCAAGAAAGATTGAGCACATGGTGCTCCAAGGATGCACTTGCAAGGTCTTATCTCCTCAACTCTATCTCAGACTTTTTGTTGCCTCACATTAGAAGTTGTAAGACATCTCAGGAAGTGTGGGATGCACTTGAAGCTTTCTTTTCTTCAAGTACCAAAGCTAGGAAGCATCAACTATGGCTAGATTTCACAACTCTCAAGAAGGCTCCCAAACAAAATGTGACTGATTTTGTCACAAAGCTCAAGGACATAGCAGATCAGTTGGGAAGCATTGGAGAGGTAATAGATGAAGAGCAAATTGTAAGGCAGGTCATCAATGGCTTGAAGGCAGATGACAAGTGGGAAGCATTCACCACAGCTATGGATTTGTACATGGACATGCATGTACCTAATTTCAACACACTCATTGGACAACTACTTACCCAAGAGGCAAAGCTTATCAAAAAAGGAGAAAGCTCTAAAGGTAATCAATCTTCAGCTTTATACACTAATAAAAGCAAGTCCAAAGATAACAAAAGAAAGGCAAAGAAAGTGGATGATGAAGCAGGTACATATCAAGTTAACTATGCAGGTAGAGGAAGACATGGCAGAGGTAGAGGAAGAGGAGGTAGACAAGGCAGGGGGATATCCCAAGACTCCAACTCATGTTCTATTTGTGGATTAACTAATCATACAACTGAAAATTGCTTTAGGAATTCTAGGAATCAAAGAGGCAGAGGATACAATAGAGGAAGTTATGGCTACTCAAGAGGAAGGTTCAACAACTACTATGGCAATTACAACAACTACAATCATTCAAACTATCGAGGAGGCTACAAAGGAAGGAGAGACTACAATAACTACACAGAAGACTCAAACAAAGAGGATTCATTATTGATCATGAACATGGCTATGCCACAAGGTAAATCTGATGAGCATGTTTTCTACATAGATTCAGGTTGTTCAAATCATGTGGCAGGAAATGTGGCACTCCTATCAGATTTAGAAGATCCAAGGAGTAAGCATGAGGTACAAATAGGAGACGATACAAAACATCCTGTGGAGAAAATAGGCAATGTCAAAGCACCTGATGGAAACATCAACCTACTCAGTAAGGTACTCTATGTCCCTACCATTACAAAGAATTTGATAAGTGTTGGGCAGATAGTAGAGAAAGGGTTGCAAGTCAGGTTCACAAAGGCAGGAGCATTTGTTGAAGATCCAAGTCAAGGATTCAAAAAAATTGCAAAAGGTGAAAAGACAGGTAGATTGTTCACATTTGAATTACAGGACACTAGAAATATTGCTCTCTTAAATTATGGTAGTCAGACACTCACAGAATTGGAATTATGGCACAAAAGGTTAGCACATATTGGTGAAAGGTCATTAAAGCAAATCTGCAGGGACCAAAGTGTACTTGGACTCCCTAATTTGTCAAAACAACATATGATTTATAAGTGTAGTGCATGTCAATTTGGAAAGTCTCACAGGTTACCATTCATGAAGAAAGGTTATATGCATGGAGATCTCTTGGAGTTGGTTCATACAGATGTATGGGGACCTAGCAAGGAAGCTTCAATATCTGGATCAAGGTATTATGTCTCCTTTATTGATGATTGCAGCAGATGGACTATCCTATTCTTTATGAAACACAAAGATGAAGTTTTTTCATGTTTCAAAAGATATTTGGCTCTTATGGAGAATCAAACAGGTAAATCACTAAAAAGGCTAAGGTCAGATGGAGGGGGAGAATACTTCTCCCATGAGTTTGATTCTTTTCTTCAAGAAAGAGGAATCAAAAGAGAGGTAACTACAAGGTACACTCCTAAGCAAAATGGAGTGGCAGAAAGAAGGAATAGGATAATTGTTGAAGCTGCAAGGTCTATGTTAAATGAAAAGCATTTACCTAATTACTTATGGGCTGAGGCTGTATCTATAGCCACTTACTTGACTAACAGGTTGCCTTCAAAATCCCTTGATGGAATGACTCCATATGAGGCTTGGAATGGAAAAAGACCAAGCTTAGATCATTGTAAAATTTTTGGATGTATTGCTTTTGCTCATGTTCCTTCACAGGTTAGAGGCAAGATGGATCCAAAGGCAGAAAGGTGTGTATTTATTGGATATGACAACAATCAAAAGGGTTACAGGTTATACAACCCTACCAACAAAGGATTCTTGGTAAGCAGAGATGTAGTTTTTTATGAGAACAATTCATGGTATGAAGATTCATGCAGGAATGTCAATTTACCATATGATCTTGAAGAAGATTTTCCAAAGCTTGGTAGAGAACAACCAAAGATTGAAGAACAAGACACCTCAGAGGATGATGAAGAATCTCATATGGAAAAGATCAAAGCATGGAAGTCTAAAGGTAAAGCAAAATTGCAGGAACTTGGACATGAGGCAGAATCATCACATCATGGCCTAAGAAGATCTATGAGGGAAAAGAAAAAACTAGAATGGTATGGGTTTGACACCTCATTAGTAACTAAACATTCTATCTACATAGCACAGGACATAAACTGAGAGGAACCATCATCATTTGAAGAGGCCAAAGCAAAAACAGAATGGAAGCATGCAATGAAGGAAGAGATTGAAGCACTTGAGGAAAACAACACTTGGGATTTGGTGCCCAAGACTTCATCCATGAAGGTAATAGGCTCAAGATGGGTCTATAAACTCAAGAAGAATTCTGATGGTTCAATTAACAGGTATAAGGAAAGGCTTGTAGCAAAAGGCTTTGCACAAACTCAGGGAATTGATTATGAGGAGACCTTCTCTCCTATGGCAAAGATGCCTACTATTAGGGTTTTGCTTAGTATTGCCTCTTCCAAGATTTGGAAGATACTTCAACTAGATGAAAAGAATGCATTCTTAAATGGTTGGATAACAAAAGAGGTATATATGGCACAACCACCTGCTTTTGAGAATCAAGTTTATCCTGATTATGTGTGTAAACTTAACAAAGCATTGTATGGTCTCAAGCAAGCTCCAAGAGCTTGGAATTTCAGGCTTGTTTCATTCTTGCAGGACAAAGGCTTTCAACCAAGCAAGGCAGATCCTTCACTCTTAATTAAGAAGAGTAACTCTGAGGTCATCTACTTATGTGTATATGTAGATGATATTATATTGATAGGAAATGATGCAGATGGTATGAAGAAGATCAAAGATCAGATGAGAGAAGAGTTCAAGATAAGTGATTTAGGTTCACTTACCTACTTCTTAGGTTTGGAAGTTGTCTACAAAGATCATGGTTTGTTTCTCACTCAAAGAAATTACATTAAGGACATGTTGGCAAAATTCAAGATGCAAGATTGTAAGATTGCAGGTACTCCAATGGAGGTCAATCACAAATTGAGCTCACATGAAGGTGTTCTCATAGAGGACATCACATCATATCAAAGTCTAGTGGGTAGTCTCAACTATGCCACATTGACAAGAGTAGATATATGTTACAGTGTGAGTGTGCTAAGTCAATTTATGCACACACCAAGGAAACCACATATGGATGCTGCCAAAAGGATTCTCAAGTATCTCAAAGGAACCATAAATGAAGGACTTTATTATCCTTATGTATTCGATTTAGGTTTGAAGCTATTTTTTGATGCAGATTGGGCTGGCTCCAAGGAAGATAGAAGGAGCACTTCAGGTTATCTTACCTTTGCAGGTTCAAAGCTTATTTCATGGTCATCCAAGAAGCAACCCACAGTTGCTCTCTCTTCTATTGAAGCTGAATATAGAGGTCTTGCCATAGCTACTCAGGAAGCTATGTGGATGAAGACATTATTCAAAGATCTTGGATTGGAGTTTGGAACTCCAACTATTTTTTGTGACAATATGAGTTCTATTCACTTGGCTGCTAATCCTATTTTCATGCAAGGACTAAACATATTGAAGTTCATTATCACTATGTACGAGAAAAGGTTCTAAGCAAAGAGATTCAAATATCATATGTGTCCACTCATCAACAATGTGCTGATATTCTAACCAAAGCATTGGATGGTACAAAGCTTTGCAAATTCAAGGCTATGATTGGTTTGCAGGTAACCTTGGAAGATTGAAGACCTCAAGCATACTTGGCTTGAGGGGAGTTGTTGGAGCAAGTCTATGACAAGCCTAAGTATTGGCTTGAGTTCCACAAAGTCATGAGAAAATCTTTGAAATGAAGACTATGTAAAGTTCACTTGTGAACTACCTCTTGTAACTTTTGAAGAGTTTACTTAATGTAAAAGTGAAAGAATCTTAAGTGGTTGAGTCCACATGATCAAAAAGGGAAAGCGGAGCCACGAATTCGTGATTTGTGGTAGGTAGAGAATCAAATCAATCATTGATTGATTGGAGAGTGATTGAGGGAAGTTACCCTCCCAAACTCAACTATAAATAGATGGCAGTTTTAGTCGTGGTTAGAGAGACCTATGTGAAGACCTCCAAGAGCTGAGCTTTATGCCATATCAAGGTGTAATTACAAGGCACACATATGTATCAATAAGTCCATTGTATTGTACAAGCAATATACTTTCATTTTCATGACCATTTGGGTTCATATTTCCATGTTCTTGTGAAGTGTACTACTCACTGCCATTACTCTCAATTTTCTCAGTCAGATTGCAGAGATTGTTTCTCTGAGCTTGGTGCATCATTTTCAGTGATTTAACTTGGTAAAGTTAGCTCTATAAGTCTACTATATGCTCACAAATTTGCATGTCATTTGGATGTTGCAATCTTCAGTTATGTTCATTTGAAGTCAACAGGGTCTGTTCATCTTCACTTCTCTGTTAGGTACCCGATTTTTTGACTCACCTTTTCAGAGCCATGTCTCAGTGGTTACTTATCCAAATGCAGTAATTTAAAGCTTTTTGGATTCAGCTTACTGTCTAGTATAACCATACAAATTTTCATAATCATTGGATTCATACATTTTGAGTTATGTTCATTTTTGTGCTCGCTGGTCTCAAACTATAACAGCCCGTGAAAATCGAGATGATGTCATCACTTGTTAAAACTCATTCTCAGTGTGTGGTTTATTATTTTTGATGAGATTACTCTTGAAAGTTAGCTCTTTAAGCTACCTAGACTTCCCCAAGAGGAATTAAGCTAATTGCGGTTGTGCTCAGAGAATTATGTAAAACATTAGACAGGTGTATGAACCAAAAATAGCAAGTTTTTCACCTCTGAGCTAACTCCAACTTATCTGTTTTGATCTATATTTTTGAGAGTGATATTCCAAGGTACATAGGGTGTCTAATACATCCATTGGCAAGCTAAAAGGGCCCACCATATATTCCTGGAGTTCATTTGGCTGGTGTAGATCAAGGATTTTGCAACACCTCTTCATCTTCAAGCACATACCTATCCATGTCTTCACAATAAAGGCACATCATCAACTGACACATTTGCATTGGTATTCAATCCTTTCTTAGGTCACTCTTTGGGTAAACTCTTGATTGATTCGTTTTCCAATTCCTCTTCTAGGGTTGCTTTCTCACATTGATGGATTCATGCATGCGAGGAGACCTTTCTTCTAGCAGGCTAAAGATTTCTTTATGCCCTATTTTGGCTAAGATGTATCCTTGAGCTAAATGAATGCCCACTTCATTTTCAATAATCCAATCTTGCCCTCAGATCAGGTTTTCTATTAAATCCTCATCTTTACAGACCAGAACGCGTTGCTCCATAGTGGAATTTCCTAGGTGGAGCGATATCATGGCTTCTCCAATGCATTCTATGAATTGGCCCCCAATGCCTATCATGTGTGCTTTAGTCGGTGTTATGGTCGTTTGAAGATGCGTGATGACTGTCATTCCTATGCAAATAAGTGCTACTCCCAAGTCTATCAATGCATCTATTAGCTAGTATTCTGTAGTTCCAATCCCTAGGTTTAATTATGGTTGGGATGTGCTGAGGTTATTGGTATTGGCTTGGTGAACTTGGTAGTTGGCCATGGGAATTGGTTCTTCTCCTTGTGAATATTGTCCATCCCGTTGCTTTATCCACTCTTTTCTTCTCTTGATATGCTATAGGGCTTCTTGCCTTGCCTCTTCTCTAATTCTCTCTTCTTCTCTTTTTCGGTTTTGTGCACCCACTAGTCGGCCCAACATCTGATCCGTCAATGGCTCCATATATCACTTTACTCGACAACCACTTATGTAATTAGGAAGTATATATCCATCCAGTGTGGCTAGGTTAATAGCTCCACTTGTTGAAATCCTATTGATTATTAGAGGTCCATATCCGTGTTTCTATAGCTTCTTGGCGTGTTGCTTCAAAGTATACACCAGGGCTAAATCAACAGCTTGTAGTCTTGTTTCGTGTAGCTTCTCGATTTGTTCGAGTTGCTTGGACACTTCATGCCTCGTCCATTCATACTGTTGTGCCACTCTTAAAGTAGGCACCAAAAAATCAATTGGCAGGATTGCATTTCGTCCACACTAGGTTAAATGGTGTAGTACCAATGGATGTCTTGTAAGCCACACAGAAGGCCAAAATTGCATGATGCAATTGTTTGTCCCAATCTGACCTTCCATTATTGACTATCTTGGTCAATACAGTGCACAACACTTTATTGGAACTTTTTGCTTGACCGTTGGCTTCAGGATGATAAGGGGCTGATTTTTTATGAATCACTAAGAACTAATTCATCAAGGACTCTATTACTTCGTTAATGAAATGCATTCCTCGATCACACTATCTCTATAGGTAGCCCAAAGCAAGTAAAGATGTGCTCAAAAAGAAATTTAGTTGTGGTATGTGCATCATTTTTTCGAGTTGCTTTTGCTTCTACCCATTTAGTCAAATAGTCTATTGCCACGATTATGTACTCAGCGTGTGATCTTTTGGTTGGTGGATTAATGGGTCCTATGTACACATAGTCGTAGTTGATTATCCTTCCCTCTGTTGAATAATTGTCTACCCAAGATAACATAATCCTTACTCATTTCTATGCTCTCGTGTCCTTAAGAATTTCACTAATGTCTTACTCCATTTGGGCGCTATTGTAGAGAAGGTAGTGATGTATGATCATCTAGAGTGGTTTCTTGACATTCCCTGCAACTACCAACATACTCATGAACATCCTTAGGCATATCAGGCCAATAGACTCCTAATCGTTTCAATTCTCTTAGAGTTCCATGAGTTCCCTTGTGCATTTTCCATTTGTTTATGTGTGCTTGTTCAATCAAGTTCTTTTGTTCTTCTTCTTCTACACATCTAGACAATACACCGTTGGGTTCTTTATGATACACACTTCCTACTACAATGTGTAAGTTACGTGATTGCAGAATTTCCTTTCTAATCTCCTTGTTAATCGGGTGTTCTGGTCCATGAGTGAGTATTGGAATTAGCTTTTCTGTCCATTTAGGACATACTTCCAGATTGAACAGGTAAGTGTCTGGCAAATCGTCTAGTACTCCGCTAGGTGGTTCTCCATATGTTAACCTAGAGAGATGATTGGCTCTTACATGGGTATTTCCTTTTTTTACAATCACTTAAAAATCAAACTCCATTAACAACAGAAACCATCTCATTAGTCCTCGCGTGTTACAAGGCTTATTGACTGAGTACAATAAGGCTTGATGATCTAAGAAGAACTTGAACTTGTTGGTTAAAAGGTAGTGGCTGAATTTCTTTACAGCGTACACCATCCCTAAACCTTCTCGCTCCATAGTTGTATAGTTTCTTTTGGCTTGGTTCAGTTGTCTCCTTGCATAGGCAATAGGATGGTCCAATTTTGCTTCATCTGCCGATTGAGCTAAAATGCATCCTATTGCCTGATTGGAAGCATCCACATGAATATGAAAGGGCTTGTTCCAGTTGGGTTTTTTCAGAATTGGTGTTGTTCTTTCAGTTTAGTAAATGATTTCTCGCATTCGTCCATCCACGTGAATTGAGTCAACAATCCATACAATGGATTGGCAATTATAGCGTACATGTGGATAAATCGATGATAGTATCCACAATGACCCATAAATGCTTGTACTTCCTTTGCAGTTTTTGGTCTTGAAAGTTCTAGAATTACTTTGATCTTGTCTTCATCAGTGGATATTGCATTCCTAGATACTATGTGTCCTAGGATTTTTCCTTGTCTCACCATAAATGCGCACTTCTCAGGATTCAAGCATACTCTATATTGCCGACATTTTTCAAATATTCTTCGCAACTCCGGAATATGTTCCTGTCTCCGATCGGAGTATGTGCATAAGTCATCTACGTATACTTCCATACTCTTTCTTAGGAATTCTTTGAAAATGTGACATATCAAACTTTGGAAAGTAGCAGGGGCATTAGTGAGTCCAAAGGGCATCACCCTAAAAGCATAGACTCCCCATTCAGTCACGAATGCGGTCTTATGCTGTTCCTCAGTAGCAATAGCTACATGGTTGTATCCAGAGAATCCATCCAAGAAGCTATAGACTTCCTTACCTGCAACTCTTTCCAAGAGGTGATCAGTGATAGAGGCTTTCTCCAAGGCTTACGACTAAGGCGGCGACCAAGGCATAGACCTTGGCATACCTTGTCATCCGAGTCACCGAAGTCATCGTTGGTGTCGATGGCTACACGCGAGGGAGGACCTCAACAATCAAGGAATATAGAGGTTCTTGGTACTTCCCGGGAGGTCACCCATCCCAGTATTGTTCCCCCCAGAGCTCGCTTAACCGTAGCAATCTCTTGCCACTAAGCTACACTCTTGTGGTGTCTGAAGAAGGGGAAAGACTAAGGTTGACATTACCTTGAACAAGCTTTGGTCCCTCAAAGCTTCATTCTTTGCTTTCAAAGCCTATTTCTGAAGCATTTTTGGGGTGTTTTTTGGAGCCATTTTGGAGTACTTTCGCACATAGTTCTCTTCACACAGGTCCAAGAACATCAAGAAGAGTGTTCTTTGTACTTCTCAGGCAATAAATATCAACCTTTGAGGCTGTATTTTCAGCCACACTCGTAAAACTACAGGTCTCTTGAGAGGCTTTCAGTTTTGGTGGGAGCAGCCGCTGCAAATTTATGCAGATTTTTTAAGCCTAAAACATCAGAGTTGACAGACACTTGCAGGTGTTATTGGATAGTTTTTGGGCTGTGTATTCAGTCTTCTTAGTGTCATTTTACTGCATATATTGAGCACATATACACCATGTACGCTTCTATGGATACCGCTTATGTACGTCCATGTGGTCATTGATATAGCGGTTACGTTCTTTGCATAAAGCCTTTTACGTTTGATAAAGAGGGTCATGGTGAGGTTTTCTTAATTGGGAGACACCTAGATGTCGGGGTCTCTTCGATGATGTAGGTGGAAGACTTACCCAACCTCGCCATAGGAGATGTATGATAGTTGTTCATAGGTGCTCGATAAGCCTATTTGGCTTCTATTGGCTAACTAATTATATGCAGTGTTACCGTTAGTGTCCATGTGAAAGGCCAAATGGCCACCGGACACTTCTTTGTATATGTTCTTTAATAAAACATATAGTGGCCTGATCAGTCATAGACTGTAAGTTCGACCGCATTTGTAAGACCTAAGAAGTCTGTCTTCGTGCTCCCTGTGTACTGCGTTTTCTGCGTATATCTACAACCTCTGTGCGGAGTACTGTGTGTGCTGCCAGGAGCTTGTTTTTCTACTCCGAGCATATCATCGTGGAGCTGTTGAAAAAGGAGAGTGCAGTGTGGTGCATCGCCATCGAAATACTTCACTGGTATCAGAGCTGTTCGAGACAAAAAGGTTTGTTCCTTTTGTGCGAGCGAAGCGAGCACCCCCCCCCCCCCCAAGGGTTTCTCCAAGGCTTACGACTAAGGCGGCGACCAAGGCATAGACCTTGGCATACCTTGTCATCCGAGTCACCGAAGTCACCGTTGGCTGCGCGCGAGGGAGGACCTCAACGATCAAGGAATATAGAGGTTCCCGATACTTCTCGGGAGGTCACCCATCCCAGTACTGTTCCCCCCAGAGCTCGCTTAACCGTGGCAATCTCTTGCCACTAAGCTACACTCTTGTGGTGTTTGAAAAAGGGGAAAGACTAAGGTTGACATTACCTTGAACAAGTTTTGGTCCCTCAAAGCCTCATTTTTGCTTTTAAAGCCTATTTCTGAAGCAATTTTTGGGGTGTTTTTGGAGCCATTTCGGAGTACTTTCGCACGTAGTTCTCTTCACACAGGTCCAAGAACATCAAGAAGAGTGTTCCTTGTACTTCTCAGACAATAAATATCAACCTTTGGGGCTGTATTTTCAGCCACACTCGTAAAACTACAGGTTTCTCGAGGGGTTTTCAGTTTTGGTGGGAGCAGTCGCTGCAAATTTATGCAGGTTTTTAAAGCCTAAAACATTAGAGGTGACAGACACTTGCAGGTGTTATTGGCTAGTTTTTGGGCTGTCTATTCAGCCTTTCAGTGTCATGTTACTGCATATATTGAGCACATACACACCATGTACGCTTCTGTGGATACCGCTTATGTACGTCCATGTGGGCATTGATATGGCGGTTACGTTCTTTGCATAAAGCCTTTTACGTTTGACAAAGAGGGTCGTGGTGAGGTTTTCTTAACTGGGAGACACCCAGATGTCGGGGTCTCTTCGGTGATGTAGGTGGAAGACTTACCCAGCCTCGCCATAGGAGATGTATGATAGTTGTTCATAGGTGCTCGATAAGCCTAGTTGGCTTCTATTGGGTAACTGATTATATGCAGTGGAGTCAGTGATTCACTATGCAGGTAGACATGTCAGTACTTGCAGTTTTATGATACTTTGACACTGGTCATATGCTAATATTGCAGAGGATACTCTGGCAAAATTTTTCCAGATTTCTGGTTTAGTCAACTATATAGTGGTCGATTTACTCCTTGATACACTTATTTGTTGGTGTTTGGACTCTTCTAGCTCCATTATCATTCTATTCAGTTCTCTACGATCATGGCATCAGAGGTCTCAGGCACATCCGGTGGATCAGGGTCTAGTGCTAGCGTTCCGAGGAGGAGCTATAACTTGCAGGGCAAAGACCATTTTGAGATCCGAAAATTTGATGGCACAAACTTTGCTCTATGGAAGAATCAGATTAAAGATGTGCTGATTCAAAGAAGGCAATGGAAGCCAGTAAATGGGATTTCAAAGAAGCCTGCTGACATGGATGAAGATGATTGGGATGAGTTAGATGAAATGGCCAGGTCTACCATTCGCTTGCACCTAGCAGATAATGTTTACTTTACAGTATTAGACTGTGAAAGTGCAGAGGAGCTTTGGAAGAAGTTATGCAATACATATGAAAAAGAGACGGCATCAAATAAAGTATATCTGATGAGAAAATTATACGACCTTCGTATGAAGGACACAGATAGTGTTGCTGCTCATCTAAATGAGTTTGATGCCATATTCTCCCAGTTACAGGCTTAGAAAATGGATATGGACAATGAAATGAAAGCAGTATTGCTGTTATGCACCCTGCCATCATCATGGGATACATTTTGCACAGCTATTAGCAATAGTGCACCAGGTGGTAAACTCGTCTATGATGACATATGTGGAGCACTCTTGAGTGAGGAGATTCGTAGAAAATCTATGGCTGGCACTCAGAGTGGAGATGCATATAATGTTCGTGATTCTTACCAAGGAAAGAATCAACAACGTGGCAGGAGCAAGAACAAAGAAAAGAATGGTCAACGGAATAAGAGCAGAAGTAAATCAAGGAAGAGGGATATTGAATGCCATTATTGTCATAAGAAAGGACACATGAAGAAAGACTGTTATGCATTAAAGAATGCTAAAGGTAAAGGACAGAATGTTGATGGGCATGTTAAACAGTTACCTGCACCATCTACTTCGACTGTGAAGATTGAAGAAATTAATGCTATTTCTGATGATGCTGATGTGTTGACACTTGATAGTACTGTGCCATCTGAGGCATTTATGGCTGATTCTCTTTCCCACACCTGGCTGCTAGATTCTGGTGCTTCTTTCCATGTGACACCACATAGAGAATGGTTCTCTAATTATGCAGTAAAGTCCCTTGGTACCATGAGACTTGGTGACTCTTACCAGTGTGATGTTGTGGGGATTGGAGATGTGGTTGTGCAGTTCATTGACGGTTCAAAATTTACTATGCATAATGTACGCCATGTACCTCAGTTATCACGCAGCTTGATGACAGTTGGTCAACTTGATGACCTTGGTTACAAGGTGGTCTTCTATGCTCAGTCCTTTCGTATATCAAAGGGCAATATGGTTATTGCAAAAGGAAGGAAAGTTGGCTCACTTTACCCTTTATTTGTATCACAGAATGAACACTTGTTAGCTGTTACTGAACAGCCTATGGCTTGTATTTGGCATGGTCATTTGGGCCATATATCTCGTAGTGGAATGGAAAATCTTTCTCGTTATGGCTACTTACCTGTGTTATCTTTCTCTGATTTTTCATTTTGTGAGCATTGTCAATATGGAAAGCAAACCAGAAATGTGCATAAAATGCACATTGACTCTTCAATTCAGCCTTTAGATCTTGTTCATACAGATGTGTGTGGTCCTATGCCCACTAGGTCCTTAGGTGGTTCTCTTTACTTTGTCACTTTCATAGATGATGCTACTAGAAAAGTATGGGTATATCCTATCAAATCGAAGGATGATGTATTCCCTACTTTCAGAAAATGGCTTGCTTCAGTTGAGACTGAAAAAGGAACTAAGCTTAAGGCTTTACGTTCAGATAATGGGGGTGAGTATACCTCACATGAATTCAGCCTTTTGTGTCAGTGTAGAGGGATTCGTAGAGAGTTTACAGCTCCTTATACCCCAGTACAGAATGGTGTAGCTGAGAGGATGAATAGAACTATTCAAGATAGAGTAGTCTCTATGTTGCATCATGCAAACCTCTCACAAGGTTTTTGGGTAGAAGCAGTATTGACTGCAGTTCATGTGATTAACCTTTCACCTAGTAGTGCCAAAGGTCTGAAAGTGGCACAAGAGTTATGGACAGGGAAACCACCATATTATGATCATCTTCGAGTTTTTGGGTGTGAAGCATATGTTCATATACCCAAAAATCTTAGACAGAAGTTGGACCATAAGTCAAAGAAATGCATTTTTCTTGGATATGGTCGACAAGGACAATTTGGATATCGCTTATGGGATCCTGAAACACGGTCAGTGATCAGAAGTAGTGATGTCATTTTTAATGAGTCTAAGATGCATAAACAGCCGATTAAGGAGGTTGAAGTGAGAAGAGTGGTGTTTGAGGATACTAGTCCTCCGGTTAGCATGCATAAAAATGCTGCACATAGGGATGTTCGAGAGAATGTCCATTCAGATCAGTCTGCACATGTTCCTGTTCAGCAACCATTGAGACGTTCTGCACGTGTCTCATATCCACTTGATAGATTTGTTCCAGGTTTAGATTTTGATATGCTAACAGATGCCGGTGAGCCCTCTTGCTAGAAAGAGGCTATGCAGACAGAGGATCATGTCAAGTGGGAGCGTGCCATGAAGAGTGAGTTGGATTCTATTCACAAGAATGGTACTTGGGACTTAGTACCTTTGCCAAAGGGCAGGAAAGCTTTACCATGTAAATGGGTATATAAGCTGAAATTCGCATCAGATAGTGCTTCTCCAAAATATAAAGCACGACTTGTTGCAAAGGGTTTTAAGCAACAACATGGTGTTGATTTTGAGGAAATCTTCTCTCCAGTGGTCAAGATGACTACTTTGCGCATGTTGCTTGGATTCGTTGCAATGGAGGACTTAGAGCTAGTCCAAATGGATGTGAAAACAGCTTTCTTGCATGGAGATCTTACAGATGAGATCTATATGGAACAACCAGAGGGTTATGTAGTTCCTGCCAAGGAAAGTCTAGTTTGTAAGCTCAAGAAGAGCTTGTATGGACTTAAACAGTCTCCTAGACAATGGTACCAAAAGTTTGATGCTTTTATGAAGTCCCAAGGCTATTCTCGGAGCAATGAGGATCATTGTCTCTACACAAAGAGATGTTCTGATGGCAGCTTGATATGCTTGATACTTTACGTCGATGATATGTTGATTGCTGGGAAGTCCTCTTATGATTTGTCAATTCTCAAAAAGAAGTTGAGTCAGACATTTGATATGAAGGATTTGGGGGATGCCAAACATATTCTTGGCATGCGCATTACTCGTGATAGGAGTAAAAGATGCATATACTTGTCTCAAAGTGAGTACATATCCAAAGTACTTCATCGATTCAATATGCAGGGTGGAAAGGCATTGAGTACACCTTTACCCACATATGTGAAATTGAGCAAGGATGACTGCCCCAAATCAGATGAGGAAAAGGAATTCATGATCAAAATTCCCTATCAATCTGCTGTTGGTAGTCTCATGTATGCTATGGTAGCTACGAGACCAGACATTGCATTTGCAGTGGGAGTTGTGAGCAGATATATGTCTAATCCTGGCAAGAAACATTGGGAAGCAGTCAAAATGATTTTGAGATATCTGAGTGGCACTAAGGACAAGTGTCTATGCTTAGGTAGAGGGAAAGCACCCATTATTGGTTACACAGATTCTGACTATGCTGGTTGTGTAGACAATCGTAAGTCTACATCAGGGTACATTTTTCATTTTTCTGGAGGTGCTATCTCTTGGAGATCTCGTCTTCAAGAATGTACAGCTGTTTCCACCACAGAAGCAGAGTATGTTGCAGCAAGTGAGGCATGCAAGGAAGCATTGTGGCTTTCTCGTCTTGCTTGCGATATGGGTTTGCCTCAGCATGTACCTCACTTGCTCAGTGATAGTCAGAGTGCCATTGCTTTGGCTAAGAATCTGGTCTATCATGCAAAGACCAAGCACATTGAGGTGAGGTATCACTTCATTAGAGATTGCTTAGCCATTGAGAGCATTATTCTTGAGAAGGTTCACACTCGAGATAATGTTGCAGATGCTTTGACTAAAGCTCTACCACAGGATAGCTTTCGACACTGTTGTCACTTGATGGGGGTTACTTGATTCTTGATCTTACGCAGTCACTTGTATACTGTGTAACATGCCCATCAGGTGGGAGGTATAGTTTGTATACTTACACTCAGGTATTCTTTATCATTCTTTCTTTTTTCTCCCATAGTTACTCTGGCCATATTGGCCTTTAGTGGGAGATTGTTACCGTTAGTGTCCATGTGAAAGGCCAAATGGCCACCGGACACTTCTTTGTATATGTTCTTTAATAAAACATATAGTGGCCTGGTCAATCACAGACTGTAAGTTCGACCGCATTTGTAAGACCTAAGAAGTCTGTCTTCGTGCTCCCTGTGTACTGCGTTTTCTGCGTATTCTACAACCTCTGTGCGGAGTACTGTGTGTGCCGCCAGGAGCTCGTTTTTCTACTCCGAGCATATCATCGTGGAGCTGTTGAAAAAGGAGAGTGTAGTGTGGTGCATCGCCATCGAAATACTTCATGCAGTGGAGTGAGTGATTCACTATGCAGATAGACATGTCAGTACTTGCAGTTTTATGATACTTTGACACTCGTCATATGCTAATTTTGTAGAGGATACTCTGGCAAAATTTTTCTAGATTTCTAGTTGAATCAACTATATAGTGGTCGATTTACTCCTTGATACACTTATTTGTTGGTGTTTTGGACTCGTCTAGCTCCATTATCATTCTATTTAGTTCTCTACCATCATGGCATCAGAGGTCTCAGGCACATCCGGTGGATCAGGGTCTAGTGCTAGTGTTCCGAGGAGGAGCTATAACTTGTAGGGCAAAGACCATTTGAGATCCAAAAATTTGATGGCACAAACTTTGCTCTATGGAAGATTCATATTAAAGATGTGCTGATTCAAAGGAGGCAATGGAAGCCAGTAAATGGGATTTCAAAGAAGCCTGCTGACATGGATGAAGATGATTGGGATGAGTTAGATGAAATGGCCAGGTCTGCCATTCACTTGCACCTGGCAGATAATGTTTACTTTACAGTATTAGACTATGAAAGTGCAGAGGAGCTTTGTAAGGAGTTATGCAATACATATGAAAAAGAGACAACATCAAATAAAGTGTATCTGATGAGAAAATTATATGACCTTCGTATGAAGGACACAGATAGTGTTGCTGCTCATCTAAATGATTTTGATGCTATATTCTCCCAGTTACAGGCTCAGAAAATGGATATAGATAATGAAATGAAAGCAGTATTGTTGTTATGCACCCTGCCATCATCATGGGATACATTTTGCATGGCCATTAGCAACAGTGCACCTGGTGGTAAACTCGTCTATGATGACATATGTGGAGCACTCTTGAGTGAGGAGATTCGTAGAAAATCTATGGTTGTCACTCAGAGTGGAGATGCATATAATGTTCGTGATTCTTACCAAGGAAAGAATCAGCAACGTGGTAGGAGTAAGAACAAGGAAAAGAATGGTCAACGGAATAAGAGTAGAAGTAAATCAAGGAAGAGGGATATCGAATGCCATTATTTTCATAAGAAAGGACACATGAAGAAAGACTGTTATGCATTAAAGAATGCTAAAGGCAAAGGACAGAATGTTGATGGACATGTTAAACAGTTACCTGCACCATCTACTTCGACTGTGAAGATTGAAGAAATTAATGCTATTTCTTATGATGTTGATGTGTTGACACTTGATAGTACTGTGCCATCTGAGGCACTTATGGTTGATTCTCTTTCCCACACCTGGCTGGTAGATTCTGGTGCTTCTTTCCATGTGACACCACATAGAGAATGGTTCTCTAATCATGCAACAAAGTCTCTTGGTACCATGAGACTTGGTGACTCTTACCAGTGTGATGTTGTGGGGATTGGAGATGTGGTTGTGCAGTTCATTGATGGTTCAAAATTTACTATGCATAATGTATGCCATGTACCTCAGTTATCATGCACTTTGATGTCAGTTGGTCAACTTGATGACCTTGGTTACAAGGTGGTCTTCTATGCTCAGTCCTTTCATATATCAAAGGGCAATATGGTTATTGCAAAAGGAAGCAAAGTTGGCTCACTTTATCCTTTATTTGTATCACAGAAAGAACACTTGTTAGTTGTTACTGAATAGCCTATGGCTTGTATTTGGCATGGTCGTTTGGGCCATATATCTCGTAGTGGAATGGAAAATCTTTCTTGTTCTGGCTACTTACCTGTATTATCTTTCTCTGATTTTTCATTTTGTGAGCATTGTCAATATGAAAAGCAAACCAGAAATGTGCATAGAACGCACATTGACTCTTCAATTCAGCCTTTAGATCTCGTTCATACAGATGTGTGTGGTCCTATGCCCACTAGGTCCTTAGGTGGTTCTCTTTACTTTGTCACTTTCATAGATGATGCTACTAGAAAAGTCTGGGTATATCCTATCAAATCAAAGGATGATGTATTCCCTACTTTCAGAAAATGGCTTGCTTCAGTTGAGACTGAAAAAGGAACTAAGCTTAAGGCTTTATGTTCAGATAATGGGGGTGAGTATACCTCACATGAATTCAGCCTTTTCTGTCAGTCTAGAGGGATTTGTAGAGAGTTTACAACTCCTTATATCCCAGTACAGAATGGTGTAGCTGAGAGGATGAATAGAACTATTCAAGATAGAGTAGTCTCTATGTTGCATCATGCAAACCTCTCACAAGGTTTTTGGGAAGAAGCAGTATTGATTGCAGTTCATGTGATTAACCTTTCACCTAGTACTGCCAAAGGTCTGAAAGTGGCACAAGAGTTATGGACAGGAAAACCACCATATTATGATCATCTTTGAGTTTTTGGGTGTGAAACATATGTTCATATACCCAAGAATCTTAGACAAAAGTTGGACCATAAGTCAAAGAAATGCATTTTTCTTGGATATGGTCCAGAAGGACAATTTGGATATCGCTTATGGGATCCTAAAACACGATCAGTGATCAAAAGTAGTGATGTCATTTTTAATGAGTCTACGATGCATAAACAGCCCATTAAGGAGGTTGAAGTGAGAAGAGTGGTGTTTGAGGATACTAGTCCTCCGGTTAGCATGCATAAAAATGCTGCACATAGGGATGTTCAAGAGAATGTCCATTCATATCAGTCTGCACATGTTCCTGTTCAGCAACCATTGAGACGTTCTGCACGTGTCTCACATCCACCTGATAGATATGTTCCAGGTTTAGATTTTGTTATGCTAACAGATGCCGGTGAGCCTTCTTGCTATAAAGAGGCTATGCAGACAGAGGACCATGTCAAGTGGGAGCGTGCAATGAAGAGTGAGTTGGATTCTATTAACAAGAATGGTACTTGGGAGTTAGTACCTTTGCCAAAGGGCAGGAAAGCTTTACCATGTAAATGGGTGTATAAGTTGAAATTCACATCAGATAGTGCTTTTCCAAAATATAAAGCACGACTTGTTGCAAAGGGTTTTAAGCAACAACATGGTGTTGATTGAGGAAATCTTCTCTCCAGTGATCAAGATGACTACTTTGCACATGTTGCTTGGATTCGTTGCAATGGAGGACTTAGAGCTAGTCCAAATGGATGTGAAAATTGCTTTCTTGCATGGAGATCTTATAGATGAGATCTATATGGAACAACCAGAGGGTTATGTAGTTCCTGCCAAGGAAAGTCTAGTTTGTAAGCTCAAGAAGAGCTTGTATGGACTTAAACAGTCTCCTAGACAATGGTACCAAAAGTTTGATGCTTTTATGAAGTCCCAAGGCTATTCTCGGAGCAATGAGGATCATTGTCTCTACACAAAGAGATGCTCTGATGGCAGCTTGATATGCTTGATACTTTACGTCAATGATATGTTGATTGCTGGGAAGTCCTCTTATGATTTGTCAATTCTCAAAAAGAAGTTGAGTCAGACATTTGATATGAAGGATTTGGGGGATGGCAAACATATTTTTGGCATGCGCATTACTCGTGATAGGAGTAAAAGATGCATATACTTGTCTCAAAGTGAGTACATATCCAAAGTACTTCACCGATTCAATATGCAGGGTGGAAGGGCATTGAGTACACCTTTACCCACATATGTGAAATTGAGCAAGGATGGCTGCCCCAAATCAGATGAGGAAAAGGAATTCATGACCAAAATTCCCTATCAGTCTGCTGTCGGTAGTCTCATGTACGCTATGGTAGCTACGAGACCAGACATTGCATTTGTAGTGGGAATTGTGAGCAGATATATGTCTAATCTTGGCAAAAAACATTGGGAAGCGGTCAAGATGATTTTGAGATATCTGAGTGGCACTAAGGACAAGTGTCTATGCTTAGGTAGAGGGAAAGCATCCATTATTGGTTACACAGATTCTGACTATGCTGGTTGTGTAGACAATCGTAAGTCTACATCAGGGTACATTTTTCATTTTGCTGGAGGTGCCATCTCTTGGAGATCTCGTCTTCAAGAATGTATAGTTGTTTCCACCACAGAAGCAGAGTATGTTGCAGCAAGTGAGGCATGTAAGGAAGCATTGTGGCTTTCTCGTCTTGCTTGTGATATGGGTTTACCTCAGCATGTACCTCGCTTGCTCAGTGATAGTCAGAGTGCCATTGCTTTGGCTAAGAATCTGGTCTATCATGCAAAGACCAAGCACATTGAGGTAAGGTATCACTTCATTAGAGATTGCTTAGCCACTAAGAGCATTATTCTTGAGAAGGTTCACACTCGAGATAATGCTGCAGATGCTTTGACTAAAGCTCTACCACAGGATAGCTTTCGACACTAATGTCACTTGATGGGGGTTACTTGATTCCTGATCTTACACAATCACTTGTATACTGTGTAACATGCCCATCAGGTGGGAGGTATAGTTTGTATACTTACACTCAGGTATTTTTTATCATTCTTTATTTTTCTCCCATAGTTACTCTGGCCATATTGGCCTTCCGTGGGAGATTGTTACCGTTAGTGTCCATGTGAAAGGCCAAATGGCCACTGGACACTTCTTTGTATATGTTCTTTAATGAAACATATAGTGGCCTGGTCAGTCACAGACTGTAAGTTCGACCGCATTTGTAAGACCTAAGAAGTTTGTCTTCGTGCTCCCTGTGTACTGTGTTTTCTATGTATTCTGCAGCCTCTGTGCGGAGTACTGCGTGCGGCCTCAGAAGCTCGGATTTCTACTCCTGAGCATATCGTCATGGAGCTCTCGAGAAGGAGAGTGCACGGTGGTGCATCGCCATCGAAATACTTCATAAATGAATCCAACTGCTAATAGTTTGTCGATCTCGTCCTTAATTGTTGCTGCATAGACATCATTATAAGTGTAAGGGTGTTGCTTTGATGGTTTAGCATCCGGTGTCATTGGTATTCGATGAGAACAAATGGAGGGTTCCACACCTTTGAGGTCCTTGTAGTTCCATACAAACACATCTCGATATTCTCGAACCAGTCTTATCAATTCTTCTTCCTCCTTAGGTGACACATCCTTTCCTATGTATGTGCGTCTTTAATTCTCCATTTTCTACGATCACTATGACCTTTTTCATTTGTTCATTGTTGTCGTATGCTTCTCCTTCTCTCGGTTCTCTCTTAGGCATTTGAATGGCTATTTTCCTTTCTTCTACTTCGTATCTTTTGAACTGTTCTGGGACTTCAAATAGATCCGGGGTTGGTTTGGTGTTACCCATGGTTTCCTCATGGTTTAGTACTTCCTGGGCTACTTCTATTGCTAATACCTTGGTTGTTCCATCCTTGTCATTGGCTTGGATGGCTTCTAAGTACTGCTCCTCTGAATCAAACTCCGGTTCCATCTCTAT
The DNA here is from genome assembly GCA_020310875.1 of Ceratopteris richardii. NCBI lineage: Eukaryota > Viridiplantae > Streptophyta > Polypodiopsida > Polypodiales > Pteridaceae > Ceratopteris > Ceratopteris richardii. The sequence continues at coordinate 39,960,134 of CM035406.1, read as the reverse complement.
GCTCTTGTATTCTTCTTTCCATTCCTTTTCTAATACTTCTCTTGCTTCTACCTCCTGAAGGACTACCATGTAAAAACTTACATCATAACCTTCTTCGTCTACACATTCATTCATGGTCAATACTTCTTCATTTACACATACATCCAAAGTGGCTAGAATCTCCATCCAACCGTGTAGCTCGAATGCTTCATCAAGAAAAACCTGAGGCATATACCTTGGGTCCTCTATGGGTCGATAATTTTGGTGTCCTATGGGCCTCAAGTAAAATTTTTTATCTTCTCTCTTTGCTTCCTTACACATCCACAATTGGGCATCTTCGTGCATCCATGATTGGTCACTTGAACCGGCACTATGAATAGACAAATCATCCTCTTCCTTGTGTATGGGGTTCCATTGTAGTGGGGGTACATCCCTATATGCAAATGTATGCAAATTTATCTTGGTAGTGGTTCCTTGATGTTGAAGGTATAATGAGTATCTTCCCCAGTCTTGTACTACCTTGAGTTGTCTCATGAAAGGTCGTCCTAATATCATTTCATAGTTATTTGCCTTTCCAAATTAACATATAGCTAATGTATGCTCAAACTCGACTCCACAGGGGGTTAATTTAATCTTTTTCCAATATTCCCAGGGGTTTCTCTACATGAGCATCTGCTAATTGAAGCTTCATACACGTTGGTCGCAGGGTTGGCTTTCCCCATTTCTCCCAAATCTCTTTGGTGGCGATGCCCACTCCCGCTCCTGTGTCTAGTATGGCCTTAGTCATATATCCATTGTACGTGACGGGTAAACATGTGTTGCCCTCATCTCGTTCGCTAAATTCTCCAACCTTATCCACTGGAATTTGTATAGTAGAAGGGTTTTCAGTTTCCTTGCTTTCCTTTTTGTTCTTCTCATGCTCTAACTTCAACTGTCCCGCTAATTGTTTCCATAATTGCGGTTTGACACGAAGCAATTCTTCCACAGTCAATTGACATTGTACTTTGGTCCTTTTGAGTTCTGCAAGATTGTGTGAGCTCTTGTCTGAAGACTCCTTTTCTTTTCCTCGTACTGTGGGAGCATGGAAGATTATGGATTCTTTCTCATATCCCCCCATGTAGTTTGGCAGGGTAGAAATGTTGTGTGCTTCCTCTCTATTTCGGTCTAGCATAGCGACTTCTTCATATATTTCCTCCAAATTTGGCATTGGCTGATAGTCTTCCACATCTAATTCCTCAAAAGGCGGTTTTGCAATTCCATTCTTTTTCCATTGATCTTCTCGAATTCTAGTCCACAACTCTCTTGGCCAATCAACCTATAAATCAGGGACTGTGGACATGGATTTGTCCTGCATATTCAGTAGTTCTTTCTTATCATCTCTCTCTTTTGGTTTCTGGTCCTTGGTTTTAAGACAATCAATGTATTGATTCTCGGATATTCTCGTCTCAGGGAGGACAGGGATAGTCTTCTCTAGAGTGTCCTGATCGACTTCTATGAGTTTTCTACATATAGAAAGTCTCTCTTTTTCTAACTCTCCATGTGGGTAAAGTTTATCGTGCTGCTCTATGTTGGGTCCAGTTGTGATCCTCGCTTCGTAAGCTTTTAACCACATATCCAAATCATCGGGTCTCGGGTATGATAAAATTGATCTTGGCTTGTTTGGTTCTAGCGTCTGTGGTGTAACGGGGGTTTCTTTCTGAATTTCGGGTGCCTTAGGTTTCTTACTACCTATTGTGTTCTTCTTGTCTTCCTTGTTTCTATTTTTTGTCCATTTTTCTATGAGTTTTTCCCTTCTATCCTTCCATCTCTGGGTCTTCTTCGCTTGGGTAGTCTCTAGTAAATCTTTCGAGTCTTCTGCTACTTGCACTCTAGGTTCTAGGTTTTTACTCTTTTCTTGCTCCGAGTCTACTTGTTTTCTTTCTTTTCCTTTAGCTTGTGCTCGTGTGATGGCTTTTAATGGCATTGTGTACTCTTTGTCACTTCCTGACAATTCAATTAATTTGATCACATTAATAGGTGCAGTGTCATGAGTCTTATTGGGATTCTTTGGATAGTCTCTAAATAGATGTTCGTTTCCACATTCATTGCAATACCCTTCCCAAGTCCCGAGGGGTGGTGGGTTATATGGCCGAGTGTACTCTCTTATGAAGTGGTCTCCTCCACATCTATAGCAAGCTCCTTTTGGCATGGAAAACAGTCTGATGGGTGGTCTTATGGGTGCGGTGTACATCAGGGTTGCCAACTCCTGCCCATAGGTGTTGTCATATCCCTCATAACCATAGTATGGCGGGTCATAAATTTGGTTGTACTCCACCACACTGGTGTCATAGGGATAGTATTCTCCTTGGATCTGCTCGTATCCTGGATTCGTTGATTCTGTACTGGCTAATGGTAATACTGGTACTATGGATCTCTCCATGTTTTCCTCTGGTTGAGCATATTTAACTGGCACTACATTCTGTGGAAGTGGTGGTTACTATCCTAATACTGGCTGAGGTTGTACATATTGCCCTTGCTCATATGGCCTAGGTGCTCCTTGTGGTCCTGGATAGGGATTGTATCTGGGAATCTCCCTTCCTGGTTTTCTAGGAGGGTATCCATATGGCCTATATTGAGGTTGAGTTAAAGGTCATGACTGCCTATTAAATGGGCAATTCTCAATGGTATGATTAGTGTATTTTTGTTCTATATGGCAATATAGGGCGGTTCCTTGACGTGGCTGCCTATTGTATGGATAAACTTGAGGCAAGCTTGTTCCTCCTCTTACACACATGTGAGTAGGATGGTCTCCTCCACATAAGATGCATCTTCGCAACATGGGTATTCTCATTGGTGGATGCTGGTAGTTCCGCTGTCCGTGAACTCCTAACTTCTTGGCTACCAGCTCCACCAACTCCTCTATGATACTAGAGTTGGATGACACCGTACTTCTATTGTCTTCCAATTTCATAGGGCTTGGTGTGCTTTTGAGATCGTCAGCTAGGTTTTCCTCTAGGTCAATACACTCTTGAAGGCACTTGCTCAACGTTTGAAGTTGTTTCACGTAGACTAGGGTTCTCAATGTCCCGTTTGTCAGCCCGTATAAGAATAGTGATATCATTTTTTGCTGAGTGGGTCTTTCTGTTGTTGGACATCTATCGACATATTGATTGAATCTCCGGGCAGCTGTTTTCATTGTTTCATTTGGATTTTGTTTGAAGCTATGGATTAAGGATGAAGAGTTGTGTTTAACCCCTCTCTTGGTGAACTCTCCAATGAATTCTTGAAAAACTTTCTCAATATTTCCAAATTGATTGGGATCTAATGGCTAGAACCAAGTCAAAGTCATTCCTGTGAGAGTGAGTCCGAAGGACTCATACTACACAAAGGAATCATCCACTTGCTTAGCCTGTAGAACTTGTTTAAATTCAGCTATGTGATCATAAGGTTCTCCCATCCCGTCATAATGATTTCTCATACACTTAGCCACTTGAATTGGTCTTAATCTTCTTATGGGTTATGGTGGTCTAGGCATTACAGGAATTGCTGGTCTAATTGGAGGCATCCCAGGCTGTACTCCTAGAGGTGGTCTGGGCCTCACTGGTGGCCGATGTTGGTTGCCTAGTCCAGGGCGGGTTTGATTGTGTGATTGCAAACCTGGCATTGTGAATTGCACATGGGCTTAGTTAGGAATGCTCCGTTGACTCGTCTGTCCTGACATTGTATTTTCTGACTCTTGATGTGTCCCAAAGGGATTATGGGAGGTAGTTGCCTGCTCTCGTAGAGGGAATATAGGCAACCCCATATACTTCAATTGAGCCCTATCCATTGCATCTACCGGTCAATACCTTCTTTGGTTCTTGTCTAGGTATGTGACTCTAGACTCCTCTTCACGATCTTTTAACTCATAGAAAGTCATTGGGCTTTCTTCCTATCCGCGTGTGGGTGAATCAATTTGTAACAATAAATCTGATCCGTTGATCAAGTAATCCTCTAATAAGTAATCATCTTGAGGTATCAAATCCCCTCTCAAGACTCGAGTCACCATTGATTTGCCTCTTGGTGTAGTTATTAACTCTTTAGGGTCCAGTCTTCCCGATTTTCCTTGCCCTTCCAATCCTCCTCTCTCATTGATCCGATCTGGGTGTTTTGTTGCCACGTAGATGTGACCTAACTTGTCCATGTACACTCCTCCTTCGTACTTGACTGCAGGTCTGGGCACTATCGCTGATTCAGTGGAGTTCACCATCCTTGCTACAGACCTATTTGAACCATCCAGGTAGATAGGGATCTCTTGGGGATTAGTGGACACATATTGCAGAGAGGTGCAGTATTCCTCTTCTACCGTTGACATGAAGTTCCCCCTAGGGACTGAACCTTGCATGTCTTTTGAAGCCATTCATATCTCTTCCTCTGAGTCACTAGAGGTGTCAATATAGATAAAGTGATGACTTGCATGGGTTGCACTTCCTATCGATGAAATAACACTCCTCTTGCTACTTAGCACACCTCCCGATCTCAAGTTCATCCACCCTCCTGGGTCTATATTGGTTTCCCACTTTCCGACAATGGGCTCCTCAATTACCTCTAAATTTACCCTCAAATGGCTTGATAGATTCTGGACGATACCACTCTGGGCGATACCACTCAGACGATACGATATTGGTCTTAGCACGATATGATACCACGAATTAACATGATATGATACCTCTGCATGTGATGATACGATACTACATTAATGGACGATATGATACTGGAATAATACGCGATACGATACCAGAACTTCCAATGATACGATACCAAAATTTCCGCGATACGATACCGAAACTTTACACGATACGATACTTGTGCACTGCACGGTACGATACCAACAAGTCATACGATACGATACTGAAATTTTACACAATAGGATACTTGTGCACTACACGATATGATACCAACAAGTCACACGATATGATACTAAATGGGCGATACGATACCGCTCGGTCGACGATACGATACCGTGACTGGGGTGATACGATACCACCGGTTGATCGCGATCATGATACCAACTTGACGATACGATACCAGAGTGGTATCGTGATACTTCAAGTGGTATGCAACGATATGGTACCAGGTGAGTATCGTGATACTAGGGAATTTCGGTATCGTGTTACCAAAACTTGACCGACAGTGATACTTCAACCAAAATCGCTCCAAACTCAAAATTTTTTATACCAATGTGTTTAGTTCTCACCCCTTCTCACTCTTGACCCTCTGTCTCTCTCACAAACTCTCTAAAAACTCTCTACTCTACCCCGCGATACCGGAAATGAATCAAAGCACGTGTGTTGGTGTTTCTAAATTGATTTTGATATTAGAAAATTGTGTGGCTTACCTTCGAGTATGCCTCACTCAAGTGTATGCTCCCAACTCCTCTCTTTAGCTCACTTTGCACGATATCAAGCCAACGATACCGATCACTTGCTTGCACACGATACCAGTTCCTGCACTAGTGTCAAATGAACTAATTTTTTTGGTTTTTATAGTTTGTGATGCCTGAAGCCTACTCTACACTAATTTTGGCAATTTTTTTGAGATTTTTCTTGATGTTTCCAACTTCCTCCTACTCCACTTCTCTCTCTAACCTAACCCTAACTCTTCCCTCTCTTCCTCACTCCTAACCCTAAACCTAAAAACTCATTACACACACCTCAGGGATGTGAAATAACAAGTGCTGAAGTGCCTAACTACTTGCCACTGAATGAATTCACCTCTACGAGTACGATTCCTTCACTCCAGAGCTATAACCATCACGAAGGCACCTTGGTTAAGCTTGTTCCCCGGAAATGATGCCAAAAACATGTGTACCTAAGTCACAAAATCTTAGGGACTTGTGTCAAAGAGACTAAATCTCATTTGCCCCACACCTGCATATAGTGATGGATTGATACACGTTTAATTATCAATCCAAAGAACCACATGAACCAAGTGTATGAGGACATGTGCACACATGATGGAAAGTGAAGTGGCTCAGCTACAATGCATGTAAAAGGACTAAACTACCTCTCCAACTAACTATATCTCTGGAAATGTCTACTGCAATACCACTTACTATAGCAAGCACAAATTTGAATGTTTCTCTTAGCTCCGAACTCCAAATATGGCCAATACAAGGTTTATTTCAAAGCTCTCGATGAGACGCATCTATTGATAGTATTTTCACTCGAATCTAACAACTGCTCTTCAAGTTATGGCCAAAACAGTGAATGGCAGGGAACACCTACACTCGCTTCACAACTCGTATTGGTTCACACACACACCACAGTAGTTCAAAAGTGATGGGAAGGGATAGACAACAGTCCTACACACACATTTCAAGCATTACACGCACACAAAAGATCATAGAGAAGATGGAAATCAATAGAGAAGAAGCAAATTTGAAATTTCAGTTCTCCTTCTTCACAATGGCAAAAACTCTTTACAAAGAGTCACAAAGTGACTTATATACATGTGCCCTAAAAATGGTCCTTTCACACATGAGACCGGCACTTTATTGACTAATCTCTAACTTCCTACTATTTTACAAGAAGTATGTTACAATGATTTGGGGCTTATGCATCTAGAAGACTCCTCTAGTGCAATTACATAGCTTCGAGGGAATTTCCTAGGATTTTGAAGAAGAATTTTTATGCCATCAATTTGAAAATTTTGGGGCTCCTCTTTTGTGCCTCTTTTCTCTACAACATCCTTATACTCCAATACAGAATGGTGTAGCTAAAAGGATGAATATAACTATTTAGGATAGAGTAGTTTCTATGCTCCATCATGCAAACCTTTCACAAGACTTTTGGGCAAAAGTAGTATTGAGTGCAGTTCATGTGATTAACCTTTCACCTAGTATTGGCAAAGGTCTGAAATTGGCGCAAGAGCTATGGACAGGGAAGCCACCATATTTTGATCATCTTTGAGTTTTTGCGTGTGAAGCATATGTTCATATAAGAATCTCAGACAAAAGTTGGACCATAAGCCAAAGAAAATGCATTTTTCTTGGATATGGTCGAGAAGGACAATTCGGATATCGCTTATGGGATCTTGAAACATGATCATTAATCAGAGTAGCGATGCCATTTTCAATGAGTCTAAGATGCATAAGCATCCCATTAAAGAGGTTGAAGTGATAAGAGTGGTGTTTGAGGACACTGGTCCTCAAGTTAGCATGCATAAAAATGTTGCACATAGGGTTGCTCAAGAGAATGTCCAATCATATCAGTGTGCACATGTTCCTGTTCAGCAACCATTGAGATGCTCTACACATGTCTCACATCCACCTGATAGATATGTTCTAGGTTTGGATTTTGTTATGCTAATAGATGCTGGTGATGCTTCTTGCTACAAAGAGGCTATGCAAACAATAGATCATGTCAAGTGGGAGCGTGCCATGAAGAGTGAGTTGGATTCTATTCACAAGAATGGTACTTGGGATTTAGCACCTTTGCCAAAGGGCAAGAAAGATTTACCATGTAAATGGGGATATAAGCTCAAATTCACATGAGATAGTGCTTCTCTAAACTATAAAGCACGACTTGTTGCAAAGGGTTTTAAGCAACAACATGGTGTTGATTTCGAGGAAACCTTCTCTCCAATGGTCAAGATGACTACCCTACATGTGTTGGTTGGATTCACTTCAATGGAGGACTTAGAGTTAGTCCAAATGGATGTGAAAATTGCTTTCTTGCATGGAGCTCTTATGGATGAGATCTATATGGAACAATCAGAGGGTTATGTAGTTCTTGGCAAAGAAAGTCTATTTTGTAAGCTCAAGAAGAGCTTGTATGGACTTAAATGGTACCCTAGACAATGGTACCAAAAGTTTGATGCTTTTATGAAGTCTCAAGGTTATTCTCGAAGCAATGAGGATCACTATCTCTACACAAAGAGATGCTCAAATGGGAGCTTGATATGCTTGATACTTTATGTCGATGATACAGACTATAAGTTCCATCGCATTTGTAAAACCTAAGAATTCTCTGTTCGTGCTCCCTGTGTACCGTGTTTTTTTGTGTATTCTGCAGCATCTCAATGGAGTACCATGTGTGGTGCTTGGAGCTTGGTTTTCTACTTCGAGGGCATCATCATGGAGCTCTCGAGAAGGACAGAGCACTATGGTGCATCAGCATCGAAACACTTCATGGGCCCCACTTCTCTACATCTCCATTTATTGCTCTTTGTGCTTTTTGTCTTGCAACAACAATGTTTATGAAGTTTTACGGTGAGTCTTGTAATTGCACATGCAATATTTAACTTTAGGGCATAATAACAACTGCAATAACAATGGACAAATGTTAATGCAGTTAATGTTCAGAAATTGGACTTTTTATTTGGTTGTGAAGTGTGCATTTACAATCCGATTCTTTTTTATTATGACCTTGTCTTTAGTGAGGGTTTTATATAGACCCCAATCTTGTAGGCAAGAGTTGTTGTGGGAGTATTTTGTATTTTCTCCCTATAACAAATGAAATAGCCAATGCAATCATTTCGATGCTTCATTTGGAGGCTAAAATGAAACGTAATTATGAGCTACACATGACAATATGAATTATTTTATAGGATACATCTCCCTTAGGATGCTCATCAAGTTTCATAATGATCAAAGAAAGTGAAGGAGGGTGTGACAATGATGCAGCTCTGGAAACAATGACCTATTCAATATCAATCATTTGAGTTTGGAGAGTGAGACACACACAATCAACATGAGGAAAAAAAAGAAGCTTAGGAGCACAATGCACAATGTATTACTAATTGCAAAATATAGAAAAATAAATAGCCTATTAGACTTATGGGAACGAATAAAAAATAAATTAAAAAACCCTCTTAAAGAGAGAAGAGAGTGCCATTGACAATTCTAAGCATGTTTGCACACATCAATACTGAAATACACTAGCACACCAAACCTTAAATAAAAATATTTCTTTATCATCTTTGTGAATGTAAATGATGAAGCACACCAAAGCTTAAATAAAAATATTTCTTCATCATCTTTGTGAATATAAGTGATGAAGGTGATGGAGAAGACAAACATGTAGAATTAAAGTTGTTATATTTCTAAACAATGCTAATTTCTCATGTTGTATGAAGTTTGCGTATGATATGATTTCTTTTGTATGTCAAATACCTTTATATGTCATGAAAAAATTGTCATGAAAAAATTGAATTATATATATTTATCTATGAGTCTCGAATAAATATCTTTGACCACAATTTTAAACACCACAATTTTATTTCTCTTTTCAAATAGCACAATTTTATTTCTTTTTTCAAACAACATAATTTTAAATCAAAGGAGAGAAATACAAGAAAGTCAAATTGAGAAACAAAGAAGACTATCAAGCCTATCATTCTCTTCATGTGGGACCCATTTGTTTTTAAGGTTTCTATAGGTGGATTCGTAAAACACTAGTCTTTTGATGTAGAGGTCTTATGTTTAACCCTTGGGTTTGATATGTAATAGCTTTGACCAATCTAAACTAGCTATAATCAATTGTGATTTTGTGTAACCCTTGCTTTGTGAGATAAAAAGGGTCGTACGGAAACTATGTCCATTCATTTGTACAATTATTCTTTCAAATAAATTCGATAAAGTAGGTGCTTGCCGAACCTCTATTTAAAAAAAAAAACAAACAAACACCCTTCAATTTTTGAAGGGCTGAAGGACGCTTACTTTTATAATTTCTAACTTTTTTTTTTTAATGGAGGTTCGACTGAGGTCTACTCCCCCTGACTTTAACTTTGAAATTGCAAGTGTATAAGGAAGGGCATAGTACCCATGGGACCCCCCTTATCCCACAAGGTTAAACAGCGATCACAACTACCACAGGGATGAAGAAACGGTGGCACCTCAGCCACATGCAACATCATTCCAAGATACACATGTCCTTTATATGTTGCTGCCAGGGGTTGAACTCTCACCCCCGCCTCAAAATTTTAGAGGCCTAACCACTAGGCTAGCGAACGCGAACATAGTTTCTAATTATTTTGTATAAGTAATTGTTCTTGCTTTTAATTTTTGTTCATATGAAATAAATTAAAAGTATGTTGGAACATAATACCAAAGTATTTTAAAGTCGCATTACTGCGGAACGTTACAGATAGCTAGGAAAATTCTTTGCCGCATTTGCAAGTAACGTCAAGCTCTCGCTTGGTCTGAGATTCTAGCATCTCGACGATGTGGGAGGACATTCCGGAATGCAACTCTCTTCAACTCCATGTTACATTCATGCCTTCCTAGTTCCTTCTTAAGTCTTGGGAAGGAGAGAAATCTTTTGTTATCCACAGTAACCATGAAGGGAGAGAGTTTCGAGGCGAATGGGTTCGAAACCAAACGAGACAGACTGGGAATACGTCTTGAGCGAGCTGCCAATCTGCACACAATTACGGAAATTTAAACGGGCAAATGCGTCGGGAGGGTTTAATCACATATTGGGCTACGTGCATGGAAGCTTTCATAAACCTTCGTTCTTCCTTGAGCACTCCTTCATACCCATTGTACGTAGGGCAGGGAAACATCGTCTTCCCCATCTTCACCTCGCTGTGCTGGTGTATCTGAACTTGTGGCAGGCTTTTGAACTCTGTTATCATGACCAATCAGAACCAGAAAGCAAGCCAGAATCAGAAGGCGGGCAACGATGACTTTACTCTTCATCCTCAGGATCAACTGCGAGGAATCGACTATTGCATTACCAGCCCACCTCCATGGCGTCTGTTTCTGCTTTCTTTTCTTTAATAATAGTTCAAGGCCACTCGAAATCAAACGTGTTGGTCACAAACTGCAAGCTAATAGGTTAACTTGTAGAGGACCTCTGCTGGTGCTCTATATCTGTAGAATTTTTGCATGCATAATTTTATTGACCATCTATCTATATGATTGAACAGTATTACTCTCCGGTGCTTCTGTTTCCCTCATTTGCATGCATAACTTTGCCGACTTTCTATCCATCTATCTATCTATCTGTATATCTATATCATTCTACAGTATTACACTCCCGCTCCGTATGTCGAAAAGGAGTTCCGTTTTTATCTTCACACGAAGTTGAAGATTTCAGCCGTTATAGCTGTCATTTGACTCTGATTTATGGCTTAACCTCTCGTCATAGACAATGACATTCTACAGGTTTAGAGAATAACTTGGCTTGGTCGATCGGTACTTAATGAATTGTTTGGTTTGCTGTGCAATTCCTTCCACAGAAATTCATCATCGTTTTCTATATCCCTGGTCGATGCCTCCCCATCCTTTGTGGCATTTGAACCACATTTTGGTTCTGATGTCAGGACGGGCGATTACACTGATTTTCCATTCAGTGCAAAAATATTTCACGATTGTACATTATAGGAGTCAAAAAATTCGTTTCCCGTGATTGAATGGCTTTTAGTGTGGTTTAACCTTATATTTGGAGTTCTCCATTCGCATGGTTTTTAAGAATCTCTTCGCTTATGAGCATTTTCCCGGATTCGTTGAATGATACAATACATAATGGAATATGCTGATGAAAATGCTTGATGTCTGCAGCACAGGCGGTTTTATTGGGCTTTCAGCATTATTTTGTCATGTTAGGGACCACCGTCCTTATTCCGACCATTTTGGTTCCACAAATGGGTGGGGACAATGTAAGTTTGCATGCTTTATTTGCAGGTCCTCTCCAGTCTCCAATTAGTTTTTATGATCCGGTTTTCATGATTTTCGCACGCTTGACATTGGATTGGTTTTTTGAATGCATAAATACAGTATGCATGAACGCATAACCCGATGAAAGTGACGTAACTTAAAATATTATGCTAATAAAATTGAGGATGGAAGACTAAATTTGCTCGTCTTTTCTGGTTGCTTCCGCGTAGGATGCCAAAGTTAAGGTGATACAAACACTTTTATTTACTGCTGGCATTAACACTCTGCTTCAGTCTTCAGTGGGAACATGTTTACCGTGCGTGGTTGGGGGATCATATGCGTATATAATACCTACTTTGTCTATTATATACTCTAATCGGCTTCAAGCCATCGAAGATAATCACGAGGTATAGTGGTGGATTACGGAAGAAATAACCAACTTTTTCTCATTTGTCTGTTGCATATGACTCTCCCCCCTTTTTTTAATAAATAAACTGTAGAGGTTCATTCGGACCATGAGAGCTATCCAAGGCGCTCTCATAGCATCTTCTAGCTTGCAAGTAGTGCTGGGATTTAGTGGACTCTGGGGCATTTTCACAAGGTCGGTACATGCTGTGATTACTGAAAATCTGGTTTTATGGTTAGGTCAATGTCTCGCAGTTGCTTATGTGCAGCAGGACTTGATCGAGTGTCATTTATGCAGGTTTCTTAGCCCACTGGTTGCTGCTCCTCTGATTACAATGGTCGGACTTGGCTTGTATGAGCTTGGGTTTCCAGGAGTCAGTGTTGATTTGTTCAGTCCGTTCATATGTTTACTGTCTCAATTTGTCAATATGTATCTGCTGCTGATCATAGTGTCCTCTACTCAGGTTGGCAAGTGTGTTGAAATCGGCATCCCTCAGATTTTACTACTAGTATTATTCTCTCAGGCAAGTTCACTATAGGTTTCGTAACTTTCATGCTTGATTTCATTATATTTCAGAAGTATTGCAGGCTGATGATTTTGTAAAGACTGAGGAAATAGGGAATGTAGGCTTAGCACGTGGCATGGTGCCCAACCCATTTGCACTAAAAAGTGTTTTCGAACTTCAAGTGTTGATAAATGTTTTCTATGCCATGTTTCTTTTTCTGCATGTAATGCCTCCGAGAAGATTGGTGGTTTGGACCTCGAGATATGGTCATTAATGGATCTCAATTTCAGTTTCAGATAAAATCGTACACACCAAAAGTTGAATTAGGATCTTAAGCGTTCCGTATGTTGCACAGTAATTGAATTCTAGATCACTTGCTATCTATTCAGTAACTAAATGGATCCATAATACGTATGGTTGTGGCTATATAGTTTATGAAGAATATCAGATTCGTGAAGCCTATATTCGAAAGATTCTCAGTGCTCTTGGCAGTGGCCATAGTTTGGGGATATGCACATCTTCTTACAATTACTGGGGCATACAAACATTCCCCAGAACTCACTGCCTCTCATTGTCGTACCAACCATGCAGCATTGGTGAAGTCTTCCCCTTGGTAAAGCATCTAATATGCATCGTTTTCCTTTCATTTTAAGTTTTCGAGTCATTTTAGGATTTTGGAAAATAAAGCAAGTTGTGAATATAGATCCATGGCACTGAGCAATGAGAAGTCTTGTTCCTAGGGGCTTAGATAAATGTGTGAAATGTATGCAGGTTGCGTGTTCCATATCCTCTCCAGTGGGGTAATCCTACTTTTGAAGCTAGTCACGTCTTTGGTATGCTGTCTGCCGTCTTAGTCTCTGCTGTTGAGGTGATTAATGGACTTCCATTCATATTTAAATCTGAAGTAGGCTTTGCCATGTATCATTGTCAACAAAATGAAGAGCTTATCTCTATGTGATATGACAGTCCACTGGTGGTTTCCTTGCGGCCTCTAGATTTTCTGGTGCAACACCTCCACCTCCATTCGTAATGAGCAGGGGTCTTGGGTGGCAGGTTTGCACTTGTTATCACGTGAAAGATAATTGAATCCATAACCTTGTTGGGTGCTGCATAGCATCAGTTCGATTGTGTCTGATCAATTTTAAGGTTTGAAAAATAAAAACATGGAACATTGGAGTAGATGAATCAAATTGTGTTCATGAGATAACCACTGTAGTACCATTTTATAACAATTTGCTTGGGGTTTTATAGAACGATTTGGCACTGGGAATTATTGTCTAGTCAGAATGAAAGGAACTGTCTCAATGCAGGGTATCGGTATACTGTTTGATGGACTCTTTGGAACAGCCAATGGATCCACCATTTCTGTGTAGGTTCCACAAATGTTCGGATTGCAAGGTAGATCTAGATGCATTGAATGGTCTGAAGTGTGTTTGGCCCCTTTCCACCTTGCAGTGAAAATGTAGGGCTGCTTGGCTTATCTCGTGTTGGGAGTAGGCGTGTTGTGCAAATTGCTGCAGGATTTATGATATTCTTTTCTCTATTTGGTACATTCTGCTGAGCCATGGTTTCAAAACTTGCTTTTTTTTTTAAGTTCAAACAGTCAGTGACAATGTTATTTATGGATTTCATGCAGCTAAATTTGGTGCAGTATTTGCCTCTGTGCCATTGCCAATAGTGGCAGCCTTATTTTGTGTCCTATTTGCGAAAGTAGGTGGGTGTATACTCTTTCTGAAAGAACTATTATCTGTGTGAGTATGATTGTGAATATTCTGATAATTTGTTTATTGAAGTCCAAACAAATGGCTCATGGCTTATTGTCTTTTGTTGAAAGCTTGAATAACCTATCCTTCATACTTCTGGATGTCTTGCGTATATAACTGCTCCCTTCGGGCACTAGAATTGTCCTGAAGTCTGACACTCACAAGAGCTCGTTCTGTACCATATGTACATACTTTTAAGTCTAAGATTATATATCTTTAGCATAACTGCTCCCTTTGGGTACTAGACTGCTCCCTTTGGGCACTAGACTTGTCCTGAAGTCTGACACTCACAAGAGCTCCTTCTGTATCATTTGTACATACTTCTATATATATTTTTGGCATTTTACTCTCTTTTGGTTTCGAAATACAGTGACTAAGTGTTGGTCATGTCTGCAGTTGCATGTGGACTGTCATTTTTACAGTTTGTGAACGTGAACCATTCTAGAAGTGTGTTTATCCTTGGATTTTCCATTTTCATGGGCCTCTCTGTCCCTCGGTACTTCAACGAGTTTACAGCTTCTGCTGGGCATGGTCCTGTTCATACACATTCTCATTGGGTATGTCATGCATTTTGTTATATCTTGGATATATCTTTCTTTCAAGTTTTTGCATGTTCTATGATCATGCCAAAGGAGATGAAAGAGTTCCACAAACCCTCATTTATAAGGTGTCTATTATTAGGTGCATATGAATATTTTAAATAATGGTTTTTCACTTTCTGAGACTATTTCACGGTGATTCATTGGTTCTTTTTGTATGCACTTGAAGCAGTTCAATGACATATTCATGGTGATCTTCACGTCAGCTGCAATGGTGGCGTTTGTGATAGGCATGCTGTTGGATAATACATTGCAAGTCAGCAACTCAAAGAAAGACCGAGGGATGACTTGGTGGGCAAAGTTTAGGTCCTGGAAAGGTGATAGTCGCAATGAGGAATTCTACTCATTGCCCTTTAACATGAACAAGTACTTTCCTCAGGGTGCATAGTTTTTGTACACAGTCACAGGGTTCAGTGTGCATCCTCTAGCCTCTTTAACATGGACAGTATTTCCATCAGGGTGCATCATTTTCGTACACAGTCATGAGCGAAGTACTTTTCTGGAATTTTTGTACACAGTTGCAGGTTGCAGGAGGCATCATAACCCATAAGTTTTGTGCTTGTTAATTTGAGCTATGCAGCAGCATCATAAGAGAAGTGGACCTCTACTTGCTGAATCCTTCTATTTTGACATGCTGTCGCAACACCCTGGTTCCTCTGCTGCAAATTTGCTTGCCTTTGTTCGCACCTGCAGATCATTCCATTTGACTTGATGCCTGAAAACGGGAAGAAAGACAGGCAACTGCCACTGGTTGTCTCTAATATTCTACTCACACGCTGGGAGCATTTTCATCGGCAGTGTCTATTATTATACACACAGACATTGGCTGATGAAAATGCTCTGTATAAAATCTTAGCTTCTACTCTTTTTGGCCCATCGTCGAACTGTGACAGGCTCTTCCTGTAAGAAAATCTAAACATCTAAACCTATGTACTCTACTTCTTCAGCTTGATGGTCATATGTATGCTATCAAAGAAACATCTAATCATGATTCATCCCAGATATGTGATTTGCTGTGCTAATGAGTGCTCTGGGAATGATCTTGGAACATGATGTCTAAGACACTTGACTTAATGAAAAATACATCCAGAGCTGAACCTTAAGGAATTATGTGATGTGATTTGTAACCTTCTCTTAACGAAGGTTATCACGCAATCTCACAAACATATATCTTTTTAAAATTCAGTACAAGTGATAAATCCTAACAGTAAAAAGGTCTTGATAATATCCCATCAAGACAGTGGTCTTTGAAATATTTCCTTTCTACTCACAACGGAAAATTTTGACATTTCATAATTGTTGAAAATTTCTTCTTCCAATTTAGTTGGACCTTTGGAAGATATTTGAATCAAGCATATCCATGAAGTGTAAGCTAAAAGCAAGTAACATCACACTTGAATACCTAAGTAACATCACAAGCCTCTTGGGCCGTCATTTGGATTTGTGTGGATCTCTATGCATACCCCCTCCATGAGTGGATCAATTTACTTCTTCTTAGTAGTAGATGGCTTTTCTATATACATATGGATATATTTTCTCAAACATAAATAAAAAATCTTTACATGATTTCAGGAATGGCATGTTCATGCTGGCTTCACTGTCGTCGATAGCGATTCAACCGCATCTCCAACTTCTAAACGAAGAAAGGTATGAAACATCAAGTCACTCGAGAACATACTCCTTAGAATGGAGCTATAGAGTGAAAAATTCAAAGCTTTTGATGGAGATGGCACATACCATGCTACATAACAAAAATCTATGTTACAAACTTTGGGTAGAAGAATACACTCCATAGTTCATATATTCAACAAGGATATACTAGCACATTGTAAGGTTTAACACCTTTTAAAGAAGCTTATGGCAAGAAGCCTATAGTCGGACATTTTGGAAGGATACGATGCACATCTATATAGGATAAAAAACGACAATGAACGTTTAATGCATTGTGGCCTACGTGGTTATAAGAGTTAAGCCATTGTCATTTTGAAAGATATCCATTTTGATGAGCAGTCGAGATGGACTGAGATGGTCCCTTATGGGGATCGTTGAAAACTTAAAACATACGACTCTCAGCAACGGATATCTTGGCTCTTGCAACGATGAAGAACGCAGCGAAATGCGATATGTAGTGTGAATTGCAGAATTCTGCGAATCATCGAGTTTTTGAATGCAACTTGCGCCCACGGCTCGTCCAAGGGCATGTCTGCCTGAGTGTCCACACGACCCCCATGCCGACCCCCCTTCCTCCCACGTGTGGATTGGGTGGTGGAGGCAGAAATTGGCTGTCCGAGCATACCTTGAAGGTCGTTGTCTCGCTGTTGGGAGAGGCTATGTGCCGTTCGAGCATGGTGCGATGGTCGGCTGAAATGGATTGATGGCGTCGTGCGTCGGTCTTGCTGTAAGGGTGGTTAGGCTCTCTAGGAGGCACGATCTCGTGGAGGCCTGCTTCTACGTTCTTTAGCATTATAATATTCTCCCTTTTTCGTTGAAGAGAGGGAACAATTTGTCACTTTACTAGATAAACAATCTTCCACATTTGCATCCCCTCAAAGACCATTACGACTTCTTAATAAGAAAGTTCAAATAGTCACATTTTGAAGTTTTCAAGTAATCCCATAGGTTCAAGATGCACCGTTGCAAACCTAGTGCCTCGAATGCATACACCTCTAGTCCTTGCATCTTAGGCTATTCACTCCCTCTGTTTTGGGTTTTTGAACTTCTTTATCAAAACAAAAGCACGTGACCTTGAGGTTTTCAAATATACTTTCACGTGACCTTGAGGTTTTCAAATAATCCCATAGGTTAAAGATACACTGTTGCAAACCTAGTGCCTCAAATGTATACACCTCTAGTCACTCCCTCTGTTTTGGGTTTTTGAACTTCTTTATCAAAACAAAAGCACGTGACCTTGAGGTTTTAAAATAATCCCATAGTTTCAAGACACATTGTTGCAAACCTAGTGCTTCAAATGCATACATCTCTAGTCCTTGCATCTTAGGCTATTCACTCCCTTTGTTTTGGGTTCAAGATACACCATTGCAAACCTAGTGCCTCGAATGCATACACCTCTAGTCCTTGCATCTTAGGCTATTCAGTACCGTTGTTTTGGGTTTTTGAACTTCTTTATCGCATAGGTTCAAGACATTGTTGCAAACAGTGCCTCAAATGCATACACCTTCAGTCCTTGCATCGTAGGTTATTCACTCCCTTTGTTTTGGGTTTTTGAACTTCTTTATCAAAACAAAAGCATCTCTTTGATGATTCATCCACATGGATACACAAGGTCATCGTTTAAGATAAGATACAACAACATTATGAGATCATATTAAATTATACTCCATGGATATTTCCCCAAAAATTGTGGCATTATTCAAACCAATAGCTGGTTGGATTGATATAGATCTCCATTGATTGCCTCCCAATCCACCCAACCTTAAATAGCCCTTGCCCACTTACACCTTTAAAACCATCTAAGGTCCATACACCCCTCATAGAGCTTCTCTAAGAAGATGGAACAACTCCATGGTTTTGTGCTAGGTCCTTTGCCATTAGGGTTGACGAACAAATAGCTCAATGGCAAACCATCCAGTGTTGATATATTTCAAAAGTGATGGGTGTGAATACACTAGGACCATTGGGGCACTTATTTCCATCTTTAGGAGGTTTTTCCCCTTGGCTTGTATATGTGTCTATAACCCTAATGGGTCACTTATCTTTGTTCTAGGTAATACATTCTGTATTGTGTCTTATGCTCCAAACTTCTTTCTTGTGTTGTTTGTGTGCTCCCACAGACCTAAAACTCCAACAATTGGTATTAGAACAGGTCATTGCTTCATCTAGGGCATTGTTGACACCCCTCCGACCAATCTCAAAATCCCACAAAAATTGGCGATTAGCAGTTCAAAACGTCTTCATTTTGTGGTGTCAAAATCATGATCTAAGATTGTTTTGGCCTTCAAACGCACTATCAGAGCACCTATGCAAGCAATTTTTTTGTGTGAAACATGGTACAAGCACCTCGAAGTTTGCTATAGATTTAGCAGAGCTCAATCGGGTAGTTTTGTTCAACTTTTTGGGATACACTCATTTTTTTGCATTAGGGTATTTTAGTCAGCGGCCATGGTTGAAAGCAACGATATATTTCATATGTTGGATGTTTAGGATAGATTGGATGGTACAAATTACCCATTATGGGCATATATGATGCATTATATGATCGTTGATGGTTATATATGATCTTTTTGAGCCTAACCATTAGGTTAGGTAGGGCATAAATTTTGGGCCATTGGGTTGCCATTCAAGGTGAAAATAAAGTCCCTGTCACATTGCGTGATTTCCTAATAGAACCTTAATGGGCGGAGTGTAGAGGGGGGCTTGTCCCCTTTTGCAAGGTCTGGGGAGCCTATCCTCTCGGCGTATAGGGTTGCGAGGGTAGGAATTTCGGTTGTGGAGATATTGTTGGATCATATATTTTACCGACTATTTTGTATCTCTCGACTACGTTTATCTATATTGAATCCCCTTGTAAAAGCTATATAATCATGGCCCAAGTTGAGCTTTACATAGCATTGTGCACTAGAAAGCCCTTCATTTAGAGTCTGTCTAGATCACCATCTAAGCTCCACATTGGGATTGCATAGGTGGAAAACACCATCGTTGTAATTGCATTACGCTTGGCAATATGAGAATTTGAGTTCTCTATCTCTCAATCTGCATCTACTTTGTCTATGCTTTTCTCTCAACATTGTCTACTGATCAATTCCATTGTGATGTTATTTTCTTGCACTGTGAACTATTCATGCTTTTAAATCTTTCTAATGTGATACCTTGGGATTTACATTTGTTTGCATAACTTACAAAATGTACCCATATATCACTATGGGGATTAGAGCATCTTGCAACATTGTTGCCTGTACTAAAAAGATGCTCGTTTATTTGAGTTTCATTTCCTACATAGGGATGTCCACAATGTTGATGACATGATTGCTCCTACATCATCTACATTTGTATTTGTACGAGTGCATCTCCATTTTGTATCCAGGAGGCACTACATTTCTAGTTTATTTCCATTTTATATTGTATCTCTTTTGTATTTGCGTACCTTGCCATTTGCTTCTACCATTATATTCATTCTCCTTTGAGGGGAATTATCCACATGACATGTACTTTGCAGAGCCCCTCCCAAATCTATAAAAGGATGGCCTCTCCCCCCATTTGTAATTGGTTAGAAGCTTGAGGACCCTACTCCATGTTCTTGGCAAGCTCATTTCTAATCCATGTGAGTTTACCCATTTCTTGGTCTACTCACTTTGATTCTCTCACACTCTTTATTTTGTGAGGACACTCTTCTTTTCATTTTGCTTCCGCACGTCTACTCTTTACATGGTATCAAAGAGCTAGATGGAGGTCTTGGCAGTGCGTTTGATGGTCGTTTTGGCGGTGGTGGTGCTTCACTTTGGTGGTGTGCTTTCTCCTCATTGAGAAGAGCCTTTTGCCATCAATTTTTTGGGTCTCATTTTTCCCATTTGCCCACCCTCCCACCCTTTCTTTCATCCATTATTTTCCCGCACTTTACCCCCATTTACCCCTCCCTCCCACCCTCTTTGACGTAATCAAATGTTCATTTGAAGATATTTTGTGGAGTTGCTATTAGATCTCAAGTGTTGGAAGTGTTTATAAACACCATTGTGCCAATCATTTTCATCTTTTCCATTGGTGGTCACTTTTGCACATATCGTTAGTCCTTTCTGTGATCTTCTTTATGGTCTTATGACCCAACTCATCACCTTCATAGTCTTCTCAGCAATGATTCCTTGTTCTTCACCTTCCCTCCTTGTGAACCTTTGCGTGTGCCAAAGATTTTGCAAAATTCTTCTCCTCTCTATTAAGGACAAAATTCGAAAGAACCCCCTCATACATGGGATAAACATAGGTGCAGAGAGCTAAGAGAGAACTGGTCATGCACAAGATAAATATAAGTGCATAGAGGTATATGCTTTCATCCACATGTATTAGCATGCTTGCTTCATCCTGCATCAATTGATAATGTTCCTTCTGATTCACTAAAGAAGGAACATAGCCAAGCTGGTGATGAAAAATTAAGTTAGTAGCTATTGCATTTGCGAAGGTGATAACACCATAGCCCTTGACACCCCGGAAATCACCAGTGCCGCCCACGATCGCAACCTCAGTGTCGCTGCTTTGAATGATGGTGCCACTAAGGGTTCCATCGTTGTAGATCAGTACTTCAACCTCAACACCTATGGAAGCACGTGTGTAGCTAGATTGCATAGTGTAACCTTGCACCATGCCCAAGAGCGTGGATGAGGGATCTTGCTCCTCTGTCACATTCAATGTAAATAGCTACGTTTGTTCAATGCTTGAGGCTATTTAGTTGATTGCTGGAAATAATTCTTGCAGGTCTGGCCTGCCAAGTCCATGCCGTACGTAATAATTGAGGCATGCTACACTCATCACATCTTTGTCGCCTCCCTCAAAGAAAAGAACGAAGCTCGTCCGCATCAATCTCTGCATCATCTCAATACTCAAAGAGAGAGAGAGAGAGAGAGAGAGAGAGAGAGAGAGAGAGAGAGAGAGAGAGAGAGAGAGAGAGAGAGAGAGAGAGAGAGAGACTTTGAGGAATCAACTCACTCTCTTAACCTGCTACCATCATCTTTTTACGGAGAGTTTGAGAGAGAGAAAGAGTAGTTGAAGAAGATTAGTTGATTCACTAAGAGAATGCTATAAGGAAGGAGCCACAGAGAAATAGAACTAGATAATTGAAACGTGAGATTCTTCTGTAGAAGCCATCCAAGGTGTTCTGCCGCATCTCTACAACAACAAAATGTGGGCTCATTTTTCACTCTGTGACTTATACATCTGCTTCATAGTGTTGTATCAGTGTGTAGTCGACTACAATTCGACTGCAAGACAGAGGGAGAGTTAGGCATGGTGGTGACCCAACCTGATAACTAATCCATTTGTCTTTGGTACCAGCATCATAATCAGGTCTTGATTGAGTAGAAATCGAACATGGAGAGAGCAAACGGCGCATGCTTCATCTCTGTTGGAGGGAGATGCAGAGAGCGAGATAATGATAAAGATTGAAACTGTGAGAGGGTGAACCACATTTTTTCTCGTTCTCTTTTCACAAAAATATCTCAGGACAAACAAAGAGCTAATAGCCATGCATTTTTGGGACTTTACGTGAACCTTTAATTATCTCTCTATTTTCAAATAGTTTTTATTCAGGTCCACATCTGTGACATCATGCATGATGCCATGGCTCCTTGGCTAGAGCCACTAGAACTGATATGGATGATCACATTCTTCTTATCCCTTAGCTTGTTTATTTCATAAAATTCTAAGGACCACATTCATTCTATTGTAAATGCACGTGGACATACCTATTTCATTAAGCACCACTTTTATGAACCAAATATAAGAACACTTTTGTTCTAAGGTCACTTTTGTGATATTTTTCCTAGGGTAAGATCCCTCTCTTTTTGGGTACATTTTTGGCACCCCTTAGGCATCAACTTTTGCGTCCAAGGCCATCGATTGTATTCCCCAAGGGTTGTTTTGCATCCTCGTTGGCATTCCTTATTGTAATCACCAAAGGTTTTTACTCTCTCTTGAAGTTCATATCACTTTGTCACTAAGTACCCCTCGTTGTAACTCAAAACATAAGAAAGAGTATTGTGTGTATGCCTTGGGAGGCTACTCTAAGCTCCCAAGTGTGCCTTTCTCTGTGTGCAATGGGCTACTCTATGCCCCCCTCTCCAAGGTGTCTACTTCAATTTTGGTGCAAGTGTAGGGCTACTCTAAGCCCCCCCACCCCTACCCTAACTCAATTTTGTGAACCAATTTTTATTGCAAGTGTGGTGACTTCATTTCAACGATGATAATGTCAACAATTTCAAATGCCACATCCTCAAGTAAATTATACTTGCCCTCATTTATGCCAATATTCATGCCAAAAGATGAAAGGCTAAATGGCACAAATTACAACCTATGGAAGGATACAATTAGAGCCTATCTCTATACAAATCTGTTGTATGAGGTAGTCGAAGGAACAGAATGAGAGATTGATAAGGATAGCGATCTAGGAGCTTGGAATATATGGAATGTAAAAGACAAGCGAGCATTAGGTCAACTTCTTCTCGCATGTGATGTGCAAAGGGTTACATCATTGCATGTAAGACTTCAAAAGAAGCTTGGGATACTCTAGCAAATCTCTATGAGGATAAAACACCCTCTAAGATTTATACTCTAGAGGTTGAATTTCACAACCTCATTACATGTCCAGAAGAAACCATAAGAAAATTGATTGCCCAATTTGAAGATTATCAATGCAAGTTAGCACTATGTGGATGGAAAATTTCAAGTGAAAACATGGCTATAAGATTACTTAACAAGCTTCCTAGGTCCTATGAAACATTCATGACCACTTTGTATAACAGAGGTCAAATTCTAACTTGGGAAGAGGTCCGTCGACTTTTGCTCTACGACTCACGAGCAAAGTCAGCTCCCTCCCAAGAAACAACCATGAATGCTAAAGAAATATTCCACAAGGGTAAACATGCTAGTCATAATGCTAGCATCGCACAAAGCAAGGCTTCAATGCTTCGTCGAAGAAATTTTACAGTAATTTTTGTGGAAAAATAGGGCACTTGGAAAAATCTTGCTATAAGAAGAAGCATACATCGAAGCCATCTAGTTCCAAGAACCCTTCAAAAACATCTCAACATAGGTCTCACTGTTCAGGTGAAGACCTGTTCATTTCCATAGAGGCCAATGCTCTGCTAACTTCCAATTCTTCTCAAGAATAGAAATTTGATAGTGGAGCGACATCGCACATGTGTAAGGATCGGGATTCCTTTCAAATTGAAGACCATAATAGAGAAGTTAACCTAGGCAACAACAAGAGCCTACCCATCGAAGGGAAAGGCAAAGTACAAATCACCAATGCCCAAGGGGAGTGCAAATGATTATCAAATGTCTTATTTATTCCTAACTTGTGCATGAACCTACTATCAGTCAAGGCCATCACCGATCACAATAAACAAGTGTTATTTGATAACACTTCAGTTAAGGTGATTGACCCTTAAACCAAAGATATCATCACACAAGGCGTAGAAGACAAAGGGCTCTACAAACTCTCTTGCTTTCTATCTAAGGATTCGCTTTCCATTTTGTGGCATCAAAGGTATGGCCACACTTCATATTTAGCAAGGATTTCCTCCTCTCAGATACTTAAAGGATTTCTCAAGATCGGGCAAGTCAATGATGTTTGTCAAGCTTGCACCCAAGGTAAGCAACACAGGGCTCCTGTTCCCAAGGAGGTGTCCACAAGAGCTAGGAACCCTTTAGCCCTCATCCACATGGACCTTTGTGGACCTATGAATGCCCCTTCTCTTAGTGGTTCACTCTACTTATTTCTCTTAGTAGATGACCACTCAGGCTACATTTGGGTATATTTTTTGAAGTCAAAGGTAGACACTTTCTCTAAGTTTTGAGAATGGATCAACCAAGTTGAGAATGAAGCCTCAAAGACAACCAAAACAATTCGATCAGATGGAGGTGGTGAATTTATCAATCATGACTTTGATAATTTCTTAAATAAAAAAGAAATAAAACGATAAGTTACTCAACCGCATACTCCATCCTAGAATGGAGTAGCTGAGAGAAGGACCCGATGTGTGATGGAAATGGCAAGGACCATGCTTCACAACAAAGATTTACCCTACAAGTTTTGGGCAAAAGCAATGCATACTGCCATGCACATGCTCAATCGAGGCTTCACTAGTGCATTTCACAACAAGACACCCTTTGAAACATACTATGGAAGAAAGCCTAATGTCAATTACTTTCGAGTATTTGGAAGTGAAGAATTTGTCCATGTACCAAAAGACGATCACAACAAGTTACAATCCAAGTCTAAAGAAGCATATATTCATCGATTATAGTGAACAATCAAAAGCATATCGATTGTACGATCTTGAGAACCATTCCATCACAATTTCAAAAGATGTAATCTTTGATAAAGCTTCAAGATACTCAACCAAAGATCCAAATACAAGTTTTAGTTTGCCCATGTACACTTCAAAAGGGGACACAGTCTTTTCAAAGCATACATAAGAGGCAAGTACTTCACATCCACTCAGAAGATCACAAAGGCTTATTGAAAATCAACAACAAGAACAAATTCATTATGTCAACTATGCACTAATGCATCAGATTCAACAAATTCCAGAGCCTTCCAACTACAATTAAGCTCATGGCCAACTTGAGTAGGAAGAAGATATGCAAGTGGAAATGGATGCAATCGAGAAGAACAAGACTTAGAACCTTGTTCCTAAGCCCACAAATCATCAAGTCATAGGAGTTAAGTAGCTCTATACGGTTAAGTACAAATCAGATGACACATTAGACAAGTACAAAGCAAGAATTTTAGCCAAAGGATATACGCAACATCATGGCATTGAATATGAAGAAAACTTTGCCCCTACTACAAGGTCTACCACCATAAGAATCATCTAGCACTAAGTGCACATTTCAAGTGGCCCATCTACCAACTGAACGTCAAAAGTGCTTTCCTCAATGGAGATATTTGAGAAGAAGTATATGTTAAACAACCCGACGGCTTCAAAATTAAAGGAAAGGAAGATCAAG
Source organism: Ceratopteris richardii (assembly GCA_020310875.1). Lineage (NCBI taxonomy): Eukaryota > Viridiplantae > Streptophyta > Polypodiopsida > Polypodiales > Pteridaceae > Ceratopteris > Ceratopteris richardii. The sequence goes on along the minus strand of CM035406.1, from coordinate 39,934,588 downwards.
TGTACAAGCTTTACAAAGCACTTTATAGACTCAAGCAAGCTCCTAGGGCCTGGTATGAAAAGATTCACAAGTTCTTCGAAGATAAAGGATTCCAAAGAAGCAATGTTGATGCAAACTTATACATCTGCTAGAACGAGTCCTTAGTGGTCATCATCATCATCATCCTCTATGTAGATGACTTGATCTTGATAGGCTCAGATGAAGAACACATCCAATTCATTAGAACATAGCTTCACCTTGAGTACTCTATGACTGATCTTGGCTTAGTTCACTACTTCTTGGGTATGGAAGTTTTGTCAAACAAAAGAAGGCATATTCCTATCACAGAAGAAGTATTGCTTTGATATTCTTTTTAGATATAACACTACAAATGTCCTAAATCTGACATCTCATTGAGGCATGCAAATCAGCCTTAAAATCAGCAATGCTTCTCATTGGGACCAATGAGTAGTATGTCATCAACATAGACAACAATGATGAGAAGCACATCATTTGCACACTAAACATATAAGGTGCTCTCAGTTGGACTATTCTCAAAACCATGTGCAATCAAGTAGGCATGTATCTTTTCATATCAAGCATGTGGTGCTTGCTTCAAACCATATAATTCCTTTTTCAATCTGCACACTTTGTTTTTATTTCCTTTCTACAAAAAGTCATGGGGCTGAAAAACATACACTTCTTCATGTAAGTCACCATTCAAAAATGTACTTTTAATGTCCAACTGATGTTCATTCCAATCATGATGAGCTGCAAGTCCACATATGCTACGAATAGTAGTAATTCGGCATGTGGAAGCAAAGGTCTCATCAAAATCAATGTCTTTTTCTTCAGCATAATCTTTTGCAACAAGCCTAGCCTTATAGTTGTCAACTGTTCCATCAGACTTATGCTTCAACTTTTATACCCACTTAATGCTAGTGACCTTCTTTCCAGGAGGCAAATCACATGAAGATAAGGTACCATTCTTCACAATAATATCATATTTTAATTGCACAACATCCATCTAACTTTCTAAATTTTGTGCTTCATCAAATGAAACTTGCTCATTCTCATCACAAAGGCTAGAGGCAGTGATGGAATAACAATTTGATGCAAAAGAAGCACTATGAGAGCTTGAACGAGTATGATATGATAGAGATGGATCTAATTTACTATCTCGTAAATTTTGCACTAGCCATTTTGGCATAGTTTTTGCCTCCTCTATGTCAACCCTCTCATCAACAAGTACATCATGTAAATCTCCATAAAAAATGGAATGCTCTGCATCATCACATGAAACCCATAAAGGCTGAGAAAGTGCCTCATTTGTACTACCACTTGATTTTGAAAGAGCTAGAAAAGTTTCATACACATCTCTAAAGCCAAAAGAAGTCTCCTTGATACATGAAAGTAATGGTTGAATTGCATCTTCCACAAAAACACATCACATCTAAACAAAATGTGTTGATTCTGTGGTTGATACAAACGATAGCCTTTGCTTTCTAAACTGTACCCAACAAAAATACATTTCATTGTGTTATCATTCGATTTGCTGCATTGTTGTTTAGGTGCTAATGCATAATCCTGACAACCAAAAACATGCAGATGAGCAACAGATGGCTTGGGACCATCCCAAGCCTCATATGGAGTGATAGACTATAGTGCTTTGGTGGGATGCTTGTTAAATACATATGTTGCACATATAACAGTCTCAAACTAGAAGCTATGTGGTAAAGCTTGACTTTTATCCATACACCTCACCATCTCCATGAGTGACAAGTTCTTCCTTTCAACAACTCCATTTTTTTGAGGTGTATACAACAATGTACACTGATTTCGTTTCCCATGTTCAACCCGAAATGCATTAAAATGAAAAGACATGTATTACTCCCCTCGATGAGAATGGAGGGTGCCCATTTTGCATGCTAACATATTTTCAACCAAAACCAGAAAGTATTTTAAGCACATAAACACTTCAGATTTTGCTTTCAATGGATACACCCATGCATGCCTAGAAAAATCATCAACGAAAGTCACGAAGTAAAGGTAGTTCCCAAAAGAGTGTGTCTGCATATGACCACATACATTAGTGTGAACAAGCTGCAATTTTTGAGTAGCTAGAATTGAACCATCTATTGGGAAGGAGGAATACTACATTTTTCCCAAAATATAGTCTTCACAAACATGTTTACAAGGCACCTCAAGTTTGGGCAGAGAGGACACCATTTCAGATTTTTGCAGGTGTAGCAAACTAGCATGATTCAGATGACCAAAGCATGCATGCCAAAGCTTTCCATCTAGCATAGCTTGAGAATCTTGAACTGTACATGCTGAATCATTCATAGATTTTGCATTATAGATGAGCTTATAAATCCCATGATGTAAAATGCCGAAAGCAATAATAAAATTGCTATTTGACAGATCATGCATTGTACATCTGTCATCAACAAATTTGACAACCAAGATGATCTTGGCTAATGTTGAAATTGACAATAGATTTGTCTTGATCCCTAACACAAACAAATTATCTAATAATATAAAATAACTACCGTCAACTATAGTCAAAATGATCTTACCAAGTCCCATTACAGGATAAGAGGAGTTGTTAGCGCATGTGATAGTATTCCCTGTGGTGGTAGGCTCAAGTGAAATGAAGAAACTATGCTAAGAGGTACTATGTTTGGTTGCCCCACTATCAAAGTATCAAACATATGAGTCTACTACAAATATGCAATAAGTTCATGAGAAGATGGGTCATAACTGCAAATAGTAGTAAACACCCATTCTTCATTCTGCACAAGATTAACAGAATCTATTTTAGATGTAGAGACCTCTACAACAACCATTTGGAACTCTTTTTTCTTTGCCTCTTTTGTGGCGAGTTTTGGACTATTCTTTATGATATGATCATTTCATTTACAATATTTACTAAACAATTTCCGTTTTTCTATTTTCTTCTCATTTGTGTCTTCCTTTTTTATCGTCTTGAATTAGCAGATTTCTACTTGCTAGTGGATGACCTTCATTTACCTTTGCCCGTCTGACTAGCTAAGATGATACACAAAGAATCCCAGGTAGAGGTTGTAGAACGTGTCAGATGCATGAATTTGAGATGAAAAAATATAGATTAGCCTAGGCATGTTAATTAAGAGGCACCAAGGTATCATATGCCAATGTGCCAAACCAAAGCTGCTACCTCTCACCATATAATGGATAGATATGCTTTCATAACTATAGAAGTAGGAGAAGGTATGGGGTGCGAAGACAAACAAGGCCTTAATTGACTCAGGGGCAACCATTAGTGCTATCAATTTTTCTTGTTGCCAGGATGTGGAATTGTGCATTAATCCTATCGAAGCTTATCCCATAGGATTAGGAGGGGTGGAAACCCCTTGCATGGGCAAGGTCCCATCTTCATTCTAGATGTCCATATGAAAATTGAAGTGCTAATGTTTCATGATGAGGATCTTAGTGAGCCTCTCATTCTTGTTCAAGATTAGATCTATGGTCTATGTAGTCAATTTGAACCTAAGAAGTGGACTTCTTCAAGTTTGGGTGAATAATCAACATGTCATGATCAAACTAAGAAATTACACACTCACTGATCTAGGAATGACACTAAATCTTGGTTCTTCTAGGGTTAATCATGAAGAAAAAGATGTTGTTCTTATCCAAACTCTATGATGCACAAGGATGCAACTCTTGAAGGACTAATAAGAGAGGTGATAAAACTCCCTTGTTTCCAAAAGATGCCAATTATTGTGATAACTCAAGCAAGAAAACATGCGGAGGAGCTTTAGAAGACTATTTAATCCCAAAAACAAAAGACAAATCAAAGCTAGGTGATTCATGGTGCAAAGTAGATTTGGAGATGCAAGAGTGAGCACCCTACTCCCTTGATGGAATCACCAACACCTATGAAGGAGATGTCAAGATCAAAGTGTTTGAGGGATGTACCTCCATGATATCATTCTCAATGTGTATTCTCCATTTGGGGATACATAAGTGATTGATGAAGGTTGACCACAATCCTAGATTGATCTGGGTGCCTAAGACCTACTTGCAAGCTCAGATAGCCACACATAAGCTTTTAGAGTTAAATCCATTCTCACGTAAGCACAACCCTCAAATACCAATAAGAAAAGCTATTGTAAACACGTACTCAAGTACAATCAAATCTAGCATTACTTAGAAACGAGTACCTCAAAAGTCCCAAATTGAGGTAGATTCATCTTTGAGACCTTTAATGTAACCACACACAAAATTTGTAATCCCATAAGGGAAGTATGGAGAGTCAAATCATGTAACAAACCCCCAACCCCACTGTGTAAATATCCTTGCATGATAGTAGATGCATTCCAAGCACATTGCATATCCCAAGTATGCATCTAGGATCATCTACTAACCTTACTAACGTCCATCCACTTTCACATTACACATCGCACCCACTAACTCAATATCATTCATGAATGTCACATTGGTATTGTAAAGGAAACCAAACCTCATATAGTTTTTGATACAATACTAATGTGATTCTCCTCAAGCCATTGAGGGCTGTTTGTATGATGTCTTCCTGTTCTATCTTGCATCCAACTGATGCTAGCTGATCTCGAAGCTCCTTGATTTTCAACGTATACTCACTAATGCTTTGGTTTGAGATTTTCTTCATGTTATTGAGCTCGTTCTTGAGTTGCATCTTTTGAGATCTTGTTGAGGTAGCATACACCTTCTCCAATGCTTCCCAAACTTCATTGGCTATCTCTAGGCTTTGCACATGGCCAATCATAGTGTTAGAAGTTATCTAACTTCTCAACTTGTTGTCCTAAATCAGCCATTGAAAACTTCCAAGTTTGAAGTTTACCTCAAACATGTATGAAGATCCCCCTTGATTTGTAGCTTCTCATTTGCTTTAATTCAATTCCAATGCTTTGCCTCTTCAAGCTCCAATGTTCTATTGTTGAGGTCTGATACCAACTATTGGAGAATTACTCTCCTATGCGCAACGGAAAGTGTAGAAGACCTTCTTAGGATCAAGACTTTTACCTACAACTAAATTTTAGAATGAAAATTGGTATCAATTGAAGAACACAATGAACTTGAGGCTTTGTTCAATCAAACTAGACACTAATAACTTTCAAATAAGCTATCAAACACTCCATTTGGAGTAGTTTTGGTTTGGCAACTCTTTGCCTCAAAAACAAATTGCGTGTCCACTCAGTTAGGATGAAAACTAGTCTTCACTAAAAACTTAATACTCACAAAGCATGAAGAATTCGAAAAAAAATATTTTACATAAAGAGAGTAGACAAAATATGATTTCCAATGAATATTTAAAATCTAAAACCGGATACACACATTGAGAGATATGACTCTCGCAATCAGGCTACCTAAAAATGGTGAGCGGGTGGACATAGTCTATGAGACTGTAGAAAATGAAATGACTGAAACCAAATGAACTACCTACAAGGGGACTTCAACACCTTCTTCCTCTATACTTGAGTGTTCTCTCTTGCCTTATTTGTAGCCAAGTGACCACGAGATCTCATGATGACTTCGTGAGCTCTTCTCCATAACTCCTCCACTTCTTTGAGTAGCTACTCTTCTCGTTCATTTTCGTTTTTGGATTGATTCTCTTTTGATTGATTATCTTTTGGCCTCCATTACTTGCTAAAGTGAATGCATACATTTTTCATGTTTGTATCTTCCTTCTATTTGAAGAAAATCCTTTTTGCAAAATATATATGACCTTGCTTTTTTATTGTTTAACAATTTGGGCCATATATCTCGTATTCGAATGGAAAATATTTCTCGTTCTGGATACTTACCTATCTTATCTTTCTTCGATTTCTCATTTTGTGAGCATTGTTAATATGGAAAGAAAACTAGGAATGTGCATAAAATGCACATTAACTCTTCAATTCAACCTTTAGATCTCATTCATATGAATGTGTGTGGTCTTGTGCCCACAAGGTCATTAGGTGGTTCTCTTTACTTTGTCACTTTCATAGATGATTCTACTAGAAAAGTCTGGGTATATCCTATCAAATCAAAGGATGAAGTATTCCCTATTTTCACAAAATGGGTTGCTTCAGTTGAGAATGAAAAAAGAACTAAGCTTAAGGCTTACGTTCAAATAATGGGGGTGAGTATAGCTCACATGAATCCAGCCTTTTCTATCATTCTAGAGGAATTCATAGAGAGTTTACATCTCCTGATATTCCAGTACAAAATGGTGTAGCTGAAAAGAATATTATTATTTAAGATAGAATAGTTTTTATGATGATCATGCAAACCTTTCACAAGGCTTTTGGTGAGGAGCACTATTGACTGCATTTCGTGTGATTTACCTTTTACCTAGTACTTCCAAAGTTTTGAAAGTGGCACAAGAGTTATGGATATCAAAGCCACCATATAACGATCATCTTCGAGTTTTTGGGTGTGAAGCATATGTTCATATACCCAAGAATCTTAGACAAAAGCTGGACCATAAACCAAAGAAATGCATTTTTCTTGGATATGGGAGAGAAGTTGAATTTGGATATCGGTTATGGGATCCTAAAACAAGCTCAATGATTAGAAGCAACGATGTCATTTTCAATGAGTCTAAGATGCATAAACAACCCATTTAAGAGGTTGAAGTGAGAAGAGTGGTGTTTGAGGATACTACTCCTCTAGTTAGGATGCATAAAATTGCTACACATAGGGATGTTCAAGAATGTCTGATCATATCAATCTACAAATATTCCTTATTCAACAACCATTGAGACACTCTTGCGTGAAGATCTTACAAACGAGATCTATATGGAGCAACTAGAGGGTTATGTAGTTCCTCACAAAGAAATTCTGTTTTGTAAGCTGAAGAAGAGTTTATATGGGCTTAAAAAATTCCCAAGACAATGGTACCAAAATTTTGATGCTTTTACAAGTCCCAAGGCTATTCTCAAAGCAATGATGATTATTATCTCTACACCAAGAGATGTTCCTATGGTAGCTTGATATGCTTGGTACTTTATGTTGATGATATGTTGATTGCTGGGAAGTCCTGATCTTATGAATTGTCAATTCTAAAAAAGAATTTGAGTCAGACATTTGATATGAAGCATTTAGGGGATTCGAAACATATTCTTGGCATGCACATTACTCATGACAGGAGTAAAAGATGCATATACTCATCTCAAAGAATACATATCCAAAGTACTTTACAAGTTCAATATGCAGGGTGGAAAGGCATTTAGTACACCTTTACCCACATATGTGAAATTGAGCAAGGATGGTTGCCCCAAATCAGTTGAAGAAAAGGAATTCATGATCAAAACTCCTTATCATTCTGTTGTTGGTAGTCTCATATATGCTATGGTAGCTACGCGACCAGACATTGCATTTGTAGTGGGAGATGTGAGTAGATATTTATCTAATCCTAGCAAGAAGCATTGAGAAGTAGTTAAAGTGATTTTGAGATATCTGAGTGGCACTAAGATCAAGTGTCTATGCTTGGGTAGAGGGAAAGCATCCATTATTGGTTACACAAAGTTTGATTATGTTGGTTCTCTAGAAAACCGGAAGTTTACATCAGGGTACATTATTCACTTTGTTAGAGGTGCTATTTCTTGGAGATCTAATCTTCAGGAATGTACACCTATTTCCACCACAGAAGCAAAGTATGTTGTAGCAAGTGAGGCATGTAAGGACGCATTGTGGATTTCTCTTCTTACTTGTGATATGTTTGTACCTCATTATGTACCTCATTTGCTTAGTGATTGTCAGAGTGCCATTGCTTTGGCTAAGAATCTAGTCTATCATGCAAAGACCAAGCACATTGAGGTGAGGTATCACTGCATTAGAGATTGCTAAGCCACTGAGTGCATTGTTCTTGAGAAGGTTCATACTTGAGATAATGCTGTAGATGCTTTGACTAAAGCTCTACAACAGGATAACTTTCAATATTGTGTCACTTAATGGGGGTTGCTTGATTCATGATCATACTCAATTACTTGTATATTGTGTAACATGCCGATTAGGTGGGAAGTATACTTTGTATACTTACACTCAGGTATTCTTTATC